>CM062292.1:102204956-103404956 GCA_031216915.1 Pictodentalium vernedei
AACTTAAACTAAATACCACTGGAAGTGATTAATACCCCCTCTTTGGTTTTCCAGAAGTTCTAGCACGGGCGTCTGGAAACCTGGCCTAAAGAGGTAAATAACTCCCAATTGACCTGATGTCAACCCTGCTTCAAAATACAAGATACACCCCCCCCCCCTTTTATGTATATAATAGACACATTATATAACATACACATTATATATATAATGAGGATATTTTGAAGTGGGGTTGATAACCCGACCGATATGGAACTAACAAAGTAGTAACCTCCTTATTTATTAAACCAGAACAAATAATTACAAAAAATTCTCAGATCTGTTACAGTTTTCTGAAAGTGTTATTGTCTCTCATCCTTTTCACAAAGTCCGAAGTTTCCTCTTCTCCCCGTTAAGGTATCTGAGTGTCGCGGCTTCCCCCAGAGGGGGAGCCACGACGCCCTGGTACCAAAACTACATCTTCTCCCTCTTCGACGAATCTTCGCTCACGACTCGACTTTGAATCTTAGTTTGCGATGAAGTTTCCACAAAACTGCATTCTTTCTTCTCTTCATACATCGGACGTATTGCATCATTAATTCCTCACCATACAAAAATGTACATCCTTTGCCTGGCAACACGAATTTTACTAACTGGTTGCTTTCGATGAATAAGGTGAACGATTTCGGTGTGACATAATGGCTGCGCCTAGTAATGCATCACAGGGGCAGCTCTAGGTTATTTATATCGGCCGACATCATCCAAGTTTGAAGTCATATCAGTGGCGGCGCCAGAGTTACAGACGTGAGGGGGGTACAGTTGAGTATTGCCCGCCGCGCCTAAGTTTAAAAAATTTTGAAGTTGAGAAAATTTTTAAAACTTACGTTGTAAATAGTGTTCTCTGGAGCATTCTCAGACAATTAAATTAAAACAGTTTTATCCTTTTGAAAACTTACTGGTTAGGCCTTTCAGTTATAGAAAACGTCGTACATGGTGACATTTTAACGGAAGAACGCTGTTGTAAAGTGCGAGCACAAAGCACCAAACGGCACTCAAATCGAAAATGAAAGTAGGCTGCATTCCAAACGGATGCGCTGCACGCTCTCGATTCTAGCGTTCCTCGAATACTCTTAAGCGGCTTGTTTCAGACCGTTTGAACGCGGCACGCCTTGCTGCAATTTGGGCCCTCGACTCTTGTTTGTTGTTTGCAGCTAATGTGCGTGTGTGGGTGGGGGGGGGGGGGGGGGGGGGGGACACACAAACATAATTTAAAAACTTCTCTGATTTAGTGCACTTGGGAATATGGAATTAAGCAGGTTTGATCAAAGCTTGATAAAATAGTCAACACTCGTACTCCTTGCGTACCTTTTTGTTCTGCTAATCTTTTGGTTGCGAATCGCCATTATAACGTTATAATTAAATGAGAGGCGCAGGCTATATCGATTAACCCATTCACACGCGTGTGTCGTTCTGTGTTTATTAAACGCCTTCACGTCCATAAAAAACAATTATTAGGACACTCAGCAATTCATTTGACAGCTATCAACAAAAACAGCACATTTTACTTCCAACCAAATTTGCGAGGGGAACGCTTGTTACTTTTTCGTTCCTGAGTTCCAATGTGTTCTATGTGCCTACTGGCACATAGAACACATTGGAATTCAGGAACGATTTTCGGCTATCGCTAGCGATTCAAATTGCAATTGCGTTGCACGATTTGTAGATAATTGCAGTGAAATTTCCGTTCCGCACATATGTGCGGAACATATTTTCATTTCCCGCATGGTTTGGTGTTGCTGCAGATGGAGATACATAAAACAGGCGTGTAATAAAAGCATTTTTTTTATGTTGTAGTCATATCATGAAAACTGAAGTTTTGAAGAGGGGAACGTACGGAGCTATTGCCCTGCTTGTGATGGTACGGTGGGGTATACTTTACAAACTTTTTCCCGAAGAGGCGTTCGACTTGTGCTCTTTTCATGCCTCTTTAGAAGTTATTATGAATTAATGAGTTTGATTATTTGTGTTTACGGTCACTTTGAATGTCTTTGACTATATCATGCCCGCAACCTATACATGTAGGTTTGAAGGCATGTTTAGCCAATCGTTTATACCCATGCTGCCCAGTTCAGACGACTTCACCCGGGACCTATTTTACAAGTAAAGCAGAACTAGTTTACCTCAGTGAGCAAGCACTGCTCCACTTCTCGTGGTTCCCCCTAGTGTGTCTTTATGAAATGAACTTCAGTGCGAACTCTAAGGTTACAGCTGATTTCATCATGATTGCACCCTTGAAAATGATCATGAGAGTTTGAATCTGGTTCTGTTAAAAAAATGTTTTTTTGTCTCCAGATGCATTCGGTATAAAACTGATCGGGGATTGCCTAGGAACTTGTTTTCATTAATTCGCATTCCATTAGACATCATCAATTTAAACTCTTAATACAAAAACTCGAAATCAATATGTGTAGCGTCAGTTAAAACAGTTTGGATTAAAAGTTACATTCATTGTGCATGCACTTGGTGCATAAACTATTTACGCGTGCTCAAAGAACGCGTGCTCGTGATTAATCCGCTTTTCCGGGCCAGCATCGTGATATGACCTGAACACATATTTATTGATTTATTTATTTATTTATTAGGGTTTAACGACGCTTTAACAGCCAGGGTCATACCGTGTCGGTGACAGTTTTACGGATGGAGGAAGCCGGAGTACCCGGAGCAACGACGAGCAGCTGTCAGCTCCCCATGCAACATCGTAACCGCACAACAGTACAGGCAGGGTTAGATTGGTTGAAGACATGCGATCCATCGACGTGCAGTACGCCTTAGTACACGGCGTCATCGTGTCCCCGTGTGGACAATCGGGGTTAAGTGCCTTCCCCACGGACACAACGCGGGAGTCCGAATCGATCGCTCAGACGGTCACCCACCCAAGGACTAACCGGGCTCGACGTTGCTTAACTTCGGTGATCTGACGAGAACCGGTTACCGCAACGCCACCGCGCCCCCACCTGAACACATATAAAGTAGATAGTTACTCATTGAATGTGAGTTTTTCCGAATGACACAATTATGTTTTAGATTAATGTAGAATGTTGGTTTATGATCCCTGCCGGGATTCGAACCCTCAGCAACACCGCCTGACAATCCGGGGTCCAACACCTAAACCAATAGACCATTGTGCAGTCAAAAAACGACGACTGGAATCTAGCTTTTTAAATAAAGTTCTCATGATTACATGGTTCATCTTACTTTCAGCAGTAGCATGAAAGTGTGGAACGCGCTGACTACATGTAGTACGACGAAAGTGCTGTGGTTGGCGTCAGACGAAGACTGACACGAGTCTGTGTGTGTTTTTCGAATAACACAAGCATGTTTTAGAGGAATTTAGAATCCCCTGCCGGGAGTCGAAGATGAACTGTCGAATCCACGGGGCCTCCGCCTGACAATCAGTAGTCCAACACCTAAACCACTCGACCACTGCACACCGCAAAAAAAAAAAAAAACCCAAAATAACGATGACTGGAATCTATCTTTTTAGTATGTGTGGTAGGTAGACTTAGTCAAGATTGATTGATTTTCCCCTAAGCAACGAATATACACTCTACCAGTTGATATGTCTGAATTGTTATGAAATATACCACCAGGACCCCTCATAGGAACGAGCTCGACCAAAGAGAAGTCATAACCTGTTTTTGAGACAAAAAATGAAAAAATAATGAAAATTAATTGGCCACTTTTGTGAATAGCGCTGGGCGGTTTTGGCCGTTACGTTGGGTAAAGGGTTTATAAATAGAATATAAATAACGATTATTCAGAAACCAATGACTACCAAGAAAAGGCATCTTCATCACATTGAAATTGAAATTGGGGGGGGGGGGGGGGGGGGGGTTATTGATTAAATGATACGTAACTAACCAGAGGCGGCGGTTCAATGGGCGCAAACAAACGTGTTAATATACAAACATTCCTGTAATATACAGTTAAAAGTAGAAGTCCTGTCATGAAATGCGCACAAATAGCACGTCGATCTGCGCGTTAATCTACGCGTTATGACCATAGTAAGGCTATCAAAGTCTGTACATATGGCCTGCGCACAAGCAATGTTTCAGTCAATGGACCTCCGGGTAACCCGGAGGTCCATTGGCAGAAACATTGCCTATGTTTGCTATGAGTAACCAGGAGAACCTGCCGTGCTTTGGAAGCCATTCGATATGACAATTGCGCGCAATTCTAACGGGCAATAAAGCCTAGATAAGCGCACAATTCGTGACAGGACTTCTAGTTTTAACTGTATTATTTGTAAATCCAAAATACATTTTTGGCCAAAGAATTCCACTCTGGGTAGCTTCGGTCCGTTTCTTCTACTTCAACCATCTTCCAACCCGAAGGCTGGCCTTCGGGTTCGAAGATGATTGAAGTAGAAAAGATGGACAGGAGAGTGACCACACCGTGGCATGCTCATCTAGATGAGAGACTATAGTGTGTCATGGTACATTTACCGATACATGACTTTAACTTTTCTCCCACTGGGCCATACCGTAGTAACCGTCAAAATTTGTGCTTCTCCACTTTTATCGTTCTCCCACTGCCTTGTAACAACCCCTTTCGATGCTCACGTCAGGCTTATAGCCAGAGGAGGTGCGACGGGTGTGTCATAAAAAAATGTTTGCTGAATACCTTCTGAGTTGATGACTGCTATTACACGATGTACATGTACACTCACAGTGATGACAATAACAGATAATCTTTCATGTAAATTCACAGAAACACCCCGCGGGAACCCCGGGAAGTGAAGCGGTGCCTGTTCACTGCGGTAAACAGGTTCTGTTTTACTGGTAAAATAGGACCCAGTCACCAATGCTTGGGAGGTGCAAACCCTCTCTAAAATGGGCAACATGGTTTGTTAACGCTTACCTCTGGTCTTGAGTTGATACTCATGTTGTGGTCATGATTAGCCATTGTGCCAAAATATGTGACCTTAAACACCAATAAATATATAATATCAAAGAAATACTAGAGAAACAGAATTTTCTGCATCCAGTAAAATCTAGTCTGTGTGAAAGGGGTTAAAGCATCAGCAATAAACAAAATAGAAAGATAATTTATGGAGGTTTATTTCTGGGGGTGAAATATTTTTGAAGAAATCAGAAATAGGTTTTCGTTAATAGTATTTAAAGATATGCATACAGGAATCAGATCAATTTTTCTACGAAACCAGAAAAAGCATATATGTGCACAGTATTCAAAGGGTTCGATCAAGGAATCAGAAATGGACATTTTGTACTCTACTCTGACACTTATTTGAATGGTGTTTAGAGCAGTAATGTGTGCATAGAAAGGGTTAACATTATTCTCACATTGCATGAAAAATTCTGGAACCCACATTGAAGTCTTGAGTCCAGTGTGGGTTAAAAGCATTGAACTGAATAATTTATACTTTATTTTCTTGTAAAGCAAAGGGTTTCTCTTAACTTGGTTTGAAGAGTTGACATCTGATTGAAATAGCAGATAACATTTAATGTTTGACAGCTACCTCCACTTCTGTTTACATTATCTCTACTGTGAATAAATGCAACATTGCTTCAGGAGAATTTACTGTTACAGGAAATAAGAGACTGTGAAAACCATGTGGCCCACTGGGCCACACACAAGGACCCTAGCGACCTGAAAAACACTGGGTGCCGAGAATGTGTAACTGTCTGTCAGTATGCCAAAAATCAGCGAGATATGGCGATTCGTTTTCGAGTCACCGTGCGGACAAGGAAGTGCATAGAAGACAAGACAGGAGAATAAGAAAAAAGAAGAAGAAGAGGGAAGAAGAAGAAGAAAAAGAAACCGTACAAAAACAATAGATGGTGTGTTTCACCCAGACTAAAAATGTCATCAAAAACTATTTCTGTAGGTTTTTCGTTATATGAAGAAATAAAGCTTGATTTTCCCTATGTGAAAACCTGATTTCACCTTATTTTTATAAGAGTGTAATAACTGTCACCACACCCTTGGAAATTTGAATTTCAAAAGTTGTTGAATCATTCATCCTATTTCGTACAATTGACAGTCTCTCAACTGGAAGCAAAGCGGCATGCGAGGTATTTTCAATGAAACGAGGTCGCAGTGATACACAGGAAAGATTGTAGTAAAGTTGTTCGACCAGTTTTACTAGTTTCACCGACTCAAGTAAAAAAGTCACGTGAACTCATAAATTTGTATGTGCTATGGAACCCATGAAAAAGCAAAAGAAACACTTGGAGGTCGTTTGACTGAAACTTTGCTTGTCCTGAATCCGTTACAGATTCGAGTTCATTTCATTTCCAAGTTGAGAGACGTTTTGTGATAGTCCCCTCTGATTTTCCTTTTTGGAACTCCGGAAGTGGTGCATTGCTTGTTCTGTTTTAATAGTAAAATAGGACCCGATTACCACGCCTGATGTGGAAGTCCTCTAAAGTGGGACGCATAGGTAAAAAAACATTGGTTAAGGCCAAACAAAATTAAATAATTGATTCTCAGACAATTTTTTTTTTAAACGAATGAGTGAGGGCGGTTTTTATTTTTATTTTTTATTCCTGGTGGAATGGTCGCCCGTGACCAAAATTCAGTTGTGAGAGCCTAAAATTAAATACTAGAGCTTCCATGTTGATTTCACTGATAGTTTGATCATTCAACACAAAATCAATATAGAACAACTAAAATGGAGATTAAAAATAATAAGGAGTTTTTTTTAACTGGTTGAGTGCTAGAAGCCAGAATCAGACCTTTCAAAAAAAAAAAATGAAGGTACTAGTGCAAAAGCCAACATTTTCCTTACCCATGTTTCGTATTCAGTCAAACGTAAATAATAGTTTGTTTATACAAATTTGTTCTATTACAAATTATTGAAGAGTGCCTGTTGGCACTCTCCAATAATTTGTAATAAAACAATTTCTGATCAACAACTTCAGACCACCAAAACTAATCTAGCCCCCAAGCAGTTAAATAAATATTTATTTTGTACATAAAAATGAGAATCGTGCCGCATTTTGCGAAGAGAATAACAATACTGTATCAATGTATACGACATATTGCATCGCAAATCGCGATGTGATACCGCTAAAATCACACCCTATGATAGTTTTATACATTTTGAATTTTGCCTCCAAAATAAATATGACGAATGCGGGCCGTAAAAAGGAATGAGCTGGTGCCTGAGAATCAAAAGAATAATTTTCTTTTTTTAGCCGAGTCATGACTTTATACTTGCGTTGTTGGGGTGATATATCTATGGCTGCTGAAACAGAGTTTAAAAACAACATTGAATGAAATACATTGATCCACTCTTTTTATATTTTACAGTACCCACAGACTGATAAGGTACTCGGGCTCTACCATCCAGTCGGTGCCCTAAAGTCATACATGAGCAACAAGCAAATTTGAAGTCCATGGACAACTGGTTACCCGGTTATCCATGTACTGCAATGTTCTTATCGGGTCTTCTAATTTCTTCTTGTCGCGTGGGCACGGTGGAGGTGTGTGCTAATGCGCACTACACGTCGATGGTGCACTTGTCTTCAACCAATATTAGCCCTGATTGTGTGAAGTTAATACGTTGGGGAGTCTGGCAGCTGCTCGTTGCTGCTCTGTGGTTCTCTCCGGGTACTCTGGCTTCCTCCACCCGTAAAACTGTCCGACACGAGGTGACCCTGACGGTTGAAGTGTCATTAAAACCCAAATACAAAGATTCCTTCTTGTCAAGCTGGTAAGGGTATATGTGGGTGTCCATCTGTAGGCTGGCTGAATATTACTCATGGATTCTGCATAAAACTTGAAATGTCTTTATAACAAGTGCATGAATACTAGTCGTATAGCGCAGAATCTTGCTTGTTACTTGGCAAGCTGTCTGGTAGAGAGCAACACAATTCTCTCTTTCTCGATCAGTTCGCATTCTGAGCGGGGCACACATAGGTTGGTCAAGAATTCCAAAATAAAATATTGTGAAATCAGGACAGAATCGCAGGGCTAAAATTTCGACGAGAGTACGAAAATCATTGATTCACGCAAAGATTCGCGCAACAAAACAGCGAGAATCTATATATATTCTCACTGCGCCTCTGCAAGGATTCGCATGAAAGTCAATTTAACCATTTAGCTAAATAAATAGCGGCAGCAAATTAATCATTTCAAGGCTAACGTGACCTGAAATATCCTGTCACTTTGTCAATAAAATTGTACAGATATGGCTGTCATTGGAACCGCCTCATTGAGCCACAAAAAGTCCGGTTCCTGTGAGAATTTAACACTGGCGGCTCCACCAAAAGTACGGGTAATAGGGGGTCGATTCATGCGTGCTATACTACTATTGTCGTTCAAACTCCTTGTTTGCAGCCACTTGCTATATCTAGAAATGATTTATTGGTAAGTTGTTGAATAATTAATATTTACAAGATATTCTGGTATCTCTCGTTTTACAATGGCCAGAATTGAATATTGACAGTTCCGGAACATATTGTTATCCAACACAAAAGACACGCAGGCGGGATATCTCCGCTGAATATAAATGCAGGAATTGCTTGGTGGACGGAATCGCAGAATAATCACATCTAAGCTTTATTCATTCGTCGCCTTTACAGTTTGGTTTCAGATCTACGGTTACAGGTCATTATTTGTCTTCTTCCACCTGATCGATACACAATCCTAGAAGGAAACTTTATGAAATTGTGGGTCTTTTTATGCACTTCATATATCGGATTGGATTGCCTTTCGAGGGTGCAGCACAAAAACGTCCGACACCATCATCGGTTAGTTATTCACCCAATATCGGGAAAATCATAATGATAATGCGGTCGGCAAATCATTATGATAATGCTATCAAAGTTTCGGAAAAGGCAGGTCTGGATTGAGAAACAATTCTTGCACTGATTCAAAGAAAATGAATGATTACATTATGGTATTTTTTTTAGATTCTGCCGTCTGGAATATTTCAGTTGGTCGGAAAAGCGAACCGAAATATTCCTAACCAGTGAATCTAAACATTGTTAAAACTAAGCTCCCGGAATGATATTTTGGAATGACATGGCATCCTTAGATTTTAATACTGTTGGAAGTGGGGAAAATTGTTAAAATTGTTGTTCTCACCAAGCGCTAAGCCAATGCTGCCACGCAGCTCCGAGCTCATGTTCAACCTCCGCATCTCGGGTTAACATAAGCTCCGAGCAGCAAACATCAGATCATGTTACCGTCAATGAATCACAATAAAGTACATGTTCCAATAAAACCATATCCCCAAACACACACCGTGAAATGAAGAAGGCAACTTTTAACCCTTTACCAAACGTAACGACCAAAAGCGGCCAGCGCTATTCTCAAAAATCGCCAATTAATTTTCATTATTTTTTCATTGTTTTTCTAAAAACACAGGTTATTGCCCCTCGTTGGAAAGTGCTCGTCGAGCTCGTTCCAATGAGGGGTCATAACCTATGTTTTTGAGACCAAAAAATGAAAAAAGTAGTTATTCAAGAATTTATTTTGCAAGTGACGTCTGCTTTCAGTGGCGGCGCCAGAGTTACAGAAGTGAGGGGGGTACAGTTGGGTATTGCCCGCCGCGTGTAAGTTTTAAAAATTGTCCCCTCCCGAAGTTGAGAAAATTTTTAAAACTTGCGTTGTAAATGGTGTTCTCTGGAGCATTCTCAGACAATTAAATGAAAACAGTTTTATCCTTTTGAAACTTACTGGTTAGGTCTTTCAGTTATAGAAAGCGCCGTACATGGTGACATTTTAACTGAAGAACGCCGTTGTAAAGTGCGAGCACAAAGCACCAAACGACACTCAGATCGAAAATGAAAGTAGGCTGCATTCCAAACGGATGCGTTGCACGCTCTCGATTCTAGCATTCCTCGAAAACTCTTAAGCGGTATGTTTCAGACCGTTTGAACGCGGCACGCCTTGTTGCAATTTGGGCCCTCGACTCTTGTTTGCTGTTTGCAGCTAATGTGTGTGTGTGTGGGGGGGGGGGGGGGGGGGTAGGGGGGCACACACAAACATAATTTAAAAACTTCTCTGATTTAGTGCACTTGGGAATATGGAATTAAGCATACCCACCATTACACCGCAACGTTCAATACAAAAATTAAAATGATAGTATTTTTTTACTACTCTTGGCGAAAAACGTGGAGGGGTAAGTACCCCCCCCCCCCTACCTCCCCATGGCGCCGCCACTGTCTGCTTTTCATGTTAGGTAAAGGGTTATAAATAACAGGTTTAGTAAATAAACTTCCTGTGTATCTCACGACTTCATTTGACAAATAATCAATAAATCAGATAAAGATCGAGGTCACTCCTCTTACAGTACAGCTGCCGTGGACTGGTCATAATCCAGGTACTAAAAGTCATCATCAGCAAAATTTAATTTAATGAAGCACCGGGTTGTACCCGTTACTTCATTAATTAAACTTTTGATGGTTATACCTGTAATTAGTGTTTGGAATCTTATGTTATTGCCTCCGTCGAAATATTCCCTACACTACCCACGGCAGCTGTACTGTAGTTCAAATCATAAACAGATTTGTAATTTAAACAACACTACTTTCGGAACATCCTCTGCCACAAGTGTGAAAAATCTAGGAAGATGAGGCGGTTTGCATGTCACTGAAGGAATAATTTCGAAACCGACAACGTCAGTTCCAAGTATTTCGTGTGGTGACGTCAAAAGGTAACATATGCTTCTGGAGACGTAAAGACAGAGAAGACTACGCGAGCTTTTCTCCAGTCCTAGGGCGAGGATTTCAATCTTATTGGAACATAATCGCCATCAAATAGCTCATTACGAAACATCGTTCACAACACCTCTAATACGGGACTGACGTCAGAAGTCACCTTGACGTCGTAATGTTGTGAGTATTTGGTTTGGAAGCAGAATTGAATTAATCGCATCTTATATTTCATTAACATTCTTACTAACACAAATAGCAGACGACATTTGAAAAAACAAATCCCGAATAGCTAAATATTTTCGTTTTTTTAGCTCAACTTGACAACGTCAAGTATGAGCTATTGGGATGGGTTGTGATCCGTCGTACGTCCGAACGAACGTACGTCTGTCCGTCCACAATTCCTTTAGCACTCCCTGCAGTTTGCTGTTCTCATCCGATCAGTCTCAAATTTCATGTGTAGCTTTGGGGCAATGTCTCGATGGAAGCTATCGAATTTTTCTAAATTTCGTTGAAAAACGTGGCCGCCAGCGGCCATCTTAGACTTGGCATATAAATTGTCAATATTTCCATTAGCACACCCAACAGACTTCATCTCTCATGTGATCTTTTTCAAATTTCATATGTAGCTTTGGTGTGATGTCTAGATGGGAGCTCTCAAATTTTTCTGAATTTCGTTGAAAAACATGGCCGCCAGTGGCCATCTCGGGTTTAGCATATGAATTGTCAACAATTCCATTAGCAGACCCTACAGGCCGCACCTCTCACTCGACCTTTTTCACATTTTATATGTAACTTTGGTGTGATGTCTAGATGTGAGTTATCATTTTTTTCTAATTCCATTGAAAATGATGTGCCGGCCATCTTGGATTTGACATATAAATTGTCATCAGTTCCATTAGTACGCCCAACTGGCCCCCACACCTCACACGATTTTTCAGATTTCATATGTAGCTTTAGCGTGATGTCTTTTCTGTAGAAACTTGACTGAATGACTTCGGCATTGCTGGATTTTTCTATTTAGTTCAGTCCCTCCTTAGACAAGTTGAGTTGCAGTGTCATTGGTATTTTCATGTATCGAAAACATAGCTTATGACCCTTCATTGAACGAGCTCGATAGATCTTTCCAGTGAGAGGCCATAAGCTTTGTTGAATTGAAAAAAATAATTAAATTTTGTGAACAACGCTGGTCAATTTTAGTCGTCACGTTAAGCAAAAAGTTGAATTACCCACGTGAGAAAAAGAATCTCAAAATCGTCACGATTTGGAATGGAGTATCAGAACCTCGGTTCAATAAAATCGATATGAGCCTTGGTAAACGTCGGCTCAGA
The DNA here is from genome assembly GCA_031216915.1 of Pictodentalium vernedei. Lineage (NCBI taxonomy): Eukaryota > Metazoa > Mollusca > Scaphopoda > Dentaliida > Dentaliidae > Pictodentalium > Pictodentalium vernedei. Next base: position 102,216,949 of record CM062292.1, read on the forward strand.
TCAATTTTAATGAACTTCGTACAGAAATTTCATATGGAATCGAGGTCAAATCACGACTTATTCATTAATTGGCTCCGTGATTGATATATAGTACGTAGAGAGCGGGTTATAAATAATTACACCCGACATATCCGCTGTCACCGCGACTCCCGGTGATGGAGGAAGTATTAACTAACTGACTAATAGTAATAGCATACACGCTGCGAATAAACAATACGAGAGACTTCGCCGTATCAAAGAGTGATGTCCCCGTGGGAAACCCGGGAGGTGAAGCAGTGCTTGTTTACTCTGGTAAACAAGCTCTTTTTCACTGGTAAAATAGGACCCAGTCACTAATGCTTGGGGTGCGAGTCCTCTAAAATAGGCAACATGGGGTATAAACGATTGACCGACCTGACTTTATCTCCATGTTGTGGTCATGATTAGCCATTGTGCAAAAGTATGTGACCTTAAACACCAATAAATAAATAAATAAATCAAAGAGTGATGAGTATTAGCTTGTGCTGAAACCTGCGCAGCCTCTTTGTGAATATGACTTACAGGGGTTTTTTTGGGGGGGGGGAGGGGGGGAACCCATTACTAGAACCGCTCTCAAGCTAGTTTCTGATACAATTCGCGGGCGATTGACCGATCGAGTGTCTGGCCCAACCCTTACACACTAAATAGGGTATTTGGTCTTTTTAGTTAAACATGGTCGCATTGTCATATTACCTGCTCGATCAGATATGACTTAGCGAAATCGAAACATTGGGTATACCCTATCAGAGGCGGCCTGTATCAAGAAAAGTTACCGGGGCATGCACCAATGTGGCCCTAGACCCGGAGAAAATTTTGATTTTGCGAACTGAACGAACGCGGCTTTGCATCTGAACAACCAATGGCAGTCAATATAGAGAACATTTCGATAGCATTTTTGTATAATCTTCGTCGATCATTCGACAAAAATGGTTCTACCAGTGGAGAGGGGCCATCGGGAAGATCCTAGTTCGGCCCATTCGTAGAAAATTTTGATTTTTGAAATTGGAGGAACGCTACTTCCTTGCATCTGAGCGATCGATGGCAGACCAGAGTGCTGGTGTATCGATATGTCCATAGAGAACATTTCGATTTACCAGCAGTCTATAATGTCAGATCCATTCGCCTTTTGGTCATTTTCATGAAATTTCACGTACCAGCAGGTGTTGGGCTGCATCAGTTTTGGGGGCTCCAGGTAGAACTCAGGGGGCTCATCGGGAATTTTCCCGGTGGTCCATACGGCCAGTCCGCCTCTGTACACAATGTCCATAGTCCTGTATCATGTACGCCGATGCCGTCAACTCGTGAAACTTGTCTCATATTATGTCGGGATGTGTGTGTGTTTTATCCGCTGACACAGCAGACAACATCTCAATTAAAATCTTCGCTCTATTTGCCGAATTCGTTCTTTGAAATATAGAAACTGATTTGTCTTCAATTTTCTGTAATTATTATGCCATGAAATACATTTGGTGATCTACGGTTACTGTATGTATCGCCAGCCACTGGCATGATACAAAAGGATGTCTTCAGATCAAACGTTTTGAATAGATAAAATTCAGTACTCATTCCCAGTTTTGAAATTCTTGAAGTATGGAAATTTGTGTCGGTTTGGAAAATGCTTTGAACAGTATGGACACAAATTTGGTTATGCCTCGAGGGTATAGAAAAAAGTATGGAAATGAATTTTTGAACAAATTTTAAATTATTTGCAATAAAAAATATCCATTAAAATTCTAAGTAATTTAACCAATGTAATGTCAAAATACCTAAATTTCAAGCCACAAATTTTTTCCATAATGCAACTAGAAATTTAACCAATTCAATCTTGTTTGACAGAGGTCATCGACCTCTGTCAAACAAGAATGAAGTGGTTAAACTCCAAGTTGTATTATAGGAAAATTTTCACGTTGATATTTTTATATCAGTGTTGAAGGATTTACTGTAATAGTCTTTGTCTACTCAAACAAGCAGCCTTACTGAACTACATGAGTATGAAAAAATGACATTCTTGCAAATGGTTTTCTTAAAAATTGTTACCTTGTCTTACTTATTGTTTTTATAAAAAAAATTCTTACGGTCTGATTTACGTCAATTTAATGTAGCCAGCTCGAATGGGTATGGAAAACGGGATGACATACCGGAAAAAGTGTGGAAAAAGTATAGACCTTTTTTCTTTGCAAGTGTAAAGAACCGTACAATACAATACAATACAATACAATATTTTATTCACAATATATATGTACATATAGTGTAGTTACAAATATAAATGTATTTAGATGTTTTCCAAAAAAAAAAAATATTGTGTAACTGGAACAGTGACAAGTTGTAAAAAAACATGCATATTGTAAGGAGACGGCATAGCCCAATGGCTGTCTTCCTGCCATCTCCTATTTGGAAGTGCGAGGATGGGGCAGTACAGGTGGTAAATAAGTTTCAATTTCTTTTCAAAAGATGCAATACATAACAAAGACCGGTATTTTTTATTAAATGTTTGGGGGGGATTCAGACAAGGAAAGCATTACAGATCTGGTCACGCCTTCAAGGCGGTCTACACCGTGTTCTTAAATAAATTCTTACGGTCTGATTTACGTCAATTTAATGTTGCCAACTCGAATGGGTATGGAAAACGGGGTGACATACCGGAAAAAAGTGTGGAAAAAGTACAGAACTTTTTTCTTTGCAAGTGTAAAGAACCGTATGTGCATACCACCCGCTCACCATCACCACCATCGCCGCCAACCACCACCACACCACCACAAATATTTTTCACCTTATGTTGTCCATCTTAACACCTTCCGTTGCCCTTCTAAAGACCTCTTCTAAAGACCCGAGAATTAAATAAGTGAATTTTCGTGAATCGAGTTTTCAAAGTTTCCGCCAAGCAGGCCAAATCAAGGTAGAGGCGCTGCGTCTTGTAGATTGTTAGCAGGTGATGGAGGACTGGGGAGGGGGGGGGGGGGGGTCATCTCCCTCGCTTTTTTGGACAACAATACTAAACCTATTTGAAAATGGTACAGAATGAGCTTAATCACTTGTTTTTCAACTTGTCATCCTTAACCCTATACCCAACGAATCGGCCGCATCCTCCCGCGTAATATGCAAATTCAGCAGTTGAAAAAATATTATTTTTCAAAAAATTTCAACAAAACTATATCATGTGACCCCTCGTTGGAACGAGCTCGTCGAGCTCGTTCCAACGTGGGATCACATGATATGGTTCTGTTGAAATTTTTTGAAAAATTTCAAATATGATATTTAAAATAATAAATTTTGATATCGTCTGCGTTGCGTAAAGGGTTAATACCAAAGAACTACTTTTGAGCCTGCTATTATCTGGGTCGGGGTCGACGGTGGAGTAGTGACTGCCCCAATAGCGTATCCGAGTACAAAATGCGGGCTCATTGTGCAATCTGGGCAATTGTTAGAGATTTATTGGACTCTCGGCACCGGGCACCGGCGCCGGTAGTCGACCAATCCCCAAAAATCACCCAGATTGCTTTTCAGGTCACGTTTTTACGTTATTTTGTGAGAAAGGTCCCAGAATCCCACGCCAACACTTAGACCCCAACTTTCAAATTCGCTCTGCAGCCACCGCCACCGCTAGTTTCACGAAGCATCCATCGCTTCGGTGCAATCACAAACCAGTTGTTTTCCTTCATAAATTCTTTTTTAACCCTTTACCTAACGTAACGGCCAAAACCGGCCAGCGCTATTCTCAAAAATCTCCAATTAATTTTCATTATTTTTTTCATTTTTTGTCTCAAAAACATAGGTTATGACCCCTCGTTGGAACGAGCTCGTCGAGCTCGTTCCAACGAGGGGTCATAACCTATGTTTTTGAGACAAAAAATGAAAAAAATTAGTTATTCAAGAATTATTTTTGCAAGTGTCGTCTGCTTTTCAGGTTAGGTAAAGGGTTAACAATCTCAGCATCGGTAAGACTGTTAGATCATCAAATTCCCTGGTGCGTGCCCTATGTAGAATCAACGATCGAAGAGCGTGGTTGCCAACATCCTGATTCAGTGTCAAGAGAGTTGAACAAAATGCCTCTGTCTATGAAACTATCGATTATTTATGTAATCCTGTTTTCGTTGCATTGTAGAAGCAATCTCTTAGACACTTTGCCAGTTTAGAAAATATTAGATTAATCTTTACCATAGACACTTCACGTCTAAGAAACATGTTGAATACAATTACTGACTTCTTGGTAACGAGGTGCGTCCCGCGGCACTTACATTGAACGAAGCCCCTTGAAGTACTCCGTCTCAAACTCTCGCTTATTGATACAACGGGGGTTTTAAGGTCCTTCTATTACCGCCTGTGTTCTCGAGTGAACTTGCAGTGCACGGATGTGTAGCCAGGAGTTTTAATTGCTGAGCACAAGATATATATACATGTATATATTAACTATTTTACCCCTGACAACTCGTACACATTAGCATATTCTATCGCCAATATATTTATTTGAACCCGTGGTATCTTCCATGACAGTTCACTGTCATCATTTGGAAGAGTCTACATTCGTTACCTGGGGTCAGACATAAAGGATATCTTCACTGTTTTAGTGAATATCGGGAATTATCTCATGAGTGTGGACCTGAAAGTTGTATTTTTCACGAACGCTTATATTCACTTATTATTATAAGTGTAGATTTTCTTTTTATTATATGCCACTTGACATTTTACTGTGCAATATTCAGCCCAATTTTACTGCAAACAGGTATGTTTGAAAAAAGTAACAAAGATCAGCTGATCGCTCATTCAGGGCGACGTTCAAGGCGACGTCATGCGCCGAAGCGTAACGTCATTTAGGAAGGTACTGGAAAAAATTCACCGTGTGAACCTAAAAGTTTTATTTTTCACTCGCGCAAGCGCGCGTGAAAAATAAAACTTTCAAGTCCACACTCATGAGATAATTGCAGATACTGACTAAAATAGAGTAGATTTTCTTTTTATTATATGCTATGAGATATTTTATTGCACAATATTCAGCCCAATTCGATCCCAAATGCGTACCTTTCAAAACAATAACAAAGATCACCTGATCGTTCCTTCAAGGCGACGTGAATGCGGCGTAGCGTGACGTCATTTAGGAAGCTACACTGCAAAAAATATAGGTTCTCTTTAGAAACAAAACTGGTTCTAATCTTGTCCCTGAGATGGAACCAGTTCTGTTTAAACAGTATTTATTTCAAATCAAATAAATTTATAAAGATAAACATTAAATATTAACAGAATTAAACATAAGTTGAGGGGGTTTCAGTTGTAAGTTTAGAGTTTATACGAGGTTGTCTCAAATCATTATTAAGCAAAGGAGATATGAACAGTTGGCATATCGAACCAGTTTTGGTTCTATACAGAACCAAAACTGGTTCGATATGCCAACTGTTCATATCTCCTTTGTTTCAAAATGTTTGGCGACTGCGTTGAAAAAGCTCCAAGTTTACTGCTGAATCTACTTCATTTCGTGTAATATTCTGTTAAAATTGAATGCTAATCTTGGTAAATTTATTTGATTTGAAATAAATACTGTTTAAACAGAACTGGTTCCATCTCAGGGACAAGATTAGAACCAGTTTTGGTTCTAGAGAGAACCTACATTTTTTGCAGTGTACTGAGAAATATTTCTCGATATCGATAGATATCGAGAAATATCTTGTAGATAATTTGCGATAATTCACAAGCTAGCACATAATAAAAATCAGTATTTTCAACGTGAAAAAAAATCTTCATTGGTCTACCACACAAATTTACTGAGCAACTATCTGCTTTGTGCATTCAGGTCGTCTCACGAATCTGGCCCAGAAAAGCTCTCTTGTCGGAAACCGGGCTTTGTCGTTGGTGTGGGAAATAGAGATTCACTCCGCGAATTCAGCCCAAACTAAAGGAGTGTCGTCTGAATCCGTTCGTGAATGTATGTCTCACCGTGACGAACCCGCCCGTTTCGTTTGTGTTGGGGTGGTTCTTATCCTGAAGGTGTCAATGACTTTTCCCCCAAAAACATAAATCAACAGGGGTTCACCAAAAACAACAATTTTAATACATATATATAAAAATAAATATGGTCATTTGTGACTCACATGAAATCCAATGAATCGGAAAACAAAACGTCAATCACACCCCACCCAAACAGGTTTTGAGTCACTTGTAGGCCCGCATTCACTGTTATCGCTGGTTTCCTTTCCTTGTCGCTGGTGTTTGGACTTTGGTCACCTTTTCACTTCACTCTTTCACTGCCGCCGCACGACCACTAACGTATTGCCACCTTACCGGGCGCCTTTGCTCTAACATGTGACGTAATGTCACTCTACCACTGCCATCGCCCGGCCACTAACGTATTGTCACTTTACTATATCACCTGGCCTCTAACAAGTGACGGAATGTCACTCTACCACTGCTGTAGCACGGAACTAGCTTATTGTCACTTTTCTACACGCTTTTCACCCAAGCAGTCGCCACCAATGGGGTTAAACGCTCCCCTCCATTTATCTCAGAATAATGTTCATACAGGCAAAACCTACTCTGCATACGTATTGCCTTCTACAATAGGCAATACCGTTTACCTAAATGCAAATAGCTACCCGACCTTCTACTACTCTCAGATTTGGCCCGCGACTGTTCTTATTCTAAACATGAGCTCTGTGCCCCCCCCCCCCACCCCCTACACCACAACGTGCCTTTACTTTCGCGTCGATGCGGCACCTCCTCTAACCTATAGAATCTGACCTCCCCGTCTTGTCTGCGACCCACAGTCTTACACGCCTTCAGACTGGAATGAAATTTTAGAGAATTTCCCGGATTTTTATTTCGATAGCCAGAACATTAATTCTCATTTAATTGCTTCTCTTGAACTTGGCCGCTCAGATCTATCTTAATTTAATATTCTCTTTCAAATTCTTTCACGTTTGCTGTTCTTCGACATTTCTGGCAGTACCCTGTCAAAAATTGGGGACGTGCATATAACACAGACATTACACGTGGGCTACGAAAGAATAGGAGATTATCGTCAGTAATGACCCTGTAATTAGATGGCCGATTGCCCTGGATGGCAAAACGAGTGTCTTTTGTTTGAAGCTTGCAAGGCAAGATCGTTGTTTCAGATCAGATAAGCGCTAATTGGCGTCACAGGCTTCTGTTGAGATTCCTCTCCATTAAAGCTATCACACGTGTCTGATTTATTTCTATTAAGATACACGAATGTCTAATTTGACAAATCGATTTTTCGGAATCCGGCACATACCTATATTTACGCTTTACCCAAAGCGAGAAGATTATCAAAATTATACACACTTTTTAAACCAGAAAATCGTAAATTCGAGCTATCACCTTGACACCCCTTTCGGGTTAATGAAAAGGTCTGCCAATATCTCTTCCATCAGTGCGATTATATCTTCATTTTAAGGCTTCATTTTTTGGAACGAGCCGATTGAGCCAGAGAAGGACACACACCGACAAGGTCGGAGTTTTGGTACGTGACCGACAGGGCCGAGGAAAGAAAACGGTAATGGTCAGGTCTCCCGATCGATCCTAGACATTTAGATCAGTCTAATCTGGGCATAACGGCAAATATGGATGTTGCCTGTATGGTTGGAGAAAAAAGCACCGGTATTTTCTTCTTCTTGGCGTCCGTTTTAGGTCCCTCGTCTTAAAATGCTAGTTTACAACCCCTTGTTATAGGCCTTCACTATTATCACAGGTTCCCTCCAACCATCCTTTGACGTAAGTTTACTCAGCTAACTCGAGAAGGCTTCTTAATTTCCCAGTGTCGAGCCAAAGTTCTATTTGAATGTAAATTACGCATGGTGCTTGCCGAGAAATGCCACAAACATGAATATTATATTTTTCAAGCTTTAAGTGCATGATCACATGGAATTCGCCACAGAAAAGCAACCGGCGTCGACAGTTTCGTATACGACACTGTCGACGCCTATTACATTTCTATGGCAAACTCTGTGGGTTTTTTAAAAAAAAAAAATTTATTGGTTGCATTGTTTGGTTCGAAGGTAAGCTCTGAGCTACACTGCAAGCATCAGGGAAACCTGGCCAAACTATATATTGCCGAAACACTGCAAGACTTTGGAAAGAGAATCAAACTACGCATAATTTGGGCGCAGTTATCTTATTTGGGCACAGCGTTTACCGTCGTTAGTTGGGAAGAATTTAAAGGCCTGATCGATCCTAATTTTAATGACCGACACTAATCTTTTTGTGAGCACTTGACTAAGCCTAGAAATAAGCAATCTATCAATTACAGAATGAGGCCCCTAGAGGGTGAATTTGCTGATGCTATCCCATACAGTCGACTAGAATCTCCCAGCCCAGTTTATTCTCTGGGTACCTCTTTCTGTTTTAATTCTTCTCTGTTGTGCAGGGTAGCATCACCAAATTCGCCCTCTGGGCACATCATTCTACGGATGACAGTCTGCTTATTTCCAGTCTGCACTTGACAAAAAAGTCATAACCATTTAAAATGATATTTGGAGATACTTACGGGCCCGACTACAAATACATGTACATCACGAATATAGGTCATACATTTAACCCTTCTGCACCTGTTAGCAGACGACATTTGGAAAAAAAACAATTCTGGAATAACTAAAAGTTTGCCGTCTTTTTTAATAAAAAACATAGCTTATGGACCCGCATTGGAACGAGCTCAAAGAGCTCGTTCCAATGTGGGACCATAAGCTATGTTTTTGAGAATAAAATGAAAACAATAATAAAACTTGAATGTAGATTTTAGTAAATCACGCAGCCCAGTTCTGGTTGTTACGTTAGATAAAGGGTTACAGTGCAGCCGCCGTGGACTGGTCACTTTCCATGGGTGGGCAATATTTCCACGGACGCAACAATATCAGATTCCAAACTATAATTACAGGAATAATCATCAAAAATTTAATTAATGAAGCACTGGGTACAACCGGGCGCCTCCTTAATTACCATTTTGCAGATAATGATTTTTGTTACCTGGTAAACGCGTGCGTGGACATCACGTGGATTACGCCAGGTTCAATCCTGACTGTTCTGTAAGCGACTGTTTGAGAAAACACTGAAAGTGTTTTGGAAGTCAATCTTTCCCTGAAAAATGTATTGGAAAGTCCTCGAAATAATGTACATGTTAGGAATCGTCGGGCTCGATTGCATCAACAACCATTGGATGGACTTAAGAAGTTAAGATCTTTGGTGTTTGTGCGTTTTATTATCAAAGAAAACCGTTCAAAATTTTTTCTTCCAAATTTAAGGTAGAGATTTTTGACGATGTATCATAAGTGGGAATGGAAACCAGCTGTGTCTAATTATTCCTTCAAGAGTTATTGCCCTTGTTGGGATTTCTGATCACTTTACCATTTCTTGTCATCACATTTAAAAGACAAATGTGCCAAGATTTTTTTTCTCCAAATTTAATATTTATTTAGTGGCGGAACGCCCATACATCGAGGTTAGGGCGTCTTCTAAGGACGCCCAACAATTGCACGTTTTTAGGTGCATCCAACAATTCCAACATTTTGGGAAAAATCATTATTAAGGGTCTCAAAACGGTGTTGTAGTTGAAGCATTGAGGTTGGATGCTTCAATACCAGTTTGCATAAAGAATCGGGGCGATATTCCCTGAAACCAATTGCGGGGTTGTGTACGTGGCACATGAAAACATGAGACAGTAGTTGAAATGACGAAACAATTTTAATTTTATTTAATTTACATGTGTGGATGCATTCTGTACAAGTCGTTACATCAAACCGTTGAAGCAGTATCCGAAACCAGCCAATGCCAACACGACTCCTCTGTTAAGGTGCTGACCAACAAACGAAGGAATGAACACTGAAACGAACGAAAGGACGAATGAAGATCACCATCAGGAAAATTTTATTGGTAACCATAACTCCAATAATTAGAGTTTGGAATCTAATATTATTGCGTCCGCGGAAATATGGCCTACCTGTGGAAAGTGACCAGTCCACGGGGGCCATACTGTAAACACTAGCCATCACTTCTTAAGCTAGTCAGAGTGGATATTATACTGAATAGAATGTTTGCACCCAGTGAGTGTGCAGGAATTTAACATAATGCACCGAATAAGTTGCAAAAGGGCCCTCAACATTACTGTTTCGCCACTGTTAATATTTAGCTTTATGGCGATAATATCATGGATGGGAATGAATGAATGAATGAATTTATTTGCAGAAAAAACATTATAGTACAAATTTTTCACATGATTGATAATATTAAATATGAATACGTTAACCCTTTACCTAACATGAAAAGCAGACGACACTTGCAAAAACAAATCTTTGAATAACTATTTTTTTTTTCATTGTTTGTCTCAAAAACATAGGTTATGAACCCTTCATTGGAACGAGCTCGACGAGCTCGTTCCAACTAGGGATAATAACCTTTGTTTTTGAGACAAACAGTGAAAAAATAATGAAAATTAATTGGCGATTTTTGAGAATAGCGCTGGCCTTTTTGGCCGTTACGTTTTGTAAAGGGTTAAGTTATTCACACTGACTTGAGTTCAACACTTTCAGTTTGTTTTCTGTAGGGAGGTGACGTAGCCAGCTAGCTGTGTTAGTGTCACCCACCTTAAGGTAAAAAGAAAGAAGAAAAAGAAGAAAAAAAAAAAACCGAAAAAGAGTTTGAAAGTTTGGGGAAATGAGGCGGTCTTAACAGTTGAATAGTACGGGGTTGAGTCAAGGGGGGCAAGAGAGGAGTGAAGGGCTAAGGGCGAAGAAACTGACGTTCGTGTATTAAATTGGCTTTGAATTAAATTTTGAAACTTGGAACTAGATGCACTGATGCAATATAACATTTATCGCCCGAAACAGAATTCTTGCACAAAGATATATATCAATATACCAGATCGAGTGGTAATAGATATGCCCAGAGCCAGCGCAACGCAGAGATGAACACAGCAGTGGATGAGTAAATTGCTATGATCACATCTCCACTGTTGTATGCAAATATACATACCCGTGTTGGGGCTTTGCCATCAGTAATAAGACATGGACCCACTGAATAGGATATACAGAGAACTATGAAAGGAGAGGAAAAAACGATACTAAGAGTGGCGTTACTCCGTAAGAGGCCCGAAACCTTCACTTCAGTTGGTGGGAGAATTTGTTTCCTGTTGCAAACGAGGGGTCATAACCTATGTTTTTGAGACAAAAAATGAAAATTAATTGGCAATTTTTGAGAATAGCGCTGGTCGGTTTTGGCCGTTATGTTGGTAAAGGGTTAAATGACTTTGGATCAATGTATAGTAATGTGTCTTTAGCGTATTTAATGGGAAGATCTTTTTGACTCTGTTTATGACCCAAATAGACTTGGCTACTTTCAAGCTTACCTTGGAGATGTGGTTTTTAAAGGTTAGGTTTTCATCAATCTCTACACCTACGAATTTCTCCGTTTTCGTTTCATGGAACTTTCCATCCTGGATTACATTTCTGTTATTTGGAGTATAGGTGTTTTCACCCAACTTCCATGTGTCATTCATTGGATATAACAACATTGAGGCATTGAGTGATAATTTGTTGGCAGAGCACCGATCTGCTATTTTGTCCATTTCGTTTTGCATTGTTTCGATCGGGGTCTCTAGGTTATAATTCGCAGTATATGTTGTAGTGTCGTCGGTAATGGACTGTCAAGGTGATTGCTAAAAGTTGCGATTTTGTTGTATAAAAGTGTAAATATTTTTGATAATATTTCTTCCTGGGTTAAATAATGTAAAACGTAAATATAGGTATATAACGGACCCCGAAAACATTTCTCATCTAAACAGGCAATCAATAACTCAAACTTTAGTAATTAAGTATGAAAGTTTAATGTCCATTATGGCGCACTTCTTGAAGGCTAAATGGGCTATCTGAATACAGGTCAATAGTAAGAGATACAATATTCTCTTCTATGTAATCATCAGCCACGTAATTACAGTCAGTTAATATTTAATGGTAGAAACCAGAGCATCACACATGTTCGGGACACACACCCATATTACGCATCTATCCTGCCTCCGAAATGTCAAAAGATACCAAAAGGCGAGTCTTTCAAAGGAACTTTAAAGCGAGTGTTAAATTAAGATAGATCTGATCGGCCAAGTTCAAGAGAAGCGATTAACTGAGAATAAATGTTCTGGCTATCAATATAAAAGTCGGGAGTAGTAATGTTTGTTCCCCTACACCTCTAGTTTGGGGGATCTCATCGGGGGATCTCATACCCCGTCCTATTGCAGAAAAATTGGGTAACATAGCAATCAGGTGCTACCATAGAAACCAAGATGGCGGCCTCCAGTATACAAAATGGACGACGGAAACACGTATCACCCTAACATCACGCGCTGCGCATGCGCACTCACACCACGTATCACTATGGGGATGACGACACAACATGGCCGCTCACGCGGGTTACCATGACAACACAACCTGGCGCCACTGGGTCACGTGACTATGACGTCACATGAGATCCCCCGATGAGATCCCCCAAACTAGAGGTGTAGGGGAACATACACTACTACTGTCGGGGGATTTCTCGAAAAATGCATTCCAGCCAATTCCAGTCGGAAGGTGTGTAAGGCTGTGGGTCGTTGCGAGGCAGTTGGCCTGAGGGCACTCAGAGAAGGTCCGAATTTAGCCTTGGCCGTCGAGGGTCATAGGCGCCGAGATTGAAAGTCCGCGTATTGTCGTAACCCTGTGAGGGTTGCAAGGAACCGATTGTAGTTTGTTAACTGTTGCGAACCGTAGTGGCATAGTAGCCAAAGAAGTAAATGCTGTAACGTTGAGATCTAGAAACCGTTTTAAGAGCTTGAGTAAGCGCTGGAATAGCTCACGAGATAAGATAGTTTTAGGCGGTGCGAGAATTGGTGATGTTGGGAACACTTTGCAGAATATTATTATGTAAGCTTTGTTAAGTATATATCTGAAGGCGAAGAACTTAACCCTGTGAGAGCCAGACAAAGCGCAAAGTGATCGTGAACTGTGGTTGACGCCGATTGAATTGTGGTTGAACTGTGAGAATGCTGATTGATTCGCACAAGCTGAACATTACATGTGTCAAGCCCGACTGACGGTGAAGTTAACCCAGCGAGGAGGAAGCAACGAGAAGTGAATAGACACTTTGTATTCATCACAAACCGTGAGAAGATGAAGATGATGTGAGGTCGATCCATTGGACACAGCTAGCTGTGGGAGACGTCGAGGGCCCTAAAGAATAAACTTTTATTCGCGTAATTATTGTTTTCTTATGGATAATTTTGTGAGTAATTTGTTTTATATTATATTTCTTCGTGCATGTAAATAAATAATCTTTTCAGTGAATTATCGTTGATCACCCTTTGGCGTTGTCAGCCACAGGCACCTTCAGGAATCTTAAGAGTCCCAAGCGGATAGGGCATTGATAAGGTGGCAAGGTTTACGTTCGAACTGGGGTTCAGACGACAGTCACTGCCAGTCGTTTGAGCACCGATAAGAACATAAATGTTCCTCCATCACTCAACCCCGTAATCCTGCGACAAATGGAAAGCGGCCACCGCTATTTTGGGATTCCTCACTCTTTTATGGAATTTATGTGGAACCTCCTAACCCGTTGAACTCGTAAGGCCGATTTTCGGTTATATGTATAATTTCGTCCCATTTTTGTCTTATTGTAAGAGGTCAATACACGGGGCATTGAAGATAAAATAATAAAATGTTATCAAAGACGATACCATTTCAGGAAACCAGGGTTCAAAGGGTTAATACCACACAGAACTGCAGAGCAGAATATATCTATATTTATTTCTTTATTATCACTGCCCTCTTCTTAATTCTGCGCTTGCCCAGGATTTATTCTAGTGTAACCAAGTATTTTATGCGAAATTTGCATGATTTACATTCTGTCAGGCTGGAGTATTTTAGTCCGCAAAAATACAATGTATTTTCATACAGGTCATGATAAGTTTTTCACGGTTCAGCATAATGTCAGATCCTAAGTTATGAACGGTTAATTGGTTATGGAGGGAGGGCAATAACCAAACGATTATCCGATTACACAATCCCCTACCGTTTTATCACTAAAATACAAACATAACAGACGATTGAAATATTTTAAGGCAAAAGTTGTGAAAAGTGTTGAAAAATCTCCAGAACAGTTCTTGACAGTCCTGGATTTTTTTCTCTGTAGTGTGCGAATCTTGTAAAATCATCGCAGAGCTGACATTTGGATTTGTCACATCCTTCAAACTAACTGGCGATTTCTGGCTTTGACATCGTTGCAAGCAATAAGCTCAGAACTCTATTTTTTTCCATCGATATTTGTATTCTGCTGGGAGATTTCTTTAATTAGAACATCCCGGAGTGTGTCTGTCATTTGCATTCCCAGTTGTGTGTATGGCTGACCTTCCACAAGATGTTTAATTACCCCAAGTTTAAATAAACATATGAACTTTCTCCTGGGTTGCCACGTTTTAACCCTTCTCTAAACTAATACCATGGCCATCGAACGCTATTCACAATCAGAGTTTATTAATACTTTCCCCATTTTTGCCTCCAAAGCGTTGGGCTTGTTCCACCAAGGGTGAATGATCTATGTTTTGGAGGTAAAATTTTAAAATATTTAGTTACTCAAGGAATTTATTTTTATAAGTGTCGTTTCTTGTCCTAGGGTTAAGTTAATGTAGGGTCCTGCAAACAAGTCAGAAAATAAGCAGAATGTCATCTGCAAAATGAGGTCCCCAGAGGGTGAATTTAGTTATGCTACCCTGCACAGCAGGGTAGCATCACTACATTTACCCTCTGTGAACCTCAGTCTGAATCAGGGTCTCAAATCTAAACAGGAAGAGGTACCCAAAGGATAAATTGGCCCACTGTATGGGATAGCATCATCAAATTCCTCCACTGGGAACCCCATTCTGCAAATGGCAGATTGCTTATTTTTAGGCTTGTCTGCGAAGCTTCGAGATTCGATTTGATTTCGAATCTTAAATTGGTATTCGGTTCGATTCGAAATCTGCTGTTCGAAGAGTGATTATTCATTCGCCTGTCTTCTCTTCCCGGCAGTCACTGCCGCTAGGTGAAAGCCCATGGTCATGAAGCAGACAAATATTAAGATAGCTGAGTGAAAGTGTTATATATTTAGTTTTCCATACAAAAGAAATACAATCCTTCAGGTCATGGTCTCTCGTGGGTCAGACTATCGTAATATTCAGCAGACATCATTGATTTTCCTGCACAGATGGAAGATAGTGTTAAAAAATCAGACTATTATTAACCCTTTGAACGCCTGTGGTACCTTCCATGCCAGTTCAATGTCATCAATTGGAAGAATCTATATTCGTTACTCGGGGAAGACCAATCAATATTTTCAGCGTGCAGCCTTGTGGCTGCACGTTGAAAATCTTGATTGGTCCACCACACGAATTCACTGAACAACTATCAACTTTTAGGAATCCAGGTCGTATAACGATCATGGACCGAAAAGCGGCATTTCTAGGTTAAAAGGGTTAAGATCGTTTGACGACTGGATGGAATAGTTGCTTTTGCTGACAACAAGCCTTTTCCGAAACTGCCATCTTGGCTTTTAATCTATGCAAGGTCATAGGTCGCGATGTGTAAACAAAGCGATTTCCATGTTCGTCGCGTTGAGTTCTGCGTCAGCCAAGACAAACAGTTTTGTGAAATATCAGTTTAAATTCGTAGAACCCAGGGGCCGACCTGGGCATGCGCCAGTGCGTATTTGGTTCTGAAACATCAGGACCTGGCTCTTAAATCTCAGAAATAGGCTTCTCAGTTGGCGCGTAACTTCTCAGATCATATTTTGATATTCTTTCGATGGGTAATCGAGAGAGACACTCTTACATGTATTATATATATGATTATCATTTATCATTGTTGTAGAGTGCTTAAGTTAATACTTCAAGTCTTAATTACCAAGCATTAATCTTCACTGTAGTTTCTGATCAAGTCTTGGCTGCCTAAATAGGCAGCCAAGACTTGATCAGAAACCACAGTGAAGATTAATGTTTGCTATAGTGTACTAAATAAAAATGATGAGAGCTATTACATACTTGCAGTGTGTGTTACAAACAGCAGTGTGACTCCGTAAATTGAAATCTGGCGCATGAATTGAAAAAATAGGCTCCGAGGCTAGAGCGTATTTTAAATAGTCCTGATCGGTCCCTGAGAACCTATGTCATCATTCGAATTAACTGCAGTGGCAACCCTAGGCGACTTTAAACGATGGGATACCACAGGTTTAAAGACTGTTTTTACGTAGGCGAGGACTTGTTTGAGTGGCAACAACGAAACACTCGTTGCACGGTGTTACTTGGCTTGGGGAATCCCCGAAAGTTGTCGAATCAGTGACCACGGCCACAGAGTCCTGCCACGCCGTGCATTCAAACACCATTTAAGTCGATTAGGAACTGCATTCGAAATAATAAACGTTCTCATACAATACTGCCATTGTCTTAAACAAAGGTGTCCTCGGCTGAATGTTTTTTGAATTCGCACTAATGAACGAAATGGGATCCGAAGCACTTCACCCGCACTCTTCTCCCATTGCTTACGGAGTGTTTTCTTGAAATGTTTACACCTCGCGACCTGTGACCTTACATAGATTAAAAGCCAACATGGCAGTTTCGAAAAAGGCTTATAGATGTCACATGCTTCCTGGTGAAAGCTATAGTAGCCGCGAGGCAGACTAATATTGTCAATGAATCGCGCGGACAGAGTCGTATCCAGGTGAAAGGTTGTAGGAGTGGAACAGACTACCGTAAAAGTCAGTAGACATTACCAGACAACACTGATTTTCGCGCATATCTTGACCTGCTTTTCCTCGCTGAGGCCGGGTGCTCGCACAGTTGCGCCTGCTGCTTCTCAAGTGGAGCACATTTGCGCCCAGTACTCGGCGAGTTCTGGAGACGTAAGAAAAACACCACCAAAATTCATATTTCGTCTCTAACAATACCAGCTTCCGAAAATGACTCATGGGAATCGCTTTGATAGTGCCTTCAAAGATTCTTCTTTTATTTGTTTGTTATTGGGGTTCAACGACACTTTTAACATTCACAATCACATCGAGTGAAAGAATGTTTTGGGTGGAGGAAGCCGGAGTACCCGGAGACAACCATTGATCAGCGGCGAGCCACTGCCAGACTCTCCAACTTACCACCTCTGCGCAAGCAGCGTTGGCAGTGGTTGAAGGCAAGTGTACCACCATTTAACACACAGTGCCTACGCTCCCCCGGGTGGGCAATTGGAATTAAGTGTTCTGTCCCAGGACACAATGAAGTTACCTCTAGTCAGGATCGAACCATCGGCCTATCAGTTTAAAGGCCAATGCTCTACCCGCTGAACATCCGCACTCGCAAAGAATTTGTGTAGATATTATCAGGGGAAGAAAACACGTTTTCTTGAGACAACAAGACATTTGTTGTTGGTATGTCCGTTCTATGCTGTGTTACGTAACGACACGTTAGGTGTGCTTCCCCAATGTGCAGATTTTATGCCTTGTTATTTGGTTCCACGCGTCTTAATACAGAAGAGAACCATATTTTTTTTAAAGCAGCCCATGGCTATATCCTACAAACTGGCGGTTAGCCACATAAGTTGTCGCTATTCCCTCTGTTACTGGAAGATCACCTGTGTGAGGAAATGGAAGCGCGATGGCTCAGTGGTAAACTGTTGTACGTCTATGCTAGAGGTCACGAGTTCGATCCCCGTCCGGGACGATCCACGTTGTGTCCTTGGGCAAGGCACTTTATCCCGGTTGCCTACATGAGGACACGATAACGCCGTGTACTAAGGCGTACTGCACGTCGATGGTGCACATGTCTTCAACCGCTGTAACCCTGCTTGAACAGAGAACGTTGAGAAGCTGACAGTTGCTCGTCGATGCTCGGTGGTTCTCTCCGGGTACTCCGGCTTCCTCCACCCGTAAAACTGTCACGGTCACGATTAGCCATTGTTCATAAGTATGTGACCTTAAACACCAATTAATAAATAAATACATGTGTGAGGAAATATACCCCCTTCCTGGCTTATAAACGTATTCATAATCTGCTCGCTAACTCAGTGATATGTCAGTGCAGCCCTCAAGACAAACCCGTGAATGTTCAGTGATAATCCTCTTTTTCCGACTCTTTCTCGATCATCCCTCCTTTATCAAGAGCTTAGTTTGACGTGTATTTTTCCCACATCATTTCGGTAATTAGTGTGCGACGTCATAACAAAGATATTACATGCAGAAGAGAATGTGAGCATACCTGCTACCTTTGTCATCAATCAACTATTTTTGTAATTTTATTCTATCTGGAAACGACCTCGAAAAAGCTTAAAACTTACTGTCGGATCCAATTTATTGTGATGTGTACATACTATACAAGTTTAATGGAAAATATATATTGTTTAAACTAAAACACGTTTTGGGTTTTCTTACGCCTCTCCAGCAACATATTAATAGTGGTATCCCACGAAAAACCTGGCTTGGAATAATAACGAAATTTAATGGAAACTGAAGTACCCCAAACCCCCATTTTGTACATAATAAAACGTGCAGTAATGGGAAATCAGAGAATTAACGATTCAATGAATTGAATTATACTCTGGGGTTCCAGTGGCAGCAAAGCATAATCCTCTTATTAAGGATAAAACTGTTCGTGCAAAGAATGAGAATGATTCAATGAAGTGTTATTATTTGTTCCAATTATACAATAAAGGATTTTTGCTGAACTGGATTCAAGAGTGTAGACAATACCAAATAAATAAAGCACATTTTCTGCTTTGTTTGTATAGAACTCCGATGATAAAAGCGGGCAGAGAATTTCGATCGGATCGCGACACAGTCGCGATCCAATCTAAATCCTCTGTCCATTTTTCTCCAAACAATACTGTAGGATCTCACATGGGTTACGGTATAGGACTTCAAACCGGAAAGTACAGGGTTCGATCTCCAGTAGGGGTAACTGCGTTGTGTCCTTGGACAAGACAATTCATCCCGATTACCCACCCATGTTGGGGAACGGTGCTGCTGTGTACTAAGTGGTACTGCTCGTCGGTGGTGAACTTGTCTTCAACCAATGCTAACCCTGCTTGTGTTTGTGTGGAGTTAGTACGTTGGGTAGTCTGGCAGTTACTCGGTGGTTCTCTCCATTTGATACTCATTCAAAATTTGATCGTCAGAAACCCCTTTGCGTACCCCCCCCCCCCCCCCCCCCCCCCCCACACACACACCGAAAAAAAATCTTGCCCACGTACGGGCCTGCCGAGTGCGCACTTGGCCATTTTGTGGGGGTTAAGGAATAAGGCGAATATCAGAAACAACGCGCGACATCTTATTGTCTATATCTGGAGTGCGGACGATTGTTCTATATTGGAAGCTTTGTTAAGACGACTCTCGAGTGTAATCCTTGAGATATTGATCTGTGTCGAGGGAGACTGTTTGATCTCATTTGCACACGCAATAAAGATTAGTTTATTCCAGAGAAGTGAAGTGATATAATGGAGACACGATGATGCGTTTAACATTCGCATTTATCTGAAATAAATTGGTATGGAGATTGTATATATCGAAATTAAAAATGCCGGTTTATATGTAGCACGAGGGTTTGAACACAGTACCCATATCTTTGGGGTTGTTTTGGGGTAATCTGTAGTCTGGTTCCCAAATGAATAGACTTAATCCAACACCTCAATTTGCTTGACCTGTATATGGCTATAAGCCCAAGCAGCCAACAACAGATTTGTATGTACAGCCGGATAGTTTACCACTTGTTGGCTCACGAATTGCAATATGGGTATCGGGTCTTCACGTTTCAGCATGTCTACCATGTAAATGTCCCACCAGTTTGGTGGAATAGTACCAAATCATCATTTTGTGTATTAGACGAATGCGTTCCGAAATGTTTGTATGGGAGTGTGTTGGGGACTTTACGGGCTCTTTTGAATTCCACAAATTAACACCATGTACATAACGTAACACCCAAACTGACCAAAGCTATTAAATAAAGTTAGCTATTAAAATGTTTTTAATTTTTTAAATTTTTGCTTCTAGCCCATCATCGGGTTAGGCTCGTTGGTCTTGTCCCAGCCACCGATGGGATCAGAAACTCTTTTTTGGGGAGGGGGGGGGGGGGGCGTGGTGGGGGGGGGGGGGAATTTTCTGCTATTATTTTTATGTGAATGATTCATAGAGACATTCGAGTTCTGAAATTTCGTACGGTATCGTAAATTGGGCAAAATCCACGCGTGGCCATTGTTTCCAAACAAAAAAATCAGAGATAAAACAATATTAACACTCAGCAAAATTTCGAGTGATGAAGCAGCGGGTAAAACCCGGTAAAACCCGGCGCGTCATCAGTTGAAAGATTGCTGAGTAGTTCTTATGTTTTATGCTAGTATTCTATATGGAAATACAATTCACGTGTTGATTTTGAACAACCCCCGGCGGCCGTATTGTTCGTAATGTCTTAGGTCGTTACTCGAGTTTGACCAGTATTGAATAGAAGTGCGTCGAAACTAGAGTCATCGTTGAAACTGACGCTCCTTCACCAATACTAGGGGAAAAGGAAACATTCGTTCCCGCCAACCGGTCGAGAAAGGTTGCAGCTCGGTTGTGCGGATGAGAGATTTTGTTTAAGATCATGCTGTTTAGTTTTCTCTTCGGATTTATTTCCATCTTTCTGACCGTACATACCGGTCTTATACACATAGAATATACCTATAGCAGCTTGTTGTACCAAATGTTCACCACGAGTGGTGAAGTGGTTTTAACCGCGAGCCTTTGGCGCGCGGTCAACACCACTTCCCCACGAGTGGTGAACATTTGGTACATCAAGCTACTTGGGTATATTTTATTTATAACATGATCGTCAGATTAATAAGAGTTTAAATGTTAAATAAATCAATATTCACACGTGCGAATCTGTTTTTGTTTACATGAGCACCGGTGGGCGGTACTTCCGCTGGCAATTTTATCGCCGAAACGAAATAGAAAACGGAACGCTCAAATTGCGGGGCCTTTTTCATTTTAATAACATACTATATAGAGTTATGGATGCTTTATTAACATGAGACAATGTATGTTTGTTAATATTTTGTATCCTATGAGGTAAACTTATTTAAAAATGTAATAAATAATTGCCGGTTTCACTTCACTCTTCACGTGGTGGCGACTGATAACTTAAGACACGTTTGCTTTCAAGGCGAGGTCACCAAAGGTCAACTTGGATGTAGTTCCACTGTAGGTGTAAATTTTAATTATTGAAATCCCATTGATGGAGTTTTCACCACGGTTCGTGTGTAAAGCTAAAATTTATATCATAGGCTTTTTATATATAGTAGAATAGGAACCGGTAATCATGGTATAAATTTGTTCACTTTTTAACTTCCACATACTTTCACGGTCTCATATTGTTACAAGTAATGTTAGCCGCATGTCATTGTGCCGGAACCGGATGCAGTACACTACCTCTGTTGCTACCGTGTACAGATTTATTGGTACTCACAAACGCTGTGCGGGACTGCTTACCCCATATACAAATAACTATTCAGCGTTTAGCATGGTTTTATTGTTTGTTGTTGTTGTTTCCACCGTGGGAACCCCGGGAAATAGAGAAGTGCTTGTTCATTGAAGTAAACAACTTCTGCCTTACTGGTAAAATAGTACCCGACAACCAACGCCTGTGGTGCAAGTCCCCTAAACTGGACAGCCTCGGTGTAAACGATTGGCTAAATTTGACTTCGTACCTATGTTTCGGTCTTGAGAAAGACACATGCTGAAAGTGACCTTGAATACCAATAAATAAATATTTGTTAGTCTTTTTGACTGGAATTGAGAGAAGTTAAACATTCGCCGATAGGATTGGTGACTCTGTAACTTGTCAGCTGAGCGGCTCCAGAATGTATTAAATTGGATGGGGAGAACACAGTTGGGTAAGAAAAGGGAATTATTTGGGCATGGCCTCTGGCATTGATGGAGGAAAACCTTATGCGTGGAGCTAGGCGATTATTCAGTTTTTGCGGCTCCATTCCAATTTTTTGTCGCAAACCAGAAAACCAAACCACAAGACTCAGCATTAACCCGTTATCCAATGAATCGGCCACATCCGTCCGCGTAATATGCAAATTCAGCAGCTGAAAAAACATTTTTCAAAAAATTTCAACAAAATCATATCATGTGACCCCTTTTTGGAACGAGCTCGCTCGTTCCAATGAGGGATCACATGATATGATTTTGTTGAAATTTTTTGAAAATTTAAAAAAAATGATATTTAAAATAATAAATTTTGATATCGTCTGTGTTGGGTAAAGGGTTAACCAGCCTATGTTTGTGTATAAACTGATCAAATTACTTTACTGGGAGGGAAATGGACTAGTGTCCATAGGTTATGACCCCTCGATGGAACGAGCTCGACGAGCTCGTTCCAACGAGGGGTCATAACCCATGTTTCTGAGACAAAAAATGAAAAAATAATGAAAATTAATTGGCGATTTTTGAGAATAGCGCTGGCCGGTTTTTGCCGTTACGTTGGGTAAAGGTTTCCGAATTTCTCTCACTGATGTCTCATTTCTCTATAAGCACACGGCAGTGAAGTGGTCAATAGCCAGCAAATATTCACTAGTTTTAAGGATGTATGCCCGATCCGATAGAGGAATGCAGAACGTCACAATATGAGCTATTCGTATACCCATTCACAGGTATTTTAGGTGTGTGTGTGGGGGGGGGGGGGGGGGGGAGGGGGGGTGCTTAACTTGTTTTGGACAGTATAGATTAGATGGACTTTATTCTTTGTAACCCTAATTTATGTTTTTTTCTGACTTAATAGGCTTAACAACTGACCCCCTAGACCCTAAGAATAATCAACGGGAAGTTGGGCTGAATGTAATGGAGATACTTACAGACATGGTTTTGTAGTGAGTGCTGACATACAAACTATTGAGAGTTTTTCCATGTTAAGCAGCCTGGGGGTTGTTTACTACAATACAGTCGCCGTGAACTTGTCGTAAACCACGCATGGGTAGTGATGTTCACGCATGCGTTCACCAAGAAATAGAAATCATCATCAGCAAAGTTTTAATTGTACCCGGTGCGTCATTAATTACATTTTTTATGATTATTCCTATAATAGGTGTTTGGAATCAAATATCATTGCGTCCGTGGAAATATTGCCCACCCGTTGAAAGTGACCAGTCCACGGCGGCCGTACTGAAAATGTTCTTTACACACACAGAAATGAAACAGAATTATTTATTTATTTATTGGTGTTTAAGGTCAAATACTTAAACACAATCGCTAATCGTGACCGCGACAATTTTACGGATGGAGGAAGCCGGAGTACCCGGAGAGAACCACCGAGCATCGACGAGCAACTGTCAGCTCCTCAACATTCTAACTCTGTTCAAGCTCCACTCAAGCAGAGTTACAGCGGTTGAAGACATGTGCACCATCGACGTGCAGTACGCCTTAGTACACGGCGTCATCCTGCCCCCATGTAGGCAACCGGGATAAAGTGCCTTGCCCAAGGACACAACGCGGGTCGTCCCGGACGGGGATCGAACTCGAAACCTCTAGCATAGAAGTCCAACAGTCTACAACTGAGCCACCGCGCTCCCATTTATTTTTATACGGCCGCTGATATGAGCGGGCCGTATTATGGAATGGCATTTTCCGTCCGTCCGGACGGACATCCGTCCGTCCGTCCGTTAACTTTTGTTTGTTCACGCGATAACTTGAAAACAATACATCCAACAGTTACTATTTTTTATGGTTGATTAGTCATGACTAGAGGATGGTTCCTTTCGATAACCAGCATTCTGGCATATCCAATATGGCCGCCGCGGCAGCCATCTTGCATTTTCAGGGACTTTTGATTGTCCACGCGATAACTTGAAAACTATAGATCCAACAGATGCTGCTTTTTTATGCTTGATTAATCATGACTAGAGGATGTTCCTTTCGATAACCAGCATTCTGGCATATCCAAGATGGCCGCCATCTTGGATTTTTAGGGACTTTTGATTGTCCATCTGATAATCCAACAAATGTTTTTTATGGTTGATTAGTCATATGACTAGAGGATGGTTCCTTTCGATAACCAGCATCATTGTCCGTCCGTTCATCCATTTCTCTGTCTGTCCGTCCATCCGTCCATCCGCCCGTTAACTTTTGTTTGCCCGCATGATAACTTGAAAACAATACATCCAATAGATACTGTTTTTTATGGTTGATTAGTCATGACTAGAGGATGGTTCCTTTCAATAACCAACATCAATGTCCATCCGTCTGTCCATCCGTCCGTCCGTCCGTCCGTGAACTTTTATTTGTCCGTGCTATAACTTGAAAATAATACATCCTACAGATACTGTTTTTTATGGTTGATTCGTCATGACTAGAGGATGGTTCCTTTCGATAACCAGCATTCTGGCATGTCCAATATGGCCGCCAAGGCAACCATCTGGGAGTTTGGGTGACTTTTGATGCTCCACGCAGTAACTTGAAAACAATATTATATTCAACTTTAATGGGTCGTAAGCCAGGAATGTAAAATTATTTTTGAAGGCATTATTTATTGACCTTTTGTTCAACTAAAAATTTCTTCACAAGCGCAATTTCTTCATAGGCAGCCGTATATTGATCCCTCGCCTGGCGGTGCACTTGTTTTAATATTTTTTCTTCTTTTATTCCTGAAACCGAATCTGAAAAATCAAACCTCCCCGCCTGAATTATGTGGTTGAACTTGTAGATGGTCTAGCCTTAAAACATAGAATATGAGATTACCCTGACTTTAGGATGCTGCTGTTGGCGAGACTGTCATTTCATGTTTGGGATGAAAATTGTCGAAATTGGCAATTTCAGACTGAAATGAGAGACCGACAATCTAAAAAACATTTTTTAGGAAACCCACAGCAAACAGAAAAAATATGCAATGGTTAAGAGATTGTTTTACGGAATATACTGGCTGTGTCTCAAAATGTCGAAAAAATGAAAATCTCTACCGGTGTGTTTACACAAGAGGACAATAGGCTTAAGGCTATAGTCTATATCTAATTAGCATCGGGTATTTTGTGGGAAGGGTCTATAACCGTGGGGGAGTAACCATGGATGTCTGTTGTGCAATTCTCACTGACATTTGAATGATTTGTAAAGCTTGAGAAGCGCGCCTTTGTTTGCTCCCCAACTTTTACCTCTGATTATCTTCAGAAAATTGATATGGATACCAATGACTTGTACGTACATTCAGTACGTGGGGATTGTATTACCACTAAATCACCTGCAGAGTGGCGATTCCACCTAAGCAATAATTGCAAATTTGTTGCAAAGCATAACAAGCACAAGCAAAGTTCCAGCCAATGGACCTCCGGGTTATACCCGGAGGTCCATTGGCTGAAACATTGCTTGTATTTTTGTCCACATGTACAGAATTTGAAAGTGATACGTTGAGTGATGACTCTATTCCCCAGGTGATTTAGTTACAATCCACTTTCCACGCACTGTATATATATCTTACACAACCGGTCATGATTAGCCATTGTGCAGAAATATGTGACCTTAAACTCCAATAAATAAATAAATATCTTACACAACTCAGTAATCTCTGTTCGCCGAACACATGAAGCCCACCTTCTGTATCTCTGATCTCTGAACGCAGAAACACCTCACGAGTGATGATAAACTCTAATTACTCCTAAAACAAACTTACCGAGGTGTGAATTTTAGTTTTTCGGCGTTTTGAGAACACACCAATATATTGGCCAGAAGGGTGATTCGATCACACATGATTAACTACGTCCCTAAAATGACACAAAGCAAAAACAAGAAACAAGTATTCGCTACACGTAAAACATTTGTATTAGTATAGCAGGGACAAATCGATACTAGTAGTAGTAGTAAATTATTTTATTATAGTGTCACGTTTCTATACATCTTTACAGAAAAAATTCATTACATTTATACAGATGAGTAAAGTATCATGAAACCCAGCCGCGAAGGCTTATGAGACACTTGAAAAACGATATAAATGTCTATGTATAACATGTACATAATTTTCAAATCATTCGCACACACAAAACCACCCAGCCCCTCCCCGCACTCCTCCCCCACCCAACACCACGGCCATTCGTAAGCACAACTATGCATCTTACTCATTTGAAGTAGGCAAGTCAGAACCCAGGAAATGAAGTCATACTATAGTGGTTTATGAGCGTCACGTTAAATGTCATGCTAGCGTTTGAGTGGTTTATGTTGTGATGTTATTACTGTGGTCGTCAACGGATTCTTCTGTCCCCTTTGAGAAAGGGTCAAGGACCCATGTCATGTCATACCCAACTAACTGCATGTGCACTACAAGTAAGTTTTAGAACAAACAGTCACATGGAATCATGTTTACGCAGTCTCTGCAGATTCTATTAAACTGTTCTTATTATTTTACTGTTAAAGAAGAACTTGCCATTTGCCTTTGAATTAGATATATTTAGGCAAGCAGATTAAATTTAACGTACAATTGGTGTCCTGAACTGGGTGGTCATAGGGCCTCAGAAAGCCAATAGTTTTCTGAGGCCTTATGACTACCCAGTTCAGGGCACCAGCTGTGTGTTATTTTTGTTTGAGTGGTAACTGACTGATATTGGGAAATTTGGTGTTAAGAATTGGGAAAAATCATGCCCAAATGCCACTGGGAAAGGGTCCCATAAACGGCCCCTGTAGATACCCAAAATAAGAATCCCTATCATCCGTGATTTTAGAACGCAGGCGCAGCACCTATTGCCGGTGTGATACATGTTTCGGTCGCTCATTTTGGTTGGAGGGGACACCTGCTTGATTTCGAAGATGGCGTGTGTAGTTTTGGAGTCAAGTGGTTGACGACGACCGACGATTTGGGGTCATCCTTGAGATGTACTCGATTGAAAAACAGTGCTTTGGTCGACATTATAGGTGTGAAGTGGGAACAATTGACCATCAGAAGCGTCAATACCCAGACCAACTCTAGCTATGTTATGATTCCTGCCTGCCCAACCCATGTGACACCCAGCACCCAGCATGCATGGGAGGTGATGTGACTTCCGAGGTCTTCCAGCAAGGTTCACCTTGAAGATGGTTTTAAACACAATCTATAGTATTTCTATGATGTAGCTGGAGCATTTTATCAGTGGAGCCATCATAATCGGGGTAAATGAAGCTTACATCTCCCCATTCGGTCATTTTTCCATCACCCCGACAGTATCCACAGTTGAAATAATACGAACTCGAATTATCAATTTTTGTAACCCCCATGGAATCCTTACCTGGGACAGGGTTAATAGTGGTAAGAAATTTGCCTCTTATTCGTTTTATAAAAGAGCATGCTAACACTGAAATATTAGAAATGGAGTCGTGACACAGTTGCAGTATGCCTCTGTATCCTGTTTGTAGCATTTTGCATACCGGTCATCGATCTTAATGAAGGGGCTCAAAATGTGACCTGTAACACCATGATCATGCAAATAGTTTGCGCAAAACGCATAGGCAATCAAGATACTTTTTTGTGTAGCCGAGGCAATAAAAAGTATCAAAGTGGTGCCCAGGCGTTCCATAGAAACTACATGCAAACGAGAACATTTATGTTTTAAAAAAAATTGTTCACCTCGATACGCCGTACAGAGTACGATATATCAAGCAGGGATGTGGCGACAAGGGTGGGAGGGGGGGGGGGGGGGCGACCTCCCCCCAATCTTGGCCAAAATTTCCTATATTTGGAAATTCGGAAAGCAAGTCATAAATAAGTTGTTGGAAATTCCATCTATCTGGATTTCAGAGCGTCTTTAATGATGCTTATATATGTCGCCTTTACTTCCCAAAATTCCAACTCGGTTTCAAATCGGCAAAAATTCCAACTGTGACTATTTACAACTACAGTGTACGCAATATCGAACTTCATAAGTATGTATGATGTCGATCGAAACGAGATTTCTATAGTATGTTACTTATCGTAATAAAAACGCACTTCAAGAAAATAACATAATGTAAAATCGTTATCCTGAGTTAATTACATCATTTACAAAATGATGAAACATCGAAATTTGATCATTCCTGCATAAGATCTTATTTAATGTTAGGACAGTGTGAATTGCTCAAAGTTCTCAGCTTGAGCATGCGTTTAGCACAAATTCAATTCCCAGAATAATACAAAATAATAATAATCTGATAATTCTGTCATAAATGTGTTGGCATTTCAGTTACTATAATCAACTTTATGCCCCTTTCATTGCTTCATATTCAAAATGTTTCGCGGTTGTGAATTTCCAACTAGAGGGAGGGACCGGGGGGATCCCCCCGGTCCCTCCCCAGGTTGGAAATTCACTACCCTACACCCCTAGTCGAAAACCTCTAGCCACGTCCCTGGTACCAGGGTAAGTGTGGTCGCGTCATTTTATCAAAATTTTCAAATCACAAATGAGAGATAATCCCTCAAGTGGTACTCCAATTCTGTGGGGGAGGTGTATTCGCTCCCGTCGCAGTTTTTTCTGGTTGCCTCCACTGTATACGAACACTCCTCAATTAGTTTTTCACATGATGAAACTTTCAGCAATAACAGTTATTACCGTAAAATGGCAACAAGTGGTTATCAGTACTTATATACCGTTATTTTAACGATAATGTTTTACAGTGTGTGTAGGCCTCCATGTAATACAGCAGCCAACACCCGCTGTTTTGCACCGGCACCTCCTACAAGATCTAACTACGGACACCAAGACTTTTTGTATTACGCCAGGCATGGAACCCACTGCCTGGCTTGGGAAAAGGTAGGATAGATGTGGTGTGTCGGACCCTCGTCTCTTTTTTCCTTCATGCTTCAGTGACTGTCGGGAAGAGAATGCCGGCGAGTGAATAATCACTCTCCTCATATTGATTTTGCGGAAGTGAAAAATTCAGGAGGGTGATTTTAACCCCTTACCTACTATTACAGCTCAAACTGGCCAACACTATACACGAAAATGGCAATACAAATTTTTGTTATTTTTTCATGTTTGCTCTCAAAACATAGCTGAGCACCCCTTATTGGAACGATCTCATTGAGCTCATTCCAATGAGGTGTCATAAGCTATGGTTTAAGCAAAAAGGTTTGCGAGATAATGTTTTGCAAGTATCGTCTCCTAGTTGAGTCATGTACAGTACGCGGAGAGTGTATTATCACTAAATCACCCGCAGAGTGGATATTCCACCCGAGCAATGATTGCAAATTTGTTGCAAAGCATAACCAGCACCTGCAAAGTTTCAGCCAATGGACCTCCGGGTTAAACCCGGAGGTCCATTGGCTGAAACATTGCTTGTGTTTTTTGTCGATATGTAGAAAATTTGAAAGTTATAGCTTGGGTGATAACTCCACTCCGCGGGTGATTTAGTTACAGTCCACTCTCCACGTACTGTAATGGGTGACTTGATTTTCAGATATAATTTTTACATACATCGTCAATTAATTGCTCCCCCAGTGAAAAGTTTAGGAGAGTGATGGCGAGTGAGAGTGATCGTACTCCTTTCCCTTCAGTCCCCGATGCTCATAGAGCAGATGACTGAATAAGATTTACGCAAGATGTTGAAAATTTGAGTATCACGTGTTCTTTGTCTATTATGTCCGTTTCGTTCGCGTCCTTGTCAAGCTAAAAATTCAAGTTTCCATTATCTCCCTTGATATGCAGTGCAACTAAAAAAAAATCGTCGCATGGACGGGGCTCACGTCCTGGTCAGCCCTCTAGTTTGAAAATATCACAAGTTTTTCAGTACGCTTCCAATGGAAGTTTAACGAAGAGAAAAACAGTTTTTATTAACGAGGTGAAAGAGAATACCATATCCCTGTTTCAGAAGTTGTACCTGAAGACTCTGCCTCCGAATCTTGAATTTCCAATGGAAAAAAGTCACTCTAATATTTGAGTAACCAGACATTTTTGCCCACTGATCGTTCACTCTGCTTCTCGCGTTGAAATTGGACTTTGTCTGTTTTGTTTGAAGGCAGTTATGTCCCCTTCACCATCCGTAAGTGTATGCGGGTGCTCCAGAAATAATATTGAACGCCAGAGTATCGATTACATTTGGCTCTTGATTTCTCGGAAGATCGTTGCGCTCTCACTCCATTGAGGCGCGTGTCATTTTCACATGGTATCGGCTTATTTTCTGACTTCAGACAGTGACAGTGACGTGGCTTTCGCACCGTTTTAAAACCTATAGCTGACAATGTTTGTTTCACATTCTCTGTTATCCGAAAGATTCACCGCCAACAACAATAAGTGAGCATTATTTTAAGAACACACCAATTAACTCTCAACCCGCTGAATATTTTTAACCCTTTACCTATATTTATTATTTATTTATTGGTGTTTAATGTCACATACTTATGCACAATGGCTAATTATGGCCGTGACAGTTTTATGGGTGGAATAAGCCGGAGTACCCGGAGAGAACTACCGAGCAACTACGAGCAGCTGCCAGCTCCCCAACATCGTAACTCCACACTGCAGCACAGGCAGGGTTAGATTGGTTGAAGACAGCCGCACCATCGATGTGCAGTGCCCCTTAGTACACGGCGTCATCGTGCCCCCATGTGGACAATCGGGGTTAAGTGCCTTGCCCAAGGACACAACGCGGGAATCCGAATCGATCGCTCAGACGGTCACCCATTCGAGGATTAACCGGGCTCGACGTTGCAACGCCACCGCGCCTCCAACTCTTTACTTAACATGAAAAGCCGACGACACTTGCAAACAAAATTCTTGAATAACTAATTTTTTTTATTTTTTGTCTCAAAAACATAGGTTATGACCCCCCTTTGGAACGAGCTCGTTCCAAAGAGGGCTCATAACCTATGTTTTTGAGAAAAGAAATGAAAAAAATAATGAAAATCAATGGGCGATATTTGTGAATCGCGCTGGCCGGTTTTGATCGTTATTTTGGGTGAAGGGTTAAGATAGTTTTTATCAAATCTAGTCATGGCTGCTTCGATGAAAAATTCATAGAAATTTAACTAAAAAAACCATTGGTGAAAAATGCATTCATTTAACCGGGTATAAATTGGAATAAATATTTCAAAATTATTCATATTTCAGAGCAAGAGAAATCCTCTGTACTGGGCAAGAATATCCAACAAGCAGCATACAAGGAGTTAAATTGGCTCAGTGTTTCCGGTATTGGACTCTTTTGCCGAACGGTGATAACCATGGTTTGGCATGAGCGAAAGGACTTTTTTCAGTAAAAGGGGAAATGTTATGGCTGCTGTTTTCTTTAACTTGTGTTAGGTTAGGGTGGATATGAGATCAGTTCTAGAAAATAAGTAATGTTCGCTGACGGTTTTTCAGGAAGTAAGACATTTGGCCAGTCCAAAAACCTTACATAACTTCCATTTCCCATAGCGCTATTCACGAAAAATGATATTTAACTCTTCAATTATATTTCCAATTGTTAACTCAAATATATAGTTCATGACCCTCATTGAGATGAACATTTTCTGTCATTCAAGGCGAGGGAGGGGGAGGGTTGGGAGGGGGAGCGAGTGTTGTCTGCTAATTGTGCAACATTCGGAAAATGTGAATTGAGTCATAGGGGAGCACGGTGGCTCAGTGGTTACGACATTGGACTTCAAACCGAAAGGTCCACAGTTCGATCCATGGTTCATTCCCCGCGATGGTACCCACCGCGTTGTGGCCATGGGCAAGGCACTTAATCCCGATTGTCCACGATGGTGCTGTGCTGTCCATCGTCTCCGACGCGAGGTGACCCTGGCTCTAGAAAATGTCGTTACCACCCCCCCCCCCACCCCCAAAAGGGAACCATATCAACCTTTGTCTCTTCAGAAAAGAGGTTAACAGCGACATTAAAACCCATTTAGCATCAGAGTAAACAATTTACCCATAATACCAAAGTTTAGAATCTACATTATATTTTGTGCTCACTGTTCATCCCCATGACTAAAGTTAATAGCGCACTGGGTGGGTGGGGGGGGGGGGGGGGGGGGGTAGAGAAAACCACATAAGTTAAAAGAAAACAAAAAAATCGCACGGACACGTTTTTGAGACTTCACAGAACAGAGCATTGTCTTTGCCTGACAAGCTTTCCTGGGACCAGCAGATAAGAATGGCCGAAAAAATTGCCTTTGGTTGTGTCATGGCAAATCCAAAAATTGCTCTTGCTGTCCATCACTTACTGACACACTCATCTTTTTTGACAACACTAGCCAGGTGAGAGTTTTAGGCTCACTTGAGCCTCCGGTTTATTTATGGAATTTAATGACACTTTCGACAGCCAGGGTCACGTCGTGTCGGAAATGGAGATACTTACAGACATGGTTTTTGTTGTAAGTGGCGTCGTACCAACTACTGCGGTGTTTTTAGTCCCTCGCGGGTTACCGCACTCCGTCCGTCTGCCTCTCTGTCCGTCTGTCCTGTTACCACCTGTATCTCAGATACGCTTTGACGACTTTGTTTCAAATTTTCAGAATTGATCAGACATTATGTAAAACTGATACACGTCAGTTGTTTTGAAAAAAAATTCAATATGGCCGACTGGCAGCCATTTTTGTTGTAAATTGCGTATAATTAGTTTTCTGCCCTGAAGTTCTAACGACATTTCCTATTTCAATGATTTTTAGTGTTGTGGTGTAGCAGCATAAGATAAATAAATAAATACCGGTGTGACAGGAATGGAAGTCCGTAGGAACGTTAGTCCCTCTGGACTATTATTCCGCGGAATTATAGTCCTAGGTCTAACATTTCTAGGAATAGTAGTCCGGCGGACTACTATTCCTAGAAATGTTAGACCTAGGACTATAATTCCGCGGAATAATAGTCCAGAGGGACTAATTTTCCTACGGACTTCCATTCCTGTCACACCGGCTTTTTTCTCGCACATAAATTATGTAAATTAGACGAATTTAATCTTTTTTCAGCCATATTTGCATATATTATGTTGGTGTGTCCTGTTAACTTACCACCTGTATCTCAGAGACACTTTGACTCATATGTTTCAAATTTTGGGCAAAGATCAGACATTATGTAAAATTGATGCGCGTCAGTTTTCTTTTTGAAAAAAAAATCAGGATGGACGACTGGTGGCCATTTTTGTTGGAAATTGTGTGTTTATTTATTTATTTGTGTTTAAGGTCACATACTTATGCACAATGGCTAATCGTGACCGTGACAGTTTTACGGGTGGAGGAAGCCGGAGTACCCGGAGAGAACCATCGAGCAACGACGAGCAGCTGTCAGCTCTCCAACATCGTAACTCTGAACTCTGCACCGCAGCACAGGCAGGGTTAGATTGGTTGAAGACATGCGCACCATCGACGTGCAGTACGCCTCAGTACACAGCGTCATCGTGCCCCCAATTAGGCAATCGGGGTGAAGTGTCTTGCCCAAGGACACACGCGGTTGCCGCAGGTGGGATTCGAACCGAGGACCTCTCGGCTTGCAGCTTGCACCTCTACCAACTGAGTCACCGCGCCCCCGGAAATTGTGTGTAATTAGTTAGAACTTCTAAACGACATTCCCGGTTTCGATATTTTTTGGTATGGAGGTGTAGCAACATAAGATAAATAACATTTCATACTGGGTTTTTCTGCGCATAAATTATGCAATTTAGACGAACTTATTAAGCTTTCAAATTTTTAGCAATGCTCAGACATTCTGTAAAATTGATGCATGTCAATTTCTTTTTAAAACAATTCAGAGATGGTCAACTGGCGGCCACATTTTAGTTGGAAATTGCGTGTAATTAGTTTTCTGCATAGAACAGTGGCGGCGCCAGAAATTTTTTTTTGTGGGGGGGGGGGGGGGGGGGGCAACTAGGGGGGCAGACTCCCATGAAGGGGGGCAAATACGTAAAGGATCATATCATTACTTTGTTATGAGGTAGTCCAAACTTGGACCCAAAGTCCGTACCAAACCAAAAAAATATATTACGGACTTTGGGTCCAAGTTTCGACTAAATGTAATGGTAATTAGCGGTCCTCCTTTCAAAAAATCCTGGATCCGCGTCTGGTGGGTCTGTGCGTGAGAGAGAGAGAGAGAGAGAGAGAGAGAGAGAGAGAGAGAGAGACTCATAATGCCCGTCTGTCATAATGCGAAATCCATGAATTTTTTTAGACAAGGGATATGGATAGACATGCCTTTGTTGGCTCATAACTTAATTATAACTTATAAGTATCTGCATCCGAGTCTTTAAATCTCTACTGCCTGGATGTGTTCATCAGCTAGCCTGAGGCTTTGGGCTAAGTGTGTATGGGAAATTATTGGGAATAAAAAAAGAGAGGGGTGTGTGTGTGTGTGAGAGAGAGTGACTGAATGTGTTTGTGTGTGAGGGTGGATGGAAATGCATGCGAGATGGTTGGGGGGGGGGCAACTGGGGGGAAGCCCCCCCGTGCCCCCCCCTCCACCCACCCACCCCCCCCACCCCCGTAGCGCCGCCACTGGCATAGAACTTCTAAATGACATATCCTATTTCAAGAAGGTTTGGTATATGGGTGTAGCAGGATAAGATAAATAACATATGATATCATACGGGGTTTTTTTCCCAATACATAAATTATGCAAATTAGACTAACTTGAGCTTTTTCAGTCATATTTGTATATATTATTTTGGTGTGTCCTGTTACCACATGTATCTCAGAGACGCCTTGACGCTTTTGTTTCAATTTTTCAGCAATGATCAGACATTATGTAAAATTGATTCACGCCAATTTGTTTCGAAAGAAAATCAAGATTGCCGACTGGCAGCTATTTTGGTTGGAAATTGCGTGTAATTAGTTTTCTGCCTAGCACTTCTAAACGACATTTCCAATTTCAATAATGTTTGCCATGGGGGTGTAGCAGCATAAGATAAATTACATAGTATACAGGTTTTTTAGTCAAAAATTAAAAGCAATATTCCAAAAATTGGTGGCACCGCTTACCGTGGCTGACTATTATTTGTTTTTGTCTGATCGCGGGCGATCGGCGTTGCACTTGTTTTCCAAGTTAAGGCGTATGTAGTGTTATTTTCTAAATGTTCTTTAACACAAAGAAAAACTGGACCGAACCCGAGTTTTTTTTTTGAAACCGACAAATCAAACCCACCCAGCTCTAACCTGGAAAAAACATAAATACAGTTAAAAGTAGAAGTCCTGTCATGAAATGCGCACAAATAGCACGTCGATCTGCGCGTTAATCTACGCGTTATGACCATAGTCAGACTATCAAATTCTGTACATATGGCCTGTGCACAGGCAATGTTTCAGCCAATGGATCTCCGGGTAACCCGGAGGGCCATTGGCAGAAACATTGCCCGCAGAGTAACCAGGAGAACCTGCCGTGCTTTGGATGCCATTCGATATAGCAATTGCGCACAATTCTAACGGGCAATTAAGCCTAGATAAGCGCACAATTCGTGACAGGACTTCTAGTTTTAACTGTACAACTGCATGGGAATTCTTGCTCACCTTTATGAAGAAATCATTCACAGCTTTATATCGAAATGAAACTGCTCTACCTTTCTTGGGGATTTGAAAGATGGCTGGTACTGCCTGAGACATTTGATGCGTTTCCGCAATCTGTTATATAAATGGGGAATGTGTGATTCCTTCCGTGTCCAGCGAGAAGTTCAAGCTTTGACTATCTCTCTTGATATGCACTACAACTAGAAATTGTCCGTTGTGTGCGCGGGGTAACCCTGTCCTGGGACAAGTCGGTCCGCTAGTTCTCAATAAACCACGGAGTTTAATAAATGTTTATGGCATTTTTAATGTTTTAAAACTTTGGGTGCTGTGAAGTCAGTAGTTCGCAGATTCCGTAATAATAATGAAAATTATATAGAATAAATAGGTACTAGGGTCGGTAATCAGATTTAAACCACGAGTGGGATAAGGATTTTAACCACGAGGCTCTGCCGAGTGGGTAATAAAACCCTTATTACACGAGTGGTTTAAATCTTATTACCGACCCTCGTACCTATTTGTTTTATTTATACCATGCACTTAATAAATAATCGACTTTGTCACTGAAAATGGAGAAAAACGATACTTTCTATCGCAAACACATGGGTTTATTTTGTTTACATCTGCGCCGGTGGGCAGTACTTCTAGCTGCACGTGAATGCTTGATTGACAGCTAGACAGACACATCGTAAAAGTTGATTTAATTTAGCTTGCTTTTTCAGTCAAATTATTCTTAACAATCCTTAAATTTTATTTTAAATATTTAATTCTATGTATTTTAAAATTAATAAGTCATTGCACGTAGTAGATAGTACCGCAAAACGTCGTATGTTCGAATGAAACATCACGAAGTATGAATGTATCGAAGTCGGCAAATTGGCTCATGTCAAAGGTCAAGATGGATGTAGTTCCTACTATTGGTCTAAATTTTGGCAATGGAATTCCGATTGAAAACGTTTTAACCGCAGAAGAAGCTTTACACTGGTAGTGGGGTTAAAAGCTAAAATTTAACATACGGGCTTTTCACAGGTAGTAACATGGGTGAGCATGGTATAAATATGTTTTTACGTGTCTATTTTGAAAAGAAAATGAGGAATTGTTATGTTTTCTGACCTTTGTTCTTTATTTTTTTATCGAAAAAAACCATAAGTTTAACCCTTTACCCAACGTAACGGCCAAAACCGGCCAGAGCTATTCACGAAAATCGCCAATTAATTTTCATTATTTTTTTTTTCATTTTTGTCTCCAAAACATAGGTTAGGACCCCTCTTTGGAACCTATGTTTTTGAGACAAAAAATGAAAAAATAATGAAAATTAATTGGCGATTTTTGAGAATATAGCGCTGGCCGGTTTTGCCCGTTACGTCAGGCCTGGCATTCTGAAAAATGCAGGAGGGCAAAAAATCGCCCTCCTCAATCAGCTTAGGAGAGCAATTAGCTTTACACAACATTTTAAGTATCCAATTGAACGAACTCATTGAAACTGAAACCAACAGACTACATCAGTTATTTTATTAACTTTACTAAGGTAAAGCGAAATCTCTTAGACACCTAGATGTCTCACTCAACAACCGAACACACACTTGACAAGACCTGTGTGTGTACCCAGACCTGTTGTCCAAGAAAGTGGTGGTAGTGGTAGGCGTATGACTTTCTTGGACAACAGGTCTGCTTGAATCTGCAGTCACATCCTGGTGCAAGTGCTTCAAGTGACAGGATAGTAGTAATGGTAGTATATTATAGTGTCAATATTCCTTGAATAATTACTCCTCAAACTGTGATGTCAGTTGTTGAACTTGAAACTGACAGAAAAAAAATATTGCTGTGGCCCATTTTGCTTCAAATGATTGCAACTGTGTTTGGGTATGGTTGCAGCCATTACCTTTGACCACTAAACCACTTTCAAAATGAAATTACGTGATGTTATGTGACTTCGAAGTTAAATTACATTTTTGCTTTACAACAAAAATTTAATGTGAGCATAATACATGTAATCTCAATCATCCCAGACCAATATATTTAGGAGGGCAATTTTTCGCTCTCCTTAATTCATTCAGGAGGGCAGTAAGGAGAGCTAAAAAATCGCTCTCCTGAAATTGCCAAGCCTGTTACGTTGGGTAAAGGGTTAAACTTTTAGCAAACGTAAAGACTAAAGCTGGTCAGCGTTGTTCATAAAAAATCCCCATCCAAATATGTACAAAAAAAAATAACCCTTTACCCAACGTAACGGCCAAAACCGGCCAGAGCTATTCACGAAAATCGCCAATTAATTTTCATTATTTTTTTTCATTTTTGTCTACAAAACATAGGTTAGGACCCCTCTTTGGAACGAGCTCGTCGAGCTCGTTCCAAAGAGGGGTCATAACCTATGTTTTTGAGACAAAAAACGAAAAAAAATAGTTATTCAAGAATTCTGTTTGCAAGTGTCGTCTGCTTTTCATGTTAGTTAAAGGGATAATGCACAATTGATGTATTGATCTGGATTATCATTATGACCACCCAGTTCAGGACACCAATTTTGCATTAAACTTGAATTGCTTATCTAACAAAGCTTAGAAAATGTCTGAATTCAAAGACAGTTGGAAAGTTCTTCTTTGATAGTATAAGAACAGTTTAACAGACTACAGAGACTGGAGTCAACATGATTCCATATGGCGGGTTATTATAAAACGTACCTGTGGTATACAGTATTCTATTGGAATGTAAAATTTCTTTGCCCTTTTGGGTTTATTCCTCTGCAAAACATATTCCCAATTTGAGTCCCCATGACGCAATTTTTTTTCCGATGGAATGGGCCCTGGACCCTCTCCCAAAGAGGTCAGGAGAGTCCCTACAAGATGCCGCTTGTGGGTCCGCCTCCGTCATTGATACACTAACCGAAATGATTCAGCAGCGGGAACTGAAAAACTTTCTCTGCATAAAAATAAGAAACGAAGATTAAAATAAGGACAAAAAAGGGAAAAATAAAATAACTAGTCCCCCCCCCCACACACACACACACTATTGTTACCCCTCATCCCGGGGAAGTGGGAGGAGGGGGTGACAGCCGGAGCGTTCTAGTGAAGACTAGGCCTCCCACCATCGAGAAAAGTTTGCAAAATTAAAAAATAGGTGCTCTGAGATCGAATCTGGGGCATTTATAGAGTTCGCAGCCCTATATTGGAAACATTTTTAGGTCTCTATAAGTTATGTGAATGTTGCATTGGGCCAATTGGGGGCATTGGCGCCGAAAATGTTAGGGTGTCAAGGCTGCCCCCCTCCCCTGTAGCTACGCCACTGGCTGAGAGATTACAAAATAATGGACACAGCATTAAAGCACAAGACTGAGTGTCAACTGACAAACAACCTTGATGAAGTGGAAAAGAAATTAAGTCGGCAGATCATAATGCGCGAACTTAATTAAGTTTATTCAGGTCTGTGAATTCCATTAATTTATAATCTAGTGGGGAGAACTGTAACGGATGTAAAACATAACAGTGTAGCTACGAGCAACATGACTTGAATGCTGATTGGATCAGAAGATTCCATTTTCTTTCCGAAGATGAGGACAAATGAAAACAAAATGGCGAATTGTTTCGGGTCTTGGATGCAATTTTTTAAACTTTTTTTTAAAGAGATGGGTAATATACCGAAAACCCGAACCGATAACGATATCATGGGGATACCGAAAAACGGAACCGACCCAATCACTGAATACCGAAACCATCTGTATTTTCAAATGTTCCCACATTTCCTCTTTATGAAACATTATTCAGGCTTCATAGAGTTGAAATGTTTATTTTCATGAAAAAAGTGACTGATTTTCTTTCCCTGTCTTCAGTTTATTAACCCTTAAGGGGCTGGGTAATTTGTACTGAATTCCCACCAGACTACAATCTGTAGTTGTCCAGTTGTTTAGCAGTGACTTCTAGTCATGTCTTGGCTGCCTTAACAAGACTTAGTTAGAAATCACCGCCCAGGTGATTTGTCTCTTGTCTGCAGGATCTGCTAATGATGGCATGTAAGGGCATTCTCTAGATCGCAGAAACCTGAAGTGGGACTTTAAAGGTTAAGGTGTGTTAGGAACAAGTCACAAAATTACTCTTGATACGATTTGCGTTGGCAGAAGAATGAAATGTGTAGCTCATTGGCAGTGACAGTTGTGTTGCTGTGGTAGAATGATGGAAGAACAACGTATTCTTTTCTAGCGGAAAAAAGAAACGTTTTTTTGTGATAAATATTTCAAATGTGTTTTGGATGATTATTTCATTGTTTTGATTTTGATGTTATTTTCATTGCTGATTAAATTTTGACGAGTTTTGTTGTATTAACATAGACGGCGTTTGTATAGATAACGTTCAAATGTAGGTACCCTACGCCATTTCCTGATCAAAATCAATAGCGGTGTTCCCACCCGGGGCTTCAGTCACTGCTCTGACACTCCTTACTGTTGACCCCATCAAGTTCTTTATGGTTCTTTGTGGGATGTTATTCCACTCCTGAAGAAGGGCGTGCGTGAGCTGAGCGTCGCTGTTTGGGGCTTGGACGCGGTTCCTGACACTCCTGTCCAGCTCGTCCCACAACTGCTCGATCGGGGACAAATCTGGATTGTAGTGTGTCTAATCGAGAACTGGGACATTGTTCTGGTTGAGGAAGTCACGGCTAACCCTACCAACGTGTGGCCTCGCATTATCCTACTGCAGCGTAAGGTTGCGTACATGGATAAGTGGAAGGACGTGAGGCGTGACGATATTTTACGGCTGTAAGCTTCCCCTGGATGAGCATGAGAGGTGTTTTCACGCCATTCCCCCCTCCCCCTTCCAACTATAACAGACCCTCACCCGAATCTGTTGTTTTCCTTAACGCACGCGTCAGAATATTGCTCACGTCGACGTCGATAGCAACGTTGTCGTCCAACTGACATGTAAAGCGTTAACCGAGATTCGTCAGTGAATAACACACCTCTCCAGTGGGCCAAGTGAAACCGTTTTGGTGCATGTGTCCGCAGCCATTGCAGTCGACGTTGACGTCGCCTCGGTGTAAGTTGCGGACGTCGTGGCCTTAAATTGAACTTACGCAACCGATTAGTAACTGTTCTTGGACACACTCGGCGACCATGAATGCTTACAACCTGACTCACCGTCTCCGTCGCCGTCTGGAATCGGTTACGGAGATGTGAGATACGCATGCCTCTATCTTGACGTTGCTACGTAACGCGCGGACGTCCGCTCCTGGAACGGTCAGCTATTCCTCCTGTGGCTCTGAGACGCTCAACCGAATGCGCTATCGTTGACTCATGAACCCAAATTGCTGGGCAACGAGACGTTGCATAATTAGAGCAATAGCCCTACCCTTATCAACTTCGGACATTCGCGGCATTTAGCTTTTCAATCGAGTTGAAATGAAATGTTATGCAATCGATGTGTACTGTTCAAAACTTCGATTTGGTATGGATTTCAAGCCCATAGTACTTGGGAGTTCCCCGGGTATACGCTTTGTCGAAAATCTGTTGAAAGCATGCAGCGTCGCACGTAGTCATGGCTGACCGAAATATTCTTTAGACAGTACACTGAGGTAGCTATGTGTCAAATTTCACTACACTTAGTCTACGGATAAAAACAGTATATTACCAAAACTGAACTTGCGCATCTCTTCATAGTGCTATTTTACGTGGATACGGCGTAAGGTATTACACTTGTAAGAAAAATACTACCAGACATGATTCTACCATGGCTGTTAAGAGTGTTGTTAAATTTCAATAAATAAGAAAAATAGTAATATTTAGGTTAACCCTTTACCCAACGCAGACGATATCAAAATTTATTATTTTAAATATCATTTTTTCAAATGTTTCAAAAAGTGTCAACAAAACCATATCATGTGACCCCTCGTTGGAACGAGCTCGTTCCAACGAGGGGTCACATGATATGGTTTTGTTGACATTTTTTGAAAAATACTATTTTTTCAACTGCTAAATTTGCATATTACGCGGGCGGATGCGGTCGATTCGTTGGGTAAAGGGTTAAACAATATTTATTTCCATTCAACTTGTATAGTATGCATATCGGTACTATAAATTGGATCCGACAGTAAGCTTAAAGCTTTTTCGAAGTCGTTTCCAGATACAATAAAATTACAAAAATAGTTGAATGATGACAGGGGTATCAGGTATGTTCACATTCTCTTCTGCATGTTACATATTGGTGTGATGACGTCACACACTGATTACCGAAATGATATGGAAAAAGCACACGTCAAACTTAGTTCTATATAAATGAGAGATAAAAAGAGAAAGAGTCGGAAAAAGAACATTATCACTAAACATTCAC
Organism: Pictodentalium vernedei; assembly: GCA_031216915.1. Taxonomy (NCBI): domain Eukaryota; kingdom Metazoa; phylum Mollusca; class Scaphopoda; order Dentaliida; family Dentaliidae; genus Pictodentalium; species Pictodentalium vernedei. The sequence goes on from CM062292.1 coordinate 102,258,670, forward strand.
AAGTTTGTCTGCAGGGCAGCACTGACATATCACTGAGCTAGCGAGCAGATTATGAATATCTTTATAGACAAGGAAGGGGGGCATATTTCCTCACATAGGTGATTTTCCAGTAACAGAGGGAGTAAGGATAACTTAAGTGGTAAAGCGGTCAGTTTGTACGATATAGTCATGGACTGCTTCAAAAACCATATGGTTCGTTCTCTTCTGTATTAAGACGCGTGGAACCAAAGAATAAGGTATCAAAATCTACACATTGGGGAAACATACCTAACGTGTCGTTACGTAACAGAGCTTTTTGCGAACATACCAATAAGAAATGTCTTGTTGTCTCGAGTTCGGCAATGAGGTGAATTGGAAAGGTGATTACAAAAGAGGTGTGCATCAAGCAAACTGCATCCAAGTCGTAATCTACAATGATAGATCTGAGCTCGGCGCGATTTCGCTCCACCGAAGGAGGGCGGTCGGCGCATGTCCTTGTTTAAAAACACCTTAAACTGATATACAGAGTTATTATTTCGTACGTCTGATGGGATATTATTCCAGTCACTTGTGACTTTAGGAATGAAGGATGTCTGGTGTAACCGAGAGTTGCAGAACGGGACACGGTGATTTGTATTATTACGAAGTTGGTAGGACTGACTGACGGCCGATATCAATGGAGGTACCTTATTGGCAAAATATGTAGGCGTCATGTGATGGTGCATGTGGAAGTATTGAACAAGTTTGTGTTTTTTTGCGTAATCTTGGACAGTTTCCCAACAAGTTTCAGTGTATAAAGTGGCTTTACAAGCACTAATAGTCGCACTCGTTACTAATCTCGCTGCAGCGATTTGAATTTTTTCTAAGTCTGCAATATTATCTTCCGTGCAGTTATCCCACACTGTGTCCGAATATACAAAAAGATACCTTGCAAATGCAAAATAAATTTTCTCCAATACCTTACGGTTGAGGGAATATTTGTTTTTTCATCATATCGATTCTTGACCATGCTTTAGACGTGATATGTTTATTCCAAGTACAGTGATTGTTTAAAATTAGACCTAGGGTGTTTATGTTCGGTCACTTCACTTATTTGAGTACTAGCTAAATAGAGGGGGAGGGGAGGGGGGGGGGGGGGTGTACAGTAGGTTTTGTCTTGCGTGATATTAGCATGGTTTCGGTTTTCTGTGGGTTAAGTTCCACTAACCATGTTTGAGCCCATTCTTCAATTGTGGTTAAGTCGCGATTAAACAGTTCAGAGGCAAGTTGTGGGTTTTCAGCAATCAAATAAAGTGACGTATCATCAGCGAATAGTCGTATGCTGCTAACTAGATTTTCAGTAATATCATTTATGTAAATTAAAAAAAACAGTGGGCCTAATATTTAGTCTTGAGGAACACCAGAGTAAATGGGCAACCAGCTGAACGAATCAGACCCTATTACGACCCGTTGTGTCCTACCAAAAAGGTATAATTTTAGAAAGTTTAACAAGTCACCTCAAATTCCAATTTTCTCCAGCTTGTGAATGAGCCCCATATGCAACACCTTATCAAACGCCTTACGCACGTCTCAAAAGACAACCCTAATCTCGTTTCCCTCATCCAGTGCCTTACAAAACTCGCCATACAAGTCTGTCAATTGTAGGACAGTGGAATCACCGGTTGTGGACCCTGATTGGAACTGACTTAGCAGTTTATTAGTTTGAATGAAATGCTATAGACGCTTAAAAATACATTTCTCAAAGATTTTCTCCGACGCAACTGATTAATGATATCGGACGATAGTTAGTAACGGAGATAGGCGGAGGTTTCTTTAGAACTGGTGTTACATTAACTTTTTTCCAAGACGGCTGGAAATAGCAATGGGTCAATAGAATATTAAATATTATTGTAAGAGGTTCGGTCAAGGATGATGCACACTCTTTAAGGAGGCGAGGACTAACGAGATCTGGACCTGACGCCTTAGATATGTTCAACCCTTTCAATGCTTGATGCACATCATAAGCATGTAAGGTGATATCGCTAATTGTTTCTGTGGGGCTAGAACGAGTAATTGGAAGCATTGCTTGGGAGTCATCGACGTTGAGATAGAACAAAAATATTTGTTAAACACCTCTGCTTTATCAACATTGGTATAGTATGTTTCATGCTGACATGTGAGGGCCGGAATGGCGGGTCTATTATTAGTGAGAATTGACTTTAGGGTTTTCCACCAGTGTGAAAATGTAGTGTTACAATTAGACAGAGTTGCCTGGATTTTGTCGGTATATGTCGCCTTTGCTTTCCGAATTGCTGAAACAACTTGATTTCTTTTTGCTTTGTATTTGTCCCAATAACGAAACAACCCGCCGTGTTTGGCATTTTTGTATAAACGTTTACGTTGCCGGCCGAATCATTAACCTTATATCGTTGTGCATCCAACTGGGTGCATTTTTCCGTACTGCAGGCCTGGCATTCTTTAGGAGTGCAGGAGTGCTGCACGCCTACTGCCCGCCTAGAAAAAATTGAGGAGGGCAATTTTTTGCACCCCTTGATTTTCTGGAATTCCAGACATGTTTGGGACTGCCTTTAAAATCTGTTATCATTTCGTCCTCTGAGTTCCAATGTGTTCTATGTGCCAGTAGGCACAGAGAACACATTGGAACTCAGTGGACGATTTGTCAATTTTGCAATGATTCGCAATAATTCATGACCCATTCTGTGTTGCATTTCAACACATTTTGAGTGTAGAAGACAGTCACATAAGAATTGAATGCAACATTTTGAATAATTAGAAGATGCGTGTGCCAATTTTTCCAATGTGTAGCTGAATGTAGAACGATTTTTCAGTCACAATAGTAAAAGCTTGAAGTAAATATAACCAAAATAGCATACAAGTATATGCATTGAACATTCCAGGTACAATTGCACTCCAAAGCAATGTGAGGAGGGCAACTGTTTTGCACTCCTTGATTTTCTAGACTGCCAGGCCTGTTACTGTAATTAGTGTATTGGGTATATATTTGTTAGTTAATGTTAATAATTTGTCAGTGAAGTTGGTAACCATGGAATATAGATTTACATAATCGAAGGCCTCATCCCAGTTAAGATTAAGGAGAGAATTATTTAAGGATACAAAATTTCCTTCAGAGTATTTCCATATGCTCCTTTTGAAAGAGGGGTTTGAAGTAATAACTTCGATAATTATTGGACAATGGTGGCGACAAAGGCCTGGAAAGAATGGATCCAGAACGTTATACGTTTGTGTATTAACAGAAGTGCTAACAGCAAACACCTCTAGTAGGGACGCTAAAGATTCAGTGAAATATGTAGGCTCATCCGCAAGCTGATTAAGATTGAAAGTTTTAACAATTTCGGTAAAATGTCCCGTTCGAGCCGACAACTGGTCATCGTTAAAGTCGTCTGTGATTATAATATCGGCTATATAGGTATCTTTGGCTTTATCTATGGAAGCGGAAATTAGGTCCCACGCACTGCGGTCGCTATTTGAAGGTCGGTAGAAAACACCTAATAACAAAGGTCGCTTCCCCAAACTTAACTGAACCCAAAGACACTCGAGATTTGACGCGGTTTGAGATTAATACATTCTTTCGCGTAAAGTGCGACACCACCACCTCTGGTCATTTGGTCCGCCCTCTGTGGTTCCTGGAATCCCGGGAGAATGATTTCCGAGGAGCTGACTGATGGGCACAAACAAATTTCGGTGAACGCCATAACATCATGGAGTCCCACTTCACACTGAAGGATATTGAGTTATGGTATTAGACACTGTACGTTAACCCTTTACCTAACATGAAAAGCAGACGGCACTTGCAAAAAAAATTCTTAAATAACTATTATTTTCATTTTTTGTCTCAAAAACATAGGTTATGATCCCTCATTGGAACATAACCTATGTTTTAGAGACAAAAAATGAAAAAATAATGAAAATTAATTGGCGATTTTTGAGAATAGCGCTGGCCGGTTTTGTCCGTTACGTTAGCTAAAGGGTTAAGGTGACATATTTTAAGATTATTTGTCGTGAGACACCCAGAATTCCCGTCAGGTGACGTTGGTCCCGGGTTAGTCTCAATATCTCCCGATAATAATAATAAAAGTAAAGACAACAGCGATAAAACAAACGATACTTGATTTCGAGCCCCACATAGCATGGCATTCACCAATGTCAGCCTGTGGGAATAGCACTCTTCTGTGGGGGTTTCTGTGGTAATTGTTCTAAAATAAGCATGGCTGTTGGAATCAGTATTAGGTTCAAGAGATTGAACATTCTTACTATCCAAGTGGAGGAAATGCATGAGACCGATCATTACCGTCAGTCCGTGAATTTGGTATTGCAGTAGTAGATTGACTAACAGTATACACTTAGCATCAAGTTGCTTTTTTCTTATGCACGCAGCACAGTGCACGGGGAGCAAAGGTTCCCACTCGCTTTCTGTATGTTACTATATCATCCATCATAAAGGTTTGGTTTCAAACCTACAACAAAGCAGTGAGTGGGTATGCTCCCATTGTGTTGGAGATGCTCTACAGTGCAGAATCCCAAGACAAACCATGTGAATGTTTCATGATAATTAAAGAGCTTGTACGAGGCGTCCAGTGAGTAAGAAGAGTAGGAGAATGTAGCACTTGCAGTTGAATGTAACAGTAAAGATGGAAGTGGTAAAGACAAAACAAAAGGCACATGCTTTCAGTATGTATATAAAGAAAACGAGGTTGTATAATTTAATTTGTGACATTCGGAGGAGATGAGAGCTCAGCTCCTCAGTTTTCGATAAGATTAACGGGATACTCAGTTTGGTTGTCCGTATGGATTTCACTTGTGACGTCATAATAACCTTCCTTTCAAAAAAACGAGGTTATCTATAAACAATGGCACACACTCGTGTGAATACGCATGTTAACATGGATCGTATGCACTTAACACATCATGGGCACACGCCTGCACGCACGCACGCACGCACGCACGCACACACGATGGCACATACGTGCATGAAATACTCTATGGCTTAGCGGCATATTCATATAGTAGGATTTTCACAACAGGAAACAACGTGAATCATTACATGTATGCACATGAAAATGCTTAGCAACTCATAATAAATATATACAGTACATACAGAAACTCATATTCGACAGGTAATCCATCCACACACACAATATACATGCATACATACAAACATACAGACAGATATATACATGTATATACATATGATAGGTGGCGCGGTGGCTCAGTTGGTAGAGGTGCAGGCTGCAAGCCGAGAGGTCCTCCGTTCGAATCCCACCTGCGGCAACCGCGTTGTGTCCTTGGGCAAGACACTTCTCCCCCATTGCCCATGTGGGGGCACGGTGACGCTGTGTACTAAGGCGTACTGCACGTCGATGGTGCACCTGTCTTCAACCAATGCTAACCCTGCTTGTGTGGAGTTCGTATGTTGGGGAGCTGACAGTTGCTCGCAGTTACTCGGTGGGTACTCCGGCTTCCTCCACCCGTAAAACTGTCATGGTCATGATTAGCCGTTGTGCAGAAATATGTGACCTTAAAACACCAATAAATAAATAAATAAATAAATAATATACATATGATACGCATATACACGCATAAAACACAAGAAGCGTTGTATGTATCCATATATCTCTGCCGCAATAAAAGTATATGTGTATACAGACAAGATGAAGAAAGCTGCATGTGAACATGTTGTTCAATCAGCGAGTGACAGGGCGAGTTACATGGACACTCACATACATACATACATACATACATACATACATACATACATACATACATACATACATACATACATACATACATATACATACATACATACATACATACATACATACATACCATACATACATACATACATACATACATTACATACATACATACATACAAACATAGACTCGGCACACACATATATATACATATATAAACTCATATTGGTCGCTGGGGAACACATGACGTCACTGATGTGTATCCTTGTGGAAAACCCATTTTATCAAGAATGAGAGAAACGCCAATATACATGATACACACATACACACCCCAAAACACAAGGAGTGTTGCTCACATTATATATTTCTACCACAATAGAAGTATATGTATTCACAAACAAAATAAAGAAAGTTGCATGTGTGCATGTTGTTCAATCAGCGATTGACAGTGGTAGCGGCAGGGCACCCACGCGTACAAAGATACGCCATATATATATACTAACCAGTGCAACAATACAGAGGTCAGCGGCGTCATGTAACATTTGTGGTCTATACAGTTGTTTCAAAGATGCACTATATATATAACCCTCTTACTGGAGAATTATTGACACAAGGGCGAAGCTTCTCCTGTAAGTGTGCGGCATTGGGAATACAGTGGTCAAAAATTGACTGTAAATAAAGTTTGTTGTGTGTAAGCAACAGAAACAAATTTTCAGGACCTTAATTTGAAACCTGATAGTATATTCCATATCATTTCAGTGGAAGCAGTCGGAAGAATCCATATTTATTATTTAGGGACAGATCCATCAATATTTTCGACGTGAAGTCTTGGGGCTGCACGTTGAAAATATCGACCGGTCTGCACCACAATTTAACTTGGTGGCCTCAACCATTTAAACCCTGATAGTATATTCCATGTCATTTCAATGGAAGCAATCGAAAGAATCCATATTTATTATTTGGGGATAGACCCATCAATATTTCCAACATGCAGTCTTGGGGCTGCACGTTGGAAATATTGATTGGTCTACACTACAGTTTAGCTGGGCGGTTATCCAACTAAATGAGAGAATAACATTTCTTGTTCCCGGACCGGAAAAGCAGCGGATCGGGTTGGAAGGGTTAATGAAGATGACTTAGCATGAAATAAAAATGTGAAAAAGTCCTCCATTGTTCTTGGAAAAGAATTGCCCTAATTCAGTTCCCCAACAGTGTTGTATACGCACCCCCCCCCCCCCCCCCCCCCCCCCCACACACACACACACAATTGTAGTGGATGATTTCGGGAAAGTGTCAGGGAACGTATTGGTAATGGTGAATTCATTCAGAATTTTGAAAGTAGGCCTATTTTGAGAAGTGGGCTCACCAAGTCAATGTCCCACAGATATAGGTGCCACCCGAGCGAATTCAATGAACTGGCTCTAGTCGCAAGCATATCTGAGGGATCTAAGACAACATTAAACTTATTTTGTTAGACTATTCGGTTGTGGGAGAGGGCAAACGTTCAGGATTGTTGAGTCTGGGGGGATGTTACAGGATTTGTGGACTGACTGCGTACTGACACGCGGAGGGCAAATTTCTGTTCAATTTTGCACATGTCAGAATTCTTAGTTATTCGATAGACACTGTCATCGAACAATTTAACAAAAATGACACCATCGTGTGTCCATGAGCCAGCTATTTTCTTCTCCTTTTCCATTTTCCAACTACGCTGGGCTAAGGACGTACGCTCTTTGGTGAGATGCTCGTTGATGTACACCTTCTTCGTTGAATCAGTTGTTCTAAGATTACGACGGGCCCTTAGAATTTATCACGCAATCGATAGCTTACGAATTTAACAAGAATTGGGCGGGATTCCATGGATGCTGGACGGCCTGTTCGACGACTCCGCTCAATGTAATCTATTCTTAGAGAAACGTTCATGGATTTGGCCAGGTTCATAATTGTCTCATCAGTATTTTCAGTTTTATTTTCGGAGATACCTGAACAACGCAGCGAATTCCTCATTCCATATTGACGTAGATCGTCTAGTTCACTTTCCAAATTGAATATTGCTTCATTTTTAGGCTTTCCCAAACCCAGTTTTATTTTTTTATTTTTTTTATTGTTTTTTCCCTCCGTGAATTTTGTCTGTTGAACTGCTCAAAAACAAGCTGTAGGATTTTGACCAAATTTGGAATACTGAAGTAATGTCATAAAATCTAGTGAAATGCGGTGTCGTCATGTCTGTAAAAACGCGTATTTTCAAAATATTCTGCCCAAACCTCAAAATTTCACCATTTTTGAAATGTCTCAAAATTGTTTACAGTTATTTATCTCAAATTTTCCACACATTTAGAGCATAATATATTACACCACGAACTCCACTCAAATCTTTCAACTTTAACCTCTATTGACCAAAAATGATATGAATATAGATTTTTTCTTCAAAATTGACCAACTTCAAGAGCAAGTTTCTCTAATTACAAGGCTGTTGTAACAATTATTTTGGTATGGATAGATGCAGCAATGATTGTGGAAGAAAGTTACTGTTTACTCTTTAATCTCAGATTACCCCTTAAGCACAATGAAGGCGAGAATAAGGGTACCGTTTGAAAATGCCAAAATTAGCCAACTTTGGTTGCTTTTTCTATCATTTTGGAAAGGCTTAATTTCAAACGCTTTTCATGTACGTATTCACAATTGACTACCATGCATATTTGCTGTTGTAAGTTTGGTTGTAAAGTTTAACCCTATTCCATTCTGGTTGCATAAAAGTAGGTACCGTCCAAAAAAAAATCCATTTTTTTCATAATTTGGTAAGTTTAGGTGACGATTTACTCCATTTTTAATTGATTGAGCTCTGAATGTTTTCTGTAGCTGCATGCAGCAGTCAAAGTGTGACAGCTTTTGTTTTATATGTTGTTATTAAAAGTTTAACCCTTGGCAGATTTGAGACTTCCTATAAGGGTACCGTCGGAATAATTTTAATTTTTGCCAACTTTTTCATGCGAATTATCAGCACGGGAGCCATATTTTCTCCAAAGACTTCCCATGAGAAGACAGAACATTATTCCTAGAACAACTTTGCTGTTATATGTTTTATTCAAAGTTTTAACCCTCACCCAGTTGTGTCAGGCCTTGATTGAATTGGAGTACCCTCAAATTTTACACGTTAATTCAAATACCAAGATTCAAGATTCCTCGTTATTTCTTATCAGAAACTGAAGCTGTGATTGATGACAGGTCTCTGGAAACTGAAAAGAGTTATCGTCATATTCGTGAAAACACGTATTTTCAAAATATTCTGCCAAAACCATCAAAATTTCACCATTTTTCAAAAGTCTCAAAATTGTTTACAAGTATTTAGCCCCGATTTTCCAAACATTTAGAGCATAATATGATGCAACAAAATTACCACACAAATATTTCAAATTTAACCCCTATTGACTAAAAATGACATGAATATAGCATTTTTTGCTACAAAATTGACCAACTTTAAGGGTGCATGCCAGTGTAAAAAATACATTCGGTAGATTTGTTATACAGGCCCGCCTGCCTGCCTGCCTGCCTACCTGCCCGACCTCAACCATACACCATTCACGTCGTTGTTGTAAGAAAAATAATCTCCCTGCCTGCTTGATTTTGGTCATTTCTGGCAACTGAATTGCCCGAAATTTTCGGCTCCTTCCCGACTCGGGTGGGGGATGGGGCACAGTCCTCCCAGACTCCCCGGCCCGCATGCCCATGATTCATCTGTACTTATTTTTTCCATGCAAAACGGACATGGCTCATTTTGCTTTCCATGAAAATAATATTCAGTAATTTTTGAAGAGCAAATTTTGTGTTAAATGTTTTGATGTCCTGCTTTATCTCAGATATCTGTTTTGGCTGCATAAAACCTAGTAGCATCACAAGAAACTTTGCTTCAACTATATTTTTCTATTTTCAAAACTGATCGATACTTTTGTGTACACTACAGTTTGCCTTTTTACACTAAAAAGTTGGGAAAGCTCGAAATTTGTCCAACAAATTACAATTCTCTGGTTATATCTGCCTTTTCACTATTAGTTGAACCGGAAAGGAAATAATGGTAAACTACAACAAAACGAGCGACAGTTTGTTACGCCAAACAAAGAATGGCGAATGCTTGACTGACGACTGACAACAGCTAACGTCAAAAGCGTTTTGACCACAGATAATGGAAGATCATCCAAACGTGTGAAGCCATTCAATGGTTTCCAGAACAGTACGGATATCACCGACCAAAACATACATTTTAGATGTGAAATCCTTCAAATGTAGATTTTTAATGTAGTCGGCAAGTTCAGGACAATCTTGTACTACAGAGACACAAAATGTAACCAAAATGTTATCAAGGCAGTGTTTAATTTTCGCAAGTAACTTACAAATAATTAGTCCGTGAAGGTGAAAGCCTGAAATAATGGAATCTTCAGGGCTGAATGTCACTCCGTTTTACAAACATTAGTTGTAGGCAATGCGCCCACAGATAATTCACAAAAAATCACATTTATCAAATGCCATACATGATTCTCTCAGATTTCCAAGTAGCTTGTCACATAAACTCAACCTTGTGCACTTCCTTTAGACTGATAGTAATATTTTGTTCTAAATATCGAGAGTTTGGCTCAGTGGAATTATTCCATGCAAAGAATTAATATATATATAACTCTTGTTTTCCACCTATGGATCTCTGAAAAGAAGAATAGATTATCTTCGAACGTGAAACGTGTATCGAATGTAGCTTTGTGTCTATTCAACAGAAAGCGAGCGATTTACCTGCGACATAAGAAATCCGGAGCATTCAGGAGCCAATACACTAAAACTTTTACAGTTGTATTTTTAGGTTTTTCCAAACCCAGTTTGGGAAAGACTCTTGTTATTCTTCTTTTTCAAAATTTTTCTTCTCTTTTTTTTTTTTATTTTTTTTTTTTTTATTTTTTTTTTCCTACTTGAATTTTGTCTGTTGAACTGCTCAAAAACAAGCTGTACGATTTTGACCAAATTCGGCATACTTATGTAATGTCATAAAATCTAGTGAAATGAGGTATCGCCATGTCTGTGAAAACGCGTATTTTCAAAATATTCTGCCAAAACCGTCAAAATTTCACCATTTTTCAGATGTCTCCAAATTTTTTACAGTTATGTAGCTGAAATTTTCCACACATTTAGAGCATAATATAATACACCACGAACACCACTCAGATCTTTCAATTTTAACCCCCATTGGCCCAAAATGACATGAATATAGATTTTTTCTTCAGAATTGACCAACTTCAAGAGCAAATTTCTCTAATTACAAGGTTGTTGTAACAATTCTTTTGGTATGGATAGATGCAACAATGATTGTGGAAGCAAAGCACAATGAGGGCGAAAATAAGAGTACAGTTTGAAAATGCAAAAATTAGCCAAATTTGGTTGCTTTTTCTATCATTTTGGAAAGGGTTAATCTCAAACACTTTTCATGTACGTATTCACAATTGACTACCAAGCATATTTGCCGTTGTAAGTTTGGTTGTAAAGTTTAATCCCATACTGGTCACATAAAAGTAGGTAGCGTCCAAAAAAAAATCCAATTTTTTCAGAATTTGGTAAGTTTAGGTGACGATTTTCTCCATCTTTAATTGATTGAGATCTGAATGTTTTGCATAGCTGAATGCAGCAGTCAAAGTATGACAAATTTTGTTCTATATGTTATTATTAAAAGTTTAACTCTTAGCAGATTTGAGACTTGCCATAAGGGTACTGTCGGAATAATTGTTATTTTCGCCAACTTTTACATGCACTTTCTCAGCACTGGAGCCACATTGTCTCAAAACCTTTTCCATGAGAAGATAGGGCATTCATCCAAGAACAATTTTGCTGTTATATGTTTTATTCCAAGTTTCAACCCTCACCCAGTTGTCAGGCCTTGAATTGGAGTACCCTCAACTTGTATACATTTTCATTCAAATACCAAGATTCAAGATCAGTCCATGTCTCTTTTCAGACACTCAGTCTGTGATTGATGTTTATACATTAAGAGCATAATATGATACACTAAAACCACCACACAAATATTTTAAAATTAACCCCAATTGGCCACAGATGATAGGAATATAGCATTTTATCTTCGATATTGACTAACTTCAAGCGCTAATTTCTCTAATTGTAATGTTGTTGTGACAATTATTTTTATATGCATAGATGCAACAATGCTGGCAGAAGAAAGTTACTGTTTAGTTTTTATTCTCATCTTTAACCCTCAAGCACAATGAGGGTAAGATTTCCATTCGTAAATGCTAAAATTAGCTAACTTTGGTTAAATTTTTCTGTCATTTTGGAAAGGGTTAATTTTAGATACTTTGTTTTGCTATAGGTAGAGATGCTTAATGAACAAATCCGCTGCTGTAAGTTATGAGTTGGGGCTTAATCCAAAACATGCTTTGGCCACGTAAAGAATAGTATTGGCTGACAAAAATTGATTTTCCGTGAATTTTGCAAACATCTGTACTCATTTCCTCTAATTGCAAGGTTATTGTATCAATTATTTTGGTATGGATAGATGTAACAATGAGTTACTGTTTACTTTTTTAAATCGCAAGATTTAACTCCCAAGCGCAATGAGGGTGAGAATAAGAGTACCGTTATAGAATGCCAAAATAGCCAACTTTGGATGCTTGTTGTCTATCGTTTTGGAAATGGATAATTTCAAGCACTTTGCTTTGCTATATGTAGTCTGCATTTTCACATTGGAAAGCTGGGAAAGCCCGTAATTTGTCTAACAAATTACAATTATCTAGGTTTTTTTTCCTCCGTGAATTTTGTCTGTTGAACTGGTCAACAAGAAGCTGTACGATTTTAACCAAATTTGGCATACTTCTTTAATGTCATAAAATCTAGTGAAATGTGGTATCGCCATGTCTGTGAAAACGCGTATTTTCAAAATATTCTGCCAAAACTTTCAAAATTTTAACATTTTTCGAAAGTCTCAAAACTGTGTACAGTTATTTAGCTCAAATTTTCCACACATTTAGAGCATAATATGATACACTACAATCACCACTCATATCATTCAATGTTAACCCCCATTGGCCAAAAATGACATTAATATAGCTTTTTTCTTCAAAATTGACCAACTTCAAGGGCAAATTTCTCTAATTATAATAAGGTTGTTGTAACAATTATTTTGGTATGGATAGATGCAACAATGATTGTGGAAGAAAGTTACTGTTTACTTTTTAATCTCAGATTTAACCTTCAAGCACAATGAGGACGAGAATAAGAGTACCGTTTGAAAATGCCAAAATTGGCCAACTTTGGTTGCATTTTCTTTCATTTTGGAAAGGCTTAATTTCAAAAACTTTTCATGTACGTATTCACAATTGACTACCGAGCATATCTGCTGTTGTTAGTTGTAAAGTTTAACCCTATCCCATTCTGGTTGCATAAAAGTAGGTACCGTCCAAAAAAACTCCAATTTTTTCAGAATTTGGTAAGTTTAGGTGACGATTTTCTTTTTAATTGATTGAGTTCGGTCACGATTAGCCATTGTGCATAAGTATGTGACCTTAAACCCCAGTAAATAAGTAAATAAATATTGATTGAGCTCTGAATGTTTTCTCTAGCTGCTTGCAGAAGTCAAATTATGACAAATTTTGTTCTATGTGTTATTATTAAAAGTTCAACCCTTGGCAGATTTGAGACTTCCCATAAGGTTACTGTCGGAATAATTGTTATTTTCGTAATCTTTTGCATGCACTTTCTCAGCACTGGAGCCATATTGTCTCAAAACCTTTTCCATGAAAAGATAGGGCATTCATCCAAGAACAATTTTGCTGTTATTTGTTTTATTTCAAGTTTTAACCCTCACCCTGTTGCCAGGCCTTGAACTGAAGTACCCTCAACTTGTACATGTTCATTCAAATGCCAAGATTCACGATTAGGCAATGTCTCTTTTCAGACAGTCTGTGATTGATGTTCACACATTAAGAGCATATGATACACTAAAATCACCACACAATTATTTCAAAATTAACCCCTATTGGCCACAAATCATATGAATATATCATTTTATCTTCAAGATTTACTAACTTCAAGGGCAAATTTCTCATAATTGCGAGGTTGTTGTAACAATTATTTTTGTATGCATAGATGCAATAATGGTTGCAGAAGAATGTTACTGTTTAGTTTTTAATCTCATCTTTAACCCTCAAGTAAATGAGGGTAAGAGTACCATCCGAAAATGCCAAAATTAGCTAATTGTGGTTGCATCTTCCTGTCATTTCGGAAAGGGTTAATTCTAAACACTTTGTTTTGCTATAGGTAGAGGTGCTTAATGAACAAATCCTCTGCTGTAAGTTATGCTTTGGGGCTTAACACAACATAAGCTTTGGCCATGTAAAGAATAGTACTGTCAAAAAAAAGATTTTCAGTGAATTTTGCAAACATCTGTACTCATTTCCTCTAATTGCAAGGTTGTTGTGGCAATTATTTTGGTATGGATAGATGCAACAATGGTTGTAGAAGAAAGTTACTGTTTACTTTTTAATCTCAAGTTTTAACCCCCAAGCAAAATGAGGGCGTTAATAGGAGAACCGTGAGGGAATACCAAAATTGGCCAACTTTGGATGCTTTTTGTCTATCATTTTGGAAATGGTTAATTTCAAACACTTTGCTTTGCTATATGTAGTCAGCATTTTCACATTGGAATGTTGGGAAAGCCCGTAATTTGTCCAACAAATTACAATTCTCTAGTTCAGAATTGTATTTTCTGTTTGTGGAAATAACAAACTGAAATGAACGATTAGCATTTTTCAAAGATATGGCAATTTGCCAACTGGCAAATTGCCATATCTTTTAAAATGCTAATTATTCATTTCCGTCATTTTTATTCACTTATAGAAAATACAATTCGGTAAAATACAATTGTAAAAGTTTTAGAGTATTGGACCCCAGAGGATGGTTGGTAAATAACCTTTGTACCAAGATCGCTATACTCTTTATTTATTGGCGTTTAAGATCGGATACTTATGCACAAGGGCTAATCGTGACCGTGACAGTTTTACAGGTGGAGGAAGCCGGAGTACCCGGAGTGAACCACCGAGCATCGACGAGCAGCTTTCAGCTTCTCAACATTCTAACTTTGTTCAAGCTCCTCCCAAGCATGGTTATAGAGGTTGAAGACATGTGCAAAATCGACGTGCAGTACGCCTTAGTACACGGCGTCATCGTGCCCCCATGTAGGCAACCAGGATAAAGTGCATTGCCCAAGGACACAACGCGGGTCGTTCCGGACGAGGATCGAACTCGGGACCTCTAGTATAGAAGTCCAAGAGTCAACCACTGAGCCACCGTACTTCCGACCGCTCCGCAATACAGCTCTGCCGTTTTTTTTTTTTTTTTTTTTTTTTTGCGATTACCTTGCGTGAATAGTGCCAAGTACCCTAAGGCTGTTAGTTCCTCATGAGAGTAGCCGAACAACGCCCGCACTGTCGCCAAATGCTGAGGGTCGGCCACGCCACCGACGTAACAGATCAAATTAGAAATGCTGGAGCCTCGGTGCCTGCACTTCGATCTCGATCTGCTTCATATGCTTACTGTATGTGAAATCCACAGAATGTACTACACTGTAAGCATGAATTATAAGCACAAAATTGACGACTTCATTCCTCAAGATAATTTTACCGTAGAACAATCTACTGTCATTTTTACAAAACCTTCCAGTATAATCTCCCCCGCAATATACAATCTCTGCGTCAAATATTCCCTGTATTGTCATTAACAACTTATGAGTTTTTAGATGACACTTGTAGATTCGTTGAATACAATATAGACTGACAGTAATCCAATATTTTCTCCGACAGGAAAAACATTAATTCTCACTTTAAGGGTGAGCTTATCGCATTATTGTTGCAGGGCCTTGAATCTAAAGTGCTTATCACGCGTTGTTCATTCAATTTTGTTGGTAAATTGTACCTCTTTCTTGGAGCTGTCTGATAATATTGATTTCCAGTTTCATTCCCCAGATGGACATTACAATAGCGTTTGCTGACGATTTAACACGAACGGGAGAACGCCTATCCAAGACAATTAGTTTTAGCGCGTCTTTATCTCAGTTGTGTCCATAAATAAATTATTAAAGTTATACTCTTGCGGAATGACTTTCTTGAACTCTGAATTTTTTCTCTTGAGTAATTGAAGGCAGGGACGTGGCTAGAGTTGGTTCAATGGTGTACGAGGGTACCCCCTCCCCTCTGAATTTCGAACTGTATCCCCCCCCCCCCCCCATCGGGCTTCCAAAATCTAAAATCATTTGCACCTCTCCCCTTCGAGTGAGACTCCTCCAACTTCTACCTGTGAATTTCCAACTTTCGAAGAAATCCGAATGAACCTTCTCCCATTGAGTTAGAAACATTATGACTATGACCTTTTGAGTTCTAGAGTTGGAAATCGCCTTGAGTGCAACAGGGCGCCATTTGTATAGCATTGCAGATGTCGCCTTCTTGCACTTGAGGGTGGAAATATTGACTCTAGTTTGAAAATCACTTTTAACCCTTTACCTAACCTGAAAAGCAGACGACACTTGCAAAAATAATTCTTTTCATTTTTTGTCTCAAAAACATAGGTTATGACCCCTCGTTGGAACGAGCTCGACGAGCTCGTTCCAACGAGGGGTCATAACCTATGTTTTTGAGACAAAAAATAATGAAAATTAATTGGCGATTTTTGAGAATAGCGCTGGCCGGTTTTGGCCGTTACGTTAGGTAAAGGGTAAAGGTTAAAAGATCTCTAAATGTTTGTTAGAACCCGTCACAGCAACATATAAAATGCCACGGTGGGGATTATTTTGGGTATATACGTAGGCCGTTCATGGGACCCTTTTTCTAAGTGGTATTTGGGCATGATTTTTCCCAATTCTTAACCCCAAGTTTCCCAATCTCCGTTCCCACTCGAACAAAAATTTAATTCACAACTGGTGCCCGGAACTGGGTAGTCATAAGGCAATGGTTTTCTGAGGTCTTATGACCACCCAGTTCAGGACCCCAATCGTACCTTAAATTTAAATTGTTTGTCTAACGAAGTCGCTTAATTCAAAGCCACATGACAAGTTCTTCTTTAATAGTACAAGAACAGTTTAATATTAGACTACAGAGACTGCGTGAACGTGATTCCATGTAACTGTTTGTTTTAAAACTGACTTGTAATATACATGCAGTTGCTTAGATACCAGTCTTAATATTTTCTGCTCTATTTCAGGGGGGGGGGGGGGGGTGGTTACTAAAAATTTGCAAGACGTGACGTCCTATTTTTTATTCGGCTCCTTTTTACACCCACCCACCACTACGTGCAAATTTTCTACTACCGTTCTCAGACACCCACCCCCCGCTCTCCCATTAAAATCCAAAATAAACTTATAAAGTTAGTAGGCACTGCTGTCTTTATGGGGTTTTCATAATGTTCTCAAACTGGTACCACCAATTTATCCCTTTACCTAACATGAAAAGCAGACGAAACTTGCAAAAAAAAATCTTGAATGACTATTTTTTTTTCATTTTTTGTCTCAAAAACATAGGTTATGACCCCTCGTTGGAACGAGCTCGTTGAGCTCGTTCCAACGAGAGGTCATAACCTATGTTTTTGAGACAAAAAATGAAAAAATAATGAAAATTAATTAGCGATTAGTGAATAGCGCTGGCCGGTTTTGGCCGTTACGTTGGGTAAAGGGTTAAACCTCTGTGGGCTGCCTTGGGCCCCAATCTACAAATGACAAGCTGTTCATTATCAGGCTTGGCCAGAGCAGGTGTACATATACGGGAACAAATTTTCATTTGAATTGTTCCCAAAATATTGTCTGCACATTTTCTACATTTCGAACAAGACACCCACCCCCTACTAACTTGTGACATTTTCCCAGATTAAGCCCAATATTCTCACATATAAAGCCTCCTGATGTTGTATTTATGTTAAGAGTGTGATGTACAATATCATCTTTAAGGTTTGAAACACAAATGAAGGTATATATTAGCTGATATATTGATATATTTTTAAAACATTAAAAAAATTGCACAAGTTGGAAATGCACATTTTTGGCGCACTCAAAAGACCCACCCACCCCCACGTCACGTCTTGCAAATTTTTGGTGCCCCTCCCCCCCCCCCCCCCCCTGTCTATTTCGAAAAGAAAATTTCTCAGTCTCTGTGTTTTTTTCCCCACCAAAACAAATTCCCAATTGGAGCCTCCATGCCGCAGGTGTTTCAAATGGTATTGTCCCCGAACCCTTTCCCAAAGAGGGCAGAAGAATCCCTGCATGAAATCTACTACCACTGTTGCTACTTGAGGCTTACAATTTCTAACTATTGAAAAGTTTGTTGGGGTTAGACCACCTATTCCTCCTGTCGCCACGTCCCTGATTAAAATACGTGCTGTAAAGTCCAGTTTTAAAACACAATAGTTTGCAGTTGCAACGAGATACCACCGGGCCAATATGAGGTTATTCATGTCAGCTCTCAGAGTTTTTAGCTCACCGAAGGGAGCTTAACTTATCACCCGCCGTCCGTCGTCGTGAACATTTTTCAAACGACTTCTCTGAAACCACTGGTCCGATTTTCACGAAACTTCATGTGGATGTTCATTACTATATGGCAATTCATGTTTGTTCAAATGAAATGGCCACGTCCCTTGGTGGGGTGGGAGTGGGGGGGGGGGGGCTCTATATGGGGCATTACCCTGATAGCACCATATGAATTGTAGAAAAATTATTAAAAAATCTTCTCCAGAACCAGTGGGCAGAATCTTTTGATACTTGGTATGCAGCATCTTGGTATGGGTCTGATTCAAGTTTGTTCAAATCGAGTCCCTCAACCAATATTGGGGCTCACTATGGAAGCGTGAATTTTTACTTAGTGCAATTTACGAAAAATTCTTTAAAATCTTCTTCTCCAGAACCAATGGGAAGAAACTTTTGATATTTGGTATGCAGCATCTTGGTATGGGTCTGATTCAAGTTTGTTCAGACCGAGTCCCTCAACCAATATTGGGGCTCACTATAATGGTGTGAATTTTTACTTAGTGCAATTTAAGAAATTTTTTTAAAAATCTTCTTCTCCAGAACCAATGGGCAGAATCTTTGGATATTTTGTATGCAGCATCATGGAGTGGGTCTGATTCCAGTTTGTTCAAATCGAGTCCCTTGATCAATATTGGGGCTCCCTATAGGGGCATGAATTTTTCCTTAGTACAATTTAAGGAAAAATCTTCTTCTCCAGAACCAGTGGGCAGAATCTTTTGATATTTCGTATACAGCATGTTGGTATGGGTCTGATTCAAGTTTGTTCAAATGGAGTCCCTTGATCAATTTTGGGGCTCACTATGGGGACCTGAATTTTTACTTAGTGCAATTTAAGAAAAAAAAATTAAAAATCTTCTTCTCCAGAACCAATGGGCAGGATCTTTTGATATTTGGTATACAGCATCTTTGTATGGGTCTGATTCAAGTTGGTTCAAATCGAGTCCCTCGATCAATATTGGGGCTCCCTATGGGCCGTGAATTTTCACTTAGTGCAATTTAAGAAAAAATTCTTTAAAAATCTTCTTCTCCCGAACCAGTGGGCAAAATTCTTTGATATTTGGTATGTTGCATCTTAAGAAGGTTCTGATTCAAGTTTGTTCAAATTGAGTCCCTCGATCAATATTGGGCCTCTCTATGGGGGCGTGAATGTTTACTTTGTGCATTTCAAGGAAAATTCTTTAAAAATCTTCTTCAGAACCATCATGCAGAATCTTTTGAAATTTGATCAGCAGCATTGTCCCATTCAGTCCTGTTGATGTTTTAGCTCCACAGAGAGTATAGATTTACTCTGTAGAACCTTAAGAATAGCTTTTGATAAAATTTGTGTCTTAACAGTATGGAACATTCGGTGAGCGCCTAAGGCCCCTGGGGCCTCTTGTTTAGGTTTCTATAGAATGCCGTTATTCTACCATTACATATGGATTATGTCGTGTGTTCAATACAGCTGGTACTATTGAAACAGAAATACATTTTGTTATGGATTGACCGGCATATGGACACAACAGAACACAATTATTAGATATCTTAAAAGCGGAGATTACAAGTTTTTTCAGGTGCGGACAAACAACGTTAGTTTGAAGTCATTATGAAAAATGACGATCCCTGGCTATGTGCCATTATCTATAGCGTGATCCAGCTCTTCTTCAAGGAAAGGGAAAAGTTACTGAGCAATCTGAACGATTGATAGTTAATGGTACGATTCCAATAATGTTTATATGTTAATCCTTTATAATTATAGCATTTGGTTTGTGTATATTATTATATATAGCTTTGGCATGCTGCCTCGTCGTAGGTGTATTTTTGCTGAATAAATTCTATCTATGGTAGGTTTTGGTGATTGAGTCATTGCTCATGTACTTACTTTGAACACACTCCGACAACATATAGAATAAACGTCTATTGTTTTCAAGTAAAAAAATTATTCTACGAGGAGGATTAAGAATGAAACCGACGAGCCTCTGGCGAGTCGGTTTCATTCTTAATTCTACGCGTAGAATTTTTTTTTACTTGAAAACTCTATAGATTTATTTTGTTTATCCCATAAATCTATTACACGCTACAAAACACAGCGAGAAGTGAGGAGCACATTGGTCAAATTCGATCGACCAGCAAAATTGGGAAAAATAAACAAGGCGCAGTAATTCATTTCTGTCTCAAAATAATTCCCCTATAGACCTGAGCTAAACTTACAAAATGACTTTATTAAATGTACAGTGTGTGGTGTTTTCTACTGACATTGTGAAAAACTTTCAAAAAGGTTTAAAGAAAACAACAATTGAACCAGGGGGGTGGTCTGCAGAAAAATTCCAAACACTAGGCCGGGGTGGGTGGGTACCCCGAGGCTGGAAAAAACACGTAAAGTAGACAATTTGCAAATTTTTTCCTCCAGCCAAAAAAACACATTTTTGCAATAGATTGAGCTTACAAAACCATTTTAGCATGTATCTGGATGCATTCTAGCCCATTTAGAATGATAAATTTGGTTTTTGGGGGGTTGAGATCTTGAATAATCAAAATTTATCTTGGATACAACCTGACCGGCATCTTGCGGATGATGATTGATTACCAATTTTGCTGCGGGTCCAGTGTTCATACTGTGGTTTGATCATTCAACTTGGTTGATTCAACTTGGTTCATTTCAACATGAGTGCATGTCACTTCACTCACTTGTATGTTCTCATAAAGCTGAGGAGCATCATCATGGGTAGCTAGATTTCTAGCCTCGAACGAGCTTATTTTATGATTTTGATATTTTATGTGCTCGTTCTCAGCTAGAAATTTAAAGGCGATTTTTCAATCGGACGTTCGTAACAGTTTTTCGGTACGAACGGTTTGGGTGTATAAAAATGCCTGAATTACCTTCTTCCACAAGCTTATTCCAGTTTGCAGTTCAAGTTGGTCACCTCTTAAACAATTCTGCACAAAAATATTGCCCAGTTCGATGTTTGTTATTCCAAAAATGTTCGATATTCGGCATAGCCCTAGGAAAAATCAACAAGATTTCCAAATTTCACATTGGGATTTACCATCACACCGTGACGTCACAGTCAAATCCGAAACTCGGGAGCCACAAAGCGGGCCAATTTCAGAACGACATTTGAATTGGGAGGGAACTAAAAGGCAACGTAATACAAAAATGTGAATTGGCCTATTTTTCACATAAATCCTTCAGACAAACAATATTTTTTTTTTATTTGGCACTCCCGACATCGGTTTGAGCTGTCAGAGCAAGTGACCTCAATCAGACTCAGAAGAAAACAATGAATAATGAACTCGCAAAAGTGTGAAGCACAGTGGCACGTTACATTACAAACTATTTTTTTAATTCCCAAATAATATTTATTAGAAAATCATACTCGACACCCACATAATAGTATAATATGCCGCTATTTATAATATACTATGATCATTGGGGTGACCAGTATGATTTTCGAATAAATATTATTTGGGACATAAAAATCGTGTGTAACGTGACCCTGTGTGTGAAGTATATGAACAAATTGAAAGTTGGGGTACTCTCTTGTTCCACTTCATTCTTCTTTTTTTTTTTGGGGAGGGGGGGGGGGGCTGATTTCCTCCCTAATTACAAGGTCGGAAAGGCAACCGGTGTATGTGTGGGGGGGGGGGGGAGAGATTTTGCTAAAAAAATGATTCCGCGTGCATTATCGAGGCTCGTAACACCAATGTGGGTGTGTGAAAATTGGCAGCCCCTCTTCCCCCTTCTTACTGCCTGCATGTGGCCTGGGGATCTATGCAGAGAAATTTTGAAAAATATGATGGCCTGAGATCGAATTTAGAGCCCCCCGCCCACATACACAACGGTTGCCTTTCCCACCTTGTAATTGGAGAGGAAATCAGTCACATTTGGGGGACAACCATTTTTTAGCAATTCCCCCCCCCCCCCCCCCCCCCCCCCCCACACACACACAATATTCGATTCGATAAAAAGTTTAAAAAGTAATTTTAGGGGCTCGTCTCCAATTCCTTCCTGGTAGACAAGGGTATAAAGTTGCAAATATGTTTTTGAGCTAGCCCCCCCCCCCCCCCCCCCCCCCCTGCCACTGCATTCGCCTAACTGATCAAAATATGTAAATATCTTTGTAACTGAATGCTGGACACATCACCATATATACACAATACACCACAAGGCCAATAACGCACGCATGGGTCAATAACGCATGCATGGGTGTACAAAACATACATTACCAGAAAGGACATTTTCCCATGTGTGGACGAACAAAACCTTATATTATATCGTGACATACGTTAACAACACTTGGAATTTTTTTTATTATTATTATTTTTTATTTTCATATATATCAAATGTTTGTACACAACTGCATCGTATGAAATATTTTCAACAAAAACATTTGAATCTCGGACGTGACCCCCCCCCCCCCCGGACGAGTGCCCCCTTGACATTTGCCACCCGGACATGAGCCGCCCCCGGACATGCCACCCCCCCCCCCCTCGTTATAGCAAATATGGACATGAGCCCCCCCCCCCCCCTCCATTCCTGGACAACTGCCCCCTCCCCTGTCTGTCATCATTTTATTACTGCTTACTGCAAAAAGCACTTGAACAACAGTATACAATAAAATGTTTCGTGTCGGACACTAGGGCCTAGTGTCTGCAAATTTTTTCCTGACCCCCCCCCCCCCCCCCCCCCCGATTGAACTATTAATTATGCTACACGAATGCGATAGAGGTCAGAGGTCAACAAGTCTGTCTCTACTACAGGAATAAATTCTTTCAGTGTTAAACCTACGGGGGAAATTTATCACCCTACTTGGTGAATAAAGCAAAAAATTATCCAAGGTTTTTATTGTTCAAATAAACGGCCATTTATGGGATAAATTTACGTTATCCTGCTAAGACGTAAAACAGAATGACCGGAGTAGTAAAACAGAGTAGGCAGAGATACATCAAACCCCTTTTTCCTATGGGTTACCACCATACTCTACAGCGTAACCTGCCAACGAGTTACGATACGAGCTCTTCATTTCCAGGCCTGTCAAGGGTAAAAAGTTCCAAATCAGAATTCGCAATAGAAGACCTTCTCAGAAGTGCTCGGTCTGATTCAGAAGGGTAAATGTTGCAGGTTACTGCATGCACCACCTGTTCTCAACATCCAGGTATTGTTCCACTGCTCCGACACAAGGATGCGTGTTACATCATCCAACAGAAAATCTGGCCCAATCGTTCCGATGCAAGGACGCACAGGCGGGTAGCTGGTTTAAGCTGTTTCTTTCTGGCCAATCAGGATACGTATTCTAATGAGATACGGGTTTTTGAAGCCATTAACAGATGCACCTCTCCAACCATTTTAGGACACATCAGAGCGGGAATGTTTCACCTTTTCTCTCTCCAAACACCCCTATAATCAGTATTGAATGTTCTGCAGTTCTTGAATTCGGCATGCCTTAGATGTAGTTGGTAAGTCGGAAACTTGAGTCATGACAGTCGGGATAAATTGGGTTTACACCCGCTGCCCAATTAGACATCGTCGCGACGCCTCTGCCCAGTAAGAAGAGCGCAAGAGCAGTGCTTGTTTACTTTAGTACAAAAGTTCTGATTT
Organism: Pictodentalium vernedei; assembly: GCA_031216915.1. Taxonomy (NCBI): domain Eukaryota; kingdom Metazoa; phylum Mollusca; class Scaphopoda; order Dentaliida; family Dentaliidae; genus Pictodentalium; species Pictodentalium vernedei. The sequence goes on from CM062292.1 coordinate 102,282,488, forward strand.
ACTGGTAAAATACGCCTTAACCAACGCTTGGGGTTAAACCCTTCTAGGTATATACATATAAATGAATAAAGCTGGACGTCAATCCTATGTTATGATATAGCCATGGGTGTTGAACGTGGCACTGATAAATGTACAAGAATATACGCAGCAAGGTGGGCATAATTAATTGATTAATCGGGAACATATAAGATTTGATTTAATAAAATATTTCCATGTCGTATAGGAGTAATGTTTCCTTAAATTTCTCGAACAAATCATGGTTACTTCCCCGCCATTTCTGGATCCACACAAATTCAAGAAAAGAATCAATTTTGTGAAAATTACAGGCGAAAACGCAGAAAATGAATTCTAAATGGCGACGGAAAGGCGGGGTTGAAACGAACATTTCCTACGAAGTCAGGAACTACATCACATCAGAACCCACAATTTCTTGGAAAGGGGGCTTTTCGTTCATTTCTGTGACTTACGTCGCATCGCCGACGCTTCGAATCCATGTGTATTAACCCTTTACCTAACGAATCGCCCGCATTCACACGCGTAATATGCAAATTGAGCAGTTGAAAAAATTAAATTTCAGATGGCTGTCTTGAAAGGTGCGAGTCACATGATTGGTCACATGATATGGTTTTGTTGAAATATTTTGAATTTTTTTTTTTTTAAATTATATTAAAATAATAAATTTTGATATCGTCTGCATTGGGTAAAGGGTTAAACTCTAGAGGTATATTACATGTTCATTATTTGGGGTAGGCCCAGGTAGGCCAATCAATATTTTCAACGTGCAGCCTCGGGGCTGCACGTTGAAAATATTGATTGGTCTACCCAACACATTTACTGAACAGCCATCCTATTTAATGACGTTATGGCGTATCAGGTTCCTGGACGGAAAACGACCGCTAGGTTTCAAAGGGTAAATATAACACGTCTGGAAAGCTTAAATTCGATATCGCGGACTTCAGAAAAATGTTTAAGAAACCCTATCCTTTATAACTATGTACGTAAAAAGACAATCACACATGCACAGAGCTGTGCATTATTTTGTGTTTACAAGACCGGGTTCGCTCATACATTTTTTATCTTTCAAAAGGTACAGCAATAGGCGACAAGAAAGAAACAACCATCGCTCCGCCAATCATTACTGACAATTTTCATCACTGGAAGAGATTTACAGGAAAGTTAGCTCCCCTTAATTTCCTAAAGATGTCAGTAAGTTTAACACTAAGGTTATGGGAATTTCATACAAAAATTGAAATTTCGAAATTTTAGCATTACTGACAATTTTCATCACTGGAAGAGATTTACAGGAAAGTTAGCTCCCCTTAATTTCCTAAAGATGTCAGTAAGTTTAACACTAAGGTTATGGGAATTTCGCATAAAAATTGAAAGTTCGAAATTTTAGCGAATTTGTATCATCGATGGGCGCATCATTTCCCAAACATCAGGCATTTTCCTGTAGAGTTTGTATTGCTGGCTTTTTACAATTTATTTCCCTATATCAGCTTGAACGTTGACTATTATTTTCTGTTGAAACCCATTTAAAAATAAGGAAAGCGGCGTTTTCACCATCTTTTTATGTTCTGTAACGTTTTTTTATATCCCCGCCAGGTTGGCGTCAGTCCGTCCGTCTTGAAGGTGTATCACACACTGCACTCGCACCTTTCAAGACAGCCATCTGAAATTATGCACAATGCAAAACTATATTCAGCACATTACCGTGTTTGAAGGTCAGGCGACTCTGTATGCTTTTACCACAGTTATTACCCGTTATCAACTCGAAAGATTTCACGTGTGTTTGAATTGGGGGGTACTTTCATTGTGTAATCAACTCATCGTACAGTTTCTAATGTAGAGAGCTGAAACTTTAGGATATGGTTACACTTGCCTAGAAGATATGCAACATGTGTAAAGTTTGCAGAAAAAGTATTTTTAACAAAATCATTGCCCTTATCGACTTAGACTTAGAAAATTCCCAGTGTTTTTTAGTCCCCTACGGGGAACCGTAAGGGGGACTATAGGATTGCACTCCGTCCGTCTGTCTGTCCGTCCGTCCGTCCGTCCGTCCGTCCGTCCGTCCGTCCGTCTGTCTGTCTGTCTGTCTGTCTGTCTGTCTCTGTCTGTCTGTTTTTTATTTATGTTACCACCTCTCCCTCCAACATGGCTTTAAGCTACACCTTTCATATTTGGTACATGGATAAATGGTTCAGAGGGGATGATGCACGCTCAAAATTTTTTTTTCAAAATCCAAGATGGCGGAATGGCGGCCATTTTTGTTGTGCTTTTAAGCTTTTTTCTCTATTTTCGTGTTACCACCCCTCACACCCAACATGGTTCAAGCTACACTTTGCATATTTGGCACATTGATAGAGGGTTGGGAGGGGATGACGCACGTTCAATATTTTTTTTTTCAAAATCCAAGATGGCGGGCATGGCGGCCATTTTCGTTGTGTTTTTTTAAGCTTTTTTTCTCTATTTTTGTTACCACCCCTCACTCCAACATGGTTCAAGCTACACTTTTTATATCTGGCCACATGGATAGAGGGTTGTAATGGGATGTTGCACGTTCAATATTTTTTTTTCCAAAATTCGTCCGTCCGTCCGTCCGTCTGTCTGTCTGTTTTTTATGTTACCACCTCTCCCTCCAACATGCTTTAAGCTACACCTTTCATATTTGGTACATGGATAAATGGTTCTGAGGGGATGATGCACGCTCAAAATTTTTTTTCAAAATCCAAGATGGCGGAATGGCGGCCATTTTTGTTGTGTTCTTTAAGCTTTTTTTTCTCTATTTTCATGTTACCACCCCACCCACCAACATGGTTCAAGCTACACTTTGCATATTTGGCACATAGATAGAGGGTTGGGAGGGGATGATGCACGTTCAATATTTTTTTTTTTCAAAATCCACGATTTCGGCATGGCGCCATTTTTGTTGTGTTTTTAAAGCTTTTTTCTCTATTTTATGTTACCACCCCTCACTCCAACATGGTTCAAGCTACACTTTTTATATATGACACATGGATAGAGGGTTGTAATGGGATGTTGCACGTTCAATATTTTTTTTCCAAAATTCAAGATGGCGCCATGGCAACCATTTCTGTTGTGTTTTTTAAGCCTTTTTCTCTATTTTATGTTACCACTGCTCCCTCCAACATGGTGAAGCTGCACTTTTCATATATGGTACATGGATAAAGGGGTTGTGAGGGAATTATGCACGCTCAATATTTTTTTTCAAAATCTAACATCTGTCTGTCTGTCTGTCTGTCTGTCTGTTTTTATGTTACCACCTCTCCCTCTAATATGCTTCAAGCTACACGTTTCATATTTTGTACATGGATAAATGGTTCTGAGGGGATGATGCACAGTTAATATTTATTTTTCAAAATCCAACATGGCAGAATGGCGGCCATTTTTGTTGTGTTTTTTAAGCTTTTTTCTCTATTTTATGTTACCACTCCTCCCTCCAACATGGTTCAAGCTACGCCTTTCATATATGGTACATGGATAAAAGGGTTGTGAGGGGATTATGCACACTCAATATTTTTTTTTCAAAATCCAAGATGCTTATATACTCTAGTGTCTTCTGTGACAAAAACACCTTATGTCACAAAAGCGCCGTAGGGGACTAATACCACCTCGGTGGTCAAACACTTGTTTTTTTTAATTCGGGGTACCTTACTGAAGCTACCTTCGTGGTGTAATCAACTCCTTCCACGGTTTGTAATGATGACATTTGAAACCTTAGAATGCGGTCACACACACAATGAAGGTGTGCTACATTATTAAGTTTGCCGAAAAAATATTGATTAACAAAATTATTGCCCTTTGTCGACTAAGAAAATTTCCAGTGTTTTTTAATTGAGGGTACCTTCGTTGTGTAATCAACTTCTTCCACGTTTTGTAATGTAGAGATTTTAAAGAGTAGGATATGGTTAAATGAAGATGTGTAACATCTATAAAGTTTGCGGAAAAATATCTTTTCACAAAATTATTGCCCTTTATCGACTTAAATAATTTCCTGTATTTTTTATTTAAGGGTACCTTCATGGTGGAATCAACTCCTTCCTCGGTTCCTAGTGTAGAGTCGAAATTTTAGGATATGTTTACAAATCGTCGGCTGAGTGCCTTAATGTTCTATGTCCCATATTGCCCTTTGTCGACTGAGAAAACTTTTAGTGTTTTTTAATTGAGGATACCTTTGTGGTGTAATCAACTCCTCGCACAGTTTCTAACGTAGAGAGTTGAAACTTTAGGACGGCCGCATGGGCATGTTACCTAGATTCCTTTAGCACAGTCTACAGCTTGCATTTATGAATGGATCTCATTTCAAATTTATATATAGGATGACTCAGTATAATGTCTAGATGAGAACTCCTATTTTGGCCGTGATTGATCAACCGTGATGGCCGCACAGGCACGTGACCTAGATTTACTTAGGCCAGTCTACAGTGGGATAAATCGATGTCTAAATGAGACTATCCTATTTTGGTCACCATCGGTCAGCCGCTACCGCCGCCTGGTCACGTGACCTAGATTCCTTTAGCACTGCCTACAGGTTGTTTTTGTGAAGGGATTTCATTGTAACTTGGTGGGATAACTTGGTATAATATCCAGATGAGACTCTCATATTTTGGTCATGATCTGTCAACCGTGACCGCCGAACCATCACGTGACCTAGATTCCGTTAGCAAAGTCTACAAGTTATATTTACGAAGGGATTTCATTGCAACTTAGTAGGTTGCCTCGTTTTGGAATAATTTTACTGCAGCTTGGTAACTTTGGTTGACATACTTTAACTGTGTGGGCCACATTAACCCAGGCCTCAATTCTTCAGTACAGTCTACACCTCAATTTTCTCTTATTGAAAACATAGCATATAGGGAACAGAGATTAACATATTCTCAATTATCACAATTCTTGTCTTATTTCGAAATCCTTTCATAAACATTGAACATTATCCTTTTCATCAAACACTACACACAGTCAGGTTAAGCTACAGTGCCATTGACACTTTCATTTTCATGTTCATTACGGTTGACTACAGGAAGGGTCTCTTCAATAACAAGCACCCTGATGTGGTCTCCGTGGCGACCATCTTGGAATTTGTGTTGTGATTTTTGCTTATCTGAAAAACAACTTTAAAAAATGAAATGCCATTGGATGCAGTGTTTTTGTGTGTATCACTGTTCACAAAAGGAAGTGTCCTTTCATTAACTGCCATTCTGTCATATCAGTCCATTATGCCGGCCATGACGCCATCCTGCATTTTTTGTGATTTTTGCTTGTATGAGCTGTGACTTGTTTTTAGCTCACCTGGCCGAAAGGGCCATGTGAGCTATTTCCATAACTCGGCGTCCGTCGTCCTCCGTCGGTCGTCCGACGTCCGTCGTCGTCCGTAAACATTTCACATTTTCATCTTCTTCTCGGGAATCGCTGATCTGATGTGAACCAAACTTGGCAGGAATGGTCGATGGGAGGTCCTCTACAAACGATCCTCATTTTGTTCCCGTCGGATGAAAAACAGACGCATTCTTGGATTCTGGTTGGTTGATTTTCAAACATCTTCTCTGAAACTACAAGGCCAAATGTATTGACACTTTACATGATTGATGACTGGGACACCCTCTACCAACGATTCTCATTTAATATGAATCGAGTTGCAAACATGGCCGCACTAGCGGTTTATAGTTCCCATTCAAACACTATGGGAAATAACATTTTCATCTTCTTCTCTGGGCCTATTGAGCCAATGTGAACCCAACTTGGCAGGAATGGTCTATGATTGGGGGGGGGGGGGGGGGGGGTGGTGAGGGGCTCCACAAACGATCCTCATTTTGTTTCCTTCGGTTGAAAAACATGGCCGCCAGAGGCATTCTTTGATTCTGAGTGCTAGATTTTCAAAAATCTCTGAAACTACAAGGCAAAACGTTTTGAAATTTTACATGATAGGTAACATGATAGATAACTGGGACAGCCTCTACCAACGATCCTCATTTAATGTTGAACGGGTCGCGAACAGGGCCACAATTGTGGCTTATAGTTACTATAAGAACCCTATGGGAAATCACATTTTCATCTTCTTCTCTGGAACTACTGAGCCGATGTGAACTAAAATGTGTCAGGAAAGGTCCATGGGAGGTACTCTACGAATTATCCTCATTTTGTTCCCGTCGGATGGAAAACATGGCCGCCAGAGGCATTCTTCTTTGATTCTGATTGGTTGATTTTGAAAACTTTTCTCCTCTGAAACCACAAAGTCAAATGTTTCGAAACTTCACATGGTTGATGACTGAGACACCCTCAACCACAGATTCTCATTTAATGTTGATCGGGTTACAAACGTGGCTGCAATTGCGGCTTATAGTTACTATAGAAAATGGGAAATCACATTTTCATCTTCTCCTCTGGGACCACTGAGCCGAGCTGAACGAAACTTGACAGGAATGGTCTATGGGAGGTCCTCTACAGATGATCCTCATTTTGCACAAACACAGCAAATTCGTTCATCTGGTTTTTGGTGGTCATGCGGTTCGGTCTTCCGTTTTGCCGCAAAACGGGAACCGATCCGGAAAGCCTCCCAGCTCTAAACTGAAGCAAAGCAAACTGAGAAACAGAGACGTCGAAATCATTTCGAACTTGAGGAAGGGGAAGGGGGGGGGGGGGGGGGGGGCACGGGACAAACACGACCACACAGTGATATGTATCAGTGTTGGCCCAGGTGCTTTAGTGGAATGGTAGGAATACAATACACACAGGTAGCTACGTTTAGGACTCACGCACTTATAAATTGAGAAAAACACTCATTTTTGGTCCCGTATTTAACCCTTTGAACCCCAGCGGCCGCTTCACTTTTCCGGCCAGGGACATGATACTTCATAACGTCGTTATATAGGATGGCTGTTCAGTAAATATTGTGGAGTTGACCAATCAGTATTTTCAACGTGTGGCCCGAGTCTGCACGTTGCAAATACTGATTGGTTTACCCCAAATAATGAATATGGACTCTTCGAATCGCTGCCATTAGACTGGCATGGAAGATACCACTAAAGTTCAAAGGGTTAAGAAATTGGCGTAGTGATTTCTAAGTTTACCTGCGACACTCTTAAGCTTATAAAGTTCTTATGGTGTATTATGTCGGTTTATTAACCCCCCCCCCCCCCCCCATGTGAACCCGGGGAGGGGAGCAGTACTTACTCGCTGTAGTAAACGCGTTCTGCTTTATTGATAAAATAGGATCCGGTAATCAACGCATGGGGTGGAAGTGTTCCAAACCTCCGCGTAGTGGATTTTCCACCGGGCATTTCTGTGCAAAAGTGTGAGGAGAACAAATTTAAGGAAGTGGATCTCCAGGTTGTTTTTTGCTTGTTTAGAAATTCCACTCCACGGTTTTTTTTTTTCTTTGCGATATCCACTCTCACATAGTGCGCGTGTGTGCGAAACTTATTTTTACTGCAGTTTTGTTGTAAATCATTTTCTCTGAACTGCACATAAAATAAACAAAAAATATTTTCCTCACCAGTATACTTCCGCGTCAGTTGTATGTTTTCAACAGTTGGCTAACTTTATCGGCGCACCAAAACGTATTGACATTTTTGTATATATATGTGGATCGCTTTTATATGTATAAGTCTCTTTTCAAGAGAAAATTCATTCAGTGTTGGCGACATTTTATTAATGAGCGTGAATAAATATTTCCGATCTTATGATTGCATTCCTATAAGTTTCATGGAATGATTGTAAATATGATTTTACATGACTTGATGTTGTTTGTGAAGTTTTGCGTGATAGGATTTTAGTTCAAAACGTAAAGGAAGATTCGAGCTCGGACAGTGTGTTACTCACAGGCGGAGAGTCGTGTCTTTGTGACATGGTCAAGTTCTATCTGGAGCGTGCATTGATCAAACAATCACCAGTTGTGTTCGCTTGCTAAATTGTATATTTATGCTACATTACACCCGAAGGTTTGATAACATGGAGAATCAGTTCATTTACTTCATTACTAGTACATGTACTTACTTACTGGGACCCTCCGGTAGCTACTTCTTCCCACTTCCATTGAGACGGAAATGAGAAGGCGGGGTGGGGTGGGGTGGGGTGGGTGGGGTGCAGGGGTTGACCGGAGGATCCTTGTAAGGACAATTTGATATTAAGTGACGTATTTCGAATTGCTTTCTGAATTTTGAATACTGATATTGTTGAGATCCAAAGAGTAGAATGGTAGGAAGCTCTCAATAGGGCCCGCGAAGCTTCGAAAATTTAATATTTGTTTTAACTCTTTACCTAACATGAAAAGCAGACGACACTCGCAAAAAAAATCTTAAATAACTAACTTTTTTCATTTTTTGTCTCAAAAACGTAGGTTATGACCCCTCGTTGGACCGAGCTCGACGAGCTCGTTCCAACGAGGGGTCATAACCTATGTTTTTGAGACAAAAAATGAAAAAATAATGAAAATTAATTTGCGATTTTTGAGAATAGCGCTGGCCGGTTTTGGCCGTTACGTTAGGTAAAGGGTTAATGTGGGCTAATTATTCTGCTTAGGCTGAGTTACGATGTTGGGGAGCTCGTCGTTGCTCGGTGGTTCTCTCCGGGTACTCCGGCTTCTTCCACCCGTAAAACTGTCGTGGTCATGATATTAGCCGTTGTGCAGAAATATGTGACCTTAAACACCAATAAATAATAAATACTTAGATGGTGACCTGTGCGGGGAGAACCCCCACCCCCCCCCCCCCCCTCCTCTCCACACACACACACGAAAGGTGCTATTCCTCTCCAAGGACTCCGGTTCTGTTATTCTCTCAAAATCCACTGCTAAGTTGTTCGCCGTTGCACGGTTGTTCTCTCCGGGTACTCTGGCTTCCTCCACCAGTAAAACTGTCCGACACAAGGTCACCCTGGCTGTCGAATGTGTCGTTTAAACGCAATAAATAAATAAATAAATAAATAAATAAATATCGGTCTCCTCTCAAGACGTATTGTATGCAATGACAACGCATCTGTTTGGGCATTTTAATCAAAAATGCGAAATATTCCAGAACGGGACCAAAGTTGTTTCGGAAGCGGAACCTCGAGACCTGACGATAGAAGAATGTGGTCAAGAGGAGACATATTGTAAGATTTTAAGGTCACGACCATGTGAAAAATTTCGAATCGGCGCGGCTGAAATCAAATCAAATCGAATTTCAAAACTTCGGGGAGTCCTAGTTCTGCTCTACTTGTAGTTATTGGGATCCCACATCCACTCTCTGCGGTAAACACCCACGTGGAAACCGTTACACAAACTAGGCAAAGACAAGACATTCAAATAGTTCGACACAAAATGGTAAATAACCTTGATGCTGAAATCTTTTCTCTGTGCTCTCATGCAGTCTGCCGATAACACATGTCTTGTTCCGTTGTTCTTGATTGGTTATCATCTGCGTGTACCACCAGCCACTGGAACTGGCAGACAAATGATAATTGAGTATGGTCATTTTCATTTACGTTGTTTAAAGGTCATTTTGATTCAGCAGGCGTTAAAATTTTTCAGGATTCACGAGAATCAGTTTTGATTCCCACGAATTTCTGTTGCGAGAATCATTTTTCTGTTATACCCATGTTAGTGCAACAAGTACACATGCTGTAGTAAAAAGCAAACGTCTATATTTTTTTCTTTGAGGACCCAGTTTCAATTTTGGTGAGTTTCTTGGCTAACATGAGCGTGTAGAACACATGTTCCAACATGCAGGATTTTGGTGGGCTGGCTAATGGAAATTATAGTACCGTGTTAGTGGTGTAGAATGACGAAAGAAATTGTTTTTGCGCGCCAAAGGCGCGCAGGGACGGTGTGAGGCATGCCCCTTTCGACCCTCTTTGACTGTTTTAGCGGCGTTTGGGACGCTTACTTTTCTTTTTTGATGGAGGTGGCGGTGATGGAGAGACTATAGTGGTTGTTGGTGTAGTCGGGCTGTTGATGTTCTTGGAGGACGGACTTGGATGGAATGATCGAGTCATGGCCGCTTCGGGGGTGTTGTGGCTGCTGTGTTGTTCCAGGATTGCCTTCACAAGGTTGTCGTTGTCAGATGATTCCTTTGTGGTCCTTTTGATGTCTTCCCCCAGACTTCTCAGATCTGCCATCATGTCAGTGAGTTCCCGAGCCAGCTCCTGATCTGGAGGGAGAGGAGAGATTGGATTAGGAGACTTCGGAGAGCCAGTTTACATTTCCGCCTCCGCCTCACTGATGACATCGCCATCCTCTAGGTTGCCCCTCAGAGGAGAGGCAGCTGGAGTGTGGATGGGAGTCACAGGAGTTGGGGTGGGGAAATGGTAATGACCTCCTCTGTCTTCTCTTCCGTCTTCTCTTCCTTCTTCCTTTTCAGGAACTTCTCCATCCGCCGGGCATCACGGCGCCTGGTTGATGGTCTCTTCTTCTTGTTCCTCTTTTCGGGGCCAGGGCCAGGCTTCTTCGGGTGAGGACAGTGTGTGACGGGGTTCCTCTCACAAAAGGTGTTACCTCTCCCCGAAGAAGGTGTGGTGGTGTTCTCCTCTGCGTCAAACTCCAGCGTCAGGTGGACGCTCTTGCTTCTTGTCTGGAGAGTCCAGTTGAGAGGGCAAGAGACGTCCAGAGCTGACAAAGCTTTCTGTAAGTAAATTGGAAGGTCCAAATTAGCCATCGTGATTATTGGCAGCCTAGACTCTACTAAACACCACTGCTAAGTGACGTTTTGTCACATCATGAGGGTGCACCGAATCCAGAATTCTTTTGGTTTTTAACTCTTTACCCAACGCAGACGATATCAAAATTTATTTTTTTAAATATCATTTTTTCAAATTTTTCAAAAAACTTCAACAAAACCTTATCATGTGACCCCTCGTTGGAACGAGCTCGACGAGCTCGTTCCAACGAGGGGTCACATGATATGGTTTTGTTGAAATTTTTGGAAAAATAATATTTTTTCAACTACTGAATTTTGGGAGCGCGGTGGCTCAGTTGGTAGAGGTGCAGGCTGCAAGCCGAGAGGTCCTTGGTTCGAATCCCACCTGCGGCAACCGCGTTGTGTCCTTCGGCAAGACACTTCATCTCCATTGCCCGCGTGGGGGAACGGTGGCGTTGTGTACTGAGGCGTACTGCACGTCGATGGTGCACTTGTCTTCAACCAATGCTAACCCTGCTTGTGTGGAGTTGGTATGTTGGGGAGCTGGCAGTTGCTCGCCGTTGCTCGGTGGTTCTCACCGGGCACTCCGGCTTCCTCCATCCGTAAGTAAAACTGTCACGGTCATGATTAGCCATTGTGCATAAATATGTGACCTTAAACACCAATAAATAAATCAATAACTGCTGAATTTGCATATTACGGGGATGGATGCGGCCGATTTGTTGGGTGAAGGGTTAAAGCCACTTTCAGAGTCTAGGACGAGAATCAAATGAACATTTAGCGCGAATTAAAGTTGATTCTCGCTGTATTTCTTTGCGAGAAACATTTGCGCGAATCGATTCTGATTCGCGGATGGATTTTAAGTCCTGTCCAGCGATCCCTTCAGAGGTATGTCATTTGGAAGAAGAAAAATAAATGCAGTGAAACCAACGAAATCGGATATTCCTTAACGGAATATTTCACATTGAATGAAAATATTTTTTGAACGCCAAACCATTTATCATATTTTAAGTACAAATTTGCCCTGTCAGTTACATAATTATTAGTCATAGAGTAAACTCCTGTTAATGGACTGAACAACCTTGTGATCAAGGAAAGATTGACTCAAACAACCCCTGAATTCCACGTGTTTTTAGACCTATTCGATCTCATTACATCCAATATAAACATTTAATCTACAAGCTGTAATAGAAAATCTCCGTGGGAAGTACTTGTTTACTGTTGTAAATAAGCTCCGTTTTACTGTTAAATTAAGGCCCAGTCACCAATTCGTGGGGTGGAAGTCCTCCAAAATGGGCAACGTGGAGATAAGCGATTGACTAAACATGACTTTATCTCCATGTTGCGGTCACAATTAGCCATTGTACAGAAATACATGAGCTCGTTGGTTTTAACACCAAAAAAAACCCAAAAAACAAACAAATAAATGTCGCATTAACCCTTTGAGACTTTAATTATCGTGACGTTCAAACGTCAATGTGAATTCAGTTTCTTCAACGTTTTTCAAAATGAGACGTCAAATGTCGGAAAGTACAAATAACAAGATAATTTTCACATTAGTGGTTATCTGGTTGAGGGATAGATTATTTTTTGGCGGTCTGAATTTGTTATTCAAAACTTGTTTTATTACAAATTATTGGAGAGTGCCCACAGGCACTCTCCAATAATGTGTAATAAAATAAATTTATATAAACAAAATATTATTTGTGTTTGACTGAATATGAAATTTAAGCAAGGAAAGTGTTGGCTTTTGCTCCGGTATCCTCATTTTTTGAAAGGCCTGATAGTGGCTTCTTGCACTTAATCAGTTAAGAAGTCCTGACAGCAGGATTATATTAGTATTTTAACCTGCGATAACATTTGGCTCAACGGTTGTCACTGAGCACTATTCGGGTGAAAATAGGAACTGAGATTAAAACTTTTAAAAATCGAAAAATAATAACAAAACAAATGACCACAAATTCACAAAACGTACAAAAGTATCAACGCCGCGCTGTTTGATTTCGTACGTAATAAGACGGACAAAAGTATCGAAGGGTTAAATTACTTTTGGCGCTCTATTTTTCTACATTATAGCAAAAGCGAGGAACTAATATTGGGTTTCTCTTCATCACACGAGAAGGCTGCTGATTTGTCATACAGAATAGGCCAATCAATTAATATCTTTAACCTGCAGGCCGTATACAGTTCGGCCGCCGTCACTTTCCACTGGTGGGCAATATTTCCACGGACGCAATAATATTAGATTCCAAACCCTAATTATAGGAATAATCTTCAAAAATTTAATTAATGAAGCACCTGACTCAACCAGGTGCTTTATTAATTAAAATTTTGCTGATGATGATTTTTTATTACCTTGTAAACGCATGCGTGGAGATCACTGCCCATGCGTGGATTATGACCAGCCCACGGCGACTGTACTGTAGCTACAGGTGCAAGATATTAATGAGGGTACCTTAAAATGGACTCTTTTAAAAATAAGACAACTTTTGAAATGATCGATGCAAAACAAAGAATTAACCATTTACCTAACACAAAAGCGAGATGCTTGCAAAAAAAATTCTTGAATAATTACTTTTTTTCCTTTTTTGCCTCACAAACATACTATTTATTTATTGATGTTTAAGGTCACATATTTATGCACAATGGCTAATCATGACCGTGACAGTTTTACGGGTGGAGGAAGTCGGAGTACCCGGAGAGAACCACCGAGCAACGACGAGCAGCTGCCAGCTCACCAACATCGTAAGTCCGCACTGCAGCACAGGCAGGGTTAGATTGGTTGAAGACATGCGTACCATCGACGTGTAGTACGCCTTAGTACACGGCGTCATCGTGCCCCCACATGGGCAATGGGGGTGAAGTGTCTTGCCCCACAAACATACTTATAACCCATCATTGGCACGAGCTTGTTCCAATGAGGGGTCGTCAGCTCTGTTTTTGAAACAAAAAATGAAGAAAATAATGAAAATTGAATGGTGATTTTTGTGAACAGCGCAGGCGGTTTTGACCGTAACTACGTGTAAAGGGTTAAAAAGTTGCCTCCGTTCGTTTTATAAAAACCTTTTGCTCCACTGTACATTTATTTATTTATTTATTTATTTATTTATTTATTTATTTATTTATTTATTTATTTATTTATTTATTTATTGGTGTTTAAGGTCACATACTTATGCACAATGGCTAATCGTGACCGTGACAGTTTTACGGGTGGGGGAAGCCGGAGTACCCGGAGAGAACCACCGAGCAACGACGAGCAACTGCCAGCTCCTCAACATTCTAACTCTGTTCAAGCTCCGGTCAAGCAGGGTTACAGCGGTTGAAGACATGTGCACCATCGACGTGCGGTACGCCTTAGTACACGGTGTCATCGTGCCCCATGTAGGCAACAAGGATACAGTGCCTTGCCCAAGGTCAAAACGCGGATCGTCCCAGACGGGGATCGAACTCTGGACCTCTAACATAGAAGTCCAACAGTCTACCACTGAGCCACCACGCTCCCGCTCCACTGTACATAAACACACCTTTCATATGATGAAACTTTAATTAGTAACGATCATTACGATACCATTTACCCTAGAAGTAACGAAAAGGGGTTGCCACTAGTCCTTCAAGAATTTTAACGGTATCTTTTAGTAGAGCTGTAGGTTTTTAAATTTCTTGTTCGGTTTCGGTTTTTCAGGTGGAGTAAAACCTCGGTTCGGTTCGGCTTTCAGTTTGTTCATGAGGCCAAATAAAATTCAATAAAACTCATTCTTATGTCCGGGGTCATAACTGAATGGCAATGAAATTGAGTGAAACTCAATGAATGCCCGAAATAAGCTATAATACATGAAGAATCAGGAAGGCCAATATAATAATTACCTAAATATACAGAACTTTTATTGTGCTTGGCCATTTTTCGAGGTCCGACACCTACACGCAACTTGAGGAAAGCTGCAAACACAACTAAACTGAAATGTCGGAAATTCACAGAATGTAGCCTTCCCAGAGTAGTGAGAGTACCCAGACACTGCCATTGGCAGTGTCTGGGTACTCTCACTACTCTGGGATGGCAACATTCTGTGAATTTCTACAGCAAGAGAGTACTTAATAAAAAACGAAAAACCTTAGATTACGGGATGTCGACGGTTTCGGTTTCGGTTTTTAAAGAAAAACTAAAAACCTCGGTTCGGTTTCGGTTAACCTACAGCTGTACTTTTTAGCTCAACTATGCGTCCGTACCTCTGTCCGTCCGCATTTCCTTCAGCACACCCTACACACTTCATCTCTCACCCGATCAGTTTCAAATTCCATACGTGGCTTTGGAGTAATGTCTAAATGGGAGCTGTGGAATTTTTCCGAATTTCGTTAAAAACATGGCCGCTGGCGGCCCTCTTGGATTTGACATATAAATTGTCAACAATTCCATTAACACCCTACAGAGATCGCATCTCTCATACGATCTTTTTCAAATTTCACATGTAGCTTTGCTGTGATGTGTAGATGGGAACTATGGCATTTTTCAGGATTTCGTTGAAAAACAATGGCTGCCGGCGGCCATCTTGGATTTTGCATATAAATTGTCAACAATTCCATTAGCACACCATACAGATCGCATCTCCCACCCGATCTTTTTCAAGGTTTTTGGTGTGATGTCTAGATGAGAGCTAGCGATTATTTTTTTTTTGGGGGGGGGGGGGGGGAGGGGGGGGGGAATTTCGTTTCAAACATGGCCGGCAATGGCCATCTTGCATTTGGCGTATAAATTGTAAACATTTTCATTAGCACACCCTGCAGATCGCACCTCTCTCGCGATGTTTTTCAAATTTTATATATAGCTTTGGTGTGATATCAAGATGGGAGCAGTCGAATTTTTCTGGATTTCGTTAAAAAACATGGTCGCCGCGGCCATCTTTGATTTGGCATATAAATTGTCAACAATTCCATTAGCACACCCCACAGGCCGCATCCCTCATCCGTTTTTTTAGCTTAACTTGACATAGTCAAGATAAGCTATTGCCATCACGCGTGCGGAAGTCTGTTAGTCTGTGAGTCTGTTAGTCTGTGAGTCTGTGTCTGTGAGTCTGTGACGTCTGTTCACATTTCCTTTAGCACGGGCTACACCCCGCAGTTCTTGTCTGATCGTCACGAAATTCCATATGCAGGTTTGGGGTCATGTCTAGATGAGAACGTCCCCTTTTGGTCGCGATCGGGCAACCGGTATGGCTGCCCGAGCCCAAAACCCGAAAACCATTAGCACAGTCTACAGGTCGTATTTATGAAGGGATTTCATTGTAACTTGGTAGGATGCCTCTGTATAGTGCCTAGACGAGAACGTCCCCTTTTGGGCATGATCTATCAACCGTGATGGCTGCCCAAGCCCGAAACCCAAAAACTTTTAGCACAGTCTGCAGGTCATGTTTAATGTGGAGGGATTTCATTGTAACTTGGTAGGATGACTCCTTATGATGTCTAGATGCGAATTTCCCCATTTGGGCATGATCTGCCAACCGTGACGACTGCCCGAGCCCAAAACCCGAAAACCTTTAGCACAGTCTACATGTCATATTTATTGAGGAATTTCATTGTAACTTGGTGGGTTGACTTCATACAATGTCTAGATGACAAGTCCCCCTTTGGACGTGATTGGGCAACTGTGACGGCTGCAGGAGCCCGAAGCCCGAAAACCTTTAGCACAGTCTAGAGGTCATATTTATGAAATGATTTCATTGTAACTTGGCAGGATGACTCCAAATAATGTCTAGATGAGAACGTCCCATTTTGATCGCGATCATGCAGCCTTGATGGGTGCCCGAGCCCAAAAACCTTTAGCATAGGCAAAAGGTCATATTTATGGAAGGATTTTGGGGGCGCGGTGGCTCAGTTGGTAGAGGTGCAGGCTGCAAGCCGAGAGGTCCTCGGTTCGAATCCCACCTGCGGCAACCGCGTTGTGTCCTTGGGCAAGACACTTCACCCCAATTGCCTACATGGGGGCACGATGACGCTGTGTACTGAGGCGTACTGCACGTCGATGGTGCGCATGTCTTCAACCAATCTAACCCTGCCTGTGCTGTGGTGCAGAGTTCAGAGTTACGATGTTGGAGAGCTGACAGCTGCTCGTCGTTGCTCGGTGGTTCTCTCCGGGTACTCCGGCTTCCTCCACCCGTAAAACTGTCACGGTCACGATTAGCCATTGTGCATAAGTATGTGACCTTAAACACCAATAAATAATAAATAATAATAATGGAAGGATTTCATTGTAACCTGTTAGGTTGACTCCATATAATGCCTAGATGATGACATACCCTTTCGGTCGAGATTGGTCAGTTGTGATGGCTACAAGTGCCCGAAGCCCGAAAACCTTGAGCACAGTCTACAGGTCATATTTATGAAGGGATTTCATTGTAACTTCTTAGGATCACTCCAGATGATGCTCAGATGAGATTGTCCCCTATGGTTGCGATCATTCACCCATGATGGCTGCCCAAGCCCGAAGCCCGAAAACCTTTAGCACAGTCTACAGGTCATATTTATGAAGGGATTTCATTGTAACTTGTAGGTTAACTTCATATAATGTCTAGATGAGAACGTGCGATCATTCACCCATGATGGCTGCCCGAGCCCGAAGCCCGAAAACCTTTAGCACAGTCTACAGGTCATGTTTATGAAGGGATTTCATTGTAACTTGGTTATTCATATAATGTCTAGATGAGAACGTCCCCTTTTGGACATGATTGGGCAACTGTGACAGCTAAAGGTGCCCGAAGCCCGAAAACCTTTAGCACAGTCTACAGGTCATATTTATGAGGGGATTTCATTGTAACTTGGTAGGATGACTCCAAATAATGTCTAGATGAGAACGTCCCCTTTTGATCGCGATCATTCAGCCTTGATGGGTGCCCGAGCCCAAAAACCTTTTTAGCATAGGTAAAAGGTCATATTTATGGAAGGATTTCATTGTAACCTATTAGGTTGACTCCATATAATGCCTTGATGATGACATCCCCTTTTGGTCGTAATTGGTCAGCTGTGTTGGCTACAAGTGCCCGAAACCCAAAAACCTTGAGCACAGTCTACAGGCTATATTTATGAAGGGATTTCATTGTAACTTCATAGGATCATTCCAGATGATGCCCAGATGAGATTGTCCCCTTTGGTTGCGATTATTCAACCATGATGGCTGCCCGAACCCGAAGCCCGAAAACCTTAAGCACAGTCTACAAGTCATATTTGTGAAGGGATTTTATTGTAACTTGGTAGGTTGACTTCATATAATGCCTAGATGAGAACGTCCCCTTTTGGACATGTTTGGGCAACTTTGACGGCTAAAGGTGCCCGAAGCCCAAAAACCTTTAGCACTGTCTACAGGTCATATTCATGAAGGGATTTCATTGTAACTTGGTAGGTTGACTCCAAATAAGGTCAAGATGAGAACGTCTCATTTTGGCCGTGATCATTCAGCCTTGATGGGTGCCCGAGCCCAAAAACCTTTAGCATAGGCAAAAGTTTATATTTATAGAAGGATTTCATTGTAACATTGTTAGGTTTACTCCATATAATGCCTAGATGATGACATCCCCTTTTGGTCGTGATTGGTCAACTGTGATGGCTACAGGTGCCCGAAGCCCGAAAACCTTGAACACAGTCTACAGGTCATATTTATGAAGGGATTTCATTGTAACTTCGCAGGATCACTCCAGATGATGCCCAGATGAGATTGTCCCCTTTGGTTGCGATCATTCAACCATGATGGCTGCCCGAGCCCAAAGCCCGAAAACCTTTAGCACAGTCTAAGGTCATATTTATGAAGGGATTTCATTGTAACTTGGTAGGTTGACTTCATATAATGTCTAGATGAGAACGTCCACTTTTGGACACGAGTGGTCAACTGTGACGGCTTCAGGGGCCCAAAGCCCGAAAACCTTTAGAACAGTCTACAGGTCATAATTATGAAAGGATTTTATTGTAGCTTGGTAGGATGACTCCAAATAGTGTCCAGATGAGAACGTCCCCTTTTGGTCACGATCATTCAGCCTTGATGGCTGCCCGAGCCCAAAAACCTTTAGCATGTCTGTAGGTCGTATTTATGGAAGGATTTCATTGTAACTTGTTAGGTTGACTCCATATAATGCCTAGATGATGACATCCCCTTTTGGTCGTGGTTGGTCAACTGCGATGTCTACAGGTGCCTGAAGCCCGAAAACCTTTAGCACAGTCTACAGGTCGTATTTATGGAGGGATTTCATTGTAACTTGGTAGGTTGACTTCATATAATGTCTAGATGAGAACGTCCCCTTTGGACGCAATTGGGAAACTGACGGCTACAGGGGCCCGAAGCCCGAAAACCTTTAGCACAGTCTACAGGCCATATTTATGAAGGGATTTTAATGTAACTTGATGGGATGACTCATTTTGGAATACTTTCATTGTAATTTTGTTGATATATGTTAACTGTGAGGGCCACATATATTAACTGTGAGGTCATATTAACCCACTCCTCAGATCTTTAGTACAGTGTACACCTCATATTATTTTTATCATAAACATAGCATACAGGGAACAGAAATGAACATATTCCCAATTATCACAATTCTTGTCTTATTTCATAATCCTTTCATAAACATTGAACATTATCCTTTTCATCAAACACAACACACAAGTTAAGCTACAGTGTCATTGACACTTTCATTTCATTTTACGGTGCGGGACAATAATAATTTGAACCTGCTGCCATACAAGGATACAGGATTAAATTATTAATCATCCATTTTGTTTTGTTTTGTTCCTTGTGTAGCGAACATAGCAAGTGTTAAATATTGGTTGTAACAATAAATCGGTTGTTTGGAAGACTTCGAACTATTTTTAACTAAAGATAATATGAAACAATGCTGAGGATCAATTTATTTATCTATTTATTATTGTTTAACGACACATTAACAGCCAGGGTCACATCATGTCGGTGACAGTGTTACGGGTGGAGGAAGCCGGAGTACCCGGAAAGAACCAGCGAGCAACGACGAGCAGCTGTCAGCTCTCCAACATCGGAACTCTGCACCGCGGCACAGGCACGGTTAGATTGGATGAAGATATGCGCACCATCGGCGTGCGATACGCCTTAGTACACAGCGTCATCGTGCCCCCATGCATGCAATCGGGGTTAAGTGCTTTGCCCAAGGACAAAACGCGGGGAGCACGAATCAGTCGCTGAAATGGTCACCCATCCAACTACTAACCGCGCTCGACGTTGCTTAACTTCAGTAATACGACGAGAACCGGTTACCGCGACGCCACCGCCCCCACCCCCTCCCCGCTGAGGATCAATGATACTTCAGTTCAGTTCAGCAATCCGACGTTATCGTAGGGTTACATACCTTCCTTGCTGAATTTAGAGTTGTGCGCTTCCATCCTATCGACGGGGCAGTTATCGGGGTACCCACATGGCGCGAGGATGGGGAAAACACGGAAAACGGCTGTTGTAAATACCGCCTCGGGTGAGATTTAATGTGGTATCTTTCTCGGGAGTGACGATGAATTTTAGCTGAACCAGAGCATTAATACAGGCTTTTCAACTGCAACATGCAATTACTTTCTGGTGCTCGATCGAAATGATACGACTGTGCAGACAGATAAGTATGACTGTTCTGTCGATTATCAGTAGTACCCGTGGTGAAGGATTCTAACGCCTAGTCGTAATAACAGTAGTGGTGAGAGTAATGCCACATCAGACTACTAAAACCTGGTCGCGATCCTTTGCCACCCCCCTTTGTTCAAGACAACCATTGAAACAAAACAATGTCACTTGAATAGGCAGGGGTTGAATCACCCCACGCCGACCCAATTCGGTGACGTTAATCTGCACATGAAATGTTTAACCCTTTACCCAACGTAACCGGAAAAAGAGGCCAGCGCTATTCTCAAAAATCGCCGATTAATTTTCATTATTTTTTCATTTTTTGTTTCAAAAACATAGGTTATGACCCCTCGTTGGAACGAGCTCGTCGAGCTCGTTCCAACGAGGGGTCATAATCTATGTTTTTGAGACAAAAAATAAAAAAAAAAAAATATAGTTATTCAAGAATTTTTTTTGCAAGTGTCGTCTGCTTTTCATGTTAGGTAAAGGGTTAAATAGCGAACACCAGTGAAAAAATAGCAAATTAGTGCCGAATGTCAGTTAGGTCAGGTGATAACAGTTAATGTGAGGCTTTCTTTGCGTTTACTTCAGTTGAAATTTGCGAAAAGTTGAGGAAAATATAAAAAAGTCTTACTCGAAGCCCAGCTTTCTATTGGCGGGTTCAGTGTTTTTGGTATTCGAACGTCATTTGGAATTCCGGCATTACAGATACTTGAGCGGACGCTATCTATTTGTAAAGAAAACGGCATCAAATAGGTAACTGATATTCTTCCAACATATATTTATGGCTTAATGAAACATTGTATCATTAAGCCATATTATGGTAACTTTTCAGATACATATGGACCAAATGTTGTCGAGTTGCGAAGGAGCAATTATCGGCTTCGGCGTGAATAGTGAGTAAAAAAGTATCGGAGGAATGTGGAGTTGCGATAGGTCCCATTGTTCCAATCAATTGCCATCTGTGACCACATATTCTTTTGTTATCAGACTGCCAGCAGCCTTGTAAATAAAATAACAGAGAAATCAAGTTAATTGCGATAGAACGAGGACTGTTGAATTTTAGTTTTCTTCGATCATCAATTGTGCGTTGAAATGGGAATGGAAGACATGCAAAAGAGACGCGTGTCGCTGGGACGAAATGTGCGGCTTCTTATGCTTTGCCTCTTTATGTTGTTTTACCTGTGTCTGGGTGCTTTCGTTTTTTCTACTGTCGAGAAGCCAGTGGAGGAGGATATTATGTTGAACTTGAGGCACCTACACACGATGTTCGTGAGAAACAATTCGTGTATTAAATGTGAGTACACGTTTTTATTATAAAGTACCAAACAACTGTTTTACTTGATCTTAAATTCCAGTATCGGATCCTATAATTCTACAGCTAAACCACGGTAAGGGTTTTGTGTCTACTTGAGAAATACATTTATTAAAGGCCTATGTAATTTAACCGCTAAATATCACTACTGTTTGACGATCTTTTCCTGGTCCCCGGAAAATCCACAATGTGGAATCCGATTCCGTATCACTATAGTATGACGGACTATTTACGGGTGTGTTCGAATTCGCATACCTGCTCCTGCCGCAGAGAGTACCTCACTCCGAGCTGGAATGGGTGCGCTCGAACGGCGGGCCTGTTTTTTTTATCGTATTCATGATATTTTTTTTATCGTATTCATGCGCATCGGGGGATTCCCCGGAAGTGTGCACCTGGTACAAAAATAAGTGTAATCAAAAATAGTTCTTTTTTACTTCAATTCAATTTACCAAACAAGGTTGGGGGAATTGTTAATGCTAGCGTTGGTATGCGATGTTGAACTATAAGTCATATAATAAACCTTTTATCGCTACAGTGAAGTGATCTGAGTCGTTGCATCACGTCTCCTTGAGGAGGTCAGATTGCCAGATCAAACTCGCTGCCGGCGGCAGCTCGTTTGATCTGGCGATCTAACCTCCTCAAAGAGACGTGATACTACTACCCAGATCACTTCTGTGGCGAGTATTTGTCACATAATCACCGTCAAATAGCTCATTACGGAAGATATCGTTCACAGCGTGACTAATACGGGAATGACATCAGTATCAACTTCGACGTAGCAACGTTGTGAGTTGGTTTCAGAAGTAGAATTGAATTAATCTTCTCTTATTTTCCATTAACCGTGTCTAAATAATACAAATAAAAGACGACATTTGCTGAAAACATATTCTGAATAACTAAATATTTTCATTTTTTTCTCGAAAACATAGCTTATACACGCTAAAAACTAAAGTGTTAAAAACTACACTTGAAGTGCTGTATTTAGCCCTTTACCTAACGTTACGGCAAAACCGATCAGCGCTATTCTCAAAAATCGCCAATTAATTTTCATTATTTTTTTCATTTTTTGTCTAAAAAACATAGGTTATGACCCCTCGTTGGAACGAGCTCGTCGAGCTCCTTCCTACGAGGGGTCGTAACCTATGTTTTTTAGACAAAAAATGAAAACAAATAGTTATTCAAGAATTATTTTTGCAAGTGTCGTCTGCTTTTCAGGTTAGGTAAAGGGTTAACACTTACTAAGTGCTGAACTAGCACTTTGTTCAAGTGTAGATATCCCAGAACTTGACAGGTGTTACAATAATACCACTTGACAAGTGTTATGTCGCGACACTTAAAAGGAAACAACGCGGATGGCGCGGATCAGGCTCGAACTCTCGAACCTGATCCGCGTCATCTGCGTTGTGTCCTTTTAATTATGTACCCGCCAATCGCAAATCAAATTATGGACGATTCTCGGAAGAACCACCAATGCTAGACACATGGGAGGTGCCATCCATTCAAGTTTCAGATGTCTGACGATTGTAATGTCTAAGTGCTTAAAGCATTGCACTTTGAGTGTTAAAATCAAACCCTAAGAGTTAGAATGGGTTTAACACCTTGAAAGTGTCAGTTTTAACACTTTAGTTTTTAGTGTGTAATCCTCGAAGAGCCCGTTCCAATGAGGAGTCATAAGCTATGTTTTTGAGACAAAAACTGAAATTTTTTTTTTACATATTTGGATGGCGATTTTTTATGAACAACGCTGACCAGCTTTTTTGTCTTTACGTTTGCCAAAAGTTTAACCCTTTACCCAACGTAACGGTCAAAACCGGCCAGCGCTATTCTAAAAAATCGCCAATTAATTTTCATTATTTTTTCATTTTTGTCTCAAAAACATAGGTTATGACCCCTCGTTGGAACGAGCTCGTCGAGCTCGTTCCAACGAGGGGTCATAACCTATGTTTTTGAGACAAAAAATGAAAAAATAGTTATTCAAGAATTTTTTTTGCAAGTGTCGTCTGCTTTTCAGGTTAGGTAAAGGGTTAAATTACATTATGTGATAAAAAGAATCTCAAATTCCTCACGATTTGAAATGAAATTTTTGAATCTCGTTCACTAAAATCGATCAGAACCTTGGTAAATCTCAGCTCAGATAGATTTCAGTGAACTCCGTACAGAAATGTCATATGAAATCGCGACTCACTAGAGGCCGTTTGAATCTCGTTCACTAAAATCGATCAGAGCCTTGGTAAATCTCAGCTCAGATAGATTTCAGTGAACTCCGTACATAAATTTCATATGAAATCGCGACTCACTAGAGGCCGTTTGAATCTCGTTCACTAAAATCGACCAGAGCCTTGGTAAATCTCAGCTCAGATAGATTTTAGTGAACTCCGCACAGAAATTTCATATGAAATCGCGACTCGCTTGAGACCGTTTGAATCTCGTTCACTAAAATCGATCAGAGCCTTGGTAAATCTCAGCTCAGATAGATTTCAGTGAACTCCGTACAGAAATTTCATATGAAATCGCGACTCACTAGAGGCCGTTTGAATCTCGTTCACTAAAATCGATCAGAGTCTTGGTAAATCTCAGCTCAGATTGATTTCAGTGAACTCCGTACAGAAATTTCATATGAAATCGCGACTCACTAGAGGCCGTCTCTACCTGGAATATTGCTACAGTTGGTTGGCTCATTTGTAGATTGACCGGTTTCAAAAATATAATGGAAACATGTCTTATGGCCTCGCGTTAGGGCGAACTCGACTACTTTATCCCAATGATGATTCCTAAGCAATGTTTGGCGAAAAAGATTAATCAACACAAGCTTCTAAATTTAATCAGTCTAGTTGGGGTTTCCCTGTCTACCCAGCCGCTATTGTTCTGGTAGAAGCAGGGGGGGGGGGGGGCACAAAAAGGGACAAGACGTGACGTGGGGTGGGTGGGTCTCTTGAGTGCGCCAAAAATGTGCATTTCCAACTTGTGCAATTGTTTGAATTTTTTAAAAATATATATTTATATCAGCTAATATATACCATCATTTGTGTTTCATACCTCAAAGATGATGTTGTACATCACACTCTTAACATAAATACAGCATCAGGAGGCTTTATATGTGAGAATATTGGGCTTAATCTGGGAAAATGTCACACGTTAGTAGGGGGTGGGTGTTTCGTTCGAAATGTAGAAAATGTGCAGACAATATTTTGGGAACGATTCAAATGAAAATTTGTTCCCGTTTTTGTACACCTGCTCTGGCCAAGCCTGATAATGAACAGCTTGTCATTTGTAGATTGGGGCCCACAGCAGCCCACAGAGGTTTAAATTGGTGGTACCAATTTAAGAACATTATGAAAACCCCCTAAAGACAGCTGTGCCTACTAAGTTTATAAGTTTATTTTGGATTTTAATGGGAGAGTGGGTGTCTGAGAACGGTAGTAGAAAATTTGCACGTAGTGGGTGGGTTGGTGTAAAAAGGAGCCGAATAAAAAATAGGACGTCATGTCTTGCAAATTGTTAGTGCCCCCCCCCCCCCCCCCCGCCCCCTTGTAGAAGTGTGAAACTTTTCTTTATCAAAGAAATGCCGACTATAGTTTTCTTCAGATTAGTGGTTTGTTCTGTTGGGAATTTAACTGCAAATTCAGAGGGCTGGGGAGTAGGAAAATGACAAAAATGAACATTAAAAAATTCGTTTCCTGGAATGATATTGCCTTTGTATACATTTACAGTGAGATGGGTCAGTCGAATATCAATGTACAGGGAGAGTAAAATAATAACTGCAGTCTGCAGCCGTCTGGCTGCAGACTGTAGTTATTATTTTATCATCAATGCCTCGTGTATTGACCTCTTATATTAACACAAAAATGGGACGAAATTATGCCTTGGACCGAAAAATCGGTCTTACGAGTTCAAAGGGTTAATAACTTAAAGAAAATTAAATCAAATACTTAAATTAAAATCTGGTGCTGTGGGAACTATCAGTTCTCTGTTTTGATATATCATCCCATCAATTAATTCCGGAGATGAAACATAAGCCCTCTGTTTTAATACGGACTATAACCTTCGCCCAACTGTTAATTAAAACTACACTGTAAAAATATAGGTTCTCTTTAGAACCAAAACTGGTTCTAATCTTGTCCCTGAGATGGAACCAGTTCTGTTTAAACAGTATTTATTTCAAATCAAATAAATTTACCAAGATTAGCATTCAATTTTAACAGAATATTACATGAACTGAAGTAGATTCAACAGTAAACTTGGAGCTTATTCAACGCAGTCGCCAAACATTTTGAAACAAAGGAGATATGAACAGTTGGCATATCGAGCCAGTTTTGGTTCTGTAAGAACCAAAACTGGTTCGATATGCCAACTGTTCATATCACCTTTGCTTAATAATGATTTGAGACAAGCTCGTATAAGCTCTAAACTTACGACTGAAACCCCCTCAATTTATGTTTAATTCTGTTAATATTTAATGTTAATCTTTATAAATTTATTTGATTTGAAATAAATACTGTTTAAACAGAACTGGTTCCATCTCAGGGACAAGATTAGAACCAGTTTTGGTTCTAAAGAGAACCTATGTTTTTTGCAGTGTGGTGGGCTGGGTGAACAGGAATAACCCGTCTAATTTGACCACAACGGCAAGTATACGGATCCGTCGTATTGTAGCCTTGGGGAAGAAAAGCACCGATATTTTCGCATTCTCTAAGTTTGTTTCATCTACTTTTCAGCCAATTTCAGGTGTTTGCCCCCTTAGAATCAGAGTTGACAACCTCTTGTTAAAGGTCCTTCCCGTTATTATTTGTTCTCTTGATTGAGCTGGAGTTCAATCGAGACGATTTCTCAGTTGTCTGGCGTCAAGCCCAAATCCCATTTAAATTAACAGGAAAGCCACAAATATGATTATATTAGATCTCATGCTTTGATTACACGGATACACTAAATCTTCGTGGACTGGTCGTAATCCACGAGTGGGCAGTGATGTCCATACATGCGTTTACCAGGTAATGGCAATCACCATCAGCAAAATTTTAATTAATGAAGAACCGGGTTCATTAATTAAATTTTTGATGATTATTCCCATGATTAGTGTTTGGAATCTAATTATATTGCGTCCGTGGAAATATTGTCCACCCGTGGAAGGTGACCAGTCCACGACGGCCGCACTGTACTTGCTCATACAGAGCTCACCAGTTGTACCTAACACGAAAAGCAGACGACACTTGCAAATAAAATACTTGATTAACTGATTTTTTCATTTTTTATCACAAAAACATAGCTTATGACCCCTCGTTGGAACGAGCTCGTTGAGCTCGTTCCAATGAGGGGCCATAAGCTATGTTTTTGTGAAAAAATAATGAAAATTGGATAGTTTTTTGTGAATAGCGCTGGCCGGTTTTTGCCGTTATGTTGGGTAATGGTTAAAAAAACTCTGCATCGGCAGAGAACTCTGCATTGTCATCTGTGACACATGCAGCGTGTTTGAGGATGCGGTAGCCGAGAACGTAACGCCCCCTTGTATATAATGTATATAGTGTACTTCATTACCTGTATAAAGAACCCCCTCAATGAATCAATCAGGGCTCCGAAAAATCAACGAAGGAGTGACTGTTAATCAACGGCCGTCTTGGACTGGTTAACGCTGCATGTGTTTGAGGATGCGGTAGCCGAGAGCGTAACGCGTTCCGCTCGGAGCCCAAGGTTTGCGAGTTCGAACCCCAGTCGGGGAAATGTAACGTAATGCGATGCCGGCGTGGATTCAAAACCACACTGCTCCTCCATAGTGCCATGTTCGGGGATGGTACTATGCTCGTCCTATCGGGTGAGGACGTAAATGGCTGCCCCGTGTGCAGTAATTACTGTGTACGTTACAGAACCATACTGTGGCAAAAGAGCTGCAATTCGGCAAAATCCCCCCCCCCCCCCCCCTGTATATAGTGTACTTCATTACCCGTATAAAGAACCCCCCCGGAATGAGTCAATCAGGCTTCTCCGAAAAATCAACGGAGGAGTGACTGTTAAGTGCATTGAATCGTGCATCTACCGGAATAAAACAGGTGTAAGACGCGAACTGCAACATCAGTCCACACGAAATATATACTCGCTCAAAAAAGAAAGTGTGCATTGCAGAAATTGTTCAAACTCCAAAAAATTTAAAATAATTTCGTAGGTGTAAAGAGTGTTAACCTGTTCATGAATAAGTTATATTGAACACAAAAACAGCTTTCCCCGTTAAAATTGCATTAACGTTAAATGACGTGTTGCACGTTTGTGAAAAGGCATATTTTGCACGTGGAGAGTCTGAAAATTCATGCAGCAGTGTGAATCCTTGGGTATTTAAACACTAAAGTAAGGCCTTCCTATATCGTTCACATTCAAACTTGCGCTGCTGTTCAAACGACTCCACATTAGCATGCCAAGATTGACAATGAATCAACGTCTCCTTGCCCTGGGTATGATTAGAGCTGGCAGAACACACAGAGAGGTTGCCCAGCATTTGAACTGCCACCGTAACACTGTAGACAGGCTAGTCCATCGACATGCACAGCATGATGACGTTCGAGACCGACCCCGCTCCGGGAGACCCCGAGTTACCACCCCTGCACAAGATCGGTATATCCGTGTCGTCCATCTCCGGAACCGGCAACAAACGGCAACGACGACAGCCAGGAACATCCCTAACCCGAGACGGATAATCCTCAAACAGTAATCAACCGGCTGAGAGAATACGGATTACGTCCTCGAAGACCTGCAATTCGTCCGATTTTGACGTTACGTCATCGTCGTGCTCGACTGCAGTGGTGTAGACAACATCTCAGGCATACCTTACACTGGTGACGACGTGTTTTATTCACAGATGAATGTCGTTTCCATCTTTCATCATCAGATGGCCGCCAGAGAGTGTACAGACGTCGAAACGAACGCTACGCAGATCCATGTGTCGTGGAGCGAAACCGTTATGGGGGAGGGTCTCTCATGGTGTGGGGTGGCGTCACTGCCCGTAACAGAACTGAGCTGGTCATTATTGATGGCAACCTCAATGCAGCCAGATATCGTGATGAAGTGCTTACACCTGTTGTTGTCCCATTTCTGCAACGTCACGGCTCCGGTGTCATTCTACAGCAGGACAACGCCCGACCCCACGCAGCTCGTGTTGTTCAACAGTATCTGCAGCAACAACAAGTGGATGTTCTTCCCTGGCCCGCAAATTCGCCCGATATCTCACCCATTGAGCACGTATGGGACAAAATGAAACGTCAGCTACGCCGGCTTCCCCATGCACCGTCAACGCTTGTGGAACTCCAAAGACAGCTTATCAGAATATGGAACAACATCCCACAACACTTCTATGCTAACTTGTTCGCTTCCATGAGGCGTAGATGCACAGCAGTAGTCGATGCAGATGGAGGTCATACCAGATATTGAGTGTGTGACTTTTGTGTTTGACCCTTAGTGCCTTTGACTCTCCATGGCACCAAGAGTATTCGTCGTAGCGTAATGAAATTTCTCGTGTTGATCACAAATTGATTCATCTGTGATTGAATAAAATTTCCATGAATGAAAATGATATATATCTTTTTTTAGTGTTATTTTTTTAGCATGCACACTTTCTTTTTTGGGAGAGTATACCTGAGATGATTCTGATGATGTGGGGTTCACACATCGTGCACCGAAAAATTAACGGACGAATTTCCAAATAACATAACAAAACATAACATAACAGCGTCGTGTAGGACACTGTCGACACAGATTACTTTTCACAGACGAACACTGGTTTTTCCAGCTTATTTATCTAGTTAATTGTTGGAGTCTACAGGTGGGCCCTAAAAGATATTGTGTGAATTGGGGACACTTGACGAAACTAATTTTATATATATAAAAGCGCTTTTAACAAAATTCGCCATTCAAATTTTATTATTTGTCCGGAGTTGAGGGGGGAGGGGGTGCACATAGTTACAGATTTGGCTGAAAATACTAGGTGTGTATCCTCTGTATTATTTAAACACCCAACCAGCCGAATTCGCGAAGTGATGTGGATCTAAACTTATTGCGTAATGTATGCCACTTCCGGAGAGATATTGTTTTATATCTATCGTGAAAGTAAACATCGAAACATATTTGTTAGATATTTCTCACTATCTTATAATGTGACATAGAATTAAAATTATAAACGATGAAATAAAGTTAAATTGAAAACGCCAGAGGTTTAAATAAATTAGATCAGTAGGTTAGACGCTACAGTATGGCCGCCGTGGACTGGTTACTTTCCACGGGTGGGCGTTATTTCTACTGACGCAATAATATTAGATTCTACACACTAATTATAGGAATAAATCATCAAGAATTTGATAAATGAAGCACCGGGTACAACCCGGTGCTTTATTAATTAACTGTTTGCTGATTAGGATTTTTATTTCCTGCGTTTTTAAACCCATGCGTGGACATCACTGCCCTGTGCCCACGCATTATGACCGGTCCACGGCGACTGTACTGTTTGCTGACATGGAGCTAACTGATTGCCAATAGACATCTTTCGTAAGGCGAGCATTTAAGTTAACGACACCAGTTAGATAATTGTCGTTATTGAATCCGTCTGAAGCACGGAACTGCTTTCGCAAAACAACGAACGACGAATAGGAGTTTTAGTACTGTCACCATCCCGTTCCGGTATGGGTGGTATTGGGGGCGCGGTGGCGTCGCGGTAACCGGTTCTCGTCAGATCACCGAAGTTAAGCATCGTCGAGAGCGGTTCGTAGTTGGATGGGTGACAATTTCAGCGACTGATTCGCGCTCCTGCGTTGTGTCCTTGGGCAAGGTACTTAACCCCGATTGCCTACATGGGGGCACGATGACGTTGTGCACTAAGGCGTACTGCACGTCGATGGTGCGCATGTCTTCAACCAATCTAACCCTGCCTGTGCCGCGCTGCAGAGTTCAGAGTTACGATGTCAGAGAGCTGACAGCTGCTCGTCGTTGCTCGGTGGTTCTCTCCGGGTACTCCGACTTCCCCCACCCGTAAAACTGTCACGGTCACGATTAGCCATTGTGCATAAATATGTGACCTTAAACACCAATAAATAAACAAATATGGGTGGTATTGCCAGCGCTGATTTTATATTTAATGTATCGCTCCCAACGCTCGCACTGCATCAAGTGTGCGACGACCTTACGAAAATCGTCCGCTCGCGTTCGGCGTTTTTCGCGTTAAGCCCTTTCAGCCTCCAAATGTAACTCCTGTGGTGCGCCATAATACTGGCGAACTGGCAGTTAGGATCTGTCGACTACGGATATGAGGTGCGCATATTCTGATGACATAATACACTAAGTGTAACTGTAATTGCAGGCGTTCGATTGCCGAAAGGTATCAGATGAAAGAAAACCTTTGTCGACAAGGTTGAATATTTATTTATTTATTGGTGTTTAAGGTCATATACTTATGCACAATGGCTAATCATGACCGTGACAGTTTTACAGGTGGAGGAAGCCGGAGTACCCGGAGAGAACCACCGAGCAACGACGAGCAGCTGTCAGCTCTCCAACATCGTAACCCTGAACTCTGCGCCGCGGCACAGGCAGGGTTAGATTGGTTGAAGAATTGCGCACCATCGACGAGCAGTACGCCTTAGTACACAGCGTCATCGTGCCCCCATGTAGGCAATCGGGGTTAACTGCTTTGCCCAAGGACACAACGCGGGAGTGCGAATCAGTCGCTGAAATGGTCACCCATCCAACTACTTACCGCGCTCGACGTTGCTTAACTTCGGTGATCTGACGAGAACCGGTTACCGCGACGCCATCGCTTCCCCAACAAGGTTGAATACAACACAAATAGTTTTTCACTCACAAACTCAATATTTTTGAAATTTTCTCTCCGGAGGCAATACTGCAAAAACAAAACAATTGCTGTGTTCTACATTTTGACGAACTGCACCCAACTTTGCTTGATTGCGCAACCACACTGGGTATCGCATTTCCATTTCTGTCGTGTAATTTAGATTTTTGAATGATCGTGGTACACAGAAAATAACTTGAGACCATGAAAATGTATGATAGACTCGGTAAGTTGAGTATTGTTGTCAGTTTTAACATAATACCTTTAACCAAAGTAACGGCCAAAACAGAACAGCGCTATTCTAAAAAAATCGCCAATTAATTTTCATTATTTTTTTCATTTTTTGTCTCAAAAACATAGGTTATGACCCCTCATTGGAACGAGCTCGTCGAGCTCGTTCCAATGAGGGGTCGTAACCTATGTTTTTGAGACAAAAAATGAAAACAAAATAGTTACTCAAGAATTTTTTTGCAAGTGTCGTCTGCTTTTCATGTTAGGTAAAGGTATAAACGGTTGCTTTACTGATTCAATGTATCCTGCAAACAAACACCTGCATTAAAACACGGAATGAATGTTTGTTTAAATACTTGTGCACACAGTAGCATTCAACATTATCAGGTTGAGCAACCCAGCCGATCATCTGGATGTAATCTGAGATGAGTTTGGCATTTCAAACAGGAGTGGTGTACTCAAGGCCAAACACTTTCAAATACACGTTTTCGTTTTACTACCCTAAATTCAAATGCTTTAAATTTTGTTAATGTTACTGTATTTCTCCAGCAATGTCCAAGTTAGAAATATCAGGATTTTGAGACTAAAATTGTGTCGTGTTACCTAATTTTCCCACACCACGTGTAGGATGTCATACATAGACTGCTTGTTTGTTTGTTTATTGTGGCCAAGCAACACTTTCAGCAGTCAGGGTTATATCATGTCGGACAGCCTTACGGGGGGAGGAAGCCCAGGGATGAAAGTTTGCAAGGATTTGAATGAATTCAGGGGTTTTCGTTACAGGTTTTGTCCGTAAAGTATTCAGGGATAGTGATTTTCAATTAAGGCAGGCTTCAATTTTTGTCTTAACACACATAGACCCCTGCCCATATGACGAGTAATCTCCTGTGGCTCCTCTCAGGTTCTGCCTTTGGCATTAAGCAAGAGCTTTTGGTCTCGATAAAAGATTTTCAGGGACTTTTGTCTCTGGGCTCTTTCATCTATGAGGAGGCTGGAGTGAAGGGAGCACGCTGGCTCCGTGGTTTGGGCATCGGTCTTCAAAACGAATGGTCCACTCCGTTGTGTCGATCCCGACCAGCCGTAACAGAGTATGACAGTTGCTCGCCCGCCGCTGCTCAGTAGTTCCATCCGGTACTTCGACCTTCTCCACTCATAGAACTATTCAATACGAGGTAATCCTGGCCGTCGAAAGTGTTGTTAAAGTCCAATAAATATATTATTAAATGAATCCATACCCTGAGAGAACCACAGCTTAGTGGCGAGCAACTGCCAGACTCTCTAACAGTTGAGGCCAAGTTACTAAATCAGAGACAAGTGGTGGAAGGCAAGTGCACCCTTGATGAGAACATTATAAGTTATCGTGATAAACTGACGGTGACATGGTCTGAGGTTTGCGGCCCGGAGCGTATGTTCAACCTCGACGCTTCTCTTCGTGTTAGCGTCAACTCATCACAATAACGTATATGTTAAAATAAGACACTACCCATAGCCCAAAACCTACATTGTGAGACACGAGAGGCTTATTTACTAAACCTGTGATCGTTAAACGTTGCCTGGTTCAAGGCAACGTTTAACGATCACAGGTTTAGTAAATAAACCTCTCGTGTATCCCAAGGTGGCACTGGGTAAATAATCAATAAACCAAATACACTCATTCCATCTCAGTTCAAATAGTAAATCGGTTTGTAATTTAAACAACATTTCATCCGGAACACCGTCTGCTGCACGTGTGAAAAATTCAGAAAAATTAAGTGGCTTGCTAGTCACTCCGTTGATGAAGCAGTTACGAAAAGGGCAACGTCATTTCGAGTATTTCGCGCTGTGACGTCAGACGATAACTTTTGCCACTGGAGCCGTAAACATAAAAGAAACCACGCCAGCTCTCATCCAATCAGAGGGCGAGGATTTTACTCTTATTGGAACATTGCGCCACCATGCCCTAATGTTTCAATATGTGGCCAGCGTTATTCACAACAATCGACATTGTGTTTTTGTACAAAACAAAAGCAAAAATAAGACCTTGAATAACTTAAAATTTTCATATTTTGCCGCCAAAACATATAGTTTATGGCACCTCCTTCGAACGGTCGTCTAATAAATACAACAAGGAGCCATCTGCAATGCTAAATATTGCAGATGGCGTCCTGGTGCACGCATGAGACGATATAAAACATTTATGGAAATCAGAATATGGGCATTTGCTCAGCAAGGCCAATAAATGATCTATAATCTTTATTAAAGCCCGATATGGAATTGCTGTCGGTATTGGCAAAGCACAGATAGGGATACCGGGCCTTTTTATCAGATCGCTAATATGAGCTTGTAACAGTTTTTGTCATAATCTTGATGATAGAATCGGACAATCCAGCACTTTTTATCAGGGCCCGAGTGTAGCCTCATAACACTTTTTTATGTTACGAGAACGTATTTCCTCGAAGACCAACTGCGAATACAAGTAAAAACAAAAAGACTAAATACACATTTGTATAGAGTGTAGCAACCGCACGAGCGATTAATCGATTCCGAAAGAGAACCTTTTACCTACAGTTAAAACTAGAAGTCCTGTCATGAAATGCGCACAAACAACACGTCGATCTGCGCGTTAATCTACGCGCGTTATGACTCGTAGTAAGGCTATCAAATTATGTACATATGACCAGTGCACAGGTAAAGTTTCAGCCAATGGACCTCCGGGTAACCGGAGGTCCATTCGCAGAAACATTGCATGTGTTTGCTATGAGTAACCAGGAGAACCTGCCGTGATTTGGATGCCATTCGATATGGAAATAGCGCGCAATTCCTAGTCCCAATTAAGCCTAGATAAGCGCACAGTTCATGACAGGACTTCTAGTTTTAACTGTGCACTCATCAAAAACTGTGCACAAAAACATAAAAAGATGTGGACTTTTTGTACCTTTACCAGAACCGGATATGGTCTTTTTGCACTTTTTTCCATGATACAGATCCGAGCTTTCAGAGCTTTTTATTAAAGGTAAGACACGTGGATGGGCTTCCAGCAGATTTCAACAAATCCAATACTTCTCGTACGCAACCACTTATTAGCATAAGTTAGCAGAGAACGCATTAATTCCAATCCATATTCATATCTGGCAATCGTCTTCAATTTCGAATCACAAAAGGCTATATTTCTATGGACGATTAACGTACCCTGTAATATCTTATTCATGCTAACGACGCTCATTCACTCATGATTGCATGAAGCGACATTCTTCTGGTGGCAAGATAACCTACACCCTATTATATGGTCTTATCAAACTTTTCTTTTTGAAAAGCTTTTAATACACTTGAATTGCATACTATTTTGAGCTTATCCAACCATTAACAATCCAGTCTAGCGGTGAAGAAGGGCACGAAATCGACATGTATCCCCTGTCTTATACATGCAGTAACTTGCAACAGAAAAAGCATGTGCGATTTACAGTACGTGGAGAGTGGATTGTAACTAAAACACCCGCGGAGTGGAGTTATCACCCAAGCTATAACTTTCAAATTTTGTACATATCGACAAAAAACACAAGCAATGTTTCAGCCAATGGACCTCCGAGATTAACCCGGAGGTCCATTGGCTGAAAGTTTGCTTGTGCTGGTTATGCTTTGCAACAAATTTGCAATTATAGCTTGGGTGGAATCTCCACTCTGCGAGTGATTTAGTGATAATCCACACTCCACGTACTGTGTCCACCTGACGTTTATCTTCAGTACAATGATAGCAAAAACAGTCTTTCTCGTTGAGTTGGGCAGCATTGAAACTTGAAGTTCGGTTTCGGTACCGGTATTTTTTGAATGATTTTCCTCGGTATCGGTACGGTGTTCAGATTCAACAACATACAGTACGTGGAGAGTGTATTATCACCAAGCCAGAAAATAAGCAGACTGACATCTACAAAATGAGGTCCCCAGAGGGGGAATTTAGTGATGCTACCCTGCACAATTTACCCTCAGTGAACCTCAATCTGAATCAGGGTGTCAAAACTAAACAAAAAGAGGTACCCAAAGGACAAATAGACCCACTGTATGGGATAGCATCATCAAATTTACCCTCTGGGGACCTCATTCTGCAAATGTCAGACTGCTTATTTTCAGGCCTGATTATCACTAAATCACCCGCAGCGTGGAGATTCCACCCGAGGAATAATTGCAAATTTGTTGCAAGGCCTAACCAGCACCAGCAAAGTTTCAGCAATGGACCTCCGGGTTAAACCCGGAGGTCCATTGGCTGAAACATTGCTTGTGTTTTTTTGTCGATATGTACAAAATTTGAAAGTTATAGCTTGGGTGATAACTCCACTCCGCGGGTAATTTAATTACAATCCACTCTCCACGTACTGTACATGCGCTCACGCCGATACAAATATCAAATGATATTTGGGGTATATTGCCCAACTACAGGTTTTACAGTAGACAATGCGGCCGAAGTGTTAAAATCAGGGTTTAATATATTTCCGGTTTTCATTAGTAACCTGAACGGGCATGATATTACATTCAGAACGGGGAACTGGGAAATGTCCCGGATAATATCAAGTAAATTTACGAGAGTTACAATACGAATTTATTTTCGTGGAAATGAACATATCTTAACTAATAATACTTTGGCCAGCCGCTGATTTGTCGCGGTTCTCGAATGAGTAGGCCTTGGTTACCCTTGTACACCCAACTGCCTCCCTATTCCCATGCTTCGCCTATCCTCCAACACTCGGAGACGAACTGTTTGATGACATCCCTTGCCCCATTCTTCCCAATCTATCCGATTAGCATATTAACCCTCTCCTTTGGGTCTCCCCATAACCACATGTCCTTCATTCTCCCATCCCACTTCCCCAACTGCCATCTCCATACGGAAAAGTTTTTTTCCTAAGAGAAGTCTGAAACACCCAAACCCGCTTCCAACTCGTCTTCATTTTAGAATCATTAATTTTATCACAACCAACTCCTGGCTTCAACGCCTTTTTCACCGCAGACACCAGTCTCCTCTACCTGAAGCAGAGGAGACTGGTGACGACAGTGAAGATGGGGTAGATGTCGAAGTAGGTAGTGAATTGCGAATGATACTAGTGATTCTGAAAATGAAGACGCGTTTGAACTTTGAAGCGAGTGAAGATCTTGCTGTTGAAGAGGGGAGTCCTTCGGAACTGACTGAGAGCTACAGTGGTTTTGGTGAAAAGGGTTCTTCAGGAAGCAGGATTGTAAAACATTCACGCGTGGAAGGCCTGACGAAATCTTACAAAGTTACGTACGTTGGGGCAGTTTTTCAATTTAGGAAACGTAAGTTCAACTCACAAACAATGCCATGCGTGATTCTCGGTTCCGTGCTATAGATTTCCTGGGTATCGTGACTGGCTTTCAGAACCGAGAACCCGGGAATTCTCATTCCAGGGATTAAACCCTAGTCAGAATGTTGGAAGGTGCACAGGCACTCGCCATTGCCGTCTGTTATTTAACGTA
Source organism: Pictodentalium vernedei (assembly GCA_031216915.1). Lineage (NCBI taxonomy): Eukaryota > Metazoa > Mollusca > Scaphopoda > Dentaliida > Dentaliidae > Pictodentalium > Pictodentalium vernedei. The sequence continues at coordinate 102,319,558 of CM062292.1, forward strand.
ACAGAACAGCTGAGAGAAAAAAACACGCTGAGTATTTTCTCTCAGCTTTTTGTTACATAAAATGACCGGTGATGACCGGCAGAAAATACCCCGTAGCTAAAGTGGCCGGTGATGACTGCCTTTAGAAACACATATCCCGTGCGATCTTCTTGTTATGAATTTTGCGTCATGTTCTGTTCTTTGTCGTTTTATTTTTTGACTAATGTCGGGAATATATTTCAACACCGAAATTCCGGTATTTTCAGATTCCCTCGGTGCTGTAAATTGGTATTGACTAGATACCGATACCGAACGGTACTTACTGTATACCGCCCATCTCTACTTTCTCAGTCAGATCGCGATCATGGGACACTACTATAAACTTTTACAATTGTATTTTCCTGAACTGTATTTTCTACATGCGAATATAAATACCTGAAATGAATAGTTAGCATCTTAAAAGACGTGATACTTCACCTACCGGTAAATGGCATCGTCTTTTGAAACGCTAATCATCCATTCCACTTAGTTATTTCATACACAGAAAATACAATTCTAAAAGTTTTATAGTATATTTATTTATTTATTTGTGTTTAAGGTCATATACTTATGCACAATGGCTAATCATGACCGTGACAGTTTTACGGGTGGAGGAAGCCGGAGTACCCGGAGAGAACCACCGAGCAACGACGAGCAGCTGCCAGCTCCCCAACATCGTAACTCCGCACTGCAGCGCAGACAGAGTTAGATTGGTTGAAGACATGCGTACCATCGACGTGCAGTACGCCTTAGTACACGGCGTCATCGTGCCCCCATGTGGACAATCGGGGTTAAGTGCCTTGCCCAAGGACACAACGCGAGAGTCCGAATTGATCGCTCAGACGGTCACCCATCCGATGATTAACCGGGCTCGACGTTGCTTAACTTCGGTGATCTGACGAGGACCGGTTACCGCAACGCCACCGCGCCCCCAAGTTTTATAGTATTGGCCTCTGGTAGTCTCTTTGACCACGTAAGTGTTTCTTCAAATTTGGAAAGAGATGGTAGTCACTTGGTGACTACCATCTCTTTCCAGATTTGAAGGAACACTTACGTGGTCAAAGATTTCAAGATGACGAGGAACTTACTGCTGCTGTGGAGGCTTGGCTACAGGACCAAGATATGAACTTCTACAGACGCGTCGTCAACGACTGGCAGACCAGGTGGAAAAAGTGTATTGAATTACAAGGGGACTATGTTGAAAAATAAATATGTTCTGTACCGATATTCCAGCTTTATTTATGTTAGGCTCAAAACTTTTTGACATCCCCTCGTATTTGCCAAATTTGATTTCCATTCATCATGGACGTCTGAGCGAGTTCTTTCCACGGGCCAAGAAAAAAAAAACTGGGCAGATTTTCCGATTATCGAGAATATAACGGTTAAAATGCAATAACTGAGTCCCCGAGTTTGATGTTATCAAGAACTTGTAAGCATACCGCTAGCTGAAGCAATAACCTGGCTATCGATCTTTTTTGTCGTTCGAGTGAAGTTCAAGTGACCGATAACTTGTTTCATGTTTGTCCATTGTCTCTCACTTGTCGTCCGTCTGTGAAATCTTATAATCAACATCTTCAGCGAAAACCAAGCAATCGACGTCAAAGAAACCTGTGAAGAGACGATACTCCAAAGATCATCCAGATTTTAATTCCTGTCGGCTGATCTGCTGTTTAGAATGTTCTTCTGCCCAAAAGGTTTCTCAAGTACTGGATCAATTTCGTGTAATCCTAATCTATGTCTGGACGTCAATGGTGGTAAGAAGAAACGAATTGATCATGATCACCCTTTACCTGAAGTTTACCAAAATTACTCAGAAATGGTCGCATGCCGATTACCGGTATTTGAGCTCACAATCGGCCGATTCTGTTGCCGATTGGGGTTGTAATACCGCGCACTTCTAGACAAGCCAAGGCTAGAAAGAACTACATTAACCCTTTACCTAACATGAAAAGCAGACGACACTTGCAAAAAAAAATCTTGAATAATTAATTTTTTTCATTTTTTGTCTCAAAAACATAGGTTATGACCCCTCGTTGGAACGAGCTCGACGAGCTCGTTCCAACGAGGGGTCATAACCTATGTTTTTGAGACAAAAAATGAAAATATTTTGAAAATTAATTGACGATTTTTGAAAATAGCGCTGGCCGATTTTGGCCGTTACGTTGGGTAAAGGGTTAAACTGAACATTTTTCACAGTGTTAAACTTCGTTGACTGGGGTCGCAGTAAAATTATCAGTCGCGCACAATTGGGCGGTAAACTTGGCTCTCACTGCGACCCGAGTCAATGGAGTGCAACCTTCACTTTTCCGGGATGAACTGGCGAACTGCCGCAAATACGCTCAATTGTAAGCTTTACATGTCGTTTAACCTCTATATCCCGTAATTGGTCATCTAAAGAGATTAAAAATACGCTCTCTCAGCCTTATTGAATGGTATCATTGACATCATTTTACATTAACAATTGAACAATTGCAGAAGATAATGCGGTTAATGAATCATCACAAAATGCTTGGTAACAATCGCGTGAACCGATGTTCCAGGAGCTGTTGCCGTTGTCATCCGATTGCCCACAATCGGCCGATTCTGGTGGCCGGTTCCGATCACCGGTTGAACACTATATCAAATGTAACGACCACATCCATTCAGCACTATTTCAAGAAATCGTCATTCGACATTTTTAAAAAACAAATCGCCTTGTCGTCCTTTCTTTATTCATTTATTGGGGTTTAACGACACTTGCAACATCCAATATAATCTTGTGTCGGCAGTTTTACAGAAGATGGAAAAAACGGAGAGAACCACCCTACAGCGCCCTGTCACTATCAGACTCCCAACGTACTAACTCCGCACATGCTGGGTTAGCATTGGTTGAAGTCAAGTGCACCATCGACGTGTAGTACGCCTTAGTACACAGCGCCACCGTGCCCTGATGTGGGCAATCGGGATTAAGTGCCTTGCCCAAGAACCCAACACATTAATCTCTGATCAGGATCGAAACGTGGACCTCTCTTTAACCAGTGAGTTATCGCGCTCCCAATTTTTTGTTTTCATAACATAGCTGATGATCCCTCATTGGAGCAGGCTCTTTGAGCTCGTTCCACCGAGTGGTCGTAAGCTATGTTTTGGAGTTGAAAATGAAAACTCTTATTTTTTCGAAGAAAGTCTTGTACAGTTAAAACTAGAAGTCCTGTCATGAAATGCGCACAAATAGCACGTTGATATGCGCGTTAATATGCGCGTCATGGCCCAAGTAAAGCTATCAAATTCTGTACATATGGCCTGTGCACAAGCAATGTTTCAGCCAATGGACCTCCGGGTAACCCGGAGGTCCATTGGCAGAAACATTGCATGTGTTTGCTATGGGTAACCAGGAGAACCTGGCGTGGTTTGGATGCCATTCGATATGGCAATTGCGCGCAATTCCAACGCGCAATTAAGCCTAGATAAGCGCACAGTTCGTGACAGGACTTCTAGTTTTAACTGTAAGTGTCGTCTGCTTCTGGTCGTGATGGGCAGTAAGTTTAACAATGCAAAATAGCTGTGTGATCGAACTTGGGCATACATTTTACTCACAGTGTGTAAGTAAGCCACTCACCAAAGTTGAAAGTTTATACGGCAGACGTCATGTCAAAACATTGTGCATCTGGTGATAAAGGGTAAAGTTGATCATTTGACTTCAGTTGCAAAAGACTCGATTGGTGCGAATGTTTGAAGTGTTTTTCGCATGGGAATTAGATAAAGGAAGAAACTGTTCCTCCCTAGGAGGGTGGAATGAAGGGGTGGGGGGGGGGGTGGAGGGTGCTTGTGACGTTGGTGGACTGTACACTTCCGTTTTTGCTTTTTTGTTTGTTTTTGTGTGTGATAAACTAGCATCTATCGAGCAATGGTGGATACTGATATTAAGCAAATACGTATATATCTGCCCTAGTGGATTTATGGGATTTCTGGCGGTATAGAAACTATCCAGTTTTGTGTAACAAATACATTTACCAAGGATGTTTTATCCGTTATCGAGATCTTGTTGTAGAACACAGTGGGTAGTACCGGAAGGTTACACGGAGTGTTGTGGTTTTTGAGTAAAATGTTCTGCACTTTTTTTCGTTCGTATTTTGTTTTCAATACATATCTTTGAGATTGTTAGATGCGGGTTCCAACTGTGGCGTGCTTTTTATTGCTATGCCTAGTTGTGCTTTTTGATTTTTGGGATTCCCTAAATTGCTTTTAATAGAAATTTTGGTATTTGAATTAAGACTTTTCCATACCATTTTACGCAGGGCTATGTTTCGGATTTCGTATTGGAAAAGGCATATACCCCAAACTTGGTATTCTTGATTTTCGATATTTTCTGAATCCTGCGAGTTTACATTTGAAATTCGAATTTTTCGTACAGTTTTTCACTTATCTTAGAAACCGTTAGATTAAACATATTTTATTTGTTATAATTAACAAAAAGGATTGGATAACAAGTGCCTAGCACTTAGATAATATCCTTTCCTTAATATACAATTGAACATTACAATTTATAATCACATATAATTGCAAGTAGTTACATAAAAAGATATATGTAATGGCGAAACAATGTATGTATAATATTAACCAATTTTGTGTATGTACAAAGTTCGAGAAGGAAGCTGATAGTTAATCAACTTTACGAGAGTCAGAAAACAGAAATAAGAAGGAGAGAAGAAAAGTAGAATGCCACACTAAAACACATCAAATTTGAGTCAACATGCCTATAGGCATATTTCAACACCACCATAACTCCAAAAGTCCAAAAACCAAAAGTCCAAAAAAGCCCCCTACCACTGCCATAACCAGGACAGGCAAGACAGATATGCTGAGAGTACTGATTCGCGTGTGAGGCAACAGCGATGGCCACCAATCGCCATCGGTTTCAAGGTCGGACCGTTAGACGAGCAACCAAGTCCTAAAGTGACTAAGACACTTTACGGCTCGATTACTCACCCAGTGAACCAGTCTAAAACCGTTTCGTGGACTTAATGAAATACTGTACACTCCGAAAAAGGTGAATATTGACGGAATCCGGTAAATTGGGGATACCATAAAGAAGATCGTTGACCGATGATATTGTCAGATGCGCAAGATTTCTTTGTAGGACTTGTCTTTCATGTGAATAGTTTCTACAGACAAAGAAGTAATGATTCGCGTCTTCACTCTCATAACCACATGAACAGTTAGGTGATTCACGAATGTAGTTAGAAAATTTATCAGAATTTAGGTCGCTGCAAAAATTACGCAGCTTGCAGTGTATTATATTGGACACCCTGTCGCCGTTGTTGAAGTATTTAGGTGGTCTGAGCACGCCTCTGTTAAAATATGTAACAAAGTCATTCAGTGAACTCGACTGTCTAACTCTTAGAGGTAATGCATTCCATTCCGCAACACACGAAGGAATAAATGAGCGCTTAAATACTTCCGTGTGTGTAAATGGTAACTGGAAGTTGGAATGTGACCGGGTGCTATACGAGGAAATATCTTCAAACCTTTGAGGTAATAGGTCACAAAGATATGCGGGAGCCTGGTTATTTACAATTTTGTAAAACGTAACCATTTTGTGGAGATAGCGTCTCTGTCTAAGGGTCTCCCAGCCAAGTTCTGCGAGTACATTTGATACCGAGGTAGCTCTCGTAAGTCCGGATATTATTCTGGCTGCATCCGCGTGGATTCTATCCAGTTTGGAAAGTAGGTAGTCCGGTGCACCAGCCCATACCACATCCGCATATTCCATGATAGGAAGTATGAAAGACTTGTATAAAATTTCCAGACTTTTTCTTCCAAGGATATACTTGAGTTTTCTGAGCTGTGACAGCCTGCTATTAGCCTTTTTACATAGTCGTACAATTTGGGTATGCCAGTTTAAGTCCCCCTGTAAGGATAGACCGAGGTGGGTGTGTGACATTTTAAGTTCAAGTGGCGACCCACCGAATGTCACCGCAGTACTTAGGTTAGCACGTTTCTTGGTGAAAAAAACAATTTCGGTTTTTGAGGGGTTAAATGTAACTAACCATGTATTTGCCCATTCGGAAACGGCTTTAAGATTTTCGTTGGATTTTGTAGCAATATTATCCGGTTCGTGCCCACTTTCTGTTATACTCGTATCATCCGCAAATAATCTACACACTTCCGGTGAATGTAAGTTTTCCGAAATATCATTAATGTATATGAGAAAAAGAAACGGACCTAAGACAGATCCCTGGGGAACACCACAATTAACAGGTAGGTAATCGGAGGAAAATGAGTTAACCGTTACCCTTTGTTTACGATCAGACAGATAGCTTCTAGTCCACTCAATGAGTGGACCCGATATACCGTTTTGTCTCAGTTTGTAAATTAGTCCTTTATGCCAAACCCTATCAAATGCTTTTGATATGTCGCAGAATACTCCAAGAGAAAACTGGTTCCTATCAAAGGCCAAGCAGAGATTATGATATATTTCAATGAGCTGATAAACGGTGCTGTGCTGGGGCAGGAAACCGGACTGATATTTAAAAAAAAGATTATTAACACAGCAGTGTTCATACATGCGGTTAAAAACAATCCTCTCCATAACTTTGCTAACACAGCTAAGGAGTGAGACGGGTCTGTAGTTATTGGGATCGTGTGCATCTCCCTTTTTAAAAATCGGCACGACTGTTGCCATCTTCCATTCTGATGGGTAGACACCTGAGGAGAAAGAGAGCCTGAATAATAGAACCAATGGCTTGCATATTGTTGTTTTGGTTTCTTTGAGCATACGGTTGCTAATACCGTCGTGTCCAGTTGCTTTTTTGGCATCAAGATTGCTGAGGATCCGAATCACTTCGTCTTCAGCGAAGTCAATCTCAGACAGGCCCACAGAACACTTCGGTCTGAAATCGGGTAGGCTATGTCCAACATCGTGTATTTTACTATTTGATAGGAAGGTTTTATTGAGCAGATTAGCTTTGTCTTTGTCATCTGTTACCATTGCTGTGCTGTTCGCATCATCTTTGTCGTTTAGAAAGGAGACAGAAGGCTTACTCTCGAAATTGTTCAGCAACTGTTTAACAGTGCGCCAGAAGACTTTGGGGTTTCTATTCACTGCAAGTGAGGTATCTAGATTTGAAAAATAAGTGGATTTGGCCTTCTTTTTCATATTATTCACTTTGTTTCGAGAATGTTTATATTTTTCAATTGTTTGTGAGTTTGGGTATTTCAGGGCTCGTTTCCGAAGACGATCTCTGTGGCGAATTTCACGGCGAAGAGCCGAGTCAAACCACGGTTTATCATTAGGGCGGATGACCACCTTATAAGAAGGAATACATTCTCTTGCAATGTCAAAAAATTTGGTTACAAATTTATGATATGATGTATCAAGTGTTGTAGTGTCTGAAATGAAAGACCAATCTGTTTCGGAAATCAAATTGTTCATTTTGGGGAAGTCAGCTCTGTTGTAGTTCCAGATTTGTCGGATTTTTGTTTCGTGCTGTGTTTTTCCTGTTTCTATAACTGCTGATACGGCCTTGTGATCAGAAACACCAAATTCGTGAACTTCTGAGTTTAAAACTACAACACTATCACTAACTATTATAGGGTCCAATAAACTACTGGAAGTTGGAGTCACACGAGTCGGTTCTTTAATGGTGTTATGTAGGTTGAAACAATTAATAATTTCATTTAAACGACTAGAGGGGTTGAGAAGGTCGCTATTTAAGTCCCCAGTGATTATCAGGGAAGGGTTTATGCTAAATGAGTCTTCAATGGCGCCCTCGAGCTTCTCCCAGTATTCATTACAAGAAAATTGAACCGATCGATATGCCAAGCAGAGCAAGAACTTGCGTTTTGAGGTAATCTCAAACCATAAAATCGACTGGTCAAATTCAAGTTCTGGTACACGTCGGGCATATATTTCTTTTGAGAAATAAACCGCGACACCACAACCGTGCTGGTTCCTGTCTTTTCTGACTGGTGGGAAGAAACCAGAAATCATCAAATTGTCGGAATTAAAACTGGGATCGCGGTGCGTTTCGGTGAAGCAGATAACATCAAAATCATCGATATCATCTGCAATGTGATCAAGCTTATTCCTGATGCTTCTAACATTATAATTAAGTATAGAAATACTGTTTACGTCTACTTCCCCAGTTCGGGATGGACCCGGGTTAACTTCAATGTCCCCAGACAGGAGAATGATGAGGATGACACACAAAGTCAATGAGAAACGAAGTTTAACGGTACGAAACTTCACAGAATGCTGAAATCCGATTGGTTGCCTGGTCACGCAGTGCCTGCACACGAGAAAGTTATAGTGCAATCCGATTACCGTCCTGTGTTGTTCTATACTAATACTCATGTTTAGGGCCTAGAAACAAATGAAAATGGAAAGGGTTCGCCAAAGCACCTTGAAGCGCTGTTAATGTCTTTGGTAAAGAATGTTTGTGTGGCAGTGAGAATGTGTGACAGTATCTTAGGAAGACAAAAGGAAGGGCAGGCAGGAGTTATAAGATAACAAAGGGAATGTGAACTGATAGGAAAGGCAGGAGTAATAAGATAACAAGTATATACAATTTGTAAGAAGATGAGAAATGTTATACACATGTTCTACTGGATATAGGTTGTGTGGTAATATCGGCTTGTAGCTCAAATTAACTGGACTATTCCTCAATCCCTTACCCAACGCAATTTGAAAACGACAGTACAAACGAAAGACACAGTATCTTCCCGGATCCCTCCTCTGGTCATAGCCCGTGCCTCTCATTGGAACGAGCTCAGTGAGCTCGTTCCAATGAGGGTCACAAGTCCGCACCCTTAAGAAAGAGGCGGCAACATAAGATTTAAATGGCGACTTTAGTATATCATACGGGGTGATACGGTCGTTTCGTTGGGCAAAGGGTTGAATCTAATTTATGATGGGAATTTTAAATTGGTTCCACCGCCATGCTTCCACGCTCATCGTTGGCATATATAAACGACAATAAGAAAGAGAGTCTGCCCATGGACAATCAGGAGAACCAGCCTACAGACTGGGTTCTATTGGTTATATTTTGGGCATATGAACTGATAGTTGAACGTTGTCTACGATTGTGTTTCCAACTGGGGAAGTGTATCAAGATGGCATCTCAAACCCTTGGATAAGTACTTGTCCGTTCAAATTAGTGGAGCCATGAAGAACTTTTTTATTTCTTGAAATTTGAATGAGAGGTGCCAACACGTATAGCCAACCTCATACAAATGCAAAGGAATAAATGGCAATAAAGTACTAAAAAAGACCGAAATCCGAAAATCAGATAAATTGAAATTAACTGGGGACGGAGAGCAATAATGGGTTCACGAAGTATAATAATGGAAACGCTGATGCCGTAAATCTATTGTGGCTTTTTAATATGACAGTCTTGTGGGTCATGAGTGGATAACACAGTAAAATCTGCATTATCTCTCCACAGTTCATATTCGCCCTCGACGACATGCAATTAACACCATGGCTAGTTATTCACACCTCAATTATGCTGACAACATTGTCCAAACCCACTGTATCACATAGAGTGTTAAAAGTTAAAAGTTGAATAGGCTCTTGTCTCTTTCCTCACCAAGTGAGTACAGGTTTCAGTGAATTAAGATGACTGTAATAAATTGCATTTCCACAACTGGAGTCACCAGATTGAATCCTTGGCCAAAAATAACGCTTGGGCATGAACCTACTCTGGCTGATAAGATATGATTATCGATGCGACAGGGAAACGCCATGGTGTATGGATGTTGTGCGTGACAGGGAAGAGCACAGAACTCCACTTTATGCTTGGGTGGCGGATGTTGTGGTTGATGAGATTGGAAGTAGAAGAGTGTGGAGAGTCTGGAGGCGCAGAAAGGGGATTCATCTTGGGGAGTCTATTTTAAAAGCCAATAAGAACTGGTAAATACAATAACAACATGTTAAGATGGGATCTCTACAACTTTGTGAGAAAACTTTTGAAACAGGGCCAACACCGTGAGAAAGAGAACCGCGCGTTGGTATTTATTTAAACCCTTACCACTACGAGTAGCAGAAAACAAATACAAATACAAACACAAAAATATTTTTTGAATAACTGTTAAACTCGATTCCGTATCCCAAACACATCTCGTGACCCCTCACCGGAACGAGCTCTTGGGCTCATTTCAACGAGGGGTCACAAGCTATGTCTCCAAGACAGAACTGAAAACACATTGAGTGACATTTTTCGTCAATATTTCTTGTCGATTTTGGCCAGTTACTTGGTCCTTTACCCACCGTGGGTGGCAGAAGACAGCTGCAGTAACTCAATAACTGTAAACTTTTGTCTTGTCGGCAACTTCAGAAACATTTCTTGAATAAAAGCAAAAACTGTATTGTGTGTCAAGAACACAGCACAAGAACCCCATTGAAACTAGCTCAGTTAGATTTAAATTGTGATTTTAGTGAGCAATGTTGGCCAGTTTAGACTGTTACGTTGGTTAAAGGGTTACCAAGCATGTCTACTCAACATGTCAGATCACGGTTAATTTCCTCTGATGATCTGTGATTTATTTATCAGAAATAAATTTTGCAAGTGTCGAACTGTCTGTGTGTTTGTCTACCTCTCGCTATAAATATTAATACAGGATCATCCAGGGTGAGCTCTGGGAAAGCGAAGTCATAGAGCAACAGAACTTACCTATTTCTCTTATGTCATAACCAAAATAATGAATGCCCTTACACACAGATGGGTATAAATTGAACAAAACTACACCCAAAGCTACTTAGACCACTGCAAAAATTGATTCTGTGTCCTAAACACAGCCCATCACCGCAACGAGCTCGTTGAGTTCATTCCAGTGAGGGGTCGCTAGCTGAGTCTCTGACGCATCTGAGAACATAATCATTCTGCGTTTCATCACAGCGTGTAGTCCCTCAACCGAGCGAGCCAGTTGGGCTCGCTTCACTGGGGGGGGGGGGGGGGGGGGGCGGCTATGACTTACTTTGAGCCAGAATCGAGAACATAATAAAGTTTGAGTGGCATTTTTGTGATTGTCTCTAGGCAATTTTGGCCAGTTACTCAGCCCTTAACACACTATGGATCTCATAAAAGGTTACATCTCTTCGGGTTTGTATGACTCTGCTGCCACAGACCATGTTAAAAAATGGTTCTGGTATCGAAAATCTCTTTCCAACTGCTATTAACAACTTTTTATTATTCTAACATACGCCGCCAAAACGCAACTTGTGTCCCTCCATCAAAGCGAGCTCATCGAACTCGCCTCGCTGAGGGGCCAAAAGCCACATTCCTTGCTACAGTAATAAAATATTGCACTGTTTATTCCTATTCATGCTGTCGTGACAAAAGGGGCAAAAATTAAATTTTTTAATTATTTTTACTGCTCGGATGGTGGGTTTTTTTTTACTATTCTAATATCTGCCGCCTGAACACAGCTCTTGGCCCCCCATCGAAGCGAGCTCGTCGAGCTCTCCTCGCTGAGGGGTCAAAGGCCATGTTCCTAGGGCTAATTTTAAAGTATTGGTTTGATTGTATGACTATTGCTATTGTGGCAACAGGAGCAAAAATCAAATATTTTAATTATTTTATTTGTGGCAATAGCGGCAAAAATCAAATATTTTGGTTGTTTTAATTTTTGTTACTACTCAGATGGCAGGAGTATCATTCATTCGCTTGGTGTCGGAAGAGGTAGATATGGGATTGGGGGGAGGGGAGGGGGGTGCATATGACTTACTTTGATCCAGAACTGAGAACACAATAAAATTTGAATGGTATTTTATGATTATCTCTGGGCAGTTCTGGTCAGTTACACAACCAAAAACCGAACGAGCTAGTTGGGCTCGCTCCACTGGAGGGGGGGGGGGGGGGGGGGGCTATGACTTACTTTGAGCCAGAATCGAGAACATAATAAAGTTTGAGTGGCATTTTTGGTTTGTGATTGTCTCTGGGCAGCTTTGGCCAGTTACTCAGCCCTTAACACACTCTGGGTCTCATAAAAGGTTACATCTCTTCGGGTTTGTATGACTCTGCTGCCACAGACCATGTTAAAAAATGGTTCTGGTATCGAAAATCTCTTTCCAACTGCTATTAACAACTTTTTATTATTCTAACATACGCCGCCAAAACGCAACTTGTGTCCCTCCATCAAAGCGAGCTCATCGAACTCGCCTCGCTGAGGGGCCAAAAGCCACATTCCTTGCTACAGTAATAAAATATTGCACTGTTTATTCCTATTCATGCTGTCGTGACAAAAGGGGCAAAAATTAAATTTTTTAATTATTTTTACTGCTCGGATGGTGGTTTTTTTTACTATTCTAATATCTGCCGCCAGAACACAGCTCTTGGCCCCCCATCGAAGCGAGCTCGTCGAGCTCTCCTCGCTGAGGGGTCAAAGGCCATGTTCCTAGGGCTAATTTTAAAGTATTGGTTTGATTGTATGACTATTGCTATTGTGGCAACAGGAGCAAAAATCAAATATTTTAATTATTTTATTTGTGGCAATAGCGGCAAAATCAAATATTTTGGTTGTTTTAATTTTTGTTACTACTCAGATGGCAGGAGTATCATTCATTCGCTTGGTGTCGGAAGAGGTAGATATGGGATTGGGGGGAGGGGAGGGGGGTGCATATGACTTACTTTGATCCAGAACTGAGAACACAATAAAATTTGAATGGTATTTTATGATTATCTCTGGGCAGTTCTGGTCAGTTACACAACCAAAAACCGAACGAGCTAGTTGGGCTCGCTCCACTGGAGGGGGGGGGGGGGGGGGGGGGCTATGACTTACTTTGAGCCAGAATCGAGAACATAATAAAGTTTGAGTGGCATTTTTGGTTTGTGATTGTCTCTGGGCAGCTTTGGCCAGTTACTCAGCCCTTAACACACTCTGGGTCTCATAAAAGGTTACATCTCTTCGGGTTTGTATGACTCTGCTGCCACAGACCATGTTAAAAAATGGTTCAGATATCGAAAATCTCTTTCCAACTGCTATTAACAACTTTTTATTATTCTAACATACGCCGCCAGAAAGCAACTTGTGGCCCTCCATCAAAGCGAGCTCATCGAACTCGCCTCGCTGAGGGGTCAAAAGCCACATTCCTTGCTCCAATAATAAAATATTGGTCTGCTTATTCCTATTCATGCTATCGTGACAAAGGGGCAAAAATCTAATTTTTTAATTATTTTTTCTACTCGGATGGCGGTTTTTTTTACTATTCTAATATCTGCCGCCGGAACGAAGCTCTTGGCCCCCTATCGAAGCGAGCTCATCGAGCTCGCCTCGCTGAGGGGTCAAAGGCCATGTTCCTAGGGCTAATTTTAAAGTATTGGTTTGATTGTTTGACTATTGCTATTGTGGCAATTGGGGCAAAAATCAAATATTTTAATTATTTTATTTGTGGAAATAGTGGCAAAAGTCAAATATTTTGGTTGTTTTAATTATTGTTACTACTCAGATGGCAGGAGTATCACTCATTCGCTTGGTGTCGGAAGAGGTAGATATGGGATTGGGGGGGGGGGGGGGGCATATGACTTACTTTGGTCCAGAACTGAGAACACAATAAAATTTGAATGGTATGTTATGATTATCTCTGGGCAGTTCTGGTCAGTTACTCAACCAAAAACCGAACGAGCTAGTTGGGCTCGCTCTACTGGAGGGGGGGGGGGGGGTATGACTTACTTTTAGTCAGGATCGAGAACATAATAAAGTTTGAGTGACATTTTTATGATTGTCCCTGGGCAGTTTTGGACAGTCACTCAGTCCTTAGAACACTCTGGAACTCACAAAAGGTATGATCTCTTCGGGTTTGTATGACTCTACTGCCACAGACCATGTTAAAAATGGTTCTGATATCGAAAATCTCTTTCAACTGCTTTTAACAACTTTTTATTATTATTCCAACATCCGCCGCCTGAACGCAACTTGTGGCCCTCCATCGAAGCGAGCTAGTCGAGCTCGCCTCGCTGAGGGGCCAAGAGCCACGTTCGTAGCGCCAATAATAAAATATTGGTCTGCTTATTCCTATTTATGCTATTGTGACAAAAGGGGCAAAAAATCTAATTTTTTAATTATTTTTACTACTCGGATGGCAGGAATTTTTACTATTCTAATATCCGCCGCCAGAACGCAGCTCCTGGCCCCCCATCAAAGCGAGCTCGTCGAGCTCACCTCGCTGAGGGGTCAAAGGCCATGTTCCTTGGGCTCATCTTAAAATATTAGTTTGCTTGTATGACTATTGCTATTTTGGCAATAAGAGCAAAAATCAAATATTTTAATTATTTTAATTGTGGCAATAGCGGCAAAAATCAAATATTTTTTTTTTTTTAATTATTGTTACTACTCAGATGGCAGGAGTATCACTTATTCGCTTGGTGTCGGAAGAGGTAGAGGTAAATATGGGATGGGGGAGGGGGGGGGGGTTACTCCTATCGGGATATTGAGTAATGTGAGAGATTCATTGAGTGTATTATCTGGTGTTAATGCAGCTGTCCGAGAACAGTATCAATGTCGTCACCAATATTCACCTTAAATCTCCTCTTGTGGCCTTTATCTGAGGCCCATATATGTCCATTTGAATACCAGGCTGATAATATATTATCATTGTCTCTTAGCGTGTTCAACAGTTCCAGGTTTAACTTGGTGATGTCGTCGACAAGGTTAATATTACTGTCTTTAAAATGTTTTCGAGTTCTTATAACACTGTCCCTGATGGAACGCTTGGAGAATTTTACAATTACAGGTCTTGTTCTGCCACGGGTACTTGGAAGTCGATGAATAGCAAGAATATCACTACTATTTATAGACACTTCGGTTTTATCATGCACAATCTGGATGAACTTGGACTGAAGTTGCTCACTGCTTTCTTTTTCAGTTTCTGCCAAACCGAGGACTTTAATGTTGCATTTTCGACTGTATTGTTCATTGTCATTAGAACGTCTTGTGTTTTGGTTCACGTTTTTCTGAAGATCCAATACACGGGTATCCAGGTTTGCTATGGTTTCATTTCTCTGATTCAGGGATGCGGTTAACGTTTCCACTTCGTCCTCAAGAGCCACTACTTTGTTGTCCAAATCGGAGATTTTTCTCTCGAAAATCCCAGAAACAGAATTTACAATTTCCACTTTCAGTTCAACAAACAACGATTTAATTTTGCTGTCTATCAAATTACTGAGATCATCTTTGCTTGGCATATTTGTCACATGTGTTTCGATTAAGGTTATTTTCCGATCAAGCTCCTGAAGAGTATCAGGGAGAATGCAACTGACTGTATCATCCATAGTTTCCTCGTTTGAACTCAGCGGCCGTTTTTTCTTCCTGTATTTTGTCTGCTAGCTATGTTAACTGGTATTTTACTTGGTTGATGAAGTCCACATACAGACGAAACTGGATCCCCAGATGGCTCTGAATCCTCCATAGGGTTTACAACCGAAAAATCACAAGAACAAAAATCACACAAAATTAACAGAATGTCCAGAAAATTGCTGAGCCTTCAAATTGTAAATATTATCGCTGATGACGATGGCGGCTGATGAGTGGTACTCACGAACACGAACTGTGACGTAGGTAGCTGAACTTGAATATTAGTATTAGTATCAAAGATCGTCGAATTTTTCCCAATAAACTGAGATTTTCACATATCTATTTGGTTGATTCAAATTTATATACATCATATTAGGTTTTTAGGTATGCAGAATATATAGTCCATCATTTCAAACAAGAAATATCCTTTAAAATGTGAAGCCGATGTGGCACGCAATCCTTACAGTTCCGCCATTACTTTTTAAACCGTTATTTGACAAAGACCTAAGGCTGTATAATATTCAGGTTGATCCTTCTGGTAGTTTGGGAGAGAGTGCGTTTTTTCAAGGGGCGGGGAAAGGGGTATTTGTTAGGTTTAATTTTTTTTATTTATTTTGGACACCGATTTCTTTAATCATGCCTGCCCGGTTGTGCCTTTTGTAATTTTTTATGTTTGATTTTTAGTTTGGGGTTTCAAATTTGGACTTTCACTTTTTCATACAAATTTATGTTGGGGTACGTTCCACAGCATATCTTGGAAGCAGTTATCAATAGATATTTCAACTTGCTTATCACATCTAGTTTGGTATTTGGTTTTACAAAGTTCTGGGATGCTTATTATCCCATTATTACCCCATAATATTTGGGGTTAACATATTGACTTATTTTTCCCGAGAGTCTGAAACCGACATTTGTCAACGTTGGTTTCGGGGCTTAAATTGGGAACCCTCATGCAGTTATTCATTCCAAAATTTCTATGTTTCTTTCTCATTATGTTTAGTTGTGTCTCTTTGATATATTGGATTCTTTCCTTTGGAAATTTGTGTCGTTTAAATTGTGGCTCGGTCTCATAAATGCATATTTTCTGCAGCTTTATAAAGGAGTTCTGAACAATATTACACGCCTGTTCTATGTAATCCCCATCTACAGCAACACTAAACCATGCGAAAAATAAAAATCTGTGCGGAACGGATATCGTTGACGGACTATTTTTTAAATAGAAGCGCAATTTCACTGGAATTTTCTACAAATCGTGCACCGCAAATACAATTTGAATCGCTAGCGAGAGCTAAAAATCGTCTCCGGAGTTCCAGTGTTTTCTGTGTGCCAGTGGGCACATAGAACACATTGGAATTCAGGGGACGAATTAGGAACACTGGTTCCCCTTGCAAATTGAGTTGGCGATAAAGGTGTTCTTTCTGTTGATAGTCGTCAAATGAATTGCTGAGTGTCCTTTTAAGAATTTCTTTTACAGACGTGAAGGCGTGTGATAAACACAGAACGACATTGTGCTATCGCGGAAGGATAAAACTCGAGGCCTGCGGCCTCTCGTTGTATCCTTCCGCGCTGGCACTCGTGCCACATCGATTAACCCATTCACACACGCGTGTCATTCTGTGTATTTCTTGGGGTATATCATTAAAATTGTAACAGCGCCTTTGATTCTCGTTTAACCTTTTACCCAAAGCAGACGATACCAACATTTATTATCCCTAGCCAAAACGAAGTTTGCGGGGTATCTAGCTATGGAGTCCATCCGTTCATCCGTCCGTAATAACTGAAAACCTCTTTTTCTCGGTCAGTGCATGTCGGATTTGAATGATCTTTGGTATGCTGACGCACAATCATAACGGGAAAGGATATTTACAAGTAACGGGTTTTGTCCAATCATCATAGGCTATATGATGCCTATATCACGACGTTGTTAGTTCCCACTACCTTCATCGTGGGAACTAACAACGTCGTGATATAGGCATCATATAGCCAGAGTTGTTGAGAGCGACGTAAAAGTTTATTCAAACCAGATCAGAGTAACTAAACGAATAGCTCAATATTCTTACAAATCTAGTTTCTTGGTGTGAACCTTGCAAATGAAACTCAATTCTTCTTTTTTCGCAGACACCTTTGATATTAAATCAAATATAAATAATCTTTTCCTCAGTTTATCTCTGATATGCAGTGATATGTACTTCGAACAGTCTAATTTCTGTAAATCATGACACATGCAGGTATATGTGAGCACTCTGCCTGCTGTGCCCATAATTAAGTTACTATTGCTTATACCGTAACCGTGCATATGTTGCAAATATGCAAATATTGGTTGAGTAAATGGGAACTTGTTTTTGTTCTGGCTCAAGAAGAGCAAATCTTGTGTTTTTGTTTTTATTCTGGCATCTGCATAGCAGGATAGCTATCAAAAAGAGTTTTTTGTTTTTGTTAAATCATACCTTTTTGTTTTTGTTGAAATAAAGATTAATATTTTCCATTTTTTCACTTTGAAAAATCAGTCCTACCTAGCTATTATGACTCATTAGACAGTATTCTATATATTATGCTTCATTTTAAAGAATGTTCCATAAGAAAAACTAGAGTATGAATGAATTATGATGTGAATGGCTATTTTAGTCGACTTTAGGAGAAGGTTTTCAGACACTTCTTTTCCTTTCAATATCGGACACCAAGCCCATCTGTAGCGAAGTTCCTATAGATTTACGATCGTAGGCTAGAACTAGTTGTTGTGTAATTGATAAAACCGCGAAGTTCCACCAGCCCGTGGCGTTTTGCATTTTCTTGCAGACGAACTTTGGACGCAGGTTCCAGACAATGTTCAGTTTTCCGTAACTCACGAATCTTGTCGTGCATCAAAATGATTTAAGTACTTCCAACAAGGTAACGTGCGCGTGATGAGCCTGGAGACAACATTATATTCACCAATTTTCTGATGCAACACCTAATCACGCGACCACCAATCGGCGGAAATTTGATGGAAACTCCCCCGACGTGGCAGTCGCCATTGTTGGACTCTTCTACTCCCATGTCAGTCAGCATGCAGTCCATGGAATCTCGACATGCAAATAGTTTTCTGCCGGGTGCCTATTAACTGGCAGAATATACCAGTGGAATGCACGATTTGCAACTCAGTATCACCTGATATCTGGTGATGTTCCACCAGGTGCATGATTTGTTAACAGTTCGAACAATACCATCCCAGGAGCTACTGCAGAATGTTATTAAACTGTCTATCAACAAATCCTACAATATTACTGTTTGTTGACAATACTGGCCAGCAGAGTTAATAGCCTAATATTGTCAACAGAACATCATGTGTAGATACTCAAAGTTCTTCAGTACTCTGATAGCCAGTTAATACAATTCCATGTAATTTAGCTTCTAATAAATCTGTTTATAAAATCCGAGTCTAATTTACCAAATAGAAATAGTCTATGAAAACGATCATTACCCTATCATTTCCCTTCAACACTTAAAGGAGCTTAGAAGAGCTGTAGCTCTTCTCACGAGCTTGATTAACCCCTGTGGGCTAATTTCGCAACACATCCTCAAGTCAGTTTTTGGTGCAGTTCTCCAATACTTTTCATATTAAGGGGGGAACTTTTGTCAATAATGCTCCTAAAGGACTTTTATGGTCAGCTGGTGACATTTTGTTACTGTTTGGGGCATAAAAGATGCCATAACAGTGAAAAAGGGGGAAAATGCATTAAATATTTACGCACATGTTTTTGGCACTTGACTACCCACCCACCCACTCACCCACCCACCCACCACACATATGTTCACGCACCCCCCCCCCCCCCCGTCCCCCCCGAATAAGCACAAAAACTTGAATATTACTGTAAATACACATTCCCAAAACAAAGAGACAGAATGGACGTTTACGTTGTGTTGGCAAGTGTAAAGTTGATAGACATTCTTAATGACGGATTATCTGTGAAGTGATTGCTTCTAATTAGCTTGCCAAAAAGCCAAGTTTCTTTTTGAAACTTTTAATAAATGAAACCAACAGACAGTTCCCAGAGTTGTATGTAGTTTTGTCACTCCCAGTGCTGTCTGTTGTTTTCGTTTTTTAGACGTTACAAAAGGAAACTCAGCTTTTTATGGCAAGCTAATTACAAGCAACCGTTTCAAAGATAATCCTTGTTTTATAAGTAGCAAATAGAAACTTGGCTTTATTCTTCACTTATGTCACAGGTTTCTCTCAACAACTACTTGCTTCTTAATCCTTTGAACCCTCTTGCTGTTTCCTACAGTTAAAACTAGAAGTCCTGTCACGAAATGCCCACAAATAGCACGTCGATCTGCGCGTTAATCTGTGCGTTATGACTATAGCAAGGCTATCAAATTCTATACATATGGCCTGTTCACAAGCAATGTTTCTGCCAATGGACCTCCGGGTAACCCGGAGGTCCATTGGCAGAAACATTGCCTGTGTTTGCTATGAGTGACCAGGAGAACCTTCCGTGCATTAGATGCCATTCTATATGGCAATTGCGCACAATTCCTACGCTCAATTAAGCCTTGATAAGCGCACAGTTCGTGACAGGACTTTTAGTTTTTACTGTAGGTCAGTTCAATGGCAGCAAAAGGAAGAGTCCAGATTTATTATTTGGGGGTAGACCAATTAATATTTTCAGCGTGCAGCCTTTGGGCTGCACGTTGAAAATATTTACTGGTCTACCTCCATATTCACTTCGCAGACATCCCACTTAATGGAATTATGACGTATAATATTACTAGGCCGGAAAAAGTGGCCTGTTAAAACGAGTCAACTGGATCTTTCTCGCTCATCTGATAATTTCAAGGGAGATAACTTCATCGAAAGTTGATTTTCATGACGAGATAAGTCAGGGATGTTATTCTGCGTATTGTAGTTTGTGCAGGTGAGAAAACGAATTCGCCACTTTGATGGTGTGAGTTATATTATAACTGTATAGTGAATTGTTGGTGTCGAATTCATGTAAATATGTTACTTGCAGAAAAATATTCTCACTGATGTTTTATTCATTTGCTCTGCTTTGAATATTTCATGACTGATTCCAATGACCTATTTTCAAAGCTGTTCAAAATGTTATTGTTTTGAGCAGACGCTTTGACTAACCGCTCTGTATTGGACTCTGAGAGTGACGTAACACTATGAACTTCCGAAATTATGTCATGGTTTCGTGATGATTATTGACGTTAATAGTGTGGAGAGAGTGGAATACTGCTCAATTACCCCTGTAGTGGAGTTCTTTACAGGGCATTAAATTCTGTTAAAAGCATAAAAAGCACTGATTTCGAGCTAATGGACCCCCGGATTCAACCCGGCAGAACAATGGATTGAACAATAAATAATATAATAATAATAATAGCAACCGATTTGTTGGATTTCCATATGTGCATTTAGAAGTCTCCCCGAACACTGTTAAATTAGAGGCTAAGTTCACTGATCTAAAAATATTTTTTTTCGCATGGGGAAAGGTAGAACGCCACAATGTGCGAAGAAAGTTCATGTTATAATAGCAACCAATTTGTCTTAATTATTGGATTTCCTTGTGTGAATTTGGAACACTGTTACCAAATTAGAGGCTTAATTCCATAGAAATCGTATAAAAGATTATTATTCTCACATTCGAGGTTTGAACATAGTTTTTATTGCGTTTTACACCCGTTAAAAAAGTAATAATTTGAATTCCATCATTTTAGTCTGGTAATTTTTGTCACGATTACTGTCGATAATCTGTTTCTATACTTAGAAGGTGATAACATTCAGGCGAAAAGAAACTCTGAAAAAAGTGTGATGCATGGCATCAAATTCTGGCGTAAAACTTATTTCATTTTGCCTTCAAAATATTTCTTTGAAAACGTTGAATTTTTACATGAGGTCATGTATCGAACGGGCTACCTCCAAATACCAACAGACGTAGTAATAATAGCAGCAAATGCATTGTCACGAGACGCAGATTTAAAATGGGGATGCTTTCCGTTTAACAATGATAAATAGCATTTGTTAATCATTTGTACAAATCACTTCAGTTTAACTTTTTGAGACTTTAATTATCCTGACGTTCAAATGTCACTGGGAATGCAGTTTCTTCAACGTTTTTCAAAATGCGACTTCAAATGTCGGAAAGTACAAATAATAAGATATTTTTCACATTAGTGATTATCTAGTTGAGAGCTAGATTATTTTTGGTGGTCCGGATTTTTTATTCAAAACTTGTTTTATTACAAATTATTGGAGAGTGCCCACAGGCACTCTCCAAAAATTTATAATAAATTTATACAAACAAAATATTATTTGTGTTTGACTGAATATTAAATATAAGCAAGGGAAGTGTTGGCTTTTGCTCCGGTATCCTCATTTTTAGCTTAACTTGACATAGTCAAGATAAGCTATTGCCATCACGCGTGCGGAAGTCTGTTAGTCTGTGAGTCTGTTAGTCTGTGAGTCTGTGACGTCTGTTCACATTTTCCTTTAGCACGGGCTACACCCCGCAGTTCTTGTCTGATTGTCACGAAATTTCAAATGCAGGTTTGGGGTCATGTCTAGATGAGAACGTCCCCTTTTGGTCGCATTCGGGCAACCAGTATGTAACTTGGTGGGTTGACTTCATACCATGTCTAGATGAGAAAGTCACCTTTTAGGCATTATTGGGCAACTGTGACGGCTACAGGGGCCCAAAGCCCGAAAACCTTTAGCACAGTCTAGAGGTCATATTTATGAAGGGATTTCATTGTAACTTGGTAGGTTGACTTCATATAATGTCTAGATGAGAACGTCCCCTTTTGGACATGATTGGGCAACTTTGACGGCTAAAGGTGTCCGAAGCCCGAAAACCTTTTGCACTGTCTACAGGTCATATTTATGAAGGGATTTCACTGTAACTTGGTAGGATGACTCCAAATAATGTCTAGATGAGAACGTCCCATTTTGGCCGTGATCATTCAGCCTTGATGGGTGCCCGAGCCCAAAAACCTTTAGCATAGGCAAAAGGTTATATTTATAGAAGGATTTCATTGTAACCTGTTAGGTTGCTTCCATATCATGCCTAGCTGATGACATCCCCTTTTGGTCGTGATTGGTCAACTGTGATGGCTGCAGGTGCCCGAAGCCCGAAAACCTTGAGTACAGTCTACAGGTCATATTTATGAAGGGATTTCATTGTAACTTCGCAGGATCACTCCAGATGATGCCCAGATGAGATTGTCCCCTTTGGTTGCGATCATTCTACCATGATGGCTGCCCGAGCCCGAAGCCCGAAAACCTTTAGCACAGTCTACAGGTCATATTTATGAAGGGATTTCATTGTAACTTGGTAGGGTGACTTCATATAATGTCTAGATGAGAACGTCCCCTTTTGGACACGATTGGGCAACTGTGGCGGCTTCAGGGGCCCAAAGCCCGAAAACCTTTAGAACAGTCTACAGGTCATAATTATGAAGGGATTTCATTGTAACTTGGTAGGATGACTCCAAATAGTGTCCAGATGAGAGTGTCCCCTTTTGGTTGCGATCATTCAACCATGATGGCTGCCAGAGCCCAAAGCCCAAAAACCTTTAGCACAGTCTACAGGTCATATTTATTAAGGGATTTCATTGTAACTTGGTAGATTGACTTCATATAATGTCTAGATGAGAACGTCCCCCTTTGGACGCAATTGGGAAACTGACGGCTACAAGGGCCCGAAGCCCGAAAACCTTTAGCACAGTCTACAGGCCATATTTATGAGGGAATTTTAATGTAACTTGATAGGATGACTCGTTTTGGAATAATTTCACTGTAACTTGGTAACTTTTGTTGATATACGTTAACTGTGAGGGCCACATACATTAACTGTGAGGTCATATTAACCCACCCTCAGCTCTTTAGTACAGTGTACACCTCATATTATTTTTATCATAAACATAGCATACAGGGAACAGAAATGAACATATTCCCAATTATCACAATTCTTGTCTTATTTCATAATCCTTTCATAAACATTGAACATTATCCTTTTCACCAAACACAACACACAAGTTAAGCTACAGTGTCATTGACACTTTCATTTTTGGAAGCCCTGATAGTGGCTTCTAGCACTCAACCAATTAAGACGTCTTGACAGCAGGATTATATTAGTATTTTATGCTGCGATAACATTTGGCTCAACGGTTGTCACTGAGCACTCTTCGGGAGAAAATAGGAATTGAGGGTAACACTATAAAGAATCGAAAAATAATAACAAAACAAATGACCACAAAGTATCAAGGCGCTGTTTGATTTCGTACGTCATAAGAAGTTCAAAAGTATCAACGCGCTGTTTCATTTCGTACGTCATAAGACGTACAAAAGTATCAACGCGCTGTTTGATTTCGTACGTCATAAGACGTACAAAAGTATCAACGCGCTGTTTGATTTCGTACGTCATAAGACGTACAAAAGTTTCAACGCGCTGTTTCATTTCGTACGTCATAAGACCTACAAAAGTATCGAAGGATTGAAGTACATGTAACAAATACCCTGTTGTCTGTTTCAGTTACTTCAATAGGAATGAATGTAGCTATATATTGTAATTATGGGAAAAAACGCACCATCAGTATGTGTCTGCATTAGGAAGTTAGTGATTGAAGTTGAAACAGGCTATGTCAATAAAATGTTAATTGTCCTTGACTTTAAGCCGAAGTGATTTACACAAATGATTAACAAATGCTATTTATCATTGTTAAGCAGAAAGAATCCTCATTTTAAATCTGCTTTTCGTGACAATGCATTTGCTACTATTATTAGGTCTGTTGTTCTTTGGAGATAGTAGTTAGTTACATGATCTCATTTGAAAATTCGGCGTTTTCAAAGAAATGTTTTGAAGGCAGAAAACAAATACGTTTTGCGCCGGAATTTAATGCCATGCATCTAGGTTTTCTTGTTACTTCTGTTGTGGTCTACCCTCTCTGTAGTTGTACCGATGCTTGGGCTTTAGAAGAGAGCCCTCTGCATTTTAACGGTAAATCACCGACGCAAGGTTCCCATAATGCAACTGGAGATTTAATCACGAACATCTTTAACAGGCCCATAATGCAACTGAGCATTTAACTATCTGCATCTGCTTTAGCATAGCTCATGGGGCATAGTCAAAGGTTAATGGTTGAATTCTGAGTTTTACCCCAGAAAAAGTGCTTAACCCTTTACCTAACGAAACGGCAAAACCGGCCAGCGCTATTCTCAAAAATCGCCAATTAATTTTCCTTATTTTTCTTTTTTTGTCTCAAAAACATAGGTTATGACCCCTCGTTGGAACGAGCTCGTCGAGCTCGTTCCAACGAGGTGTCATAACCTATGTTTTTGAGACACAAAATGAAAAAAAAAGTTATTCAAGAATTGTTTTTGCAAGTGTCGTCTGCTTTTCATGTTTGGTAAAGAGTAAAGGAAATTGAGCTGTTTGATATTAGCTTTAAAATAAGCCTGGTACAAACAAATAAAATGACAGTAATTTCATACGGGGTATTTTTTATTGACTTTTTCAGATGATCAACTCGAGGACTTCATAGCCGAAATAGTTCATGCTGCGAACCGAGGGGTTTATGCAACCCGTAATGTTACCATGTCAGAACCAAACTGGAGCTTTGGTCAATCGTTTTTCTTTGCATCAACAGTTTTAACAACAATTGGTAAGTTTTTTGTTCACATTATTACACTATAAATATTAACTTTTTAATCTGAGAAATTGAGTCACATTGTAAATCTTCAGTTGTTTTTGAATCGAGCTAGTCTTTCAATTGTGAAAATGGGAAGGCGTGTTGTTTCCTGCTCGCAGCCATTTGAAGTGAAGCAAGTCCCGTCATCGGTGAAATGTTGTCAAGAAAAACATCAACGAACATCTGCACACCGTTCACTCGACTGGTGTGCACAATAAGTGGGGATTCCAAAAATATTCTTTTAATAAGCTTTTCGCCGCTATAATCAAACTTATTTGACTTCGATATATTACATGAAATGCAACTTCAATGGAGCAATCGTAAGTCAATCAGATGGTTCTCCACGGAATGCATGAACGAAAAGACAGTGAATAGCATTACTGTCCTTTGAAGTTTATCGAATTACAGCACGTGGAGAGTGTATTATCATTAAATCACCCGCAGAGTGGAGATTCCACCCGAGCAATAATTGCAAATTTGTTGCAAAGCATAATCATCACAAGCAAAGTTCCAGCCAATGGACCTCCGGGTTAAACCCGGAGGTCCATTTGCTGAAACTTTGCTTGTGTTTTTTGTCCATATGTGCAGAATTTGAAAGTGATACTTTGGGTGGTACTCCACTCCGCGGGTGTTTTAGTTACAATCCACTCTCCACGTACTGTATGTTGTTTACGTACGAATTCTCGGAAAGTGGGGTTTCAATTCTCGGAATGCTACATCTTACAGTTCATGGTGTATTATTCATGTTCAAGTGCACGCATTGTTTTATTTGGCCCATTTCCCCGCGAATAGATTTTAACTCTTTTAAGAAAACACATGATATCAATTTTTTTTGTTATTTTAATTTTTTCCATTTTTTCCCCCAATTCTTAAAAAAAAATTCAACAAAACCATATTATGTGACCCCCGGCCTTGGATCTCGTTCCGATGAGGGCTCACATGAAATGATTTTGTTGTTTTTTTAAAACATTTTTCTACTGCATAATTTGTATATTACATTGCAGGCAAATCATTCGTTAACCCTTTACCTAACATGAAAAGCAGACGACACTTGCAAACAAAATTCCTGAATAACTACTTTTTTTAATTTTTTGCTTCAAAAACATAGGTTATGACCACTCATTGGAACGAGCTCGATGAGCTCGTTCCAACGAGGGGTCATAACCTATGTTTCTGAGACAAAAATGAAAAAATAATGAAAATTAATAGGCGATTTTTGATAATAGCACTGGCCGGTTTTGGCCGTTACGTTAGGTAGAGGGTTAATTAGGGGATAACCGCTCGCTAGGTGGAGCCGAGGCGCGATGTTGTCTACTCGCAAAAAATAAAAAAATTCAGGGGCAATGGCTCGCAAGAACGTCAGCTCGTCTCAAAATCGAAAGACTGGTCGACCGAAGTTGTTGTTCACTTGATGGTGTTTGCAGGAATACGTAACAAATCTATACTGAATGTCTACCTTACGGGCTTTCATCCGCCGTCAATCCTACACAATAATGTTACCCGGAAATTAGGTTGTAGTTCCAGATGTCTATGTAAGTGAAAGTGGTATACGGTGACGAAATGTTGAGAATGCGTGCTTCGTAGAGTGTATAGTCAGGCGTTTAATTTACTGTGTTGCTGCATACACTGATCAAATCATCTTGTATACTGTGATCGAGGTGGACAAGTGGCCCCACTCTCGCCGCCCCACTCTCGCCGCCCCAGTGGACTAGTGGCCCCTATGGACTATCGTCATTTAGTATGTAAGGCAAAGGGGCGAATATATCGTGTTATCATTGTCACATTCCCCCCCCCCTTATTGTCTCGTCCACCGGACGAGTCAATAAAGGAGAAATGTCACAATGAGAACACAACATGGACTTTATTAAATTGGTACCCTAATTTATGTTTTTTTTCTGACTCCATTACCTGGGCTACTGGTCCACTGGAGGAACCCTAAGAATGATCAAAGCGAAGTTAGACTGAACCCAATGGAGATACTTACAGACAGGGTTTTCGTTGGGAGTTGTGTAGTTCAAGCTATTGCGGATACGGATCCCCCCCCCCCCCCCCCCCCCCCCCCCCCCCAGAATAAGCCAGAAGTGTAATTTACCACATGTTCTTAACTCATAGAAAAACTGAACCAAAAGCGAGTTTTTTCCTGAAACCGAACCGAACCCAATCGGAAAAATCAGAACCTCCCAGCTCGTAAAACTACCGCATCATTAACGCATGTGTCCATTGGACTATCACATAAAGTGCTGAAAGTAATCCCAAGCACATATTGATGTTGATAAAATTATGATTGAAGTTCAAAATATTTCCCAAGAGTATTATTAACCGAAATGTGGATAACACGATGGGGAAATTTCATCACAGATTTGTTTCATTTGATGCGGCATTATTCTTGAATTGGTGATTATTAAATTGTAAAAAAATGCCGCAGTACATTTTATTCAAATGAAGTCTAGTGCGGTATATATCCGAATCGCAGACAGAATTTCTTTGGTCTCGGGTGCCTACCACGAGAATTGTCTGGTTTCATCCCAACTTTTTGTTTTGGGGGGTTACACTTTTTAACTTACAAACAGTTTTCTAGTATATACCGAAGACGCTTTAAGGCCATAAATTTGTTTAATGTTCACAGTAAATTGGTTATTGGCCAATCGTAAGGTGATATAAAGCTTCAACAGTACGTGCGGATATGGGGAAACAACATCTTTTGCACAGGAACTTCCTTTTCTCATTATTTTCTTTTTTTTCTTCCATTCCTCCACTCAGCGGGTAACACAAAACAATCCGGCAGAAACTACCACTGTAAATACAAAGTATTGTGGCGTGTCATACACTGCTCCCCCTTCTGTCGAGGGGTTTATAGTCTTAATCCAATTCCAGAGAGGTTTGTTATCTTTAACTTGGAATTTTCAAAACGTGGGTATCTGGACGGGGGGTAAAAAATGTGTTTAATGCATGCATTTTTTAGGATGACAGAGCATCGTGCAACTAAGATAAAATACAACTAAAATCGAAGTTCGGATAAAAATGCTTGGTGGAGAAGTGATTTCGCATTATCTGCATCGCTGTACACGATCAGAATAAAATATAGAAGATGGCAAGTGGTATGGATCGAATTCAAAACAAAGAAACAAGGAAAATACGTTATATCAGATGTTCACCCGTGGGAACCTTGGGAACTTCAGCGGTGCTTGTTAACTGTGGTAAACAACATCTGTTTTACTGGTAAAATAGGACCCTTCACCAATGCTTGGAGTGAAAGTCCTCTAAAATGGGCAAAATGGGTATAAACGACGTGAACTTAAACACCAATAAATAAATAAATAAATAAATAAATTATATCAAATGTTGTGGGGAATGTGTAAATGCATGTGTGTATCGGAACATCATTCGTACATGTAAACTCATTGATATGTAAATGTATTCACACAACAGCAGTCACAAATTATATTAACTTGAAGGCTCAAATGGCCCTTTGGGCCAGAAACAGGATATACAATTTATCAAAAGTAATTATTTAATATAATCTTTTTAAATTGAGGATGCTGGTTTCGCGATGCGTATTCGCGTTTATGCAAATCGTATTCAGTCAGTCTGTAGATGCGGCAATGAATAAAACATGAATCACTGAATGATTCAGAGACCGTTCTGGTCTGTTGATAAAAGCACTGTAAGTCAAATAAAAAAATACATTTGTGTCGCGGACAATTAATTTTTCAAAATCATGAAGGGAAAAAGACTTTTATTTTTATTATTATTTATTTATTTTATTTTATTCTTTTTTATGCCCCAGAAAGATTCTCTCGGGAGTATTGTGTTTTCACCAGTATTTTCACCATCTCCATCCGTCCATCGTGCAGCGTTAACGTTCGGTTTCCGTCAAATAACTATAGAACCGTTTATTTGATCAAATCATAATTTTAAGGTAACTTGTGGATGACTAGACAATGCTTCCTTTCGTTTTTGGTCCAGTTAGCCAAATTCACTATGGCGGCTATGGCAGTCATATTAAATTTGGTTTCCGTCCAATTGTCAGGGGACACCTGAGGCCCCGTAAGGCCTGGGCTGACGTGGGGTTATTTAGTCCCGCTGATGAAGTTGCGGGAAAATTAGACCAACGTGGAGGGTCGGAATCCAAGTGTCGCGAACTCGACGCAGAGAGCTGAGTTAGACCGACGCCGTGATTCCTTCTCTGCCAAATTGGCCTGAAATAGGTTCGATTTCCGTTAGGTGTGATTCCTAATCACTTCAGGCTGTATAATGGAAAGAATGATTTAAAGTAACAACGATTATTATACCCCCGCTTCGAAGAAGTGGGGGCTATATAGGAATCGCCCTGTACGTCCGTACGTCCGTCCGTCCGTCCGTCCGTACGTCCGTCCGTACGTCTTTCCGGACATGAAATTCTTGTGTGCGCAACTCCTCCTACATTTATCAATCAATTTGGACAAAACTTTTCAGACATCATCACTACTAAGTGAACATGCGCATATTCCAAGATTTTTGATCTGCGACAATTTTAACCAGGTTTTCTCCCTTTGACTTAGATTTATTGTGTCTTTCCATCCGAACAAATTCTTGTGTGCGCAACTCCTCCTACATTAATGAACCGATTTTGATGAAACCTTTCAAACATCATCTCTACTAAGTGAACATGTGCATATTCCAAACTTTTTAATCTGCGACAATTTTAACCAGGTTATCTCTCTTGAACTTTGATTTAATATGGGTTTCTACATGAAATTCTTGTGTGCGCAACTCCTCCTACATTTATCAATCAATTTGGACAAAACTTTTCAGACATCATCACTACTAAGTGAACATGCGCATATTCCAAGATTTTTGATCTGTGACTATTTTAACCAGGTTATCTCCCTTTGACTTAGATTTATTATGTCTTTCCGTTCGAACAAATTCTTGTGTGCGCAACTCCTCCTACATTAATGAACCGATTTTGATGAAACCTTTCAAACATCATCTCTACTAAGTGAACATGTGCATATTCCAAACTTTTTGATCTGCGACAATTTTAACCAGGTTATCTCTCATGAACTTTGATTTAATATGGGTTTCTGCATGAAATTCTTGTGTGCGCAACTCCTCCTACATTTATCAATCAATTTGGACGAAAGTTTACAGACATCATCACTACTAAGTGAACATGCGCATATTCCCAAATTTTTGAGCTGTGGCAATTTTAACTAGGTTATCTCCCTTTAACTTAGATTTATTATGGGTTTCTACATGAAATTTTTGTGCGTGCAACTCCTCCTACATTTATCAATCAATTTGGACAAAACTTTTCAGACATCATCACTACTAAGTGAACATGCGCATATTCCAAGATTTTTGATCTGCGACAATTTTAACCAGGTTATCTCCCTTTGACTTAGATTTATTCTGTCTTTCCGTTCGAACAAATTCTTGTGTGCGCAACTCCTCCTACATTAATGAACCGATTTTGATGAAACCTTTCAAACATCATCTCTACTAAGTGAACATGTGCATTTTCCAAACTTTTTGATCTGCGACAATTTTAACCAGGTTATCTCTCTTGAACTTTGATTTAATATGGGTTTCTGCATGAAATTCTTGTGTGCGCAACTCCTCCTACATTTATCAATCAATTTGGACAAAAGTTTACAGACATCATCACTACTAAGTAAACATGCGCATATTCCAAAATTTTTGAGCTGTGGCAATTTTAACTAGGTTATCTCCCTTTAACTTAGATTTATTATGGGTTTCTACGTGAAATTCTTGTGCGTGCAACTCCTCCTACATTTATCAATCAATTTTGACGAAACCTTTCAAACATTATCACAACTAAGTGAACATACGCATATTCCCAAATTTTTGATCTGCGACAATTTTAACCAGGTTATCTCCCTTTAACTTGGATTTATTATGGGTTTTCAAATGGGATTCTTGTGTGTGCAACTCCTCCTACATTAATGAACCGATTTTGAATACATGTTGCACATTGTAAATGTGTTTTTCCAAATGTAAACCATATATGTGTGGGCTCTTTAAGTATTCAGTGCTGTTCTGTGGAAGGCCACATGCAAATACAAATTTCGACAACAAAAAATGATCTTTATGTATACATTTCCTTATGGCCTTCGCCTACATGATCAGAAGTGCATTCCTCTAAAAACCCAAAGCGGGGGTATTAATCACCTTCAGTGATAGTTCTAGTTTTATTTACACATAAAAATAAATCCGTTTCAATATTTCAACAATCAACAATTCAATTCTTTTCACAGAAAATGGGTCTCTACGGTTAAATAATTCTAAACAATCATATAGTCATTCTATAGCCCTGTACTGGCACTATAGTCTACACACTGGAAATGTTACTACCGTGAGCTCGCCATAAGAGCTTCACAAATCTGAAATGTTACTACTGTGAGCTCGCCATAAGAGCTTCACCCGCTTAGGCTCAAATGTCAACGTCTGCGCGTAACTGTACCTCTGGCTGTCGGAGGGTTCCGACCAGCAATGTTCGTCATCTATAAAGGACACGTACTTCTGATTTGGGTCAGATATTGTCTATTCATACCTTATGTGCCTTTGAAAGTCCTCCGTGAAAGTCCTATTGAAATATTCACTGGTTGAATTCACGATTCACAAATGCCCCTTTTGTGCTAGGGCGAAATTGTCACTCACACCGATCTCCAGTCGGTATTACGATGCTTCGACAGCAAAACAAACTACTCAGAACGCAATCAGTCTGACGCTTCAAAGGGTTAATACGCACAGTACAATTAACCTACACTTCTGACTATTGCAGGCCGATACCTGCTACTCGACAATCTAAACTTTATCGTAACACCTGGGGTGTTCCTTCTCACGAATTCGGCCCCGTAGCCGCCTATCAACGTTAAGCTAAATCAATCATGGAATGCCCTCTCTGGCGATTCCAGCCGTGTCAGGGTCCTGTGATCGAAGGTACCCTTGTGCCAGGAAACAGAGTCCGCCTGTCCTGGACTTCACCAACGCGTGTGTGACCCCAAGTGTGTGTCTAATGCTCTGCTCTTCCAGGTATATATATACTTTTTACCCTAAACCGTCAGGTGGACCGACGCTCATCTGTCCACCTGTCAAAACGGTGGGAGATGACGTATATCGAGGCAGAATCAATACAAGTCCTCTCACGCGTGACTTAACGGTGATTCGTTCCTGACACGCATTGCTATAACTAACGATGACACGACATTTCTATCTTTTAGAATCTCGTTTCTCAATTAGCCGTGACGAAAACCGATTACGTCTCGTAAGACTCCGACTACTGTAGAAACTAAACGAGATTAGACCTTATCTAACATACCGTTTCTCCCCTGGGTCCCTGCGCTAAAGCTGGATATACACCACGTGTGTTTTTTTCCAGCTTTACAGAGAAGTGAAATTCATGTAGGTTTTTCGCCTTGATGCGGAATATATTTTGAACTTACAATATCTTTACATATGAGGCCCCTTGCCCCTATATTTAGGCTGGCTTTGCCCTGACACCAATAACTAGTGAAGGCTGACTCGAATCATTTGTATTTTTTAATTATGCATTGTTGGTGTCTAGAGGAAGCTTCCTTTCGATTTGGGATCAGTTAGCTGATCCAAGATGGCCACCAGTGGCCAATTCATTATGTCGGCCATCTTGAATTTGATTTCCGTCCGGTAACTAACGAATACTGACTCGAAGCAGTTTCAGTTTTTGATTATGCATTATTGGTATCTAGAGGAAGCTTCCTTTTGATTTTGGAGCATCTAGCTAATTCAATATAGCGGCCATGGCTGCCATATTGAATTTAGTTTCCGTCCAATAACTAAAGAATGCTGACTCCAATCAATTTTTTTTTTGCATTATTGGTGTCTAGAGGAAGCTTCTTTTATTTGGTTGTGCCCGAGAGACTTACCTACCTTTTTATGACACCGTCGGGGGCATATGCCACGCTTTGCGTTGCTCGTGTTTGTTTAATAACTGGTAGAGTGCAAAATTATTTTTGGTCGGAAAAATTTCTTATTTTCTTGTCTTGTTACAATTTATGTGAGAATGGCTAAAGGCATTCTCCCATAAATTGTAACTAAATGTTGTCCCCATAACATTTGAGTTGTTTTCTGCAGAACTGAATGTTAAAAAATAAATATTATAAATAGTCACTGTATTTTATTTATGCTTCTTTTGAAAACATACAGCAAAATAAATATTCACTGATCGAAAAAGTTAAAATATTAAATTATTCATCAGATAGTTGCATCTAAGCACTTAATTCTTCGATCTGCACCTCAGAAGAAATCAGCGACAGCACTTGTCTTTTTCAAATTTCTCGGATGCCATAGAATTAAGAAAGGACGCTGGTTTTGTTTACATTGGCATGGCGGGGGTTCGAACCCACGCCGAGAGAGTTTCCTTCGGCACCATCCGCCTAGCGAAACTATACTGAACCACGCACACCACTCGGCCACCGACAGACCGCCTAGCGAAACTATACTGAACCACACCCGGTCTGTCGGTGGCCGAGTGGTGTGCGTGGTTCAGTATAGTTTCGCTAGGCGGTTGGTGCCGAAGGAAACTCTCTCGGTGTGGGTTCGAACCCCCGCCATGCCAATGTAAAATATTAAAGTATCATGATTTCAAATTTTGGAAGACACTGCAAGCCAATAAAAATGTTCAATGGTGGGAGCGATAATTTCAATGAGGGATTGCCTGAGATCAAAAACTTTTGTTGTTTTATATATGGACGAGTACATCAGCTCCCGGATAAAAGTAGCCTATCACGATATAGATGCCCCCCACCCCCCCCCCCCCACACCCCCCAAAAAGGGCTTCATCACTGGAGGCAAATGTCCTGGTTTAAATAACAATGTGATTCTATCCCAAAGGTCCTCATATTATGTATGCGATCACCTGTTCGAGACTTGAAGCGTTTCACATTTTACTGTACAACCTCAATTTCAGTCATTATTATGATCCTCAAAATATTTATTGTTGACTTCTGAAATTTGAGTTTCATGGATTGTGACGAAGTTGTAAAAGCAGCCTCTGGTCTTGTTTTTTTATTATATGCTAGCCTGTGAATTATCACAAATTATCTAAAAGATATTTCTCGATATCCATTGACTTGATGGATAACGAGGAATATCCCTCAGTAGCTTCCTAAATGATGTCACGCTTCGGCGCATAACTTCATCTTCGATACTGTTACAACGAATTCAGTGCTGGTTTACCAGAAGTACCAGAAGTTCATGCTATTCCAAGGCGTTCTGGTGACTGTAGAAAGTGACTCCGAGAATGATATCAAGCCTTGAACTGGGTAACTTGTCCGAAAAACCTTGATTGATTCGCCCAGGAAGTTTTTTGTTTGGATCAGTCGGCGCACTCACTTCCAAATTCCTTGTTGTAAATTGACATTTAAAAATGTTCTAAAAATTAACATTAATGAAAAATATGAGAATATTCTCGTTGTATTATAATTATTAATTTTTATCTGTGATTAGTTGGTTAAATTATCGTGGGAAAGTGGGTCTATTTTTATGTTCGAGTGATTTGGCTAGTTCAGCTGTTCTTTGTTACTGTTTTAAAACTGACGTGTTTGCAGTCAAATTGGGTTGAATATTGCATAGTAAAATGTCATGTAACATATAATAAAATCTACGCTATTTTAGTGACTATCGAGAATTATCTCGCGTGGACGTGAAAATATTATTTTTCACTCAGGTAAGCGCTCGTGAAAAATAAAAACTTTCAGGTCCACATTCACGAGATGATTCCCAATATCATTAAAAACTAAAATAGCGTAGGTATCCTCTACAGTACAGTACAGACGCCATGGAGTGGCCGTAATCCACACGTGGGTAGTGATGTCCACGCATGCGTTTACCAGGTAATAAAAATCATCAGCAAAAATTTAATTAATGAAGCGCCGGGTGCAGCCCGGCGCTTCATTAATTATATTTTTGATGATTATTCCTATCCTATCATTAGTCTTTGGAATCTAATATTATTACTTTCCGCGGAAATGTTGCCCACCCGTTGACAGTGACCAGTCCACGGCTATCTTACTGTGTGTATCCACTTTTTATTCCCCCGAAAAAAATTCGGGGGAATCTAGCCGTGACGTCGTCCGTCTGTCCGTCTGTCCGTCCGGGCGTAGACGGAATTCGTGTCCGCTCCATAACTTCTTACAGCCTTCAAGGATATTAATGATACTTGGTATTATTATTGCCCACAACCAGAGGGTGTGTCGCGAATAAGGTTGGAATGGCTATCAAGGCTTTTTTCGGGGGAATCAGCCACCCTTTGGTGGCCATCCTCTAGTTTATACCGGCAGCTGATACTTGACAAGTCCGGTGTTAGTAGACCAGACCGGTTTTCATTTGTACTCATTTTATGCCCCGAATCTCTCGAGACTTTTTCCTCCAATTTAAGGATAAAATGCAGACTATGAATAAATTGTCGCACTGTTACGATTTTTCACCGACCGGTTGTATAAACTCCTTGATGGTTTAGTATAGTTACACATATGATCGTATTTTGGGATTCACTACATAAAATATTTATATTCTCTTGAGACACTGACAAGGTCGTTTAGCAAACAAACGTGTGTGTGCGCTTGTTTGATAAAGGCTG
The DNA here is from genome assembly GCA_031216915.1 of Pictodentalium vernedei. Classification (NCBI taxonomy): domain Eukaryota; kingdom Metazoa; phylum Mollusca; class Scaphopoda; order Dentaliida; family Dentaliidae; genus Pictodentalium; species Pictodentalium vernedei. The sequence continues at coordinate 102,355,133 of CM062292.1, forward strand.
TCGAGTGGATAAAGACGAGAAGATATATAGGATAATGGAAGTGTCTGGTGCTTTAGAGAAGAGAACAAAGTGGTGGTCGAGTGGATAAGTCCGCCGGTCTCTCATGCTAGAGGTCCCTACATATGTCCTCTGTCGGGAAAGATCTCGAGGTGCCCGAACACTCTCTGGCTGCATCAGTTGTGGGGTTGATTCTGTCACAGTCTACCTACCATCAGTCAGTTGGGGGACGTGGAAATGGCTGTCTCCTGTATGGAGAGAAAAACACTCCGTGCAGTCTAAAGATCCCTTCGTAGAATTCGAGAAGACGGAAGACACGGGGTTTCCACTGCGGAGGTCACCCCGTATATCTGCGCCGCTGGGTCAAGAAGGGCTGTTAATATGAGTTGTATAACTTGACGCTTTTCAACAATGGGTGTTCAATAACGTTGTTGTTTGGCGGTATCGACTAAAATAAGAATCGCGATATTACAAATATGGATTCAAATTGAATATTACAAGACGCTTAATCTGGGTCGTCGCTTTCCGTCAGGTTGATCTGTAGAGGTGGGCAGTATATCGAAGAGGGAGCGCGGTGGCTCCGTAGGTAGAGGTGCAGGCTGCAAGCCGGGAGGTCCTCGGCTCGAATCCCACTTGCGGCAACCGCGTTGTGTCCTTGGACAAGACACTTCATCTCCATTGCCCGCGTGGGGGCACGATGACGCCGTGTACTAAGGCGTACTGCACGTCGATGGTACGCATGTCTTCAACCAATCTAACTCTGCCTGTGCTGCAGTGCAGAGTTACGATGTTGGGGAGCTGGCAGCTGCTCGTCGTTGCTCGGTGGTTCTCTCCGGGTACTCCGGCTTCCTCCACCTGTAAAACTGCCACGGTCATGATTAGCCATTGTGCATAAATATGTGACCATAAACATCAATAAATAAATAAATAGTATATCGAAGAACCGAACCGAAACAATCGTTGAATACCAAAACCGTCTGATTTTTCAAATTTCCCTACATTCACTGTTTATAAGTCCCCGTTGAGGCTTGATGACAAGTCATAGGTTCATTTTCATAAAATAAGTGACTGATTTTTAGCTCCGCTGACAAAGTCAGCAGAGCTTTTCTTATACTGATTCGTCCGTCGTCCGTCGTCTGTCGTCCGTCGTCCGTCTGTCCGTCCGTCCGTCCGTCCGTCCGTCCGTCCGTCCGTCGTCAACATTTTATTTGTCCGAGCCATAATTTCTAAACCGCTGAATATTTTTCCACCAAACTTCATAACAATATGTATTATCAATAGACGGTGTGTCATCAATTATTCTGCGGTCTGTAAATCCACAGGGTCAAGGTCACAGGTCACAGGATCAAGAAAATCTTAAGATATTTTTGATATTTGTTTGTCCAAGCCATAATTTCTGAACCGGCTAAAGTTTGTAACAATATTAGTATTAGAAAACATGCCCATGCTATCAGTGGCCCTCAGCGGAGCTCTCTAGGCGTGACAGGCCTCTTGTTTCTTTTCAGTTTTGTTAACCCTCAATGGACTGGGCAACTGCTCTGAATTCCCACTAGACTACAACCTGTACACGTCCAAATGGTTAGCAGTGATATCTAGTCATGTCTTGGCTGCCTCTTAAGGCAGCCAAGACTTGACTAGAAATCACTACCCGGGTGTTGTATCTGTTGTCAGCAGGGCCTCCTAAGGATGGCATGGTCAGGGCACATGCTCTGAGATCATAAAATTACCGAAACCGACACCGAACTAAAAATTCCAATAACCCCCATCTCTAGCTGACCTGGTTTTGTTAGCAAAAGCAAATGTGACAACCCAGATTGATTGATTATCATAGTAATTTGTGCATGGCACGATAGAGGCACGGTGGCTCAGTGATTAGCACATCGAATTTTACTCCGAAAGGTCGACGATAACTGCGCTAAGTCCTTGAGCAAGACACATAATCCCATTTGTCCACCTGGAGGCACTGTGTACTAAGGCGTACTGCACGCCGATGGTGCTCATGCCTTCAACAGCTGATAACTCGACTTGTCCAGAGTTAGTAAACTGGGGAGTCCGACAGTTTTTCGCCGCTGCGTGGTTCACGACGGGTACACCGGCTGCCTCTACCCGTAAAACTGTCTAACACGATGTGACCTGAGCTATTGAAAGTGTTGTTAACCCTTTACCCAACGAATCGCCCGCATCCGCCCGCGCAATTTGCAAATTCAGCAGCTGAAAAAAAAAATTCTTGGAAAAATTTCAACAAAACCATATCATGTGACCCCTCTTTGGAACGAGCTCGTCGAGATCGTTCCAAAGAGGGGTCACATGATATGGTTTTGTTGAAATTTTGGAAAAAATTTAAAAAATGATATTTAAAATAATAAATTTTGAAATCGCCTGGTTTGGGTAAAGGGTTAAACCGCAAGTAACAAACAAACAGTACAACAGGTGAAATGTAAATGTTGACAGTTTAAATAGTTTCGTTTCGTTTATTTAACCCTTTAGGAACGCAGACGATATTAAGATTTATTTTTTAAATATCATTTTTAAATGTTTTTCCAAAATTTCAACAAAACCATATCTTGTGACCCCTGATTGGAACGAGCTCGACAAGCTCGTTCCAAATAGGGGTCACATGATATGGTTTTGTTGACATTTTTGGAAAAATAGTATTTTTTTTAGCTGCTGAATTTGCAAATTACGCGGACGGATGTGGCCGATTCGTTGGGTAAACGGTTAAAAAATGAGTGCTTGAAATGTGAACCATTATGAAATCGTATTCACCAAATACCATTACAACTGCAGAAATTGGAATTAGTCCACTCATAGTAATATCTTGCAATGCCGAAAGGTCTAAAATCATCTTTAGTGCGAATCACTTTCAAAAACCCGGTTTTTTACAAGTTTTGTTTTATGAATTAGCTTCATGAAACTTGATGTGTAAAACATTTTTCAGCCTGGAATGGAATGTTCAACGTAGTTTTACTTAGAGTTTGTAAAATTGTCTCGAAAATCTGCCCACGCTGGCGAGGTCACGTGAGCCTCGACTGAGACAGGCGTGATACGGATTCGAAAAATATGAGACCATAGTTTTTCGGCGTGCCAAAATAGCGGGTAAATAAAAGTGTAATTGGTGGTTTCCGTATAATAAACGGATTTATCACAATTTGAAGTAATCAATTTAACATTTTCGGAGGGGTGGAGGTGGTGGTGAAAATGGGAATAAATATTTTAATAAAATGGCGTCTGTTAAAATTGATTTTGGTTTCTACCAGGGAACCAACTGTCCTTGACAACATGTCCATAACCAAAGCTCATTGTTAATGTAGAAACACAAACTTCAAACTCGAGAGTTATAAATGATTTGTTTAATTTTTAGCTTAACTTGACAAAGTCAAGATAAGCTTTTGCCACCACGTGTGCGGAAGTCTGTGAGTCTGTTCACATTTTCATTTAGCACAGGCTACACCCCGTAGTTCTTGATCAATCGTCACGATATTTCATATGCAGTTTTGAGGTCAGGTCTAGATGAGTGCGTCCCCTTTTGGTCCCGATCGTTCTACTATGATGGCTGCCCGAGCCCAAAACCCGAAAAACTTTAGCACTGTCTTCAGGTCGTATTTTAGAAGGGATTTCATTGTAATTTGACGGGATGACTCTGCATAATGTCTAGATGAGAACGTCCGCTTTTGGTCATGATCTGTCAACCGTGACGGCTGCCCAAGCCCGAAACTCCAAAACGTTTAGCACAGTCTACAGGTCATATTTAGTATGAATGGATTCCATTGTAACTTGGTAGGATGACTCCGTATGATGTCTAGATGAAAACTTCCCCATTTAATAATAAAATAATAATAATAATAAATACAGTTTAGAGCCATGTCTCCGCGCAAATGTGCTCTCAGGCTTTACAAAATTAAAAGGAAGTCAGCTCTGTGTTAATCATAAATTTAGAAGGACATTTTATGTATAGGTTTTACCGAATAAGTGCGTCTTAAGGTTAGTTTTGAAGGACTTATGTGTTTGTGGTGATTTCAAGGGATCAGGCAGATTGTTCCAGAGAAAAGGTCCGGCAAGGGTGAAGGCCCGATTTCCAGCAGTTACAAGGTTACTGGTCTTGTGACAAAGATTATTTGTGGAGAAAGATCTCAGAGATCGTGTGGGAACGTATCGTTGAAGTAGTTTTCTGAGATATGTAGGGGCCAATCCATTTAGACATTTATAGACAGTTACAATGATTTTTAAAATCAATGGGTAGCCAATGAAGGTGGTAAAGTAAGGGTGTTATATGGCACGATTTCCTCCTTTTAAGAATCATTCTCAACCGTGACGGCTGCCCGAGCCCAAAACCCGAAAACCTTCAGCATAGTCTACAACAGGTCGTATTTGTGGAGGGATTTCATTGTACCTTAATAGGATGACTCCACATGATGTCTAGATGAGAACTTCCCCTTTTGGCTGCGATCGGTCCGAAGCCCGAAAACCTGTAGCACAGTCTACATGTCTTATGAAGTAACTTGGTAGGATGACTCTAGATAATGTCTAGACGAGAACGCCCCCTTTTGGTCGCGATCGTTCAACCGTGACGTCTGCCCGAGCCCCAAACCCGAAAAACTTTAGCACACACTACAAGTCGTATTTATGAAGGGATTTCATTGTAACTTGGTGGGTTGACTCAGTATAATATCTAGATGAGGACGTCCCCTTTTGGTTGCGATGGGCCAACCGTAATGGCTACACAGGCACGAAGCCCGAAAACCATTAGCACAGTCTACATGACGTATTTACGAAGGGATTTTATTGTAACTTGATAGGATGACTCGTTTTGGAATAATTTCACTGTAACTTGGTAAGTTTCGTTGCCATACATAAACTATGAGGGCCACATTAACCCACCCCTCAATTCTTTAGTACAGTCTACACCTCAAATTATTTGTATTGAAATAAGCATACAGGGAACAGAAATTAACATATTCTCAATTATCCCAATTCTTGTCGTATTTCATAATCCTTTCATAAACATTGTGCATTATCCTTTTCATCAAACACAACACACAGTCAAGTCAAGATAGAGTGGCATTGACACTTTCATTATTTAGTTACATACGTGTTGGGGTGCTGTTCTGCGATTGTTGTTCCATCGGGGTGAGTGGTTTGGTAGTAGCTCTAGAGTGATCACAATCACTAAGATGCCTTTTGTTAGGCTTTTCCCTCAGGAAAAGACTATTGTTTTTCTACGGATTATTATTTTTTTTTTTTTTTTTTTTTTAGGCTTTTAGGCTTTTCCCTCAGGAAAAGACTAAAAGACTATTGTTTTTCTACGGATTATTATTTTTTTTTTGGGGTTTTTTTTTTTTTTTTTTTTTTTTTTGGGGGGTTTTTTTGGGGTTTTTTTTTTTTTCCACACATTTTGTCCGCACGATTCCGAAGCCATTTTCGGACCGATTTTCACAAAATTGTGCACACGCATAGAGGGGCACAAAATCTAAAAATGTACCGAAGCGGAATTTTCGATTTAACCCTTATTTCGGCAGAATTGGCAAAAAACTGTCAAAATTGGGGTTTATCGGCACTTTCTCGAAACACGTCTTGTAGATTTTTTTTAAACCTTCATCATTGATAGACCTGCCTGTGCCACGACCTTTGATACACATGACATATCTGGCGATGCATATGGTAACCCTCCACAGGCTGCCAAACATCGAAATTTTGATGAAATGGGCCGGTTTTAGGCCCCCAGAGAAGCCAAACGATACACGAGAGATAAACATAACTTCTTTTATTGGAAGTGGAATTCACCGATGATCATTTTTGTAAGTAATAAGGGTGTTCAAAAAACCAAGCGTTAACCCGTTTTGGGCTGGTTAAACAGCAATACCCCCAAAAAGCTAAAAAATGCAGGTTTTCCGTGGATTTCTCCAAACGAGTCTTGTAGATTTTCAAGAAAAAATTGTCACTCCCAGGCCTTGATGTGACAATAGAAGTTGCATGGACAAAATACTGCGGTGAGCATTTGTTAACCCTCCACGGGCTGCTAAAAGTCAAAATTGTGATAAAATGGGCTGTTTTTGGACGCCAACAGCACCCAAACGGTATACCACAGAGAAAGTGGCCTTCGTTTATCGGACGCAAAATGGATCGGAAAATATTTTTGAAAGTGGTAAGGGTATTCAAGATTCGACGTCTTAACCCATTTTGGGCTGGTTAAAGAGAGATACCCATTAAAATCTTAAAATACCCATTTTCTGTGGATTTCTCTAAAACCATCTTGTAGGTTTTCAAGAAAAAATCGGCTATTCGCAGGTCTTGGTGCGACATTACAAGTTGCATGGACAAAATATTCCGTTCAGCATTAGTTAACCCTCCCAGGGCTCCCCAACGTCAACATTGTGATAAAATGGGCTGTTTTTGGACACCAACAGCACCCAATGGGTACACCACAAAGAAAAGCGCCTCCTTTTATCGAGGGTACAATTTATACAGAAACATTTTTGTAAGTAGTAAGGGTATTCAAAAGTCGAAGTCTTAACCCATTTTGGGTAGGCTAAGAGACATATCCCTTAAAAGCTTTTAATTCCCATTTTCTGTGAATTTCCCTAACAGTGACTTGTAGGGGTTCAAGAAAAATTGACTATTCGTAGGTCTTTATGTGACATTACAAGTTGCAGGGACAAAATACTCCGGTGAGCGTTTATTAACCATCTACAAGCTGCCAAGCATCGTAATTTTGTTGACAATGGCTGTTTTCGGACACGCACAGCACCTAAAGTATACACGAGAGATAAACATAATCACCTTTGTTGGAAGTGGAATTCACAGAAGACCATTTTTGTAAGTAATAAGGGTATTCAAAAAACCAAGCGTTAACCCCTATTGGGGAGGTTAACAGGGATACCCATCAAAAGCTTAAAAATCGTTTTCCCTGGATTTCTTTACAAACATCTTGTAGGGTTTCAAGAGAAAATGGCCGTTGATAGGTCTTGGTATCACATTACCAGTTGCATACATTATCCTGGTAGGTATTTGTTAACCCTCCATGGGCTGCTAAATGTCAAAAAATTTGAAGAAATAGTCTGTTTTTGGACACTGACAACATCAAATGGAAATGCCACAGAGAAACGTAACTTCTTTTACTGGACGCAAACCTGATAAAGAAACATTTTTGTAAGTAGTAAGGATATTCAAAAATCGAGGTCTTAACCCATTGTCGACTAGTTAAGGAGATATACCCCTCAAAAGCTTAAAATTCCCGTTTTCTGTGGATTTCTCAAAAAAATCTAGCACGTTTTCAATAAAAATTGACCATTTGCAGGTCTTTGAGTGACATTACAAGTTGCATGGACAAAATATTCCGGTAAGCAATTATTAACCCCCCAGAGCCTGCAAAGTATAGACATTTTGAGAAAATGGGCTGTTTTGGGGCACCCATAACACCCAATGTGTACCTGCGTGATAAACATAACCTTCCTCATTGGAAGTGAAATTCACTGAGGATCATTTTTGTAAGTAATGAAGGTATTCATAAAACCAAGCATTAATCCGTTTAGGGCTGGTTACAGAGCGATACCCCTCAAAAGGTTAAAAATTCGTATTTTCCGAGGATTTCTCTAAAAGCCTCTCGTAGGTTTTCAAGACAAATATTGGCCATTCTCATTTGAGACAACTATACTCACCTTGTATGATCTCAAAAGTAAGTGTATAGTTATTTATCATCAAGAATAACTGCCCATAAGTTCCACTCTCACTGTGTCCCGCTTCATCGGTCAATTCCACGGTGTCCCACGCCAGCTGTCGATTTATCCAAACAAAATTACCAAGGTTACCACATCCTCCCTGCCTCTTTCTCCAACCAAACACACATTGAAAGGTACGCCTCCCCTCGTATTCCACACTGCCCTGCATGATATCATTTATTATTTATTTATTGGTGTTTAAGGGCATATACTTATGCACAATGGCTAATCATGACCGTGGCAGTTTTACGGGTGGAGGAAGCCACAGTACCTGGAGAGAACCACCGAGCAACGACGAGCAGCTGCCAGCTTCCCAACATCGTAACTCCGAACTGCAGCACAGGCAGGGTTAGATTGGTTGAAGACATGCGTACCGTCGACGTGCAGTACGCCTTAGTACATGGCGGCATCATGCCCCCATATGGACAATCAGAGTTAAGTGCCGTGCCTAAGGACACAGCATGGGAGTCTGAATTGATCGCTCAGGCGGCCACCCATCCAATGATAAACCAGGCTCAACGTTGCTTTACTTCAGTGAAATGACGAGAACCGGCTACCACAATGCCACCGCGCCCCGCCACTGCATGATAAGAAAGCAGTAAATAACGTTAGCTGCAATGGGATCAGTTACTTATAATATCAAATAGTGTTGACACTATAGCATTTCCCCGACAGTGGGTCCAGGTATATACTAGTCTGTAAAACGGCTATACACTGCCCCTCCTCCGCCCCAGGGTGGCGAAGTGGCAGTATTTATCTATCTTACTGACGCTATGTTGTGCCTAAGGAACCTTACAATAAAAGGTGGGGGTCCCCAACATGGGAAGGGGGGCAGGTATATTTACTACTCTGTAAGGCGGTTATCAAATGCAGTGGTGCATGGCGCCAAGATTTCCCCGGCAGTGGGGCTAGATATATACTAGTTTGTAAGACGGCTATACTCCCCTTCTCCGTCCCAGGGTATATTTTATCTACACATATGTACAAACAACACTTCCTATATGTGATAACTTCATGTTTGTCGTTGTATGTATGGATATCTTCATTGTAATAAATAAAACTAATCCTACGGGGAAAAACCAATTGGAGAGAAATTTCCTTCTGCTATCAACAGACATGCGATAGGTGAGCTCTACAAGGTGTGAAAAAATTACATAATAATGCATAACAACTGTGGTCTAATAGGAGATAATTGATACAGGACCAGACATCAATATTTTTGATACATTTGAGATAAAATGGACCATTTTCAAACAGACACAGCACTCAGTGGGTATGTGTCAAACAAACATAACTCCTTTTGTCAGACATTGACTCGTAGGACGACAATATTGATATTAACCCCTCCACCGTTAATGATGTTTTTTACGTAAACAATGTTTTATCAAACTCATTTGAGACTACTATATTCACCTTTCTCTTAAAATCAATGGAGGAACTTCAGTGAGACAGTTAAAAACAATTCATCAGACACTGTGGCGTCATGAAGAATCATGGAATCTCATCGGGAAAAGCCATGATTCTCCAGAATCATAAAGTCTAGTTTTTTTTGGGTTTTTAGGCTTTTCCCTCTGGAAAAGACTATTGTTTTTCTACGGATTATTATTTTTTTTTTTTTTTTTTTTTGGGTTTTTTTTTTTTTTTTTTTTTTCCACACATTTTTGTCCGTACGATTCAGAAGCCATTTTCGAACCGATTTTCACACAATTTGGCACACGCATAGAGTGGGAAAAAATCTAAAAATGTACCGAAGCGGAATTTTCGATTTAACCCTTATTTCGCCAGAATTGGCAAAAAACTGCCAAAATTGGGGTTTATCGGCACTTTCTCGAAACACGTCTTTAGGATTTTTTTTAAACATCCATCATTACTAGACCTACCTATGACACAACCTTTGATACACACGACATATTTGGCGATGCATATGGTAACCCTCCACAGGCTGCCAAACATCGAAATTTTGATGAAATGGGCCGGTTTCAGACCCCCACAACACCCAAACGATACCCGAGTGGTAAACATAACTTCCTTTATTGGAAGTGGAATTCACCGAAGATCATTTTTGTAAGTAATAAGGGTGTTCAGAAAACCAAGTGTTAACCCGTTTTGGGCTGGTTAAACAGCAATACCCCAAAAAAGCTCAAAACTTCATGTTTTCTGTGGATTTCTCTAAACGAGTCTTGTAGATTTTCAAGAAAAATTGGTCACTCTCAGGTCTTGGTGTGACATTACAAGTTGCATGGATAAAATATTCCGGTCAGCATTAGTTAACCCTCCCCGATCTGCTAAACGTAAAAATTGTGATAAAATGGGCTGTTTTTAGACACCAACAGCACCCAAACGATATACCACAGAGAAAGGGGCCTTCATTTATCGGACGCAAAATTGATCGGAAAATATTTTTGAAAGTGGTAAGAGTATTCAAAATTTGACGTCTTAACCCATTTGGGGCTGGTTAAAGAGAGATACCCATTAAAATCTTAAAATCCCCGTTTTCTGTGGATTTCTCTAACAACATCTTGTAGGTTTTCAAGAAAAATCGGCTATTTGCAGGTCTTGGTGTGGCATTATAAGTCGCATCAACAAAATATTCCGGTCACCATTAGTTAACCCTCCCCGGGCTGCTGAAGGTCAAAACTGCGATAAAATGGGCTGTTTTTGCACACCAACAGCACCCAAAGGGTACACCACAAAGAAAAGTTCCTTCTTTTATCGCGCGTACAATTTATATGGAAACATTTTTGTAAGTAGTAAGGGTATTCAAAAGTCGACGTCTTAACCCATTTTGGGCAGGCTAAAGAGAGATATCCCTTGAAAGCTTTAAATTCCCATTTTCTGTGAATTTCCCTAACGGTAACTTGTAGGGTTTCAAGACAAATTGACTATTCGTAGGTGTTTATGTGACATTAACCATCTACAAGCTGCCAAGCATCGTAATGTTGTTAACATGGGACTGTTTTCAGACACGCACAGCACCTAATGTATACATGAGAGATAAACATAATCTCCTTTGTTTGAAGTGGAATTCACAGAGGACCATTTTTGTAAGTAATAAAGGTATTCAAAAAGCCAAGCGTTAACCCCTGTTGGGGAGGTTAACAGGGATACCCATCAAAAGCTTAAAAATCGTTTTCCCTGGATTTCTTTACAAACATTTTGTGGGGTTTTCAAGAGAAAATGGCCGTTGATAGGTCTTGGTGTCATATGACCAGTTGCATGGATCAATTATTCTGGAAGGCATTTGTTAACCCTTCATGGGCTTTTACCGGACGCAAAACTGATAGGGAAACATTGATATTGATATTAACCCATTCTACCATTAATGATGGGTTTTACCTAAACATTTTTTTATCAAAACCAAACCGAATCATTTGAGACTACTATACTCACCTTTCTCATAACATCAATGAAGGAACTTTTGTGAGACAGTTAAAAACAATTCATCAGACACTGTGGGGGTCAAGAAAAATCATGGCATCTAATTGGTGTTTAAGGTTTGTAAGTAGTAAGGGTATTTAAAAGAATGAAACTTAACCCATTTTGAACTGGATAAGGAGAGATGCCCCTTAAACGCTTAAAATTTACATTTTCGTGGATTTCGCTAACTGCTTGTTGGGGATTTTCAAGAACAATTTGACATTGGCAGGTCTTACAAATTGCATAGATAGAATATTCCGCTAGTCGTTTGTTAATCCCTCTAGCGGCTGCTAAACGTCAAAATTTTAATAAAATCGGCTGTTTTCGGGCAGCAAAATGGGTATGCAATAGATAAACATGACCTCTTTTATCAGATTTAGAATTCCTGGGGGATAATGTATGATAGTATTGAGGGTATTCAAGGGAGCGCGGTGGCTCAGTGGTAGACTGTTGTACTTCTATGCTAGAGGTCCCGAGTTCGATCCCCGTCCGGGACGACTCACGTTGTGTCCTTGGGCAAGGCACTTTGGTCCGGTTGCCGACATAGGGGCACGATGTCCCCGTGTACTAAGGCATACTGCACGTCGATGGTGCACATGTCTTCAACCTCTGTAACCCTGCCTGAGCGGAGCCTGAACAGAGTGAGAATGTTGAGGAGCTGACAGTTGCTCGTCGATGCTTGGTGGTTCTCTCCGGGTACTCCGGCTTCCTCCACCTCTAAAACTGTCACGGTCACGATTAGCCATTGTGCAGAAGTATGTGACTTTAAACACCAATAAATAAATAAATAAATAAATAAATAAATAAATAAATAAGGGTATTCAAAAAACCAAGCCTTAACCCTGTTTTGTCGGATTAAAGACAGACAGCCCATGCCGTGTACGCTGCCTACATTACTTGTAAAATCGACACCCCCCACTACATCTTCTGCGAGGTGCGGTTTCGGACCCGACCACCTGACGGTTCTGACCACATCAAATAACACACCTTCGTTGTATTTAGCAGCAAGAAATTTCCCCAAGAAGCAAAGACAAAAATACGTCTGCGGAAAATAATGGCAAATATTTTATTTAGCCTGTATTTTGTCCGTATAGAAAATTTCTCACCCACATATACCTAAAAATGATTCAATGATACAATTGGACATATTTCTCTCATAAAACGTGAAAAAACACTTGATTTATTGCATTTTAGGATTGCGCATGTATATTCTTAGAAGATTCTCTGTCTGTTATTAAACTACGGCGTGTCTTTGATCTCATTTGGGACGATCAGTGATTAGCACCTTTTCGACAAGAGCCATCGAAATAGAAAATAAAAAAAATAATCAAATTTCATTAAAACCTTTTACAGAATCGTGTTTTTCAGAAAATGGTTTCGCGATTGCGTGTGTCGTTTTCAAAATTCGGATCAGTAAGCACGAAATTATAAATATGTTGTTGTCAATAACATAATTGAAAGCATGTCCGTCAAACTTGCATGACGTCAGAACTCGACTCGGGTAAAATACTGCGGTGTGGTGAAAGGACTAGAGTAAGAAACGCTGATATCGCAGTAGGCTTTAAAATGTCCATGGAATGGTCCTAAAATCAAGTTTGTATTTGCAGCTTTATTGCAAATAAGTTTCCCGTTGTTTCTTGTTGAAATGTTATTTCCATCAAGGCCAAGTACCAGTGGGATAGGACACCTGCCCCATGAACAACTGCCTGCTATTAAAATTAATTAGCGGGGACATCCCCCCCCCCCCCCCCATGCTGTTTATTTTACCTAGAACACCTGCACCCTGCTGTTTTTTTACCTAGGACACATGCCCCCCCCCCCCCGCCCTACTGTTAGATTAGATTAAACATATTTTATTTGCCATTTGACAATGCAAATCAGGATTGGAGGACAAGTGCTTACCACTTAGAAGCCCTTCCGTTCCTGTACGGTGACTAATAATTTACAATATGGCAGAACGTATTCCATAAATAACAGAATCTAGCAAAATCAAAATATTATAAACATTATAGACAAACACAAATTAAACTGAGAGAGAGAGAGAGAGAGAGAGAGAGAGAGAGAAAGATCAAAAAAATAAATAGAATATAAAGAAAACATGAAATACAACATTAGATCCAATGATGATGCCCGCCACCCACACATTTGCATTCTGTAGGCTTTCGAAATTCGGATTCTCGGATTCACAGTTCAATTCCAAGAATATTTTCTGTTATAAGGTTGCTGTAAAGTTTAACGCAGTCCCTGTCTCGGATGCATAAAGGTAGGTGCCGTCGAAAAAAAACTCTCATTTTTTTCAGAATTTCGCTGGTTTAAGTGACAATTTACTCCATTCCTAATTCATTGAGCGCTGAATGTTTTCTATGCCTGCATGCAGCAAGCGTAGCACGACAACTTCTGTTTTATACGTTATTATTAAAAATGTAACCCTTACAGATTTAGGAGTTCCCATGTGGGTACAGTCGGAATAATTGTTTTTTTTTCGCAAAATCAGTCCCTGAATATATTGGTAACCGTGCAGTGGCCTTTCGGTGGTGAAACACGAGGCCGCAAATAGTTTAGGTTGAAAAGTTCATCAAATGGACAGATATAATGCCAAACTCAGCCGGTGACAGGTAAATAATGAATAGGAAAGTCGTTGAATTGAGAAGAAAGTAGGGACGAATCGTCCCCTCGGTTTCCACCTGATCCACGGTGTTTCCACGCGGTCTTGGCACTTGACAAAGATACTAAACTGTCGGGCAGGGACAGGAGAAAACATTCTGAGAATCTGAAGTTGCTGCCTTGTATGGTCGGGACATAATTGGCGTGTATCCGACATTGTATCTGTTCAGTTTGAATGTCAAATTAGCCAGACGACGGCTTTTTCGCCACCGGGTCGAGTTGTCAGTTTCTGCCGGTACGCTCTGAAATAAGCAGTTTAACTACAAACTTTCAGTCCCACGTGAACGTGTGAATATTGAAAGCTGAACAGTTCGTCAAATAGACAGAAATAATGCCAAACTCGACGGGTGACAGGTGAATAGTGAATGGAAACGTCGTTGCATTGGGAATAGAGGAGGGACGAATCGTCCCTTCGGTTTCCACGCGATCCACATTGTTCCCACGCGGTCACGCCACTCGACAAAGATACTAACCTGTCGGGCAGGAAGAGTAGAACAACTTCTGAAAATTTCGTGTAGCTGCCTCCAGTGGTCTGGACGTAGTGGGCGTATGAGCGACACTGCTGTCTGTTCAATTTTAATGTCAAATTAGCCAGATTACCGCCTATTCGCCATTAACCCATGCGCGATTACTGTCCACTTTTCATTTCTGACAAATATCTAACTGTTACCAGCTTGGCGAGGTCCATTTGGCGCCAGTGTACACAATGCATCTTTCAGTCACCAGCGTCTCTCCACCAGAAACTGAGAATCCACGATTTCAAGCGGAACTACCCCAGAGGAGGAGCAGTGCCACAACCCCAGACATATACCCAGCGTCAGGTCGCACCGGCTAGAACGGGACCAAATTCAAACAATTACCTCAACTCATTAAAACGCTATATCTCGGCCAATTCTTGGCCGATTTCCATAATTTTTTCACTCATTCTTCACAAATAGTTACCGCATCTTTTCACACAGGGAGCGCCACCAATTTCCCATTCTATCATGTTGAATGTCAGGAGAGGGTATGTGCACGTTCGTGGTGTGGGTTGAGAGAGAGGGGCGGCTGCCTCGAGGCCCATGCTTGGTTTCGGGACTTTCTAATAATATGACCGAGTTCGGGCGAGCTTCAGGTACAAACGCTGAATGTTTGGGATGGCTGCTGCGAAAACTTTCGCCACAATCTATGGTGTCACACATGCACATGTTGTTATTATTAAGTACACGCGATCTGTTCAACGGGTTTGCTATTTAGCCCTAACTTGGACATTAAGCATACAGCATTCACGCCAATGTGAAAGAGTATTGCCGAAAGAATTGTTAGACACTGCAGGGAGTTTTCTATCGACTATGCCCTTAATATAGCCTAAAAAACTACCGGCTCTATATGCAATCTTATTTCGTCGCTGCCTAAAAAGACAAGCGGAATAGGTGAATCTCTCGATTTCTTGAAATCGAAAAATCTAGTTAGGCTTTTCCCTCTGGAAAAGACTATTGTTTTTCTACGGATTATTAGGCTTCTCCCTCTGGAAAAGACTATTGTTTTTCTACGGATTATTATTTTTTTTTTTTTAGGCTTTTCCCTCTGGAAAAGACTATTGTTTTTCTACGGATTATTATTTTTTTTTTTTTTTTTTTTTTTTTTTTTTGGGGTTTTTTTTTTTTTTTTTTTTTCCACACATTTTGTCCGTACGATTCAGAAGCCATTTTCGAACCGATTTTCACGAAATTTTGCACACGCATAGAGGGGCACAAAATCTAAAAATGTACCGGAATTTTCGATTTAACCCTTATTTCGTCAGAATTGGCAAAAAACTGGCAAAATTGGGGTTTATCGGCACTTTTTCGAAACATGTCTTGTAGATTTTTTTTATACATTCGTCATTGCTAGACCTGTCTGTGACACACTCTTTGGTACACACGACATATCAGGCGATGCATATGGTAACCCTCCACAGGCTGCCAAACATCGAAATTTTGATAAAATAGGCCGGTTTCAAGCCCCCACTGCACCCAAACAATACACGAGAGATAAACATAACTTCCTTTATTGGGAGTGGAATTCACCGTGGATCATTTTTGTCGGTAATAAGGGTGTTCAGAAAACCAAGCGTTAACCCATTTTGAGCTGGTTAAACAGCAATACCCCCATAATGCTCAAAAGTTTGTGTTTTCCGTGGATTTCTCTAAACGAGTCTTGTAGATTTTCAAGAAAAATTGGTCACTCTCAGGTCTTGGTGTGACATTACAAGTTGCATGGATAAAATATTCCGGTCAGCATTAGTTAACCCTCCCCGAGCTGCTAAACATAAAAATTGTGATAAAATGGGCTGTATTTAGACGCCAACAGCACCCAAACGGTATTCCAGAGAGAAAGGGACCTTCATTTATCGGACGCAAAATTGATCGGAAAATATTTTTGAAAGTGGTAAGGGTATTCAAAATTTGACGTCTTAACCCATTTTGGGCTGGTTAAATAGAGATACCCATTAAAATCTTAAAATCCCCGTTTTCTGTAGATTTCTCTATCAACATTTTGTAGGTTTTCAAGAAAAAATTCGGCTATTTGCAGGTCTTGGTGTGACATTACAAGTTGCATGAACAAAATATTCCGGTCAGCATTAGTTAACCCTCCCCGGGCTGTTGAAGGTCAAAATTGTGATAAAATGGGCTGTTTTTAGACACCAACAGCACCCAAAGGGTACACCACAAAGAAAAGTGCCTCCTTTTATCGAGCGCACAATTTATACGGAAACATTTTTGTAAGCAGTAAGGGTATTCAAAAGTCGACGTCTTAACCCATTTTGGGCAGGCTAAAGCGAGATATCCCTTGAAAGCTTTAAATTCCCATTTTCTGTGAAATTCCCTAACGGTAACTTGTAGAGTTTCAAGACAAATTGACTATTCGTAGGTCTTTATGTGACATTACAAGTTGCATGGACAAAATACTCCGGTGAGCGTTTATTAACCATCTACAAGCTGCCAAGCATCGTAATTTTGTTAACATGGGGCTGTTTTCAGACACGCACAGCACCCAATGTAGACATGAGAGATAAACATAATCTCCTTTGTTGGAAGTGGAATTCACAGAGGACCATCTTTGTAAGTAATAAGGGTATTAAAAAAAACAAGCGTTAACCCCTGTTGGGGAGGTTAACACGGATACCCATCGATAGCTTAAAAAATCGTTTTCCCTGGATGTCTTTACAAACATTTTGTGGGGTTTCCAAGAGAAAATGGCCGTTGATAGGTCTTGGTGTCATATGACCAGTTGCATGGATAAATTATTCTGGTAGGCATTTGTTAACCCTCCATGGGCTGCTAAATGTAAAAAAATGAAGAAATAGTCTGTTTTTGGACACCAACAAATGGAAATGCCACAGAGAAACGTAACTTCTTTTACCGGACGCAAAACTGATAGGGAAACATTGATCTTGATATTAACCCATTCTACCATTAATGATGGGTTTTACCTAAACATTTTTTTTTATCAAACCCAAACTGAGTCATTTGAGACTACTATACTCACCTTTCTCATAACATCAATGAGGGAACTTCAGTGAGACAGTTAAAAACAATTCATCAGACACTGTGGGGGTCATGAAAAATCATGGAATCTAATCGGGAAAAGCCATGATTCTCCAGAATCATAAAGTCTAGTTTTTTTTTTTTTTTTTCCACACATTTTTGTCCGTACGATTCAGAAGCCATTTTCGAACCGATTGTCACACAATTTGGCACACGCATAGAGTGGCAAAAAATCTAAAAATGTACCGAAGCGGAATTTTCGATTTAACCCTTTTTCGCCAGAATTGGCAAAAAACTGCCAAAATTGGGGTTTATCGGCACTTTCTCGAAACACGTCTTTAGGATTTTTTTTAAACATCCATCATTACTAGACCTACCTATGACACAACCTTTGATACACACGACATATTTGGCGATGCATATGGTAACCCTCCACAGGCTGCCAAACATCGAAATTTTGATGAAATGGGCCAGTTTCAGACCCCCACAACACCGAAACGATACCCGAGTGGTAAACATAACTTCCTTTATTGGAAGTGGAATTCACCGAAGATCATTTTTGTAAGTAATAAGGGTGTTCAGAAAACCAAGTGTTAACCCGTTTTGGGCTGGTTAAACAGCAATACCCCAAAAAAGCTCAAAACTTCATGTTTTCTGTGGATTTCTCTAAACGAGTCTTGTAGATTTTCAAGAAAAATTGGTCACTCTCAGGTCTTGGTGTGACATTACAAGTTGCATGGATAAAATATTCCGGTCAGCATTAGTTAACCCTCCCCGAGCTGCTAAACGGAAAAATTGTGATAAAATGGGCTGTTTTAGACACCAACAGCACCCAAACGATATACCACAGAGAAAGGGACCTTCATTTATCGGACGCAAAATTGATCGGAAAATATTTTTGAAAGTGGTAAGGGTATTCAAAATTTGACGTCTTAACCCATTTTGGGCTGTTTAAAGAGAGATACCCATTAAAATCTTAAAATACCCGTTTTCTGTGGATTTCTCTAACAACATCTTGTAGGTTTTCAAGAAAAAATCGGTTATTTGCAGGTCTTGGTGTGACATTACAAGTCGCATGAACAAAATATTCCGGTCAGCATTAGTTAACCCTCCCCGGGCTGCTGAAGGTCAAAATTGCGATAAAATGGGCTGTTTTTGCACACCAACAGCACCCAAAGGGTACACCACAAAGAAAAGTGCCTTCCTTTATCGCGCGTACAATTTATATGGAAACATTTTTGTAAGTAGTAAGGGTATTCAAAAGTCGACGTCTTAACCCATTTTGGGCAGGCTAAAGAGAGATATCCCTTGAAAGCTTTAAATTCCCATTTTCTGTGAATTTCCCTAACGGTAACTTGTAGGGTTTCAAGACAAATTGACTATTCGTAGGTCTTTATGTGGCATTACAAGTTGCATGGACAAAATACTCCGGTGAGCGTTTTTTAACCATCTACAAGCTGCCAAGCATCGTAATGTTGTTAACATGGGACTGTTTTCAGACACGCACAGCACCTAATGTATACATGAAAGATAAACATAATCTCCTTTGTTTGAAGTGGAATTCACAGAGGACCATTTTTGTAAGTAATAAAGGTATTCAAAAAGCCAAGCGTTAACCCCTGTTGGGGAGGTTAACAGGGATACCCATCAAAAGCTTAAAAAATCGTTTTCCCTGGATTTCTACAAACATTTTGTGGGGTTTTCAAGAGAAAATGGCCGTTGATAGGTCTTGGTGTCATATGACCAGTTTCATGGATCAATTATTCTGGTAGGCATTTGTTAACCCTTCATGGGTTGCTAAATGTAAAAAAAAATTGAGGAAATGGTCTGTTTTTGGACACCAACAACATCAAATGGAAATGCCACAGAGAAACGTAACTTCTGTTACCAGACGCAAAACTGATAGGGAAACATTGATATTGATATTAACCCATTCTACCATTAATGATGGGTTTTACCTAAACATTTTTTTATCAAACCCAAACCGAGTCATTTGAGACTACTATACTCACCTTTCTCATAACATCAATGAAGGAACTTTAGTGAGACATTTAAAAACAATTCATCGGACACTGTGGGGTCAAGAAAAATCATGGAATCTAATTTATTTATTGGTGTTTAAGGTTTGTAAGTAGTAAGGGTATTTAAAAGAATGAAACTTAACCCATTTTGGACTGAATAAGGAGAGATGCCCCTTAAACGCTTAAAATTTACATTTTCCGTGGATTTCGCCAACTGCTTGTTGGGGATTTTCAAGAACAATTTGACATTGGCAGGTCTTACAAATTGCATAGATAGAATATTCCGCTAGTCGTTTTTAATCCCTCTACAGGCTGCTAAACGTCAAAATTTTAATAAAATCGGCTGTTTTCGGGCAGCAAAATGGGTATGCAATAGATAAACATGACCTCTTTTATCAGACTTAGAATTCCTGAGGGATAATGTATGATAGTATTAAGGGTATTCAAGGGAGCGCGGTGGCTCAGTGGTAGACTGTTGTACTTCTATGCTAGAGGTCCCGAGTTCGATCCCCGTCCGGGACGACTCACGTTGTGTCCTTGGGCAAGGCACTTTGGCCCGGTTGCCGACATGGGGGCACGATGTCCCCGTGTACTAAGGCATACTGCACGTCGATGGTACACATGTCTTCAACCTCTGTAACCCTGCCTGAGCGGAGCCTGAACAGAGTGAGAATGTTGAGGAGCTGACAGTTGCTCGTCGATGCTTGGTGGTTCTCTCCGGGTACTCCGGCCTCCTCCACCTCTAAAACTATCACGGTCACGTTTAGCCATTGTGCAGAAGTATGTGCCCTTAAACACCAATAAATAAATAAATAAATAAATAAATAAGGGTATTCAAAAAACCAAGCCTTAACCCGGTTTTGTCTGATTAAAGACAGACAGCCCATGCCGTGTACGCTGCCTACATTACTTGTAAAATCGACACCCCCCACTAAATCTTCTGCGAGGTGCGGTTTCGGACCCGACCACCTGACGGTTCTGACCACATCAAATAACACACATTCGTTGTATTTAGCAGCAAGAAATTTCCCCAAGAAGCAAAGACAAAAATATGTCTGCGGAAAATAATGGCAAATATTTTATTTAGCCTGTATTTTGTCCGTATAGAAAATTTCTCACCCACATATACCTAAAAATGATTCAATGATACCATTGGACATATTTCTCTCATAAAACGTGAAAAAACACTTGATTTATTGCATTTTAGGACTGCGCATGTATATTCTTAGAAGATTCTCTGTCTGTTATTAAACTACGGCGTGTCTTTGATCTCGTTAGGGACGATCAGTGATTAGCACCTTTTCAACATTTTAGGACTGCGCATGTATATTCTTAGAAGATTCTCTGTCTGTTATTAAACTACGGCGTGTCTTTGATCTCGTTAGGGACGATCAGTGATTAGCACCTTTTCAACAAGCGCCATCGAAATTGAAAATAAAAAAAATAATCAAATTTCACTAAAACCTTTTACAGAATCGTGTTTTTCAGAAAACGCTTTCGTGATTGCGTGTGTCGTTTTCAAAATTCGGATCAGTAAGCACGAAATTATAAATATGTTGTTGTCAATAACAAAATTGAAAGCATGTCGGTCAAACTTGCATGACGTCAGAACTCGACTCGGGTAAAATACTGACGTGTGGTGAAAGGACTAGAGTAAGAAACGTTGATATCGCAATAGGCTTTAAAATGTCCATGGAATGGTCCTAAAATCAAGTTTATATTTGCAGCTTTATTGCAAATAGGTTTCCCGTTGTTTCCTGTTGAAATGTTATTTCCGTCAAGGCCAAGTACCATAGAAAATTTGGAATACTGGGCAGTGGGATAGGACACCTGCCCCATGAACAACTGCCTGCTATTAAAATTAATTAGCGGGGACCTCGCCCCCCCCCCCCACCCCATGCTGTTTATTTTACCTAGGACACATGCCCCCCTGCTGTTTTTTTTTTACCTAGGACACATGCCCCCCCCCCCCCCCCCTTACTGTTAGAATAGATTAAACATATTTTATTTGCCATTTGACAATGCAAATCAGGATTGGAGGACAAGTACTTACCACTTAGAAGCCCCTCCGTTCCTGTACGGTGACTAATAATTTACAATATGGCAGAACGTATTCCATAAATAACAGAATCTAGCAAAATCTAAATATTATAAACATTATAGACAAACACAAATTAAACTGAGAGAGAGAGAGAGAGAGAGGAGAGAGAGAGAGAGAGAGAGAGAGATCAAAAAAATAAATAGTATATAAAGAAAACCTGAAATACAACATTAGATCCAGTGATGATGCCCGCCCCCCACCCATTTGCATTCTGTAGTATCTTGGCCGTAATGGGAGTCTAAATTAACATCTTGATTACAGCCACTGAGCATAGGTTTTCACTTCTGGAGATGTTTACACAACTGTTTTTTCACTAAGTACACCTGCCCTGCCCCCGTTTGTTTGCTAACGGGCCCCTACCCATTGACCTTTCTATTTTTAGAAGCACCAGGGCCGACGGGGAGAGGGCGTTGTTGGGAGCATGGCTAGATTTTGCTATAAAATGCGGTTGAAGGAAGGTACCCTCAAATCTGGGGCGAAAGTGGCGAAAATGACAAAAGGCTACTTCAACGTATGGTAACGGTATAAACTACAGTCGATCTGGGCGATGTACAGACGAAAAATCATACCTTGGAGCCGGTTAGGCAATTTGGCACAAAAAACTCCGACTTCATGCTCAATCGCTGCTCTACAGTAGTCTACAACAGTCCTCAAGTCCATTCCAAACTGATAGAGTCGGGACGAATAGTACTCTCACTTTCCACGCGATGCGTGGTGTTCTTCACGCGGCCTCGACACTCGCAACAGATGCCAAAATGTCGGCCAGGGTGCGTAGAACAAGTTCTGAAAATTAGATGTCGCTGCCTTCAGCGGTCTAGAAACGCTTCATGTTTGTGAGAAGTGCAATTTTAATGTCTAATTGGCAAATTTTCGTTAATCGTTACCCGCCAAAAAACCTACTCACCGCCGATTTCTTTTCACTTCAACTTCTGACGATTATCTAAGGTTTAAAGATAGTGTCCGGATACCACTCCCCCGCCGCTCTTTTGGAGCTGGTTAGGCAATGTGGCACCGAAACCTGGGACGTTATGCTCAATCGCAGCTCTACAGTCGTCTACAACACTGCCCGTGTCCATTCTAAACTGATAGAGTCGGGACGAATAGTACTCTCACATTCCAAGCGATGCGTGGTGTTTTCCACGCGGTCCGGACACTCCAAACAGATCACAAAATGTCGGGCAGGGTTCGTAGAACAATTTCTGAAAATTTCAAGTCGCTGCCTCCAGCGGTCTGAACACCGTTCGTGTATGTCTGAAGTGCTATTTTAATGTCCAATATGCAAATCTTCGTCAATCTTTTCCTGCCTGCCAGAAACCCACTCACCGCCAATTTCTCTTGACTTTAACTTCTGAGATTCTCGTAGGTTTAAAAGTTGTGTTGGGATCCCTGGTGGCTGTCTTAAAGAAGCAACTTCCATTTGCAGTCAACTCTCCACCAGTCACACACAATTGTAACATTTAAGTGGACTTACTCCAGCGAGGAGGCACTGAAGGATTCTGCGCCCATTCCCGACGTCTTTTTTCGAACTGGCTTGAAAAGGAAGGACCAAATTCAAACAATTACCTCCTCTCTCCAAAACACATATCTCAGCCAATTTCTAGGCAGATTTCCATGAAATTTTCACTCCTTGTTCATGAATAGTTGTGGCATCACTTTCCATGAAGAGCGACATGAATTTCGCATTTCGTCACGTCGAATTGGAAAAGAGCGTATGCGCAGGATTTCTCCTGAAACAATCTTGGAAGATTTTAAAGAAAAAATGGCCATTTGCAGTTCTTAGTGTGACATTACAAGTTACATGGAAAAATATTCCTGTTAGTACTTGTTAACCCTCTACAAGCTGCCAGACATCAATATTTTGGATATATTTGAGATAAAATGGACCATTTTCAAATAGACACAGCACTCAGTGGGTATGTGTCAAACAAACATAACTCCTTTTGTGGGTCATTAACTTGTCGGACGACGATATTGATATTAACCCACTCCACCGTTAATGATGGTTTTTACCTAAACAATTTTCTTATCAACTGAGTCATTTGAGACGAACGAAATGGTTTGAAGCGCCGAAGGCGCGCAGGGACGATTTGGAGGACAAGCCCCTTTCAACACTCGTTAGCTGTTTGTTGTTGTTGTAGGATGTCAAGGCGCGGTGGAGAGAGGAAAAGGAAGGAGGGAGGTGGCTTAACCCGTCTAGGTTTCTTCCGGCTCTTTTTCTTTGGAGGTGGTTGAGATTGTAATGTGGAAGTCGACGATGTTGAGTTTAGTGTTGAGTTTGGTGAATGGATTGCGTCTAATTCCTTTTTGAGATCTGCCTTGGATTGTTCCCTGAACTCGTGGGTTTCGGAGGCGATTCGGTTTCCCATCTCAACTGCCCGCCTTCCCATCTCTATTATTCTCCTTAATTCTTCGGCGGTGACTGCAGACTTAGGTGGCTGTGTTGCTGAGATTGACACACCCGGGCTGTCCGGTAGAGAAGGAAGTGGGGAGTGAGGGGTGGGAGGTGGTGAAAAGGCAACCTCCGGTTCCTCCTCAGTCTCCACCAGACGTTCCTCATCCAACAGTACCGGCTCAGGAGCTGGCAGTTGGTTGGGGTGTACTAGTGGGACTAGGAGGGGAACTGGCAGCTGCCTCCAGGACCTCCATCCTCTCGCTAACCTCTTTCTTCCTATTCCGGAAGGCCTCCAGGCGCCTGGAATCCCGGTGCTTGGTGAACGGACTCTTCTTCTTGCTCTTCTTCTTTTCAGGGCCAGGTCCAGGCTTCTTCGGGTGAGGACCAGTGTGAGAGGGGTTCCTCTCACAAAAGGTGCTACCTCTCCCCGAAAAAGGTGTAGCGGTGTTGTGCTCTTCAATGACGAACTCCAAGTTCAGATGGACTCTCTTGCCTGTCTCCCGGACAGTCCAGGTGACAGGGCAAGAGATGCCCAGAGCTGCTATTGTTCTCTTCAGTCGCGCTGGTAGTTCCAGTGTTTCCATAATTATGGTGTTAATTAGGATCGAGCCAAGTCATTTGACACTACTATACTCACCTTTCTCATAACATCAATGAAGGAACTTCAGTGAGACAGTTAAAAACAATTCATCAGACACTGTGGGGTCATGAAGAATCATGGAATCTCATCGGGAAAGCCATGATTCTCCAGAATCATAAAGTCTAGTTTTTTTTGGGGGGGGGGGGGGGGGGGGGGGGGGTGTTGGGGTTTTTTTTTTTTTTCCACACATTTTGTCCGCACGATTCCGAAGCCATTTTCGGACCGATTTTCACAAAAATTTGCACACGCATAGAGGGGCACAAAATCTAAAAATGTACCGAAGCGGAATTTTCGATTTAACCCTTATTTCGTCAGAATTGGCAAAAAACTGTCAAAATTGGGGTTTATCGGCACTTTCTCGAAACACGTCTTGTAGATTTTTTTTAAACCTTCATCATTGATAGACCTGCCTGTGCCACGACCTTTGATACACATGACATATCTGGCGATGCATATGGTAACCCTCCACAGGCTGCCAAACATCGAAATTTTGATGAAATGGGCCGGTTTTAGGCCCCCAGAGACCCAAACGATACACGAGAGATAAACATAACTTCATTTATTGGAAGTGGAATTCACCGAGGATCTTTTTGTAAGTAATATGGGTGTTCAAAAAACCAAGCGTTAACCCGTTTTGGGCTGGTTAAACAGCAATACCCCCAAAAAGCTAAAAAATGCAGGTTTTCCATGGATTTCTCCAAACGAGTCTTGTAGATTTTCAAGAAAAAATTGTCACTCCCAGGCCTTGATGTGACAATAGAAGTTGCATGGACAAAATACTGCGGTGAACATTTGTTAACCCTCCACGGGCTGCTAAAAGTCAAAATTGTGATAAAATGGGCTGTTTTTGGACGCCAACAGCACCCAAACGGTATACCACAGAGAAAGTGGCCTTCATTTATCGGACGCAAAATTGATCGGAAAATATTTTTGAAAGTGGTAAGGGAATTCAAGATTCGACGTCTTAACCCATTTTGGGCTGGTTAAAGAGAGATACCCATTAAAATCTTAAAATACCTATTTTCTGTGGATTTCTCTAAAAACATCTTGTAGGTTTTCAAGAAAAAATCGGCTATTCGCAGGTCTTGGTGCGACATTACAAGTTGCATGGACAAAATATTCCGTTCAGCATTAGTTAACCCTCCCAGGGCTCCCCAACGTCAAAATTGTGATAAAATGGGCTGTTTTTGGACACCAACAGCACCCAATGGGTACACCACAAAGAAAAGCGTCTCCTTTTATCGAGTGTACAATTTATACAGAAACATTTTTGTAAGTAGTAAGGGTATTCAAAAGTCGAAGTCTTAACCCATTTTGGGTAGGCTAAGAGAGATATCCCTTAAAAGCTTTAAATTCCCATTTTCTGTGAATTTCCCTAACAGTAACTCGTAGGGGTTCAAGAAAAAATGACTATTCGTAGGTCTTTATGTGACATTACAAGTTGCAGGGACAAAATACTCCGGTGAGCGTTTATTAACCATCTACAAGCTGCCAAGCATCGTAATTTTGTTGACATGGGGCTGTTTTCGGACATGCACAGCACCCAAAGTATACACGAGAGATAAACATAATCACCTTTGTTGGAAGTGGAATTCATAGAGGACCATTTGTGTAAGTAATAAGGGTATTCAAAAAACCAAGCGTTAACCCCTGTTGGGGAGGTTAAAGGGATACCCATCAAAAGCTTAAAAATCGTTTCACCTGGATTTCTTTACAAACATCTTGTAGGGTTTCAAGAGAAAATGGCCATTGATAGGTCTTGGTATCACATTACCAGTTGCATACATTATTCTGGTAGGTATTTGTTAACCCTCCATGGGCTGCTAAATGTCAAAAAATTTGAAGAAATAGTCTGTTTTTGGACACTGACAACATCAAATGGAAATGCCACAGAGAAACGTAACTTCTTTTACTGGACGCAAACCTGATAGAGAAACATTTTTTGTAAGTAGTAAGGATATTCAAAAATCGAGGTCTTAACCCATTGTCGACTAGTTAAGGAGATATACCCCTCAAAAGCTTAAAATTCCCGTTTTCTGTGGATTTCTCAAAAAAATCTAGCACGTTTTCAAGAAAAATTGACCATTTGCAGGTCTTTGAGTGACATTACAAGTTGCATGGACAAAATATTCCGGTAAGCAATTATTAACCCCCAGAGCCTGCAAAGTATAGACATTTGAGAAAATGGGCTGTTTTGGGGCACCCATAACACCCAATGTGTACCTGCGTGATAAACATAACCTTCCTCATTGGAAGTGAAATTCACTGAGGATAATTTTTGTAAGTAATGAAGGTATTCATAAAACCAAGCATTAATCCGTTTAAGGGCTGGTTACAGAGCGATACCCCTCAAAAGGTTAAAAATTCGTATTTTCCGAGGATTTCTCTAAAAGCCTCTCGTAGGTTTTCAAGACAAATATTGGCCATTCTCATTTGAGACAACTATACTCACCTTGTATGATCTCAAAGTAAGTGTATAGTTATTTATCATCAAGAATAACTGCCCATAAGTTCCACTCTCACTGTGTCCCGCTTCATCGGCCAATTCCACGGTGTCCCACGCCAGCGGTCGATTTATCCAAACAAAATTACCAAGGTTACCACATCCTCCCTGCCTCTTTCTCCAACCAAACACACATTGAAAGGTACGCCTCCCCTCCTTTTCCACACTGCCCTGCATGATATCATTTATTATTTATTTATTGGTGTTTAAGGGCATATACTTATGCACAATGGCTAATCATGACCGTGACAGTTTTACGGGTGGAGGAAGCCACAGTACCTGGAGAGAACCACCGAGCAACGACGAGCAGCTGCCAGCTTCCCAACATCGTAACTCCGAACTGCAGCACAGGCAGGGTTAGATTGGTTGAAGACATGCGTACCGTCGACGTTCAGTACGCCTTAGTACATGGCGGCATCATGCCCCCATATGGACAATCAGAACTGTTTTCAGACACGCACAGCACCTAATGTATACATGAGAGATAAACATAATCTCCTTTGTTTGAAGTGGAATTCACAGAGGACCATTTTTGTAAGTAATAAAGGTATTCAAAAAACCAAGCGTTAACCCCTGTTGGGGAGGTTAACACGGATACCCATCAAAAGCTTAAAAAATCGTTTTCCCTGGATTTCTACAAACATTTTGTGGGGTTTTCAAGAGAAAATGGCCGTTGATAGGTCTTGGTGTCATATGACCAGTTGCATGGATCAATTATTCTGGTAGGCATTTGTTAACCCTTCATGGGCTGCTAAATGTAAAAAAAAAATGAGGAAATAGTCTGTTTTTGGACACCAACAACATCAAATGGAAATGACACAGAGAAACGTAACTTCTTTTACCAGACGCAAAACTGATAGGGAAACATTGATATTGATATTAACCCTTTCTACCATTAATGATGGGTTTTACCTAAACATTTTTTTATCAAACCCAAACCGAGTCATTTGAGACTACTATACTCACCTTTCTCATAACATCAATGAAGGAACTTTAGTGAGACAGTTAAAAACAATTCATCAGACACTGTGGGGTCAAGAAAAATCATGGAATGTAATCGGGAAAAGCCATGATTCTCCAGAATCATAAAGTCTAGTTGTTTTTTAGGCTTTTCCCTCTGGAAAAGACTATTGTTTTTCTACGGATTATTATTTTTTTTTTTTTTTTTTTTTGGGTTTTTTTTTTTTTTTTTTTTTTCCACACATTTTTGTCCGTACGATTCAGAAGCCATTTTCGAACCGATTTTCACACAATTTGGCACACGCATAGAGTGGCAAAAAATCTAAAAATGTACCGAAGCGGAATTTTCGATTTAACCCTTATTTCGCCAGAATTGGCAAAAAACTGCCAAAATTGGGGTTTATCGGCACTTTCTCGAAACACGTCTTTAGGATTTTTTTTATACATCCATCATTACTAGACCTACCTATGACACAACCTTTGATACACACGACATATTTGGCGATGCATATGGTAACCCTCCACAGGCTGCCAAACATCGAAATTTTGATGAAATGGGCCGGTTTCAGACCCCCACAACACCCAAACGATACCCGAGTGGTAAACATAACTTCCTTTATTGGAAGTGGAATTCACGGAAGATCATTTTTGTAAGTAATAAGGGTGTTCAGAAAACCAAGTGTTAACCCGTTTCGGGCTGGTTAAACAGCAATACCCCAAAAAAGCTCAAAACTTCATGTTTTCTGTGGATTTCTCTAAACGAGTCTTGTAGATTTTCAAGAAAAATTGGTCACTCTCAGGTCTTGGTGTGACATTACAAGTTGCATGGATGAAATATTCCGGTCCGCATTAGTTAACCCTCCCCGAACTGCTAAACGTAAAAATTGTGATAAAATGGGCTGTTTTTAGACACCAACAGCACCCAAACGATATACCACAGAGAAAGGGGCCTTCATTTATCGGACGCAAAATTGATCACAAAATATTTTTAAAAGTGGTAAGGGTATTCAAAATTTGACGTCTTAACCCATTTGGGGCTGGTTAAAGAGAGATACCCATTAAAATCTTAAAATCCCCGTTTTCTGTGGATTTCTCTAACAACATCTTGTAGGTTTTCAAGAAAAATCGGCTATTTGCAGGTCTTGGTGTGACATTACAAGTCGCATGAACAAAATATTCCGGTCAGCATTAGTTAACCCTCCCCGGGCTGCTGAAGGTCAAAATTGCGATAAAATGGGCTGTTTTTGCACACCAACAGCACCCAAAGGGTACACCACAAAGAAAAGTTCCTTCTTTTATCGCGCGTACAATTTATATGGAAACATTTTTGTAAGTAGTAAGGGTATTCAAAAGTCGACGTCTTAACCCATTTTGGGCAGGCTAAAGAGAGATATCCCTTGAAAGCTTTAAATTCCCATTTTCTGTGAATTTTCCTAACGGTAACTTGTAGGGTTTCAAGACAAATTGACTATTCGTAGGTGTTTATGTGACATTAACCATCTACAAGCTGCCAAGCATCGTAATGTTGTTAACATGGGACTGTTTTCAGACACCCACAGCACCTAATGTATACATGAGAGATAAACATAATCTCCTTTGTTTGAAGTGGAATTCACAGAGGACCATTTTTGTAAGTAATAAAGGTATTCAAAAAGCCAAGCGTTAACCCCTGTTGGGAAGGTTAACAGGGATACCCATCAAAAGCTTAAAAATCGTTTTCCCTGGATTTCTTTACAAACATTTTGTGGGGTTTTCAAGAGAAAATGGCCGTTGATAGGTCTTGGTGTCATATGACCAGTTGCATGGATCAATTATTCTGGTAGGCATTTGTTAACCCTTCATGGGCTTTTACCGGACGCAAAACTGATAGGGAAACATTGATATTGATATTAACCCATTCTACCATTAATGATGGGTTTTACCTAAACATTTTTTTATCAAAACCAAACCGAATCATTTGAGACTACTATACTCACCTTTCTCATAACATCAATGAAGGAACTTTTGTGAGACAGTTAAAAACAATTCATCAGACACTGTGGGGGTCAAGAAAAATCATGGAATCTAATTGGTGTTTAAGGTTTGTAAGTAGTAAGGGTATTTAAAAGAATGAAACTTAACCCATTTTGAACTGGATAAGGAGAGATGCCCCTTAAACGCTTAAAATTTACATTTTCGTGGATTTCGCTAACTGCTTGTTGGGGATTTTCAAGAACAATTTGACATTGGCAGGTCTTACAAATTGCATAGATAGAATATTCCGCTAGTCGTTTGTTAATCCCTCTACCGGCTGCTAAACGTCAAAATTTTAATAAAATCGGCTGTTTTCGGGCAGCAAAATGGGTATGCAATAGATAAACATGACCTCTTTTATCAGATTTAGAATTCCTGGGGGATAATGTATGATAGTATTAAGGGTATTCAAGGGAGCGCGGTGGCTCAGTGGTAGACTGTTGTACTTCTATGCTAGAGGTCCCGAGTTCGATCCCCGTCCGGGACGACTCACGTTGTGTCCTTGGGCAAGGCACTTTGGTCCGGTTGCCGACATAGGGGCACGATGTCCCCGTGTACTAAGGCATACTGCACGTCGATGGTGCACATGTCTTCAACCTCTGTAACCCTGCCTGAGCGGAGCCTGAACAGAGTGAGAATGTTGAGGAGCTGACAGTTGCTCGTCGATGCTTGGTGGTTCTCTCCGGGTACTCCGGCTTCCTCCACCTCTAAAACTGTCACGGTCACGATTAGCCATTGTGCAGAAGTATGTGACCTTAAACACCAATAAATAAATAAATAAATAAATAAATAAGGGTATTCAAAAAACCAAGCCTTAACCCTGTTTTGTCGGATTAAAGACAGACAGCCCATGCCGTGTACGCTGCCTACATTACTTGTAAAATCGACACCCCCCACTACATCTTCTGCGAGGTGCGGTTTCGGACCCGACCACCTGACGGTTCTGACCACATCAAATAACACACCTTCGTTGTATTTAGCAGGAAGAAATTTCCCCAAGAAGCAAAGACAAAAATACGTCTGCGGAAAATAATGGCAAATATTTTATTTAGCCTGTATTTTGTCCGTATAGAAAATTTCTCACCCACATATACCTACAAATGATTCAATGATACAATTGGACATATTTCTCTCATAAAACGTGAAAAAACACTTGATTTATTGCATTTTAGGATTGCGCGTGTATATTCTTAGAAGATACTCTGTCTGTTATTAAACTACGGCGTGTCTTTGATCTCGTTTGGGACGATCAGTGATTAGCACCTTTTCGACAAGAGCCATCGAAAAAGAAAATAAAAAAAATAATCAAATTTCATTAAAACCTTTTACAGAATCGTGTTTTTCAGAAAATGCTTTCGCGATTGCGTGTGTCGTTTTCAAAATTCGGATCAGTAAGCACGAAATTATAAATATGTTGTTGTCAATAACATAATTGAAAGCATGTCCGTCAAACTTGCATGACGTCAGAGCTCGACTCGGGTAAAATACTGCGGTGTGGTGAAAGGACGAGAGTAAGAAACGCTGATATCGCAGTAGGCTTTAAAATGTCCATGGAATGGTCCTAAAATCAAGTTTGTATTTGCAGCTTTATTGCAAATAAGTTTCCCGTTGTTTCTTGTTGAAATGTTATTTCCATCAAGGCCAAGTACCAGTGGGATAGGACACCTGCCCCATGAACAACTGCCTGCTATTAAAATTAATTAGCGGGGACATCCCCCCCCCCCCCCCATGCTGTTTATTTTACCTAGAACACCTGCACCCTGCTGTTTTTTTACCTAGGACACATGCCCCCCCCCCCCCCCGCCCTACTGTTAGATTAGATTAAACATATTTTATTTGCCATTTGACGATGCAAATCAGGATTGGAGGACAAGTGCTTACCACTTAGAAGCCCTTCCGTTCCTGTACGGTGACTAATAATTTACAATATGGCAGAACGTATTCCATAAATAACAGAATCTAGCAAAATCAAAATATTATAAACATTATAGACAAACACAAATTAAACTGAGAGAGAGAGAGAGAGAGAGAGAGAGAGAGAGAGAGAGAGAGAGAGAGAGAGAGAGAGAGATAAAAAAAATAAATAGAATATAAAGAAAACATGAAATACAACATTAGATCCAGTGATGATGCCCGCCACCCACCCATTTGCATTCTGTAGGCTTTCGAAATTCAGATTCACAGTTCAATTCCAAGAATATTTTCTGTTATAAGGTTTCTGTAAAGTTTAACGCAGTCCCTGTCTCGGATGCATAAAGGTAGGTGCCGTCGAAAAAAAACTCTCATTTTTTTCAGAATTTCGCTGGTTTAAGTGACAATTTACTCCATTCCTAATTCATTGAGCGCTGAATGTTTTCTATGCCTGCATGCAGCAAGCGTAGCACGACAACTTCTGTTTTATACGTTATTATTAAAAATGTGACCCTTACAGATTTAGGAGTTCCCATGTGGGTACAGTCGGAATAATTGTTTTTTTCGCAAAATCAGTCCCTGAATATATTGGTAACCGTGCAGTGGCCTTTCGGTGGTGAAACACGAGGCCGCAAATAGTTAAGGTTGAAAAGTTCATCAAATAGACAGATATAATGCCAAACTCAGCCGGTGACAGGTAAATAATGAATAGGAAAGTCGTTGAATTGAGAAGAAAGTAGGGACGAATCGTCCCCTCGGTTTCCACCTGATCCACGGTGTTTCCACGCGGTCTTGGCACTTGACAAAGATACTAAACTGTCGGGCAGGGACAGGAGAAAACATTCTGAGAATCTGAAGTTGCTGCCTTGTATGGTCGGGACATAATTGGTGTGTATCCGACATTGTATCTGTTCAGTTTGAATGTCAAATTAGCCAGACGACGGCTTTTTCGCCACCGGGTCGAGTTGTCAGTTTCTGCCGGTACGCTCTGAAATAAGCAGTTTAACTCCAAACTTTCAGTCCCACGTAAACGTGTGAATATTGAAAGCTGAACAGTTCGTCAAATAGACAGAAATAATGCCAAACTCGACGGGTGACAGGTGAATAGTGAATGGAAACGTCGTTGCATTGGGAATAGAGGAGGGACGAATCGTCCCTTCGGTTTCCACGCGATCCACATTGTTCCCACGCGGTCACGCCACTCGACAAAGATACTAACCTGTTGGGCAGGAAGAGTAGAACAACTTCTGAAAATTTCGTGTAGCTGCCTCCAGTGGTCTGGACGTAGTGGGCGTATGAGCGACACTGCTGTCTGTTCAATTTTAATGTCAAATTAGCCAGATTACCGCCTATTCGCCATTAACCCATGCGCGATTACTGTCCACTTTTCATTTCTGACAAATATCTAACTGTTACCAGCTTGGCGAGGTCCATTTGGCGCCAGTGTACACAATGCATCTTTCAGTCACCAGCGTCTCTCCACCAGAAACTGAGAATCCACGATTTCAAGCGGAACTACCCCAGAGGGGGAGCAGTGCCACAACCCCAGACATATACCCAGCGTCAGGTCGCACCGGCTAGAACGGCACCAAATTCAAACAATTACCTCAACTCATTAAAACACTATATCTCGGCCAGTTCTTGGCCGATTTCCATCATTTTTTCACTCATTCTTCACAAATAGTTACCGCATCTTTTCACACAGAGAGCGACACCAATTTCCCATTCTATCATGTTGAATGTCAGGAGAGGGTATGTGCACGTTCGGGGTGTGGGTTGAGAGAGAGGGGCGGCTGCCTCGAGGCCCATGCTTGGTTTCGGGACTTTCTAATAATATGACCGAGTTCGGGCGAGCTTCAGGGTCAAACGCTGAATGTTTGGGATGGCTGCTGCGAAAACGTTCGCCACAATCTATGGTGTCACACATGCACATGTTGTTATTATCAAGTACACGCGATCTGTTCAACGGGTTTGCTATTTAGCCCTAACTTGGACATTAAGCATACAGCATTCACGCCAATGTGAAAGAGTATTGCCGAAAGAATTGTTAGACACTGTAGGGAGTTTTCTATCGGCTATGCACTTAATATAGCCTAAAAAACTACCAGCTCTATATGCAATCTTATTTCGTCGCTGCCTAAAAAGACAAGCGGAATAGGTGAATCTCTCGATTTCTTGAAATCGAAAAATCTAGTTAGGCTTTTCCCTCTGGAAAAGACTATTGTTTTTCTACGGATTATTATTAGGCTTTTCCCTCTGGAAAAGACTATTGTTTTTCTACGGATTATTATTTTTTTTTTTTTTTTTTTTTTTTTTTCCACACATTTTGTCCGTACGATTCAGAAGCCATTTTCGAACCGATTTTCACGAAATTTTGCACACGCATAGAGGGGCACAAAATCTAAAAATGTACCGAAGCGGAATTTTCGATTTAACCCTTATTTCGTCAGAATTGGCAAAAAACTGCCAAAATTGGGGTTTATCGGCACTTTCTCGAAACATGTCTTGTAGATTTTTTTTATACATTCGTCATTGCTAGACCTGTCTGTGACACACTCTTTGGTACACACGACATATCAGGCGATGCATATGGTAACCCTCCACAGGCTGCCAAACGTCGAAATTTTGATAAAATGGGCCGGTTTCAAGCCCCCACTGCACCCAAACAATAAACGAGAGATAAACATAACTTCCTTTATTGGGAGTGGAATTCACCGTGGTTCATTTTTGTCGGTAATAAGGGTGTTCAGAAAACCAAGCGTTAACCCATTTTGAGCTGGTTAAACAGCAATACCCCCATAATGCTCAAAAGTTTGTGTTTTCCGTGGATTTCTCTAAACGAGTCTTGTAGATTTTCAAGAAAAATTGGTCACTCTCAGGTCTTTGTGTGACATTACAAGTTGCATGGATAAAATATTCCGGTCAGCATTAGTTAACCCTCCCCGAGCTGCTAAACATAAAAATTGTGATAAAATGGGCTGTTTTTAGACGCCAACAGCACCCAAACGGTATTCCAGAGAGAAAGGGACCTTCATTTATCGGACGCAAAATTGATCGGAAAATATTTTTGAAAGTGGTAAGGGTATTCAAAATTTGACGTCTTAACCCATTTTGGGCTGGTTAAATAGAGATACCCATTAAAATCTTAAAATCCCCGTTTTCTGTAGATTTCTCTATCAACATTTTGTAGGTTTTCAAGAAAAAATTCGGCTATTTGCAGGTCTTGGTGTGACATTACAAGTTGCATGAACAAAATATTCCGGTCAGCATTAGTTAACCCTCCCCGGGCTGTTGAAGGTCAAAATTGTGATAAAATGGGCTGTTTTTGGACACCAACAGCACCCAAAGGGTACACCACAAAGAAAAGTGCCTCCTTTTATCGAGCGCACAATTTATACGGAAACATTTTTGTAAGCAGTAAGGGTATTCAAAAGTCGACGTCTTAACCCATTTTGGGCAGGCTAAAGCGAGATATCCCTTGAAAGCTTTAAATTCCCATTTTCTGTGAAATTCCCTAACGGTAACTAGTAGCGTTTCAAGACAAATTGACTATTCGTAGGTCTTTATATGACATTACAAGTTGCATGGACAAAATACTCCGGTGAGCGTTTATTAACCATCTACAAGCTGCCAAGCATCGTAATTTTGTTAACATGGGGCTGTTTTCAGACACGCACAGCACCCAATGTAGACATGAGAGATAAACATAATCTCCTTTGTTGGAAGTGGAATTCACAGAGGACCATCTTTGTAAGTAATAAGGGTATTAAAAAAACCAAGCGTTAACCCCTGTTGGGGAGGTTAACACGGATACCCATCGATAGCTTAAAAAATCCTTTTCCCTGGATGTCTTTACAAACATTTTGTGGGGTTTCCAAGAGAAAATGGCCGTTGATAGGTCTTGGTGTCATATGACCAGTTGCATGGATAAATTATTCTGGTAGGCATTTGTTAACCCTCCATGGGCTGCTAAATGTAAAAAAATAAAGAAATAGTCTGTTTTTGGACACCAACAAATGGAAATGCCACAGAGAAACGTAACTTCTTTTACCGGACGCAAAACTGATAGGGAAACATTGATCTTGATATTAACCCATTCTACCATTAATGATGGGTTTTACCTAAACATTTTTTTTTATCAAACCCAAACTGAGTCATTTGAGACTACTATACTCACCTTTCTCATAACATCAATGAGGGAACTTCAGTGAGACAGTTAAAAACAATTCATCAGACACTGTGGGGTCATGAAAAATCATGGAATCTAATCGGGAAAAGCCATGATTCTCCAGAATCATAAAGTCTAGTTTTTTTTTTGTTTTTTTTCCACACATTTTTGTCCGTACGATTCAGAAGCCATTTTCGAACCGATTTTCACACAATTTGGCACACGCATAGAGTGGCAAAAACTCTAAAAATGTACCGAAGCGGAATTTTTGATTTAACCCTTATTTTGCCAGAATTGGCAAAAAACTGCCAAAATTGGGGTTTATCTGCACTTTCTCGAAACACGTCTTTAGGATTTTTTTTAAATATTCATAATTACTAGACCTGCCTATGGCACAACCTTTGATACACACGACATATTAGGCGATGCATATGGTAACCCTCCACAGGCTGCCAAACATCGAAATTTTGATGAAATGGGCCAGGTTCAGACCCCCACAGCACCCAAACGATACCCGAGAGGTAAACATAACTTCCTTTATTGGAAGTGGAATTCACCGAGGATCATTTTTGTAAGTAAAAAGGGTGTTCTGAAAACCAAGTGTTAACCCGTTTTGGGCTGGTTAAACAGCAATACCCCCAAAAAGCTCCAAACTTCATGTTTTCCGTGGATTTCTCTGAACGAGTCTTGTAGATTTTCAAGAAAAATTGGTCACTCTCAGGTCTTGGTGTGACATTACAAGTTGCATGGATAAAATATTCCGGTCAGCATTAGTTAACCCTCCCCGAGCTGCTAAACGTAAAAATTGTGATAAAATGGGCTGTTTTTAGACACCAACAGCACCCAAACGATATACCACAGAGAAAGGAGCCTTCATTTATCGGACGCAAAATTGATCGGAAAATATTTTTGAGAGTGGTAAGGGTATTCAAAATTTGATGTCTTAACCTATTTTGGGCTGGTTAAAGAGAGATACCCATTAAAATCTTAAAATACCCATTTTCTGTGGATTTCTCTAACAACATCTTGTAGGTTTTCCAAAAAAATCGGCTATTTGCAGGTCTTGGTGTGACATTACAAGTTGCATGAACAAAATATTCCAGTCACCATTAGTTAACCCTCCCCGGGCTGCTGAAGGTCAAAATTGCGATAAAATGGGCTGTTTTTGCACACCAACAGCACCCAAAGGGTACACCACAAAGAAAAGTGCCTTCTTTTATCGCGCGTACAATTTATACAGAAACATTTTTGTAAGTAGTAAGGGTATTCAAAAGTCGACGTCTTAACCCATTTTGGACAGGCTAAAGAGAGATACCCCTTGAAAGCTTTAAATTCCCATTCTCTGTGAATTTCCCTAATGGTAACTTGTAGGGTTTCAAGACAAATTGACTATTCGTAGGTCTTTATGTGACATTACAAGTTGCATGGACAAAATACTCCGGTGAGCGTTTTTTAACCATCTACAAGCTGCCAAGCATCGTAATGTTGTTAACATGGGACTGTTTTCAGACACGCACAGCACCTAATGTATACATGAGAGATAAACATAATCTCCTTTGTTTGAAATGGAATTCACAGAGGACCATTTTTGTAAGTAATAAAGATATTCAAAAAGCCAAGCGTTAACCCCTGTTGGGGAGGTTAACAGGGATACCCATCAAAAGCTTAAAAAATCGTTTTCCCTGGATTTCTACAAACATTTTGTGGGGTTTTCAAGAGAAAATGGCCGTTGATAGGTCTTGGTGTCATATGACCAGTTGCATGGATTATCTGGTAGGCATTTGTTAACCCTTCATGGGCTGCTAAATGTAAAAAAAATTGAGGAAATAGTCTGTTTTTGGACACCAACAACATCAAATGGAAATGCCACAGAGAAACGTAACTTCTTTTACCGGACGCAAAACTGATAGGGAAACATTGATATTGATATTAACCCATTCTACCATTAATGATGGGTTTTACCTAAACATTTTTTTATCAAACCCAAACCGAGTCATTTGAGACTACTATACTCACCTTTCTCATAACATCAATGAAGGAACTTTAGTGAGACAGTTAAAAACAATTCATCAGACACTGTGGGGTCAAGAAAAATCATGGAATCTAATCGGGAAAAGCCATGATTCTCCAGAATCATAAAGTCTAGTTATATATTTGTGTTTCTGCACTGATATTGATGTGTTGAC
Organism: Pictodentalium vernedei; assembly: GCA_031216915.1. Classification (NCBI taxonomy): domain Eukaryota; kingdom Metazoa; phylum Mollusca; class Scaphopoda; order Dentaliida; family Dentaliidae; genus Pictodentalium; species Pictodentalium vernedei. The sequence continues at coordinate 102,393,330 of CM062292.1, forward strand.
TGTCACTCCGTAATGTAAACCAAGTATCGATGACTAAGAATAGTTGACCCGCAACAAGGAGAGGTTTTCTACTTTGCGTTGACTGCGGAAAAAATCGTTGGAAACCATTGACGCTGAATAGTAAATGAATTTTGTTAAAACTGCTATAGACTTAACTCTGCAATTGTTTGGTAATGTGATTTAAAACAAAGGCTGTTTTGTAAAACCACCAGAACTTGCGACGAGGTTGGCTTGATATAGAGACATATCCGGTGCAATTTCCTTAAGGCTTGGGTGATGTTCCATGACTCACACACTTGTGCTATAACACAACAGGTTGTGTGTTATCCCAGATTGGGCAAAACATATTACCATGGACCTGTTCACACTCTCGATCAATAGTTTTATTAACTGCATGACTCTTGCATATCCAGATTGTACCGAACCAAATTATGATATCCAGTTAACTAAAAAGCCAGCCGAAAAAGGCCAGTCTTTTAATCTTTGCTCAACAATCAGGACATTGATACATCCGTTGCCCCTATAATACAAGCAGTTATTTATTATGCCACCGAACCGCCGAAGGAGGATTCGGGGGTATCTAGTAGAGACCTCCGTCCGTCCGACCGTCCGTCCGTCCGTCCGTCCGACCGTCCGTCCGTCCGTCCGTCCGTCCGTACAAACATTTTGGATTCTAATTTCAAAGCCATCGGTCGGATTTGGATCTCGTCATGCTGATAGACCCGCATGGGGGAATGGATATGCAGAAGGAACGGGCTCCGTCCAATAATGCTTCCCAGTGTTATGACCCTTTTTGACTCTTTCGACTTAGAAACTTTTTCTTGACCTCTGTATTGCATTCACTATATGTTGGATTGGGAAAAAAACGCTTACTTAATTGAATCATAATTTTAGGGGTTACTTGTGGATGACTAGACAATGCTTCCTTTCGATTTTGGTCCAGCTAGCTAATTCAGTGTGGCCCACAGTGCGTTATAACACCATCGGGAGCATATACCACGCTTCGCGTTGCTCTTGTTAGATATGATTTTCATTTCCAACATTGCGCATTATCGAGCTCGGCTGATATATCCACATTATCGTTACAGTGAAGTGATTTGGATCGTTGTATCACGTCGAGTTGAGGAGGTCAAATCACCAGATCAAACGAGCTGCCACAGACAGCGAGTTTGATCCGGCGATCTGACCTCCTCAACGAGACTTGATGCGACAACCCAGATCACTTCCCTGTAGCGATAAAAGGTTTATTATATGACTTCTAGTTCAACATCGCATGCCAGCGCTAGAATTAACAATTCCCCCAACCTTTTTTGATAAATTGGATTGAAGTAAAAAAGATCTATTTTTGTTTACATTTATTTTTGCAACAGGTGCCCCCAACCTTTTTTGGTAAATTGGATTGAAGTAAAAAAAAAAACTATTTTTATTTACATTTATTTTTGCAACAGGTGCACACTTCTGGGATATTCCCCGATTCGCATGAATACGTAACAAAGTGAACAAGCAACTTTCATTTTGACCCCGACCACCGATCGAGCGCACTCATCGGAGTAAAGTGCTCTCTGCGGTCGGAACAGCTAATTATGCGAATTCGAACGCACCCGTAAATAGTCTGTCATAGTATAGTGATACGGAATCGGATTCCACATTGTGGATTTTCAGGGGACCAGGAAAAAGTTCGTCAAACAGTAGTGATGTGTAGCGGTTGAATTATATAGTCATATGATAAGGCGTCAAACTCGGCTGATATGACGCCGATGTCGGTGGATATGAACCAAGCTAGAGTTGCCCCCTTCCATGCGTTATTTGGCGCAACCATTTTGTTTACAACGAACTCGTTCATCGTTTTTCGTCGAAAGCAATCAACCATTAATCAGTCAGTAAAATCTGAGAACATTTTGTAATTATTTGATTTGGTTTAACCCTTTGAACTCCAGTGGTACCGTCCATGCCAGTTCAATGGCAGCAATTTGAAGGCTACACGTTGAAAATACTGATTGGTCTTCCCCACAATATTTACCGAACAGCCATCCTATATAATGACGTTATGACGTATCATGTTCCTGGCCGAAAAAGCGGCCGCTGGGGTTCAGAGAGTTAATAAATAAAGAGGTTGTTACTTAAGTCTCAGGCTGATATGTAGTTACCTCCGTCTGATATCTCGGCCGATATGAAACTAACCAAGTAATAACCGCTAATTGCATCCAGATATGTCCTGGATATGTCACCAAGACTAACTTTTCTTAATCAAGTTTGACCTGTTAGTTCTATAACAAGTAAATGGAAATAAATACACCTTTGGTATGTTTCGCTGAAGGCAAAACATCACTGTTAGGCTAATTTATGAGAAAGAGGCAGCAGAAGTATCAAGGACTTCTCCAAAGATGGACTGTTGATGGCTTTATCCTTTCTTTTTATAAAATTAGTGACACTTTGTCTGAAAGGGTGACGCAATCAACATCTTTCCTCTGAGAAGACTTGTGTGTACATTCTTTTTATGCCATTCTTTCACACGCCGAAGGCGCGCAGAGACGATATAGGGCAAGCCCGCTTCAACCCTTGTTAACTGTACAATTTTGTAACATGTCCGGCCATGGAAAAGGAGCTGAGTGTCAGGATACTTAGCGGCGCTTGTGTCTTGTACGTTTCTTCAGAGGAGGTGGCTAACATGGAACTACCGTAATAATCGTTGTTGGTGTGGTTGGAGGACGACCAGAATGGTAGGGACAAGTCCTGGCTGCCTCGGCTGTTTTCTGGGTATCATTGGCTGCTAAAAGTGCCTTGAGTTTCTCATCGCTTTTTCCTGGTCGCTTCGTGGGGTTTTTTTTAATCGCCGATTCAGCTCTTCTCTCTGTTTTTAGAGCTCCCAGTGCTCTCTCCGCTCTTCCCTAAGGGACCTCGCCTGGAACCGCATCTCGCAACAAAGATAAACCTCCCTCCTCCATCTCATTTCCGAAGAAAAATGAGTTGGGCTGGAGATTGTCTTATCTCCTGGCGATCCGGCGTCCTCCGACTCCCCCTCCCCCTCCCCCGCACTGAACAGAGATCGGTCAGGGATGCAAGGGATGTTCCTTTCAATGTCTCTCTCTGCCTTCTTCTCTCCCCTTGCCATCTTCGTATGCACGAACTCCTACAGCCTACGAGCATTACGGCGTCTGGCCCCTTCCTTCTCTTCTTTTTCTTCTTTCCCTCTGTACGGATTCGGCTTTTGTGTTAGTCTTCATCCAGCTTGTCTGCGTCACTTGGGGGTTGCATGTGCGGGAAGACCCCCCCCCCCCCCCCCCCCCCACACACACACACACGAAAGGTACTACACCTCTCCAAGGACTCCGGTTCTGTTATTCACTCAAAATCTACTGCTAAGTGAATATTTTACCTTGCGCTCTTGGATACACCTGGTGGCAGCAAGAGCAGTCTTCAGGCTTAGCAGTGTCACCTGGATGGGGCTCCATTTGTTCGATGTTATCATCTCTGAGTCTAAGGTGTGAGGCAGTTAGTTCAGTAGCTGTAGTCATGTTTTGTACCTGTTAGAGAAGGCTTGTTAGCTTGTGAAAAGTGATTGAAATGGCCCATCTCCCAGAAATACAAACAAAAATGTATTTCATAAAATAAATGAACAAGACATCTCACGTTACCGTCTCTATGAGGGCAATTTCCACATTTTTTTCGGAATTACCCAAGGTTTCACTTACCTTGGATATAATATTGTCCATTAACCGGAGGCGTCAACATTTGCTCGTGGAGTCACTATTGTGGATCTTTGTGAATGTACAAGGTAGTCGCTCTGTGTCTGTGGAGATCAAAATATCTGTGATTTTCGCATGTATCAAAGAGATGCGGTAAATATTTGATTCCACAGACTAAAGTGACAGATTTATTTGATCTTATACAACAAATGATCCCAACGCAAGGGTCATAAGCAATGTTTTGTCAGTTGCTTTGTAAACTAAGATGCAACGATATGTGAAACTGACAGTGACATAATTACCAAATCTTTCAGTCCAATTATCTTGTCTAAGAAGCACGTTTTCATTAGAACTTATGGGTTTTTTCCTAAATTGGCTTCCTTTCTTTTTTTTCCTTTTTGTTTTCACAGAAACAAGGGAACGTTAATCCTCTTGCCTCTACGCACTGATATCAAAATAAGCAAATTTCAAGCAGCAATTTTTTCGCATAATCAGGCCGGAAAATAAGCGGTCCGACATTCGCAGAATGGGGTCCCCAGAGGGTGAATTTGATGATGCTATCCCACACAGTGGCTCAGTTTATCCTCAGCGCACCTCTTTCTGTTTAGTTTTGGGAACCGGATTCAGGTTGAGGTTCACAGAGGGTAAATTTAGTGATGCTACCCTGCTGTGCAGGGTAGCATCATTAAATTCACTCTCTGAGGACCTCATTTTGCAGATGACAGTCTGCTTATTTTCTGGCTTGCGCATAATGCAACCAGGAATTTAACAAATTCAGCCTTTGGACTCTGGTTAATGAATTGGTTATATTTCTACAAATTAATCAAAACAATGTTGACAGCATCTGTGTTTGCAGTTATTTTGGAAAAACTTTGGTAGAGCGAGTTGCAGAATTTCCGTCGTGTTGTAACATTAATGCACAAGTATAACACATATTATTATTTAGTCTTCATAAGACTCTGCCCCAACGAGGCCGACCTTGCCCAGGTAGGCTTCGCTAGGGCAGGTCTGCAAGAGACTACATTTATATTTACCTCAAAACCTCTTTTTTTGGTTCGGCGGTGATGTGTACTGTATTGGCCATATGCCGGGTTTTTAGACCCAACGTACTCACTAACGGTATTGAAATGCTACCGTTATTTTGTAATATTGCTCTGCACCGAATAGCGTGTTAAAGTCGGTGGGTCAAAATTGCTTGAACGGGTTCCGTGTTGGAGATTACAATCGTAATTATGGATGGGGAAACAGCTAACATTAGTCTTCTGTTGTAGGTATCACAGAACTAAATAGTTTCCCATAGGCCATCGTTATAACGTTCAGGCGAAAAAAAATATATGATCGCATCACTTTAATATTTGGCATTCAAATATCAAGTATAATGTCAAGTATAGCCCTTGAGACAACTTTTTCTGCCCTGAAAACTGGGGGTCACGAAACAAATAAGAGAGAAAAGTGGCTCTAAGGGAAGTACCGGTCACGTGCACATATTTTTCAGGGAATTCCCGACAAAAACACACAAAAAGTAAATTGTATTTTTTAGGTCCAAAAGTCATCAAATCACCCTCTTTTTTATCAGGAACAATAATGCAAGATGTCAATAGAATGTTTCAAACGTTTATTGAAACAATATATTTTCCCAAGGCTGTTTATTTTTTAGAGATTGCATCATTTCCGAGTTAACATTTCAAGGCGGGTGACTCCAATTCAAATATTTAGTTCACCGATACCTGTAAGCTTGTACTGGCGAAACTTAAAAAACAGACATTATTGAACTTTCTTCACGACTTCTTTCTTATCACGAAAGAAATTTTAATGTGGAAATGGAATAAAGGGCATGGTCTCATCCACATTATTTGAAAAAGAGTTCTGATGTACATGGACCAATTAAGCTTCGTAGGGGGGTTTCTGTGGTTTTTCTCGTTTCGTGGATTGGATTATTAGATCGGATATGATCTGTCCGAACCATCTCATTAATTCCATTTACATGTAATCAAGTGGTATTCAGGCACATGTTCCATAACTCTCTGGAGATGTCCCCTCAATTTCAGCAAATGTCCGATCAATATCACGCGATGGCTGAACAAGCCATTAATTTTAACCCTTTACTCGACGAGCTCGTTCCAAAGAGGGGTCACATGATATGGTTTTGTTGACATTTTTTGAAAAAAAGTATTTTTTCAGCTGCTGAATTTGCATATTACTCGGGCGGCTGTGGCCGATTCGTTGGGTAAAGGGTTAAAGCATATTAGCTATAAACTAAGAGAAATAAATTGCTGAATGACAACAGGAATATTTGTATCTTGACCTTTTTGATAACATAAAAGCCTGACATCCGTTCCTGGAATGCTGCCTGAGGAAACTGACAGTTGTCCTGCAAATTATATCAGGGGTAATATAAGGTGTAAAAGTTTAAAATATTTGTGACTTTCATCATGTGTTTATATGACGGGAACTGTATATTTGAAAATGTGAATGAAATACAAATGTTTCTTAGATATCAAATAAATAAGCAGCATGTCCGTTGGAAACTTCCGACTCACTTCCCGTAATTAACGTTTTGATTCGTGAAGTGGCGCAGTACTTGAGTACTGTATTAGATAGGTTCTCATCTACTTACATCTGGGAAAGAAAGAGACAGGCAAGAATCAAAGGCAGGAAATAGAGTAATAGGAAGAAGAAACGGACAGAAAGGAACCCCACATTCAGGACTTTAATTCATGCGAGAATCAGAATGGATTTGCGCGAATAATTCTCGCAAGGAAAACGATGAGAATCAACTTGTTCATTTGATTCTGATCATAGATTCTGAAAGCGTCCTTGAAGGCCTGGAGATTTCTAATTTAGCGAAACTTGACAAAGTCAAGATAAGCTATTGCCATCACGCGTGCAGAAGTCTATTAGTCTGTGAGTTTGTTCACATTTTCATTTAGCACAGGCTACACCCCGTAGTTCTAGTCCGATCGTCACGAAATTTCATATTCAGGTTTGGGATCATGTCTAGATGAGAACGTCCCCTTTTGGTCGCGATCGGTCAACCGGTATGGCTGCCCGAGCCCAAAACCCGAAAACCATTAGCACAGTTCCAATTCCTATAGTTTTGATCCCAGATTCGGTGAAATAATGGCTACGGTTAACCGGATATTATCCGTTTATAGCTCTCGCTTAGTCGGTTGTGAAAATGAGACAACCGTTTCAGCCCTAGAACTTAAACTCTAGAAAATATAAAAATATGAGTTTCAGTTTCACTATGGAATATGTGTTGGTTACACTCTCAAGGGTTTAACAGTACTCTTGAATGTTAGAACTGAAAACTGATTCTTGCAGCTGGAGTTCGCAAGAATTAAAACCGATTCTAGTGAATCGGGACGAATTTTAAGGCGTGACGTTTTCTGTTCAGAATCTTAATGACTCCCCACAGAAACATCTCCCCAGGAAAAAAACCTACTTTTTGTATTTTTTATGTCTATTTTATTTTATTAACAAAAATTAAAAATAATATCTGTTGAGGAAAGACATTCATAGATACAGCACTCTCTGACCACAAACGCGGGCAGAGAATTTCGACCGGATCGCGACTGGGTCGCGCTCCAGACGAAATTATTTGTCCTCCTTTCTCCCCACAGCACTGTAAGATCTGACCTTCCGAAGAAGAAAAGCGCGAACATTGAATCAGAAATGCAATTTTCGCCTGTTTTCGCCTGTTCTCTTTGAGCCGGCAGTTGATTTCCCAGTATTTCCTGGACGAAATCTCAACCCTTTGTGTTAGTATATCTCGATCGTATTGCGAATTGATAGCGAAAAAGACCGCTTTGTGATTACAGTACTGCAATGAGTGTGGCTGGCCAAATTAGCTGTTCAAATACAATGTTAAATGCCTTAAATTTGCATAAAAATGGTCTTTCAGACCATTTTAACGCAAATTTACAGAAATATATTTTTTGGATTTGAAACCTAACAAACTGAAATCAGTATTTTAACTGATAACTGTTGGTAGGTTACGCTATATAATACCGTGGTAACCTATGGAAAAAGTGTTCCAACACTTTTTCGCTTTCTTCGTTTTCAGCTTAACTTGACAAAGTCAAGATAACCTATTGCCATCACGCTTGCTGAAGTCTATCAGTCTGTTCACATTTTCTTTGACACAGGCTACTTCCCGTAGTTCTTGTCCGATCATCACGAAATTTCATATGCAGGTTCGAGGTCATGTCTAAATGAGAACGTCCGTCCCCTTTTGGTCGCGATCGGTCAACCGTGACGGCTGCGAGAGCCCGAAACCCGATAACCTTCAGCACAGTCTACAGATCGTATTTATGAAGGGAGTTCATTGTGACTTGGTAGGATGACTCTGTATAATGTTTAGTTATTAAGTCTTGATAGAAATTCCGCCAAAATAAATAGCCAAAGCGAGATCGCGCGTTGGTTGTTGTTTATTTTGACGGAAATTCTGTTAAGATGTAAACGGCATGTCATTCTGGTCATATGTGGATGCAGTGCGCAACATTTGAGTTAAATTTGTTTTGAAAAACTTTCATATCTGACGGGCAAAACATGTGTGATTAGGAAGGTAATTTATGCTGTGTTGTTTTATCGTAACCTGTACTGCATTCGCGTACTTTACAATAACGTACCCCCCCCCCCCCCCCCCACACACACACACATGTAACTTAAAGGATCGTTCGCCTGTTATTTCCAGGAATGTGATTCAGTTCCTAGTACGCTACGAACGACCTGATCTACGCGTTATGACCATAATAAGGCTATCACATCTTGTACATATGGCCTGTGCACAAGCAATGTTTCAGCCAATGAACCTCCAGGTTACCCTGAGCTCCATTGGCAGAAACATTGCCTGCGTTTGTTATGAGTAACCAGGAGTACCTACCGTGCTTTGGATGCCGTTCGATATGGCAAGTGTGCGCAATTCCTACGCGCAATAAAGCCTAGATAAGCGCACAGTTCGTGACAGGACTTCTAGTTTTAACTCTACCCAAGAGTACATAGCGGTTCTACTACAACCGGTTAAACGAACATGAGTCTGCAGTTGTGCACGCATCCTCGGCAAAATCGTGTAGAAGCTAATGCTGGTAGATGACGTTTTTCTTTTTCTTATTTTCCAGGTTATGGACGAGTAACGCCGCTATCTGAAGCTGGAAAAGCCTTTTGTATCATTTATGCCGTTGTAGGCATTCCTCTTACCCTTGTGATGTTCTCGGCGATCGTGGAACGTTTGATGATACCATCTAAATGGTTCTTGTTGTGGATGTACCGGAAGTTAGGACATATATACAAAATTATTCACATTCAGCTTCTGCATCTGTTGTTACTGTTTGTGTGCATTTTGGTGCTATTCTTTTTAATACCGGCCGGCATTTACTCCGCCCTGGAACCTAAATGGAATTACCTAGATTCGTTTTATTATTGCTTTATCTCCTTGACAACCATTGGGTTAGGAGATTACATTCCAGGCGACTCTCCAGAACAGCCATACAGAGCGTTGTATAAAGTCTGTACAACAGGTAAGTGCAATATTTAGAATCCTGTTATTTCCTCCCCCAACAATACTTATGCTTAACCCTTTAACTAACATGAAAAGCAGACGACACTTGCAAACAACATTCTTGAATAACTATTTTTTTTTCATTTTTAGCTCAACTTTGACGAAGTCAAATTTGAGCTATTGTCATGGCCCGTCGTCCGTCTGTCCGTCCGTCTGTCCGTCTGTCCGTCTGGCCGTCTGGCCGTCTGTCCGTCTGTCCGACGTCAACAATTGGCTATGGCTCGGGCTAGAGGTCGTATTTATGAACCGATCTTTACGAAACTTCTTGTGTACCTTTGTTATGACCCTGGGACGGGAACGAGTGTTTTTAGGTGTGGTCCGAAATTCAAGATGGCTGCCAGTGGCCATTTTGTGCCGATGATGCAAAAATCAGTTTTTTGTACAGAACTTCTGTATGAAAGTTCTGATTTGAATAAAGTTTTGTATAAATGTTTAGTACCATGGGATACATCACATATAATACGGGTTTTTTTCTCGTGCGTAAATTATGCAAATTAGACTGACTTTGATTTATTTAGTGTTACTTTCAGAGCTGTAAGTGCCAAGCTGCTATGGCTCGGGCGAGAGGCCGTATTTATGAACCGATCTTTACGAAACTTCTTGGGTACCTTTGTTATGACCGTGGGACGAGAACGAGTGTTTTTGGGTGCGGTCCGAAATTCAAGATGGCTGCCAGCTGCCATTTTGTACCGACGATGCAGAAATCTGTTTTTTGTACAGAACTTCCATATGAAAGCTCTGATTTGAATAATTTTTTGTATGAATGTTTAGTACCATGGGATACATCACATATAATACGGGTTTTTTTCTCGTACGTAAATTGTGCAAATTAGACTAATTTTGATGTTTTTTGGGGTTACTTTCAGCACTGTAAGTGCAAATGCCAATACGGCTCGGGCTAGAGGCCGTATTTATGAACCGATCTTTACGAAACTTCTTGGGTACCTTTGGTATCACCGTGGGACGAGAACGAGTGTTTTGGGGTCCGGTCCGAAATTCAAGATGGCCGATGGCAGCCATTTTGTACAAAATTAGGTGCAATCAGATTTTTGCACAGAACTTCCATATGAAAGCCCTGATTTGAATAATTTTTTTGTGTGAATGTTTAGTACCATGGGATGCATCACATATAATACGGGTTTTTTTCTCGTGCAGAAATTATGCAAATTAGATGAACTTTGATTTTTTCAGTGCGACTTACACACAGTAAGTACACATGTCAATACGGCTCAGACTAGAGTCTGTATTTATGAACTGATCTTCACGAAATGTCTTGGGTACCTTTGTTATCACCTTGGGACGAGAACGAGTGTTTCTGGGTGCGGTCTAAAATTCAAGATGGCTGCTAGTGGCCATTTTGTACCGAAATTAGGTCTAATCAGTTTTTTGTACACAACTTCTATACAGCTCAGACTAGAGGCCATATTTATGAACCAATCTTTACGAAACTTCTTGGGTACCTTTGTTATCACCGTGGGATGAGAGCGAGTGTTTTTGGGTGTGGTCCGAAATTCAAGATGGCCACCAGCAGCCATTTTGTACCAAAATTAATGCAATCAGTCTTTTGTATAGAACTTCTGTATGAAAGTTCTGATTTTAATAAATTTTGGTATGAATGTTTAGTAACATGGAATACATCACATATTGTAAGGGGTTTTTTTTCGTGCAGAAATTATGCAAATTAGATGAACTTTGATTTATTCAGTGCTACTTACACAATGTAAGCACACATGTCAATACGGCTCAGGGTAGAGGCTGTATTTATGAACCGATATTCACAAAACTTCTTGGGTACCTTTGTTATCTCCTTGGGATGAGAATGAGTGTTTCTGGGTACGGTCCAAAATTCAAGATGGCTGCCAGTGTTCATTTTGTACCGAAATTAGGTCCAATCAGTTTTTTGTCACAAGTTCTATACAGCTCGTATTTATGAACTGATCTTCACAAAACTCTTGAGTACTTTTGTTTTCACCTTGGGACAGGAACGAGTGTGTTTTGGGGTGCCTTTGTTATCACTGTGCTATGAGAACAAATATTTTGGGGTTCAGTCAGACCCACTCTGGGACTCAAAGATTTTTTCTAGTTCAGCATCTGACTGTCACCCACCTTTACAATACTTTACCTATACATTTGTTACAGGCAACGGTCAGTATTTATGTACAGATCGTTACAATACTTTATATGTACCTTTGTTATCAGGTCATTACCTAGATGTTTGTCATTGCTGTGTCACATACTATACATGTACATGTCTTTGTCTTGACAAGTTGAGCTACAGTGTCATTGACACTTTCATTTATCTCAAAAACATAGGTTATGACCCCTCATTGGACCGAGCTCGACGAGCTCGTTCCAAAGAGGGGTCATAACCTATGTTTTTGAGACACAAAAAATTGAAAAAATAATGGAATTTAATTGGCGATTTTTGTGAATAGTGCTGGCTGCTTTTGGCCGTTACGTTGGGTAAAGGGTTAACAAAGTGGGGAACCTATGGTACAAAGAAGACTGCGAAAAACAAAACAGAACTTGTCTCGCTTTCCGAATTCAATTGAGATATCATTACCACAATCGAAAAAGACAAATCACCCCACACAGGGAAATACAAAGAATGCCCGCTTCATTCTCGTGATGGTTACGGAAAACTAAATTCACGCGAACTGTTAAAGAAAGATAGTTTTTCGAATTGAAATGTCGAAGTTGTGACTTCTTAGCTGTCAGAACTGTGAAACATATTGCTTTGGTTACGCGTAACTCATTTTGCAAACATCACTTTGTGACATCCGTGATTCATTCCTACCAAATTGGCCTGGTATCTAGGACAGGAGCTGACGTCAAAGAATCCGTCGGAACATTTTTAAATCATCCCTCAAGTGGTTTAAATCGTCCCTCAAGTGTAACAATGTGACATCTGCAATGCTGCAAGCCTTGAAATAAACAATCTGTCATTTGTACACTGAGGCCCTCAGAGGGTGAATTTGCTGATGCTAACCCATACAGTGTGCTAGAATTACCCAATTTATCCTCTGGGTACCTCTTTCTGTTTTGGCCTGAGAGCTTGATTCAGATTGAGGCTCATAGAGGGTAAATTTAGTAATGTTACCCTGCTGTGCAGGGTACACGCTAAAAACTAAAGTGTTAAAAACTGCACTTGAAGTGCTGTATTTAACACTTACTAAGTGCTGAACTAGCACTTTGTTCAAGTGTAGATATCCCAGAACTTGACAGGTGTTGACAATAATACCACTTGACAAGTGTAATGTCGCGACACTTAAAAGGAAACAACGCAGATGACGCGGATCAGGCTCGAACTCTCGAGCCTGATCCGCGTCATCTGCGTTGTGTCCTTTTAATTATGTACCCACCAAGCGCAAATCAAATTGTGGACGATTCTGGAAGAACCACCAATGGATGACACATGGGAAGTGCCATCCATTCAAGTTTCAGATGTCTGACGATTGTAATGTCTAAGTGCTTAAAGCATTGCACTTTGAGTGTTAAAATCAAACCCTAGGAGTTAGAATGGGTTTAACACCTTGAAAGTGTCAGTTTTAACACTTTAGTTTTTAGTGTGTAACATCACCAAATTCACCCTCTGAGGAACTCGTTCTGTAGGTGACAGTCGGCTTATTTCCAAGCTCAAGGAACTTCTAGTAGGCCTGTTCTCAACAGAACTTTGAGCAAGTTTGTCGGATTGGTTGTATAAATACCTGAATGGCCATTTTTAACTGCGTCTCTTGGCGATCAGTCATATTAATCGGAAGCGAAAACTTAAGGATGTTTGTCCGCCTAAAGTGATCTGCATGCCAATCAATAACTGACCCATCTTAACAAAGATAACTTTATATATTAGGGGTGTTTGTTTTGTGTCACTTGGGTTTAATAATTATTTTTGTCCTTTGGGACTTGATGGTTTTGGCTGTCTTGATAGTGGAGAAAGACTATTATTATCCCTGATGCGTGAAGTTGTGATATGGGGAAATCTCACCTGAGGGCAAGATATTTGTGACAGATACGAGGCTTGCCGAGTGTCTGGACCAAATATCTTGTCTCGAGGGTGAGATTTCCCCATCTCACACCTACCCCATCAAGTTTAATTTTTCTCCCCCCCCCCCACCCACCCACCAAAACACTCTAAGATCATCAAAAGTAATTCAGGGGCACGTGCAGCTATATCGAGAAACATTTTGTTGTCCAGGTCTGAAAAAACTTAAAAACTTATTTGCTTATTGGACAGAGCACACAAAAGTCCTATATATACCACAGGCATATACCACAAAATTAATTCCCAACGCCGGTAAGACATGGGTTAAATAAAGATTTGTAGCGAAATGGACATTGACACATTCCGGTGACGTCATATTACGAATTCTGCAATGTGAATGGCGTTCGCCCAAAAATTACTAGAGAAGAGTCAAGTGTCCTTTAGTTCTGCGGTCAGTGTTTTTATTTCTATTTTCTTTGACAAACGTTCGTCTGCTAATATTTGACACCATGTTGTTTGTTTACAGAAGAACGTGCAATGATTGAATAGTCCTGCGCTCATTAAATATGCTAATAAGCCGGTCACGTCAGATGGATATCTATCTCATATGACCTTCTCACATGAGACACGCACATCTTGCATAGGAAGTGGGGGGGAGGGGGGAGTACCTGTAAAGTGCTACAAATAATCGGGGCAGGTTGTTCAAATTCATTAAATAACTCCAGCTCGATTTGTAACTATTATTTGTATCGGGTCCTTCAAATTACTTAAAACCTCCTGGCCCAGCTCATTTAGTAATGGTTAACAGGGACCGATCAGGACTATTTAAAATACGCTCTAGCCTCGGAGCCTATTTTTTTCAATTCATGTGCAAGATTTCAATTTACGGAGTCACACTGCTGTTTGTAACACACACTGCAAGTATGTAATAGCTCCCATCATTTTCATTTAGTACACTATAGCAAACATTAATCTTCACTGTGGTTTCTGATCAAGTTTTGGCTGCCTATTTAGGCAGCCAAGACTTGATCAGAAACCACAGTGAAGATTAATGCTTGGTAATTAAGACTTGAGGTATTAACTTAAACACTCTACAACAATGATAAATGATAATCAAAAAAAATAATACATGTAAGAGTGTCTCTCTCGATTATCCATCGAAAGAATATCAAAATATGATCTGAGAAGTCACGCGCCAACTGAGAAGCCTATTTCTGAGATTTAAGTGCCAGGTCCTATTGTTTCAGAACCAAATACGCACTGGCGCATGCTCAGGTCGGTCCCTGGGGTAAGTGACACGGTGTACAGAAACTTCAGAAAGCCACATTACAACCTGGCTCTTTTATCGTCGGCGTGGGTAACCACCACGAGATACACGATAGAGCAGTGGACTGGATGTTTAAGTTTATTAACTTGAATACCTCTCGTCTACTGAGTATACACGAGTCCGCGCCTTTTATTAATTGAATAAAGACGGTGTGCGTCAGGTGCCAACCTCGTCGGTAGTCATGAATTTGAACAACTGTACCGCGCTGTGACAATGTCACCGTATGTGACTCGACAGTACTCAATGCACGTTAGCAGCCTACTGACGAAAGGTTGTTCAAATGCACGAATACCGCCAGCTCAGCTCGTAACAGTTACTCGAACCCCAGTAATCGAACCCATTTTCGTAGACCTTGCCTAATTTTAGGGCTGTCACGATTAACTGATTAATCGATTGTCGATCGGTCACGCCGAAGTCGATTAGTATTTTTCAGTGTCGAAGAATCGGTAATTTTACCCCGTTTTAAACGTTTAATAATTAAAAACAAATTTGGTGAAAAAACTATTGTTTCTAAAGGTAAAAGGTAAAGAACGTTGAAGCGAGTCCATTTTCGTAGACCTTGCCTAATTTAGGGTTGTCACGATTAACCGATTAATCGATTGTCGATCCGTCACGCCGAAATCGATTAGTATTTCTCGTTGTCGAAGAATCGGTAAATTTTACCCCGTTTTAAACATTTAATAGTTAAAAAAAAATTGCTGAAAAAACTATTGTTTCTAAAGGTAAAAGATCAAGAACGTCGACGTCAAACCCCAAGAAGCCGTTAGAAACATTCGTCTTTTAGGTACATTGAAAGCTTTGATGTTCTGAACTTTTGAACCGTCAGTGTAATAATCAAGACCAGTCGGCAGTTGCGAACTTGCGAAGTTCGCAACTGTCGACTGGTCTTGATCATTACACTGACGGCACAAAAGTTCAGAACATCAAAGCTTTGAATGTACCTAAAAGAGGATCGCCCTCGTTGTTTACTTGAGGTATGTCAACTGACTTGAAACTCCACTTATAACGACTTCAAAGAAGAGAGAGAGGGGGGGGGGGGGGGCATCTAGGTACGATTAATCGATTGTTATCGATTATTTGCGATGATTAATCTATTCCCAAATTAAAAAATCGTTACAGCCCTAACAAACTTTCATGCGTTCATGGGGAGCCATAAAGAATATAACCTTGAATAGCTGTATTGACTACTACTCAGCAGTTTTCCGGTATACGATTAATGGGTGTTCAACCTTTTTCGCTCGTATATACATGCATTGTTAAAGCCAAACCGCCCGTGACAAAGAAGGCGTCTCTAGATTATGAACTGATGTTTGGTACCTCAGTGTAGAATTTTAATTACTCAGTTGCATATCGGACTCGCTTTATAAATTCATTATGCAGTGTGGGTATTGTATGGTGAAAGATCAAAACAAACTGTGCTTGCATTTGGCAGGCATTCAGGACTTTCTGTGATAAACTGGCAAGTGATGTTGCCTTGCTGGTGCGACCAATTCCTTTTAATGAGATATCTGCAAGACCTGTCAACCCGATATGATTGGAAATGCATAAATGTCTTCTTAATTCTTAACCCCTAGTACACTGGTTATTAAACAGAAATCTTTTCAGCTCAACTTGACAAAGTCAAGATAAGCTATTGCCGTCACGCGTGCGGAAGTCTGTTAGACTGTGAGTCTGAGAGTCTGTGAATCTGTTACATTTTCCTTTAGCACAGGCTCCACCCCGTAGTTCTTGTCCGATCGTCACAAAATTTCATATGCAGGTTTGAGGTCATGCCAAGATGGGAACTTTCTCTTTTGGTCGCGATCAGTCGACCGAGCCCAAAACCCGAAAACCTTTAGCACAGTCTACAGGTCGTATTGATGAAGGGATTACATTGTAACTTGGCAGGGTGACTCTGTATAATGTCTAGATGAGAACGTCCCCTTTCGGTCATGATCTGTCAACCGTGATGGCCGCCCAAGCCTGAAAGCCAAAAACTTTTATCACAGTCTGCAGGTCATATTTAATATGGAGGGATTCCATTGTAACTTGGTAGGATGACTCCGTATGACGTCTAGATGAGAACTTCCCCATTTGGTCACGATCTGTCAACCGTGACGGCTGCCCGAGCCCAAAACCCGAAAAACTTTAGCACAGTCTACAGGTTGTATTTATGGAGGGATTTCATTGCAACGTGGTGGGATGACTCCATATAATGTCTAGATGAGAACGTCCCCTTTTGGTCGGGATTGGCGCCATTTGTCAAAACCTCAATAGTTGGAAATTCGGAGGGCAAAAATATCAACAGTTAGAAATTTAAAAACTACTGAATATACGGTATAATTCACTAACAAACCTATTTTTCCGACTGGAGGACCATAATAAGGAAATATTCCGACTACCGAGACTTTCGGGTGAAAAACGGGTCAAAGAATTCCGACTCCACGCGGCCTGCAGTCTGAATGACATCAATTAGAATTGTCCATAATCACCATTTGGGGTAGACCAATCCATATTCTCAACGTGCAGCCTTTGGGCTGCACGTTGAAAATATCGATTGGTCTACCCTACAAATTCACTGAGCAGCCATTCTACTTTTTAAATGTATGGTGTGTCATGATCCTGGACCGGAAAAGCGGTCTTACGGGTTCAAAGGGTTAATAAAAAAGTACTTGTTGTCATGTCAAGTGCTTGTGAAATGCTCTAGAAACAGAAAACTCCCACTTTCCCAAATGCGATGTTTCAAATTTGTCCGTCAGACAGTAGGCGTATGAGCCACTGGGGACAATTCGGCCAAAGCAAGATATTGACAATTTGTATCCAACTCGAATTAAAAATGTTTCCCTACAAAAAAGTCACTGAATTTGGAACTGAAAATTAGCCTTATAACTATTACCAGAACCCATGAAAACGCATCTGAGCACATCAATTTTTCAAAATTTTCTAGGGGAGGACCCCAGACTCCCTGCTAAAGATTCGCGCCTTTGGCGCTCGCAGTTTCGCGCCTACCATCCTACGGTGCTCATGTGTCGGGATTCCCAGTTAGAATTTCAAAGGGTCTAACCCCCCCCGCCCCCCAAATCAAAAGGCCGCTAGCTATGTCCCTGCAGGTGGTTGAAAAGAGAATGTTCTCCATGATTAGGGTTTGGAACAAACGCGCGGGGGAAATAGACATAGATCTCTATTAGAAATGATGTCGAGAGGAGAATGCATTCAATTCACTGTGTAAAAGGTCCGCGGAACGGTCCCTGATCCGGCTCGTTTCTTCAATGATACCATTTTGAACTTGTGAAACGAAACATTTAACCAATCATATCCTGTTTTCAGAGCTCCCTGACCTCTGTCAAACAAGATATAATTGGTTAGTTTCTCAGCTTCATCATGGGAAATTCTTGCTGCTGGAAACCATTTTTGACATGTCAATGCTAATAGTTGATGGGAACTTTGGAAACAGTTGAGCGGATGATATATCAACAAAGAGGCAGAGAGGATCGGTAACAGTGTAATTCGTCAGCTGTACTGAATAGAGATGGTGGTATTTGAATTTTGACTTCGGTATCGATTTCGGTATTTTTAGGGAGTATACCTTGGTATTGGTTCGGTATTCGATATCTGACTTGACTGAGATTTGCTAACAGTACCGGAGAGGAAACATCCGAAAAAAACAGGATATTTTCTTGTATCATTCTACCACAACACTACAAATGACACAATCAAAGAGGTCAACAGTGGCATTCTCTGACGACCACAAATCATATCTACAGTAATTTTGTGACTTTGTTCTAAATGCACCTTAATATTTAAAGACGTATTTCGGGCTTTTGCTATTTCATAGCATGTGCACTGACCATGCCATCTTCAGGAGGTCCTGCTGGCAATAGACAAAACACATGCGCAGTGATTTCTAGTCAGGTCTTGGCTACCTTGACAGGCAGCCAAGACTTTATTAGAAATCACTGCTAAGCAATTGGACATGTAAAGATTGTAGTCTAGTTGGATTTAAGGACAGTTGCCCAGTCCACTGAGGATTGACAAACTGAAAACGAAATCAGTCACTTCTTATGTGAAAATGAATCTTTATACTCATGATATCGGTATCAGTTCGGGTTTTCGGTACATTGCCCATCTCAACTACTGGACTGTGGAATTAAATTACTGTTAAACTACACTATCAAGACCGAAGATGGGATACCCGACATCAGGCAGTGGGTGAGTGAACATCGTCATAGCATGACGCAAGCATGGAAGTGCAAAAGAATGGAGTAAATGGGTGAAGGTGTCTTCCATTCGTGTGCGAGTCTGGATGGTCTCCCTTGGGGGTGTATGATTTAGTCGGACTTGAACAACTGCCCTGAACAACTGTGGCTTCGTCGAAATTTCTGTAAGTTATCTTGTAGTCGAACTACAGTACTGGCTAAAGGGTAACAAGCACAAGAAAACTCACGTTATATTTTTTCTTTGTTGATAATTCACCGAGAACTTCCAAGAACGGACTTCAAGGCTAATCTCTTTTTGAATCATCATTTTTGGAGAATGGGATGATTATCATCCCATCATGATTTTCCCTTGCGTGGGAATTGGCAATGATACTTTTCCGACAGGCGGATTTATCAGGGGTGGCTCTTCGATCAATTCCGGGCTTATGACTGACCAGTTCATCTGTTAACAGTACAGTCTTTTGTTTTCCCCATTCAGATATATGAAGTAGAAAGGGATAAAAAGGAACCTTTTTGAAACTTGTCCATTGTATGTTTCAAATGTAACACAACAGAATCGCGATGACAGTTTCCCTGATATTTCCTTGTCTCCAGGGATATCTGATAAGAAATCATTTGAAAGTAGACATCCCTGTGTGACATTTAAACATTATCTGTATATGACATAAACAGTAAGACTCGCTTCCTAACATAATTTTGATCACTTACGTTTCTTGATTTATCTGTCAGATAAAAGCATAACTTCCTTACAGCAATCGTGGTTTGAGTTGCTAACAAATGAGCGGAATGTTATTAACTATTAACCTGCCGAGTATTTCCAATTTATTTTTCATCGAATCTAGTCATGGCTGCTGTGGGGCAACTATGACTAGATTGGATGGAAAAATCATTTCAATTTAACTCAAGAAATCATTGGTCAGCAAGTCCATTCAATTTACAGTAGAAACATTTGGTTAAGTGTGCCCAAATTATTCTTGTTTCAGTGGTAAGATATTCCGTGTCTTGAACAGAAATATCCGCCAGCAACATGCAAGCAGTTAAATGAGATCGCTGATGTTTGTGTTGAAATCGATCTGAAAATATAAAGTCTACTATGAAACTGATAAACTTGAAAATGGCGGACAAGTAGATACTTGCACTTCTTAACTATTTATTTATTTATTTATTTATTTATTTATTTATTTATTTATTTATTTATTGGTGTTTAAGATCACATACTTATGCACAATGGCTAATCATGACCGTGACAGTTTTAAGGGTGGAGGAAGCCCTAGTACCCGGAGAGAACCACCGAGCAACGACGAGCAGCTGCCAGCTCCCCAACATCGTAACTCCGCACTGCAGCACAGGCAGGGTTAGATTGGTTGAAGACATGCGCACCATCGACGTGCAGTACGCCTTAGTACACGGTGTCAACGTGCCCCCATGTGGACAATCGGGGTTAAGTGCCTTGCCCAAGGACACAACGCGGGAGTCCGGATCGATCGCTCAGACGGTCACCCATCCGAGGACTAACTGGGCTCGACGTTGCTTAACTTCGGTGATCTGACGAAAACCGGTTACCGCAACGCCACCGCGCCCCCGCTTTTCTTAACTGGTAGAGGGTTAAATTATTTTTGGTTGTCAAAATTTATTTCTACTTTTTTGCCTTGTTACAATTTAAGGGAGAGTGCCTGTTGGCACTCTCCCATAAATTATAACAAGGCAAATTCCTGACATCTAAAAAATATCACTTCAAAGATAATATGAAGCACATCCACAAAAAATGAAGCTATTAAATTAGGGAATCTACATGCAGAATAAAGCCCAAATATGGGCTTCCAGCACTCTACCACCCCCACCCCCCACCGCGGGAACCCCGGGAAGTAATGCAGTGCTTGTTTAGTGTGGTAAGCCAGATCTATTTCACTGGTTAAATAGGGCCCGGTCGCTAATGCTTGGGGTACGAGTCCTCTAAAATAGGCAACATGGGCTATAAACGATTGACTGACCTTGACTTTATCTCCATGTTGTAGTCATGATTAGCAGTTGTGAAGAAGTATGTGACCTTAAACACCAATAAATAATCAAATAAATAAATAGCACTCTACCAGTTGAGCTCTTTCTAATAAGACGAGAACGAGTGAGCGACTTTTGCCAAAAAATGGAGAATTCTTGAATAACTATAATGTCCATTGAAATGTTCATCGTTTGTCAACAAAACGCAGCTCGCACCAGTGAGGGTCACAAGCTATGTTTTAGTGGCAAACATTGAAAACAAACTGAATGTCGATTTTATGTAACAGACTGGTAGAATATGAATTATACGTTATGTAAAGTATTTTAAAAAAAGTGGCGGGTGTTTGTACTGGTCTCTCATGCTGTGTGTTTACTAACCTGGCCGTGGGCGCGGTGGCTCAGAGGTAGAGTTGCAGGCTGCAAGCCGAGGGTCCTCGGTTCGAATCCCACCTGCGGCAACCGCGCTGTGTCATTGGGCAAGACAGTTCAACCCCATTGCCCACATGGGGGCACGGTGGCGTTGTGTACTAAGGCGTACTGCACGCCGATGGTGCTCCTGTCTTCGACCAATGCTAACCCTACTTGTGTGGCGTTAGTATGTATGGGAGCCTGGCAGTTGCTCGCCGTTGTACGGTGGTTCTCTCTGGGTACTCCAGCTTCCTCTACCCGTAAAACTGTCCGACACGAGTTGACCCTAGATGTCGAAAGTGTAGTTAAACCGCAATAAATAAATAATACTAACCTGACTTTGATGCTCGGTCGAACACTGGCGATCCAGTTGTAGGGTTGCCATTGATATAGCGTACCATCTCATCGGGCAGGCATGAGTCATAGCCTAGTGGGGGACAAAGGTCATCAAGACAAATACCCTCAAGACATATGACCAAAACTTAAAAGCCATCAACGAAAATTACAAGGGTGGACAAAATTTCTTCAGATTATTTTTATATGTCGATATTTAGATTTATCTAATTTTTTTCATTTCGAATTTCTCAATATTTGATATCATACAATTATGGACTTTTGTGGTGGTGAATATGATGTGATATGAACCTAAAAAACTTATTTAAGTTTTTTAGGTTCATATCACATCATATTTACCACCACAGAAGTCCATAACTGTTTTATTATATACACCATCCTCAAAAAACAATCTTCTATTTGTCAATTAAAAGTTTAATTTTATCAACCAGAAATACTTTCTATTTAACAATACAATAGTTATCATCTGCAGAATAACATAAAAATAAACAATGTTATAGAGATTACGTCGATTGAAATAGAACTAGAGAGGGGTTTTCAAAAGCTATATATAGAAAGTTGATATTCACTGGAAATATTTTTATCTACCATTTACCTAAAAAAAACCGTAATCCCAAACAGCAATATCAGTAGCGATAAAATTTCAGCAATAAAAGATCTTGTATCACCATTGCAATGGCGATAAAAATCACATGACGTAGCTAGAAACGAACGCACACGCGCATGACGGGTTATTTTAATGGTACTGGCGATCACAAGCCATTTCCTTCTATGCCTAATCCTACAATGAACGTCATTGAACGATGCATCCAGTTTGCTTCAACGCACATTCCATGTTGCAGGGAATTGCATGATCCAGTACATTGACAAACTCCACCAGGTAAAAAACTAAAAGAAAAACAACGAATGTGAATTGCAAAAATTGGAAGTTACAGGGAAAAAAGTTTGAAACGTAACGTTAATCTCATTGCGGTCAGCACGCTTCTAAAAATTGTGAATGAAGTGACGTCATGTATTGATTGATTGGTTGATTCTTTATTTCACAGGAAACACATACACAATAATAATGATAATAAAATTACACGAAAACACATGTCCACCGTGAGGAATACCATAGCCAGATTGGCTGTCTTCCTGTCATCCCCAATTTAAAATCTATTGCAACGTTCATTGTATTGGACGTTATGAAATTTTAAACAAAGTGCAAGTCCTGCCTTGCATTTAAAACGATTCTTGCGCACTACAAAAATATAATTCCCCAGTTGTTCTCGAAAAACACCCATCTACCCCACGAATTGAATTGAATTTGGTTAGAAATTGGTTTAGGAAATAGGAATTTCTTCATGTGCCTTTGGGTTGAGAGAATTAGAAATGGAGACACATTATTTTGATCAGTTGAGTGTGGATCTGTTTGACACTTTGTTAACAACTATTTTTGAGAAGTCCTGGTTATGGATTTTGCTAACTGAAGCTAGATAAAGCTGTTATGTGCCACATCTGCTCATTGTTGTATACTATTAGTTATCCTTGTGTTTTCCAGGGTGTATGGGAATTTACACCAGTTTGGGAACTCATACACCCTGAGGCAAAGCCGAAGGGTGTATGAGTTCCCAAACCGGTGTAAATTCCCACATACCCTGGAAAACACAAGTATAACGGATTTATTTCCAAGAATTTTGGTGTACTTAATACTTTAACCTACATTGTGGGCAAAAACTGACAGAAAAATGTGTACTTTGTAAGTTTCTTAATAAATAAAACCTGACAAATATGGATATCATTGGAACTGGCTCAATGAGCCAGTTCCAATGACATCCATATCTGTAATATTTTATTGCACATAAATATAAAATTTCCTGTATTTTTATTTTTGTTCTAACATAACTGAGCAGAAGGTATGAATTAATAATTAAAAATTGGTACTATTTTAGCCATATAGCCTGCTATTGTATATTCTTGTTTTTACACCGTGGTTAACCACGGTGTAAAAAGAAAACCCACTGTGGATTACAAGTTACACTGTACCTCTCAGCCAATCAAAACACAGCGTTTTTTTCATTTGGAAATAAAATCTTTTATCCCGGCGCTACTCGATATTGGGGACGTATAGTTACCCATCACGGAAGCGCGACGTGTAGTTCTGCGTCTCCAAGGAACGAGTTCCATCACGATAAAAGATTCTCTACAAGCAAAATGTGCACATAACACATATTTATCAATCAATTTCTTGGAAGGTATATATTATTGATAGAACAAAATGCGAAAATTAACGAAAGATACAAGTCATATATAAACCACTTTCATTGTTAGAATAATGATTTCCGTTTTGTTACTGCCAACTGTAATGTATTGTGTGTTCTCTAAACACAACATTTACAGTTGCTAAAATCAACACCCAACAGCCGCACGCGAATGTTTGCATTGCAATTTAAACTGCCTACGTGCGCTACTCAACTGTCTGCTATGTATTTTATAACCTTTATTGAATAAAAGTGAAAAAAATCGTTTCATAAAATGAAAGGTTTGGTTATGTGTTCCAAATACTTTCCAGCAGGTGAAGAAAATTGAGGAATTTTGTTTTGAGAGCTTTTGTTCACCTTTGTAATTTTCCTCGAGGGCTTTTTGGTGTTTAGGGATTTTGTCGTGAGACCTTTTGTCCTAAGGGATTTTATTGTTACCCCCTCATAGCCCTCCCCACTTCCTCAGCGGGGTAATATACACGCACACAAGGACGGTGGAAGCTCTATAAAAGTGGAGGGGCTCAAATTTACAATGCTACCATGGTTCGACCCAGTGTGAGGTTAAAATCGTATATCGGTAAATGGACCATTACTCGCTATAGTCTCTCGTTTAGATGAGTATGCCGCTGTGTGGTCACTGTCTTGTCCGTTTCTTTTGCTTCAACCATCTTCCAACCCGAAGGCCAGCCTTCGGGTTGGAAGATAGTTGAAGTTGAGAAGCGGCCGAAAGTGCACTCTAAAATCGTTTGGGTTAAAAATCAACCCAAATCGACTGGGTTAAGTGAATATGAACACCAAGTGGGTTCATATTCACTCAACCCAGTCGATTTGGGTTGATTTTTAACCCAACCTATTTTGTGTGTGGGATTCATTGACTAAATATTGTTTGGATTTACAAATAATATTACAGGAATGCCTGTGGATTGACACGTTTGCATGCGCCCATTTTAACTCATTGTTTAACTGCGAAACATAGGCCTATCTATGGAAAAAAGTGGACGGGCACTTGTGCCCCCCTGGCTCCGCCGCCTTTGCACTCACAGAAGGCTAATGGCCCATAGGTCGTAGTGTTCGAGAAGATTGATGTCACAAAGTTGCTCTCGCCAATATCATTAAAAAAAAACTCTCTGCCAAAAAGTCAAGAAAAGTCTCTTTTACGTCGGTGAACAATTTCAAGTTCACAGAACAAGGATTTAAATTAATCAACTCCTCGGCGCTTAACAATACCCCCCAAAATGTGTCCATGTCCCCAATTTTTGGGAGTCGTAAAATGACTCGTATGGAGGGAATTGTCAACAAAAGTCAATAACCTTTATGATATAAATGGCATATGGAGACATAATTTATTGCTGTGAAATGCAAATGAAACCCAATGTAATTTAAAGAGGTGGATGTTCAATTAAGAAAGATAACAACCCCCGGATCTATTGTCTTTTCGGGGTTTGCAAATCACCCGATAAAACAAGAAACTAGATGATGTTCAAGTGACGTCAATTGAATACCTCTGGTTCATCGAGTATACAATGGCATAGCGGGGTTCGAATCCACGCCCAGAGAGTTTACTTCGACACCAATCGTCTAGCGAAAGTATACTGAACCACGCACACCACTCGGACGGTGTGACCGAGTGGTGTGCGTGGTTTAGTATAGTTTCGCTAGACGATTGGTGCCGAAGGAAACTCTCTCGGCGTGGATTTGAACCCCGCCATGCCATTGTAAACAAAACCAGCGTCCTTGATTCGCTTGCTCGCGGAAATTTGAAAAAGAGAAGTCTTCGCAGATTTCCTTGCAGTGCGGTATGTAGAATTTGTGCAATTACTTGATGAATCACCGAGAAAACCTGAGTCCTTACGTGTTGATGATAGAACAAAGGACAGGGTCGGAGTGTAATAAGTTACCACTCTCGCTGTTGGTATTTCATGAATTTGAACAACCTGTTCCGTGATGTAACACCTCGCCGATACGCGGCTCGGTGCCACTCAACACACAAGGCAGGTTATTCAAATTCATGAAATACCACCAGCTCGATTGGTAAATATTACATATTCTCACCGGTATCTGGTGACTTTGGATCACAGCAGCCTCGTATCTAAATGATGTTTGCCCAACTGGTGACTTTGAACAAAAAATGTGAAATTACTAAAGCCGAATTCATATTTTTGTCTCGAATCACCAAATTTGTCCGGCGTCACCTAAATACGAAGTTGCAGCCCAGTGCGTCCCTCCCAAATTCAGCCAGTCTCACTATCTCCAAATTTAGCCAGCCAAAATAAGGTCCGGCAAAACATTACTCGTGTGTATTTTAATACTTTGAATATTCATGTGGGTGGGTGGTTCCGTTGTGATATGAATGAGTTCGTTGGTCGTCCGCTGTTTATTCGTCCGTGTTATTACGAAAGCTGAGATTATCAACCCAGAATAGGGTCAATTATTTCTTGACATTTCCTCATTGAGTCAGACCCAGTGGTATGCTGCAATACATTGCACAGTTGAATAGAGCTTATATGGCTCATTCCAGTAGGGTATTACACACTACTGTCGAAACGGTGTAGCAGACCCGACTGGGACCAGAACAATATGCTTCGAATGTGTAGTTTGTAGTTAAGTTTTACTCGATGTTCCTTTCTTTTGCTGGGCAACTGAAGAGCTGAATAGGATACGTTTAATGCACAAAACGTACCTTTCCTTTGCTGGGCAACTGAAGAGCTGAATAGGATTCGTTTACACAAAACGTTCCTTTCTGGTGCTTGGGCAACTGAAGAGCTGAATGGGATACGTTTATTACACAAAACAGGAAAAGTAGTTTGCTAGAAAACCCTCACGCATTGGACTTTCACCAAGATGAATCAGATTCTAAGGAACAAAATAAAGAAGGACAAACTTTCAGCTGACAGACCTCCGGGTTTCCAACCCGGAGGTCTATCAGCTGAAACTTTGCTGGTGTTTGTTCATAATTTTATTTAGTCATTGTTTTGTTTGTATTGTCTTTTAGGTGGTTGGAAAATAACTTCAAACGTGTGTTTTCTACGTTACCCGATACAATACCGACATTGGGAAATGTGCTTGTTACACCACGCGTGGAACCCAGACTGTGTCTTGTAAGAGCGCATCTGATTCGTCGTTGCGCGTCTGATTGACCTTATGGCATGAATGAAATGCTTCGACGCATAACAGTGTCATGCCTAAAAGTAAATAAACAGACCATGGAATGTGATATTTTTCTTTGAAATATCCACTTCAGTTCACGTAATTCAAGTTTAACCGTGATATATACAGATTCTCATGATAATGTGCATGTCCTGTGATTTGTATCAGATTCGAGGTGGTGTCCAGAATGGGATCTCAGCGAGCCAGCTTTGCCGGCGAATTGTGATCCCATTCTGGACACCACCGAGAATCCGATGCAAATCACAGGACATGCACATTATCATGATAATTCATTTATCTGACAATTCTGTCACATAGATTAAATCTTAAATTATTAACACAGTTTTGTGACATAATGTTGGGGGAGAAAAAGTTAAATAAAGCCTATATTTTATGGAACAATATTGTTGTGCACTCTAACAATGAGTAACGAGGTCACCGCAAATTTTCAGTTGCGCACGTTGTAAAATTATTCGCTCTCAGTGTCACTTTCTATGATGATACGCTTGAATGTACAAGTGTGTAATATTTAATTGTGCAGTTTCTATTTATTGTGTGTGTGTTGGGGTGAGGGGGGTGGGGGGGGGGCATTCTCTATTAATAGTTCTGTCACTAATTCTAATGAATTTTGTTTTGGAAGCTATCAGCTGAATCGATCACCGAAACGCACATAGAATGTATTCATGCGCCTGTTATGACAGCTCGTTGCGTTCCCGGAAACGAGCCTTCTTTTTGATACGGAATCAAAACGAGTCGTCTATATGATCTGGAATCGGAACACATTATGTGATACGTACCGTTTCTTGTGGTTTTCAAGCCAAAATGTATATGATTGTTAGATAAATATTTAAAAGACTGCTCGGGTAGAGTACGTGGGACATGAATCGACGACCCTCGTTGGAGTCCTTCCTATATTTTGCTAGTGCCGCCGGCGCTCAAGAAATACTTCAGAAACCCCTTCCTGTCCCCGTACTCCACCTTCGTTGTGTTCTGTCTTTAGTATTCATTTTAGAATTCTTCGTTTGTTTATTGGGGTTGAACAACACTTTCATCAACCAGAGCATGGCAATTAGAAACTAATAATAAAGTCCGAGTGGCACCAGTATAGGCCCGTTTTCAAACACCTCTCGCGGATTTCTCCCGTGAACCAGTCTTTGATCCCGGACCAGTTCATTCCCGTCTGACGCCCATATTCCATAATATGCTATTCAAAAAAGTAGGGGATATCCAAACTGATGTTGATATTTTCGGAAACTGGTATTGGATACGCGCGATTGGACACATCAATATTTTATCAAATTTAGTGTCATGAATGTCACCGGCCCACACCAAACTTGGTAGCATATTGATGTGTCCAAACACGTGTATCCAATAATGTCTGTGGGGTACGTTTTGAAAATTTCATTTGTACTGGAAGGGCTTTTTCGGGGGGTCTCATCGTTCTTTTCTTGGTATAAACTCGTTCATCAATAGTTTGTGGTCGAAACGTAACTATTGAGGTATGCGAAGACTGACACGTGACGTACATTTACGTGACATTGGCATATTGGAAGTTGGCAACAGACAAACAGCAGTGGCTCAAATTCTCAACGTTACTAAATCTCGACAGCGCTGGGACAATCTTCGGTTTCCGATGAATCAATGTTCATTCTCGACTTCCACGACAGGCGAAACAGAGTGTGGCGGCGGCGGTACGACCGATACCATGAGTAACAGTTTGGCAGCACGATCGGTTCGGCGGTGGGTCGGTTATGGTGTGGGGATTCATAACCATGACAAGCAGAACAGCATTGCATGTCATCCAAGGGCGTGTCACATGGAAGTACTACCGTGACAACATGTTAGCAGCTCATGTGGTGCCATTTGCGCGTCGTCAGTGCCGTCGATTCATTTTCCAAGATGACAATGCAAGAGCACACAGGGCCAGTGTCTCTACAGAGTTCCCCCAGGAGCAGAACATCACTTACACTGCCTTGGCCAGCACTAAGTCCAGACCCTTTGCCAATAGAGCACGTCTGGGATATGATTGGCAGGCGCCTACGACAACGCCAATAGCCCCCTACCAATGTCCAGGAACTCGCCTCTGCACTGTGGTGAGAATGGAATCAGTCAAGCTGATATTGGACGTTTGGTGAGGAGTATGTCACGTCGGATCCGCGCTTGTCTCGCGAACCGAGGAGGATTTACAAGGTCTTGGTAAAACTGAATGTGGTAAACTCTCTGACTGACCGTCCATCTCTTCTGCAGCTCAGGTCATGGATTGTATGCTTGTCGGACACCCAACTATCACTGAAATCATTCACCAGTTGTCACAGTACAATGCCGCAACTGTCTTTTTGATGAAATTACAAATATATTTCTTCATATATCACACTTTTATCAAATATCCCCTGCTTTTTATTTCACCGAATGGAGCTTAACTTATCACCTTCCGTCCGTCGTCGTCCGTCGTGAACTTTACATTATCGACTTCTCCTCACAAACTACTCGACCAAATTGAACCAAATTTTGTGTGCATGTTCCTTATCATATGTCAATTCCAGTTTATACAAATAAACTTGCCGCGCCCACAGGGGGCACCAGAAGGGGCATAACTCTGATAGCACCCATATTTTTGGTATACAACATCTCTTGGAGGGTAAGATTCAAGTTTGCTTAACTTTGTGCAATGCGTGGAATATTCTTTAAAAATCTTCTTTTTCAGATTCACCAGTCAGAATCCTCTCATATTTGGTATACATCATATCTAGGGGGGTCAGATTTAAGTTTGTTCAAATTGAGTTTCTCGGTTAATATTTGGGTTCCCTTTGGGAGCCTGAATTTTAACTTACTGCAATATGAGAAAATGTCTTTAAAAATCTTCTTCTTCAGATCCACCAGTCTGAATCCTTTCATATTTTGTGTACAATATCTTTTGGAGGGTAAGACTCAAGTTTGTTCAAACCTGGTCCCGGGGTTATTAATTTGGGCTACCTATGGGAACCTGAATTTCAACTAAGTGCAATATGAGGGCATTTCTTTTATAATCTTCTTCTTCAGATCCACCAATCAGAATCCTTTCATATTTGGGAATACAACATCTCTAGGTGGGTCAGATTCAAGTTTGTTCAAATCGGGACCCTGGGTTAATATATCCCCCCCCCCTATTTGAGCCCAAAGTTTAACTTAGTGCAATGTGAGGTGATTTGTTTAAAAACCTTCTTCATATCCACCAGTCAGAATTCTTTCCTATTTGGTATATGACATCTCAAGGGGGATCAGATTCAAGTTTGTTCAATTTGAGTCCTTGGCTTAATATTTGTGCTCTATGGGCAGGGGTGGGGTGGGAGCATATTAGGTTCAGGTTTGTTCAAATCCATTCCTTAGTGTTTTTCCATAACATTTGCCTCTCATGACTTCAATTCTTTGTAGTGTTGATGAACCATGTCTAACTGAATATGACCCGAAATACTTGTTTGAACCACTTTGGCCGGTGAGCGATTAAGGCCCCTTGGGGCCTCTTGTTTTTAATAGTATAGCATTTTATCACTAACGTCGAGGAACACCACGATTTGTCGTGATTACAGATGCACCCCGACTTTTATCGTAATGAAACTGTAATTTCGATTTATTTATTTATTTATTTATTTTATTTATTTATAAGGTCACATATTTCTGCACAATGGCTAATCATGACTTCGACAATTTTTCGGGTGGAGGAAGCCGGAGTACGCGGAGAGAACCACCGATCAACGGCGGGCAACTGTCAGCTGCCTAACACCACACAAGCAAGGTTAGCATTGGTTGAAGACAGATGCACTTAGTACACAACGTCACCGTGCCCCCACATGGGCAATGAGGGTGAGGTATCTTGCCCAAAGACACAACGCGGTTGCCGCAGGTGGGATTCGAAAAATGTCCAATTAAGACGCAAACAACTGTTTAGAAAACACCTATAGTATAGTAGTACCAGTGGAAAATAATATCAAGTTTCCTTTTGTTACTTGTAATAAACGAAACCAACAGACAGCTCTGGGAGCTGTCTCTTGTTTTCGTTTATTACAATTAAGAGACATGTTTTTGAGACAAAAAATGAAAATATAATGAAAATTAATTGGCGATTTTTCAGAATAGCGTTGGCCGGTTTTGGCCGTTACGTTGGGTAAAGAGTTAAATGGATACCAAGGGCACAAACGATTGCTTTATTTATTTCAAGTACCAGACTCCCAGAGTTACATGTACTTCATTTGTTCAAAAAGTCGTCAACCGTGTTTTTCTCTGCCAAACCTGTGTTTGGTCATCGTTGACACTGCATCGACGAGCCTGTTCGAACGACTAACGTTACATCTATTTGTCTGCATTTGACCAATTTGTTAGGAAAATAGAGATAAAAAGGTGAGGGTCGGGAATAAACTTTCTTTTTTCATGATTCCGACCCCAATGTTTACTTTCCATACACGAAATATTTTGATAACAAGGATTTAGCAGGAACTAACAACACCTTTCAGTGCTGGAAAATTGCATGCATGAAATAAGTTTACACCTCCGTGGGAACTCCGGAAAGTGAAGCAATGCTTATTTGCTGTGGTAAACAAGCTCTGTTTTATTGGTAAAATAGGATCCGATCACCAATGCTTTGGGCGGAAGTGCTCTAAAATGGGAAACATGGGTATAAACGATTGGCTGGACTTGACTTAATCCCCCCGTTGCGGTCACAGTTGGCCATTGAGCAGAAATATGTGACCTTAAACACCAATAAATGAATAAATATTTTTCCAACATAGATTTAGCGAGAACTGACACCTCTCAATGCCGGGGAAATTCATGATCTTGAAATTCTTGACTCTGAAAGTGGAACGGATATTTTTTGCGGCATCACGCCAGCGACATGGCACTTTGTACTGACGTCGAACGTGCAAATAGCAATTTTCCTCGGAATTAATGCCACTCAAATGTCAAACAATCAAGCAAAACTGTATTTTTGCCACTTCAGAGAATTCCAAGAAGGAATTTTGTATTTTATCAATACTCTTGAAAACTCTCACATGTTAATAGTCGATGAAAATTCAATGAGTATCCGCTGTCGGTTTAACTTCCCTCCTTGGTATAGTGCATTTATTCCTGGTTCAAAATAAGAATACATTACAGTTATATTCAGCTAATAATGATTCTATGCAACCAACAGTGGCGGAACTACGGGGGTGGGGGGGGGGGGGGGGAATTACGTGCATTTGCTCCCTAAACGTTGACTTTGACCCGTCCTTTGCCACTCCGTCCTCCACACACACACACACACACACACACACACACACACACACACACACACACACATATACACGCATAATCCTCCTCCACCCACACAAACATTCCCTCACTGCCTCTTCTCTTTGTTCCATACGCACTCAGCAGATGAACATATCCAGTAGTGATTTACAAGCTCGAAAGCAAATAATTACGTCCAAATAAGGATAATTTTCTTCACATTATGAAACACAGCAGGGTTCCAAGTTAGTTTATTGGCTTGGGAACCCAGCCCAATGAGCCAGCTTGGATTCCTGCTGTTCCTTCATAGTTTCCGGCAGATGTACATGTGAATGTTGCGCGATCTTACCCTTTCGACCTCCAAAAATGCGGAGATTCAGCTTTAAAGCCACCAGAAGGCTTCATCTGAGAGCACATTTCTATTGCTTTTCGAGAGGAACACCCCGCCACCGCCACACAAAAAAAGAAAAACCTTCAAAAATAGTCCTATGATTGCTTGTGCCTTTGAAACATGCGTAGATATCTATGGTATCAGACTGCAATACTATGATGCCATGGTCTTTAAGGGCCAATCACGGACTTGTCTCCCTTCATGGGGAACCTGTCCCCAACTCCCATCTCGAAACATTTCCTGGCGCCGCCACTGGTAACAATGTTCAATCTCTGGTTAGTTGCAGTCGTAGCTTTTGAGGCAACATACCCTGTTTTGGACAAAGAGTTTTTGTCAAGGAGACCCTTAAGTTCGTTATTTTCCAAAAATATGAATTTTGGTGTTATTTGGGTTGTGAGGAGCAAATTATCTTGTTTTAATTTACAGTTTCTTCGTATACAAGGAATTACAACAAACACGCCAATGTGGAGTAGTTTCCAACTGAATCATAATGCTTATTATTTCCAAATTATTAGAGGAACGAGGAATGTCCAATTAAGACTCAAGCAATTGTTAAGAAAACGCCTATAGTATAGTAGTACCAGTAGAAAATAATATCAAGTTTCCTTTTGTTACTTGTAATAAACGAAAACAGCAGACAGCTCTATAATAGAGCTGTCTGCTGTTTTTGTTTATTACAAGGTACAAAAGGAAACTTGCCTTTTATGCCAAGCCAATTAGAAGCAGCTAGGTCAAATGTAATGCGTCATTGAGAATATCTATCAGTATCACACCTACCTGCCCCCGTCCAGTAAATAGCTACACCAATGGCAGTGTAGCTGTTTTCGTTTGCTGTGATAAACAAGTTCTGTTTCACTCAACGGGCCATTTCCAAACAATGTGTGACATCACAACATTACATCGCCAAAATTAAAGATCTCGAATATTCTTCATCGAAATAACTCTCTAAAATCTGTCGGGTTAAAAATCAACTCAAATCAACTGGGTTGAGTGAATATGAACCCACTCGATTTTTAATCTAACTGATTTCAGAGAGAAAGTAAATCATGTCTCTGAATTAGTTAGCAAATGAATAACCAAGGGCGATGAGTGTAATTGTCGTATCTGAGAGTTTATTTTGTTTTGACAATATGTTATTTCCAAAAATAGGATGAAAAATGCAAAAACAAAGATTACACAACATTATCAAAAACTGCGAATTGTAAAGTGGATCCAGCAGTAAACTGATGCTTATGTAAGCTGTCTCTACAGTTGGAATTACATGTTGAAATATGGACGACCGAACAAAAATCTAATTTTTTATCGTAGCTGTAGAATGATAACTTGGGAAGTTGGGCTATGTTTTGTAATAACCGAGTTGTTTTGGGGGTTTTTTTATCGGATGGTGAATCTTGTAGGAGGTTGGAGTTGTTTAGCTGGCCGAGTGCATATTGCCAGTGTCGGGCCCCTATGGGATGGACTGAATGGAATCACTTGTAGTGGCTACACAAAATATGAATCAGATCTAACTTGGCTCGTATTCTAAAATAAAATGTGTGTGCATTGTCCTGTCACGATTCAACGAGAAATGCCAGAAGGCAATAGCCAATGAATCCCTACAGAACGCTCATTTCCAGGCAGATCTGTGGTAACCTGTGGCTTGTAGTGCTTAATAAAGGGTACCTTAGTAAATATACCCACACCACCAGTAGTCGCTAAAATAGATTGGTACCTGACCAGTTGAGACAGTCTGGCGAAAAGCGGAATCAGCTAGGGATCCAGGAGAGGATTACATTTGGATCAAAGAGGTTGGGCGTTTGAGAACGCAATGGTAGAGAGTTCAGTGACGGTTTCGGTCCGCAAATATTGTCGACCAAATAGGCGAGGTGCCTCAATGTACCTATGAAGACCGAGAAAGGTAGCAAAGTTGTTTTGTACATTGTAATTGGTATTGTCGTCAAGAAGAGTTTCCACGTCAGGGGCGTAAGGCAGTTATTGTAGCGTGTCCCTTCTTATGTCCAGCTGAAGAGCACAGTTACAGAAATAATGTTGAATTGTTTCGCGCTCCCAACAGTCGCATGAAGGCGATCTAGTGGGAAAATTACTGAACAGGTGATCATTGAGGGAACAACAACCCAGACGTAGTATATATTTGAGCCTGACGTGATTTGTGAGCTACAACCATTTTGGGGTCGGAAGTCTATCTTTATTTAGGAATGAATTCAGAGGGAGCTAGTTTCTCTAATTTCAGGAAGTAGATTATTCCACAGTCTGGTTGCTGAGGGTAAGAAAGAATGTTGGTGTGTGTTGGTTCGGCAGTGTGGGATATTTAAGTTAGCATTGTTACTGGGGGAAGATTCTTGCACACTAAAAACTAAAGTGTTACAACTGACACTTTCAAGGTGTTAAGCCCATTCTAACTCTTAGGGTTTGATTGTAATACTCAAAGTGCAATGCTTAAGCACTTAGACATTACAATCGTCAGACATCTGAAACTTGAATGGATGGCACTTCCCATGTGTCTAGCATTGGTGGTTCTTCCAGAATCGTCCATAATTTGATTTGCGCTTGGTGGGTACATAATTAAAAGGACACAATGCAGATGACGCGGATCAGGCTCGAGAGTTCGAGCCTGATCCGTGTCATCTGCGTTGTTTCCTTTCAAGTGTCGCGACATTACACTTGTCAAGTGGTATTATTGTCAACACCTGTCAAGTTCTGGGATATCTACACTTGAACAAAGTGCTAGTTCAGGACTTAGTAAGTGTTAAATACAGCACTTCAAGTGTAGTTTTTAACACTTTTGTTTTTAGCGTGTGGGTAGCGGATGTTAGCGAGGAGATTAGAGATGATATATAATCTTGGACAAGACGATGAACCATTTTGTAGTACTTTATCAGTTTGTGTTTTTTCCTGCGGGAACGGGGCGTTTCCCAGCCTGTTTCTGTATATAGTGAGGCTCAACTTGCACTTCATGCAGTACCAGCGGCTATCCGAGCCGCTTCAAGCTGTATTTTTTTCGAATTCAAAACACTCATAGTCGTTACAGTTATCCCAAACGGTTTTAGCGTATTCTAGTAAAGGTCGTATAAGGGTAAACAATATTTTTTACATCGTTCTACGATCGCGGAAAAATTTGTTTGGGATATCCTCTTCTAGGCACAGACAACGAACGAAATGAAATGCGGCGATAAAAAGTTCTCGTGAGCCAAGTTCTAGAATACTTTTCAGACTTTGTCAAACAGTATTTTTTTACCTTTTGCTTTCTACTGTTACCCTGGTTTCTTTTCTTTTCGGGTCATTATTACACACCCGTTCAGTCAGAACTTGGCTCACAAGAACTTTTATCGCCATATTTAATTTCTTTCCTCGTCTGTGTGTATTTTTTCTTGTTGTGTCTGTACCCTGAAGGTCATCAGCAGACCGAAAGCTAAGTGAAAATTGTTTTTTTTTCCCCTGTGCTGATTGAGCTTTATTTAGACGAATATAATTGCCTGAAGATCCGCAGAGAAAGCGGTGAAAGCGCTAGCGGGAGTAAATTGAATAATTTTGTATTTGTTTTGAACTTTGATGACTTTTTCTTTTATATATATATTAATGCAGATATTGATATGTCATTTTGCATACTGATTCCTGTCCAAAAACAATACGAACATTTGTATAGGAATTTCTTGAAGGTTGGGGTATAATTTGACTATTTTTATTTTCTCGCAAAGAAATAAATCAGCAAAAACATATTTTCTCGTTGTGGGATTTTTTAGGACTTTTAGTATGGTGTTATTTAGAAATATATTCTTCGTTTAAAACAAAATCTTTTGTGCAGCAATTTCTTGTGGGTTAAGTATCAGATTGATTGGACTAATAAGCAAATAAAGTTATTCGGGTCGCAAGGGATTTCAATTCCACATCGTCCCTGTGCGTCTTCGGAGCGATGAAACTTTTTTCATTCATCATCCATATCAGAATAATCAACCAAAATGGTGGTGAAACCTGTGATTATTACAATGAACAGAACAGATTTACCTAAGTTATAGTATATTATAGTATTTTATTAATGTATGTATATATCCATTTATATGTTCTAAGAATAAAAAAGGTTTGCTTTTAATTGGCTGTTTGTCGTTCGGAGACCCTTCCCGCAAAATACCAGACCCTAATTAGATATACACTATAGCATTAAGCCTATTGTTCTCTGGTGTAAACACATCGGTACAGATTTTCATTATTTCGACGTTTTAAGATACAACCAATACATATTTATTTATTTCTATTACTTAACACTTTTCGTAAACGAACAGCAAACGACACTTACCAAGACATTTCTGAAATATCTGGACATTTTCATTTGCTCATAAAAACATAGCTTATGACTCCCATGATTGGAACGAACTCTACGAGTTCGTTCCAGTGAGGGAATCATAAGCTGCAGTATGTGTTAGAGGCAAAAATGAAGAAAAATAACCAACGGCCTCTACTTTCAATTCAGCTCCGCCTCAACTGTTCCATTTGAGCTTAGCACGTTTTAACTTGAGAGCCGATAAAAATAGTGTTGTTTCTGACTATTGATGAAATCTGTTAATCATTTTCCATTTGTGGTTGAGTTTGTTCCACTTTTGGAATAATTTGATTGTCATCCATACCTTCGCGAGTTCCGTTCTTCCTGTAACATGGTATTGCTCTCAAAAGACTTGGCATTGGCGAAATTGCATTAACTCGACAGTGTCAACCATTTGTAGTACTAACTAACAATAAACACAAAAGATGACATTATTAGTTCGCCTATGGGCACACATAATCATCTTCCGGACTTACCAAAAATCAAGAGACAAATTGTGACTCCGCAGCCGCGTTCACTACACACCCAGTGGATATTTGGTGGCTTCTGTGACTTTATTCGAAACTTAAAGTCATTGTAAACTAGATTTCTACCTCCTCTGTTATTAGGAATGAACATAACTGAAACTTGTTGACTTGCCATGACTGCGAGAACTATGTATGAGAGGGACTATGGAGATGTTCCTTTTTAAACCTTTTCCATGATCCCTGTTCACCCTGACGGGTATTAACGTCCCGTATTCAACAATATGGAGATGTTCTTTTTTAAACCGCCTCCATGACCCCTGTTCACCCTGACATGTATTCACATCCCGTATTCACTAAGATAAAAAAACGACTAAAATTCTGGGTAAAAGTGACCAGTAAAAGTAATTAGCACCTTTCACTAATCCCGATCTCGGTATGTTTATTTAAGCACATCGGCATAACGAGACGACACCGAACGGAGATGGAAGTTGTACAAGACCATGATATTGGCTTGGACATTCATTTGCTCACTGGTCATAAATAAAATCTTGCAATATCAACACTGTTAGAAATTACTGTTAAATTTACGGTAATCTACTGTCAAACAACTGTCACCGTAAATTTTACTGTAAGCGTACTCATGCCAACAGAGAAGTGATCATATTTAGAGAGGCTTGTTTTTCTGTACGAATGCATTCAGTTCTTCAATTACAGCTTTGTGTAACAGCATCATCCAGGCCGGCTTTTCTGGGAAGAGTCCATTCTCAAGGAAGACCGATCAATATTTTTAACCTGCAGCCAATCGGCTTCAGGTTAAAGATATTAATTGGTCTACCCTTTATGACGATTGCAGCACGTGCGTCTAGTGTTAGGAAACTGCATAAACTTATCAGATCGTTGGTTCTGCTTCTCGGTCGAACAAAATGTATTCATTGCAAACATACGGCTTTTTACTATCAAATTGAATAGTGGTGTACCGGCAGCTAGTTGCCGTGCTTTACCATATTTTCAACAGTAATCTTTTACATTGAATTGCGAATCACGAAAAACAAACGAAAAGAAATAGCATTTTGGGTTCATTGTTCTCGCACTTCTTTCCAGACGGATGAGACCAAACCGTGTTGTGGGAAGAAAAGCCGACAGATAAATACAGACAGATCGCAACCTAGTCACAATCCGATCGGAATTCTTCAGGGTTCATACAGTTATGAAAAAGGGTGGAAAGTCTTGAAAAACAGTAAATTGGATTTCCATGCCCTGGAAAATTATAGGACTATGGGGTGGGTTTAAGAAAAGTTATGAAAACGAACAGATACGTGTAACATGGGTATTTCTCCTGTCTAATGTAACCATTCAAAAAATGTTTGTACTTCCAATTTTTAGGGTTCCCTGTGAATCTCGACTTGAGTCATTGATGCTTGGGGCTTCTTAAGCCTTAAAGGCCCGGTGGTGTGTATACATTTTGGCACAATTTGATAGAGTACATCTGGCTGCCTTGCAGTTGTTTCTAGGCATGTCTTGACTGTCTTTATAGGCAGCCAAGACTTGCCTAGAAACAACTACCAAATTACTTAGAATGTAACTTAAAGGTTTAGCTAAAGCCTCGGTTTTTGGGCCTCGTTTTTATTACAGACTATAAAACAGAGGCTCAGAGTGATCAAAGTTGGAACTTGGCCCTCTAGGGTGAAAGAGTTGTCAATGGGTGGAGGTTAGGAGTGACATTGAAAAGATAGAATTATATATTGAGTTACATTTAATCTTTGGGATTTGGAAATTTGATATCAGGGGTGTGGAACAGTTATAGAAAACCAAATTGACTGGTTTGTATGAATCCGGATTCTTGCCTTCTTCTTTTGTGTTCACGATACTGTACTTGCCTTTCTCTCGCTCATAAAAATTGTAAAAGGGTAACCTAAAAAGAACTGCACAACAAAAGAAACGAGAAACCAGGAAGAACTTTGAAAACTGGGCTAAATTAGTAGATCTCACAGTGGCAGATGTGATAGTTTTCATACAGAATCGTGCATTTGGGTTTTACACATTGCAGAGCCAGTCATATGTACGGTTCGTCCTAAAACGGACCCACCAGTTGTTATAGCTATCAAAGGGAGGTATAGCAAACGGTGGGTCCTTTTTCTGGTCCAAAGTATAATCATGAGTGTCAGGCTCTGTCACGCTGGAGGCCCTGGAAGCTACATATCAAATTCATCTTGTCTGCTTGCTAAAATCTTGCAAACAATGAAGTATTGGAAAAGCACGTTCATATTATAGACAGATTTGGGAGGACAACTGCACTCCATGGCAATTTGTATTTTGCCACGCTCTGTATCAGGTTGGTTAACATCAGCTGCGTGGGTTACTGTTCAACTGTCTTTTTTCTACTCGTCATTGATGTTGAAACACGTTTTATGTACCAGCTGCAATCATTGATAGATGGCAGATAGAAAGTATAATATTTTGACAGAAAGATGTTTGACTCATATCCGCAGGGACGTGAATCAAAAGATACAACCCATATTCCGATTGGAATGTAGAACGTTGTTAAAATGCGGAATATTGTTTTTTCCATGAATATTATACAGCTGCTATCATGTGTATGTGATACATGGAGATTTGTTTCATGTCCGACTGAAGGACTGCCTTCACAAAAGTTCTTCGATTTGTTAAATACCTGAGGGTACTTTTCTTGTATTTTAAATGTATACGTTTGATTTTTGTTAGAAAGCTGCCAATATAAGAAATCTCCAAGTAATTGGCGTTCGGTATGGAATCACCAATGTTTCTTCCAATTTGAAAAATAATATGTCGTTTGGCACGTTTATCAAGCTAAATTAGAATGTGAGTACTGCGTGTATCGGAGTAATGGTGTGCGATGTAAACATTAGCCAGACCAGCAAGCGATATAACCTTTTCAAGTGATGAAAACTTTTTTATCCGTATTGTTTAAAAACAGATTCGTCATTGTCATCAAGAAGTTACAATTCCAGGAAATTTGTCAAGTTTAGTTGGGATTTGCGTACTTCACTTTGCTTAAACTTTCATTCTGTTTAAATTTTCAACAGGCACCAAAACTGTTTTTGCCAGAAGTTAGCTTGATGTGGGTGTTTAGGGTATTGACTGTCAAGAGTAATGACGGTTTAACCCTCTACACACTAATGCCTTAACCCTTTACCCAACGTAACGGCCAAAACCGGCCAGCGCTATTCTCAAAAATCGCCAATTAATTTTCAAAATATTTTCATTTTTTGTCTCAAAAACAGAGGTTATGACCCCTCGTTGGAACGAGCTGTTCGAGCTCGTTCCAACGAGGGGTCATAACCTATGTTTTTGAGACAAAAAATGAAAAAAATTAGTTATTCAAGAATTTTTTTTGCAAGTGTCGTCTGCTTTTCATGTTAGGTAAAGGGTTAATAACAAACTTTCAACCAGCCTATTTTTCCTGTCATGCAACCAGAAAGTTAATCAATTCAGTCTTGTTTGACGGAGCTATTGAGCTCTGTTAAACGACATTTAATCGGTTGAATCCTACTGGCATCATGGGAAAGAAGTGCAGCTCGAAATGTTGATAGGGTTAAAGTCCAGATAGAAGTTTCTTAATCTATACGAATTATTGTTCCCAATTGCAATAGAGAACGACATATAAATTTATAGCCTGGTAAATGTGTATATATTGGGGAATCATCTGTGGGAACACCCGGGAACTGAAGCAGTCCGGGTTTACGATGTTAAATGAGTTCTGCGTAACTAGCACAGTGCAGTCCGAGTGGAATGGTCGTAATCCACGCGCAGTGGCAGTGTGTGATGATTTCCTTTAAATTAGTAACTTTCCGTTTCCGGATTTAACGGGAGTACTCCGTTTCCGTTTTGACTTTGAAGAACCCGCGTTCGGTAATTCACGATTGTTGTTGTGGTTCCGGCCATATTATGTAGCGAGACGAGTGTTGGTTTCTTTGCTTATTGAAGTCTAATGATAATAAATCTGTCATCATCTTCTTCCTCCAAGCTTACCATAATTTAGTAAGCAAAGATATATGTACAGACAATATTTATCACGTTTTCAGTATGCCTTTTGACGCAGATAAAACTCTCAAACCTGATACACTTGACATTGATCCGAATGACACTGATTCGTCATTATCGTGGGAATATTGGAAAACAATATTCGAAGGCTATCTAGAGGAACAGAAGATGTCAGAACAAATAATGACCGCAAATTACGCCTCTTACGCAAAAATGTTGGCAAAAACGGCCTTCCATTACATTCGCAATTCACTACATTCGATACGGCAATGGCGGGACTTGCAGAAATGTACGACAAATGACCGAATAAGGTAGCCGCAAGTTACTCTCTACTAAACGGCAGAGACCGAGTGGAGACATTCAGTAAGGCCTTCCATTACATTGCGCAATTCACTACATTCGATACGGCAATGGCGGGACTTGCAGAAATGTACGACAAACGACCGAATAAGGTAGCCGCAAGTTAATCTCTACTAAACGGCAGAGACCGAGTGAAGACATTCAGTATTACCTTAACCCTTTACCTAACGTAACGGCCAAAACCGGCCAGCGCTATTCTCAAAAATCGCCAATTAATTTCCATTATTTTTTCATTTTTTGTCTCAAAAACATAGGTTATGACCCCTCGTTGGAACGAGCTCGTCGAGCTCGTTCCAACGAGGGGTGATAACCTATGTTTTTGAGACAAAAAATGAAAAAAATTAGTTATTCAAGAATTATTTTTGCAAGTGTCGTCTGCTTTTCAGGTTAGGTAAAGGGTTAATGGTCGTTCTATGAAAGCACTAATCGATACCGGTAGTTCAACATCGTTCATAAAAGAATCGATTGCAAAATCAATGAGATTGAAAATTGTGCCCACATCCAGAACAGTTTCACTTGCGGCCTCAGACTGTAAATCTCAGGTTGTCGGCTTCTGTGAAGTTGATTTGACAATACAAAACCGATTCTATCCTAACATGCACATAATGGTGCTCAATAGTTTAGTTACAGATGTCATTCTCTGGCGTGATTTCATGGCCAAGCACCCGACAGTTATTTTTTTCATTCGGAGGTGCTGAGAAAGAAATAACTATTTGTAAAGTTTCAACAGACTCGATTGCGAAGATCGAGCCTCAGTCTCTATTTCACAATCTTTCTGAAAATTGCTTCCAAATCCCGTTTATTTGGGGCTGCCGATCGTGACTTTATTCATAATGAGGTGCGTCGGTTATTGTCAGAGAGTGTTATTGAAACCAGCAAATCTCCATGGAAGGCTCAAGTCTTGATTGCTTGAAATAATGCAAGTAAAAAACGCATGGTAGGGGATTACTCGCGAACTATAAATAGATTCACACAGTGCGATGCATACCCAATGCTAAGAATTGGTCAAATGGCTAATACACTTTCACTGTATAAAATATTTTCCACCTTGGATCTCAAAGCCTGTCATCAGATATCGATTCTGAAAAGCGACCGTCAGTATACAGCTTTCGAAGCTAGCGGAAAATTGTACCAATTTACTCGAATTCCCTTTGGCGTCACCAATGGCGTCTCGGTTTTCCAAAGGGTCATGGATAAAATGATTGAACAGTATGATTTGAAACAGACTTTTGCTTACGAAGATAACATCACAGTGGCTGGTAATTCTCAAGAAGATCATGACCAGCAACTCAAGAACCTACAAGCAGCCAAAGACTATAACTTGTCTTTCAATCATAAGTCATTCAATTCAAAAACAGAAATAAACTTGTTAGGTTACACCATTAGTCATAGAAGACTACAACCAGATGCCGACAGAATGAATCCATTACGCGAAATGCCATTGTCGACAAATCGGTCATCGTTAGCTCGAGTATTGGGAATGTTCGCTCATTATTCAAAATGGATAAGGAATTTTTTAACACTAATTAGTCCACTCACTATGGTTGAAAGATTTCCCCCTCAATACTGATCAGGTGGACGCTTTCGAGAAAGTGAAAATAGTTATTGCAGATTCAGTTATTGCTGGGATCGACGAAACTCAACCCTTCACAATTGAAACTGATGCCTCCGACACTGCTATCGAGCAGCGTTGAATCAAAACATCCGACCAGTTGCCTTCTTCTCCCGTACGTTATCCAAAAGTGAACGCAATCACTCTTCAGTTGAAAAAGAAGCATACGCAATAGTGGAAGCAATTCGTCGTTGGCACCTTCATCTTGTTGGTCAGCGTTTTACAATTTTAACTGACCAACGAGCTGTCTCATTCATATTCCACGAAAATCATAAGGGCAAAATAAAGACCAATAAAATACAACGGCGGATTCTAGAACTTTCATGTTATAGATACGATATTCAGTTTCGCCCTGTTATTCTGAACAATGTTGCTGATACAATATCAAAGATTGTTGCAAGCCCACAACTAGATACGTCCATGGAACGTCTGCAAAAGTTATATAACGACCTGTGTCACCCTGGTATTACCCGATTAGTCCATTATGTTCGAAGTAAAAACATTCCATACTCGACAGAAGAGGTTCGAAAAGTTTGCCTGGAATGTAGTACGCGTTGCGTGTTGAAACCCTGTTTATTCAGTAAACCAGACTCTACTTTACTTTAAGCTAAAGCTACATTTGAGCGACTCAGCGTTGACTTGAATGGGCTACTGCCATCAGCATCACGCAACAAGTACATTCTTACTATTGTCGATGAGTATAGTCGATTTCCCTTTACTATGGCTTGCCCTGG
Source organism: Pictodentalium vernedei (assembly GCA_031216915.1). Classification (NCBI taxonomy): domain Eukaryota; kingdom Metazoa; phylum Mollusca; class Scaphopoda; order Dentaliida; family Dentaliidae; genus Pictodentalium; species Pictodentalium vernedei. The sequence goes on from CM062292.1 coordinate 102,437,368, forward strand.
TGTCACCAGCAAAGCTGTTAGAAGTTGTCTCAAACAATTATTTTGAACCTTTGGTATGTCTCGATATATACACAGTGATCGCGGTGCAGCATTTATGAGTGCTGATGTGAAAGACTTCTTGCTAAAAAGTGGTGTGATGTCAAGCCGCACTACACCTTATCACCCACAGGGTGTGAGCGATACAAGGGAATAATCTGGAAAGCAGACCAATTGTCTCTGCACTCAAGGGGCCTGCAGATTTCTGCTTGGGAATAGGCTCTTCCCATTGCTTTACATTCGATTCGACGCTTATCTCAACATCCACAGATGATACTCCGCATGATCGGCTATTCCGGCTCTCACGTTGCTCTGTTAACGGAACATCTCTGCCAACATGGCTAGCATCTCCTGGACGTCTTCTCTTGCGTCGCTTTGTTAAAAACTCAAAATACGATCCGTGTGTCGATAAAGTTGAACTCGTGGAAGCAAATGATCAGTGTGTGTATATCAAATTGCCCGGTGGGCAAGAACGCTCCGTTTCAACTCGAAACATTGCTCCCAGCTGCACGTCAAACATGGATTTAACACAAATTGTTCATGTCACTCCCAATTCAAACATTACATTGTCAGAGAGAATAACTTCACCTCAACCAGAAACTATAAACCGCGAGGGGCCAGTTGACACAGCGGCTGATACTTTTAGCCATACAACTGAACAATTACCTGTGTCCACTGCTTACCACCAGATCCACAGTCTGTTATAATGGATCCTCCCATTCTCCGACGTTCTTCTAGAATAAGACATTCATCGAAGAGACTTGACTTATAATATGGTATTTCTATCTTATGAATAAGGACTGCAGTTTTTAAATAACTTTAGTGGGAGTGAATGTGATGATTTCCATTACATTTCGTCCCTCGAGTTCCAATGTGTTCTATGTGCCTACTGGCACATAGAACACATTAGAACTCGGGGGACGATTTGTAACTTTTAGTTTCCAAATTTAACGGGAGAACTCCGTTTCCATTTTGACTTTGAAGAACCCGCGTTCGGTAATTCATGATTGTTGTTGTGGTTCCGGCCAAATTATGTAATGAGACGAGTGTTGTTTTCTTTGCTTATTAAAGCCAAATGATAATAAAATCTGTCATCATATTCTTCCTCCAGGCTTACCATACAGTGATGTCCACGCATGCGTTTACCAGGAAATAAAAATCAGCAGCAGCAAAATTTTAATTAACCAAACACCGGGTTGTACCTGGTGCTTCATTAATTAAATTTTTGATGATTATTCCTATAATTAGTGTTTGGAATCTAATATTACCGTGTTCATTAAAATATTGTACACACGTGAAAAGTTATCAGTCCACCACAGCGGCCGTACTGTAAGGTAGGACCCGGAAGAAACGTCTGTGGTGGCAGTCCTGCAAAGTGGGCATCATAGGTATAAACAATTGGCTAAATTTGACCTCATACCTTTGTTGCGGTCATGATGTAGCCAAAATGTTGAAAGTGATCGTAAATACCAATAGCTAAATAAATTGGGGAATGTTGTTTCGATAGTCATACGATTTCAAGTGAATCTAAAAAGTAATGTCACTCTTGAAGTGGACCGTGTTATGTATCTGCGGTGGGACAATAGAACGTACAAATATGAACACATCTGGACAAAAAGGATAGCCTTGGTCTTGGGCCTTAGAGGCCAAACAGGCAAGCAGAAGTTTCAAGAAGCACGGATATAGCATGACATATGATCGCATATCCACTTGGAACCATCACCAATTACATCAAAACTCAATGGAGTCCAGAGTCGAGGTCAGGGTCACTGGTATTACTTAGTGATCGTTAAGTGCGTTTTTTCACGAACTTGAGAAATCACATCCTTTGAGATTATTTTTATGCAATTCTCAACCTAATATGTGGATTTATGTGCTAAAAATAATGGGCTGGGCAAAATAAGTTTATTCTCATCCGCACACGATGTGACCCTGGTTGTTGAAAGTGTCGTTAATCCTCAGTAGATAAACAAACAGTATATTCCCCGGTTTTCATAGATCTGGGAACGGGAATTGTTTAAACAGAAAATCCGGGAAGTGGAAATTATCGCTTTCATAACGACGCGGTTAATGATCTGATGTTCATGACTGACTCAGTAAATAAAGCAGCCACAATGCACATTCCGAGTAGTAACGCTAGGAAAAGACCGAAACGCAAGTGGTTTGATATAGAATGTAAACAACTGAAACAACACATGGATAATTTAGCCCGTTCTCTGAAAACAACCCCCCAGGACAAATCACTCATTGTAAGCTATTTTAAAACGGGAAAGATGTACAAAAAAGTTACAAAATACAAACGTAAAATGTTTTACAAAAATATCTGCAACCAACCCGACCGCGTACAGTCCACATATTCTAAGACATATTGGAATATTATTAATCTTCTCAGAGAAAAAGAGTCCCCGGGGAATGATCTTGATCCGGATGTTACAGTAGATTATTTTTTTAAAGAATTTATTATGTAAATCCGTACCAGAAAATAATAACTGTCAATGCAGGGGTAAACCGGTGAACATTGAAGTCTTTCTTAACACCGATAAAATTACAGCGGACGAAATATACAGCACTCTCCGCCAGCTGAAAAACAATAAATCTACAGGCTCCGACGGCGTGTCGAATAAACTTTTGAAATTAATAATCCCATATATTATAAACGAAGTGGTGAAATTGTTTAACCAGGTCCTAGAGTTTCGACATTATCCTATTAGTTGGAGTAGATCAGTTCTCACAACATTATACAAAAATGGTGATAGACACGACCCGAATAACTATTGCGCTATAGCCCAAAACAATACCATTTGGGAAACTGTTTAATTAATAATTAATTCCAGAATTAACAGCTTCCTGGAAGATAATAAAATAATAAGTGAAAACCAGTTTGGTTTCCGGACGGGTAGCAGTACAGTCGATAGTATGTTTGTTCTGAAAACTACAATAAATAAATACAGAAAGCTTAAAAAGCTTCCGTATGCTGTTTTCGTAGATCTCAGAAAAGCATTTGATACAGTAGATAGAACAATACTTTTTCAAAAACTACAACACATTGGTATAAATGGACCGATTCTAGAAACCTTGATTTCAAAGTATAAGTCGAGTTTCTACATTTCGAAAACAAACAACGGACTAGGTCCACCTCAACTATCAACCATCGGGGTCAGGCAGGAGTGTAACCTCTTGCATACCCTCTTTAAAATATTTATTGATGATGTTAAAGACATATTTGATGATACATGTCAACCAGTACATCTAAATAATTATTCCTTGAATCATTTACTTTTTGCAGATTATCTTGCATTACTATCGGAATCACCACAAGGCCTGCAAAATTGTCTAAATCAAATGGTAAATTTCGCTAGAGAAAACAATCTTCATATAAATATAGGTAAAACAAAAAGTATGGTATCCGGGCTCGCAAATCATCTGTCTCCCCCAATTTTTACCCAGACTCGCAAAAGCTCGAACACACAAGCCATTTCAACTACTTAAGATTAACAATTTAACAAAATGGTAAATTGCAAGACGGCCAAAAAAAGACTTGAGCATGAAAGGCTTGAGGGCATTATATTCACTAAATAATTCTTTTAATCAGAAATATAGTCCGGCAGTACAAATATATTTAAGTCTTTTCGATAAGCTGATCAAACCCATCTTACTCTATGGGAGTGAATTATGGTCGTTGGAACTTAATCACAAAAATGTAAGTCGCTCAGCGTGCGAAAATGTACATATTAAATTTTGCAGACTGTTACTCGAGGTAAATAATGCGTCAAATAATGCAGTACGAACCTAGTTAGGACGATATCCCTTGCTTATCGACGCAATATTACAACAAATCAAATATTACTGTAAATTAACTTCCCGGGATTCTACCACATTGCTTGGAGAAGCATTTTGTGAAACAAAGAAGCATGACCTCGATACTTTAAAGAGAATTTTGCATGAATACTTTGGAATATCAGACATCGAACAACTGTGGCGCGAAAAAGGCATTAAAACGATTCCTGCAGGGAAAGGTAAAGCAAGACATGAAGACGAATTTTATAATGCCATTCATGACGATAATAAAAAACAGGGTAAAAATAAATTAAGAACATATCGCAAGTTCAAGAGTGAATTTGTTTTAGAACCGTATTTAGTGCACACTGCGTCTTGGGAATCTAGGAAACTCTTCATTCGAATCAGCAACCACAGTTTACTGATCGAAACGGTGAGGCATTTACAGCCTGTGGTTCCGGCCAATGAACGAATATACACCAGATGCGATTCGGGGGCGGTTGAGGACGAATTCCCTTTTATAATAAAATGTCCATTATATGATCAGTTGCGTGATGAACTGACTGTTCAAAATGTTCATTGATCATACACCAAACATACAGGTGGGTGATATTACCCTCCCCCAACACATTATACGTCCCAGAACTGTGCAATCCGATCTGTAACACAATCTGGCGCTTCATATTACGAAAATCTGAAGTCCCGCAGTGATTTATGATTTATGGTAATCATTGCGATGCCTTCTTGATGTATGACTGTATGATTATTAGCTCAACTTTGACGTAAGTCAAATTTGAGGTTATGCCGTCTGTCCGTCCGTCCGTCTGTCCGTCAATTCAATACGGCTCGGACTAGAGGCCGTATTTATGAACGGATCTTTACGAAACTTGAGCATCTTTGTTATCATCGTGGGACGAGAACGAGTGTTTTGGGGTGCGGTCTGAATTTCAAGATGGCCGCCGGCAGCCATTTTGTACCTTAGTTAGTGCAATCAGTTTTTGTACAGAACTTCTGTATGAAAGTTCTGATTGGAATAAATTTTTGTCTGAATGTTTAGTAACATGGAATACATTGCATGCATATAATACGGGTTTTTTTTTTCTCGTGTTGAAATTTCGCAAATTAGATGAACTTTGATTTATTCAGTGCTACTTAAACACAGTAAGTACACATGTCAATACGGCTCGGGTTAGAGGCTGTATTTATGAACCGATCTTCATGAAACTTCTTGCGGTCCGAAATTCAAGATGACCGCCGGCAGCCATTTTGTACCAAAATTAGTGCAATCAGTTTTTTGTACAGATCTTCTGTATGAAAGTTCTTATTTGAATAAATTGTTGTATGAATGTTTAGTAACATCGAATACATCACATATAATACAGGTTTTTTCTCGTGCAGACATTATGCAAATTTAATGGACTTTGATTTTTTCAGTGCTGCTTGTACACAGTAAGTACACATGTCAATACGGCTCGGGCTAGGGGTTGCATTTATGAACCGATCTTCACGAAACTTCCTGGGTACCTTCGTTATCATCTTGGGACGAGACGAGTGTTTCTGGGTGCAGTCCAGAACTCAAGATGGCTGCATTTTGTACCGAAATTAGGTCCAATCAGTTTTTTGTACACAACTTCTATACGGCTCAGGCTAGAGGCCGTATTTATGAGTCGATCTTTACGAAACTTCTTGGGTATCTTTGTTATCACCTTGGGACGAGAACGAGTGTTTTTGGGTGCGGTCCGAAATTCACGATGGCTGCCGGCGGCCATTTTAGTAACATCGAATACATCACATATAATACGGGTTTTTTCTCGTGCAGACATTATGCAAATTAAATGGACTTTGATTTATTCAGCGCTACTTATACACAGTAAGTGCAAATGTCTATACGGCTCGGGCTAGAGGCTCTATTTATGAACCGATCTTCACGAAACTTGTTGGGTACCTTTGTTATCACCTTGGGACGAGAACGACTGTTTTTGCGTGCGGTCCGAAATTCAAGGTGGCTGCCGGTGGCCATTTTGTACCAAAATTTGGTGCAATCAGTTTTTGGTACAGAACTTCTATATGAAGGTTCTGATTTGAATAAATTTTTGAATGAATGTTTAGTAACATGGAATACATCACATATAATACGGGTTTTTTTCGCGTGCAGAAATTATGCAAATTAGATGAACTTTGATTTATTCAGTGCTACTTAAACACAGTAAGTATACATGTCAATATGGCTCGGGCTAGAGGCTGTATTTATGGTACCTTTGTTATCTCCTTGGGTTAGGAACGTGTGTTTTGGGGTGCCTGCGTTATCACTGTGCTATGAGAATAAATATTTTTGGGTTCAGTCAGACCCACTCTGGGACTCAAAGATTTCTTTTCCAGTTTGGCATCTAACTGTCGCCCACCTTTACAATACTTTACCTATACACATATTGCAGGCCACGATCAGCATTTATGTACAGCCCGTTACAATACTTTATATGTACCTTTGTTATCAGGTTATTACCTAGATGTGTGTCATTGCTGTGTCACGTACTATACATGTACATGTCTTACACAAGTTGAGCTACAGTGTCATTGACACTTTCATATACCTTATCATGGGTGTATCCGTCATTTCTTCATTGTCCAAATTATTATTTCATTCATTTCGTTTTATATTGTTTCATTATATTGTTTCATCATATTACCATAATAATATTGTTGTAATATTGGCAATCTGCCTCAAGTAGGTGTTTATTGCTTCAATAAATTCTTTTCTATTCTAAATCTTAATGGGATGGGTTTGACGTCGCAAAGCGAATGTTCAAAAGTCATCCAATGAAGCACGGCTAACGCCGAACCGTCCAACAACAAGTAGGGGTGTCTGATCTCTTTTTCTTTTAACCCTTTACCCAACGAATCGGCCGCATCCGCCCGCGTAATATGCAAATTCAGCAGTTGGAAAAATAGTATTTTAAAAAAAAATTCAACAAAACCATATGATGTGACCCCTCGATGGAACGAGCTCATCGAGCTCGTTCCAACGAGGGGTCACATGATATGGTTTTGTTGAACTTTTTTGAAAAAAAATTTAAAAATATTTAAAATTATAAATTTGGATATCGTCTGCGTTGGGTAAAGGGTTAACGTACAAGGCCGCCCAATAAAGCACACGTTGTCACTTATTTATAATGAATGAAATACTAAAATATAATTGGATGACTTAATTACGCCCAGCTGTCGAAAAAATAGTTATTTATGGAAGCGAGAATTTTACGGTTTACAGCTGGTATAATAGTGGTGCGACATATTGATTGACTTTCCTTTGAACAACACAATTTTAATCCGGACGTGAGTATTAATATAATAATATGTAGAAGTGCAATTAGTGCATGCGTCCAAAATTTGGGCCAATAAAAAGATAGCGACATCATCAGTGGAATTTTTTCGAGGAGCTATGGACGAAAAAGCTAAAATACTGCTATTATTTCTTTGACCGACGAACGCATCATTTCCGTTTCTATTCTGTCCTTACTAAGTTACCGGTAACCGAGAACGAAATTTTTTTAATACTGGAACCGATAATCCCAGTTCACGAATTAAACCCTATTTTTTATCTATTTACATCTTTCTCCGGATTTTTCAATCAGATGTTCTTTTAATTTAAGAAACAATTTTTAACTCAACTTTGACATAAGTCAAATACGGCTCGGGCTGGAGGCCGTATTTATGAACCGATCTTTACGAAACTTCTTGAGTTCCTTTGTTATTACCGTGGGACGAGAAAGAGTGTTTTGGGGTGCGGTCCCAAATTCAAGATGGCCACCAGCAGCCATTTTGTACTTTAGTTAGTGCAGTCAGGTTTTTGTACAGAACTTTTGTATGAAAGTTCTGATTTTAATAAGTTTTTGTATGAATGTTTAGTAACATGGAATACATCACATATAATACGGGTTTTTTTTCTCGTGCAGAAATTATGCAAATTAGATGAACTTTGATTTATTCAGTGCTACTTATATATGCACTGCCAATACGTAAGTACACATGTCAATACGGCTCGGGATAGGGGCTGTATTTATGAACCGATCTTCACGAAACTTCTTGGATACCTTTGTTATCACCTTGGGACGAGAACGAGTGGTTGTGGGTACGATCCAAAATTCCAGATGGCTGCCAGTGGCCATTTTGTACCAAAATTAGATCCAATCAGTTTTTTGTACACAACTTCTATACGGGTCAGGCTAGAGGCCGTATTTATGAACCGATCTTTACGAAACCTCTTGGGCACCTTTGTTATCACCGTGGGGATGAGAACGAATGTTTTTGGCTGCAGTCCGAAATTCAAGATGGCCACCAGCAGCCATTTTGTACCAAAATTAGTGCAATCAGTTTTTAGCTCAACTTTGACGAAGTCAAATTTGAGCTATTGTCATGGCCCGTCGTCCGTCTGTTCGTCCGTCCGTCTGGCCGTCTGTCCGTCTGTCCGTACGTCAACAATTGGCTATGGCTCGGGCTAGAGGTCGTATTTATGAACCGATCTTTACGAAACTTCTTGTGTACCTTTGTTATGACCCTGGGACGGGAACGAGTGTTTTTAGGTGTGGTCCGAAATTCAAGATGGCTGCCAGTGGCCATTTTGTACCGATGATGCAAAAATCAGTTTTTTGTACAGAACTTCTGTATGAAAGTTCTGATTTGAATAAAGTTTTGTATAAATGTTTAGTACCATGGGATACATCACATATAATACGGGTTTTTTTCTCGTGCGTAAATTATGCAAATTAGACTGACTTTGATTTATTTAGTGTTACTTTCAGAGCTGTAAGTGCCAAGCTGCTATGGCTCGGGCTAGAGGCCGTATTTATGAACCGATCTTTACGAAACTTCTTGGGTACCTTTGTTATGACCGTGGGACGAGAACGAGTGTTTTTGGTTGCGGTCCGAAATTCAAGATGGCTGCCAGCTGCCATTTTGTACCGACGATGCAGAAATCTGTTTTTTGTACAGAACTTCCATATGAAAGCTCTGATTTGAATAATTTTCTGTATGAATGTTTAGTACCATGGGATACATCACATATAATACGGGTTTTTTTCTCGTACGTAAATTGTGCAAATTAGACTAATTTTGATGTTTTTTTGGATTACTTTCAGCACTGTAAGTGCAAATGCCAATACGGCTCGGGCTAGAGGCCGTATTTATGAACCGATCTTTACGAAACTTCTTGGGTATCTTTGGTATCACCGTGGGACGAGAACGAGTGTTTTGGGGTCCAGTCCGAAATTCAAGATGGCCGATGGCAGCCATTTTGTACAAAATTAGGTGCAATCAGATTTTTGCACAGAACTCCCATATGAAAGCCCTGATTTGAATAATTTTTAGTCGAGTTGTGACGAAGTCAAACTCGACTTATAGTTTGGTGAATGGCGGGTTTCGTAAACAATTGGTTTCCGGATGATAACTTGATAGTGGTTCAACTCACATTCATTAAACTTCATACATAGGTTGGTCTTGGTGGGAGGAAGAACCCTATTGATTTTGGACATGCTACGTCGAAGGTCAAGGTCACAGTGACCTTGAACATAGTAAATCTTAAACAATTGGTTTCCGGATGATAACTTGATAATGGTTCAACTCACATTCATGAAACTTCATAGGTAGATTGGCCTTGGTGAGGGGAAGAACCCTATTGATTTTGGACTCGCTACGTCAAAGGTCAAGGTCACAGTGACCTTTAACATAGTATATCGCAACAATTGGTTTCCGGATGATAACTTGATAGTGGTTCAACCTAGAGTCATGAAACTTCATAGGTGTGTTGGCCTTGGTGCGAGGAAGAACCCTATTGATCTTGGACTCACCAGGTCAAAGGTCAAGGTCACAGTGACCTTGAACATAGTATATCGCAACAATTGGTTTCCGGATGATAACTTGATAGTGGTTCAACCTAGAGTCATGAAACTTTATAGGTGTGTTGGCCTTGGTGCGAGGAAGAACCCTATTGATCTTGGACTCACCAGGTCAAAGGTCAAGGTCACAGTGACCTTGAACATAGTATATCGCAACAATTGGTTTCCGGATGATAACTTGATAGTGGTTCAACCTAGAGTCATGAAACTTCATAGGTATGTTGGCCTTGGTGCGAGGAAGAACCCTATTGATCTTGGACTCACCAGGTCAAAGGTCAAGGTCACAGTGACCTTGAACATAGTATATCGCAACAATTGGTATCCGGATGATAACTTGATAGTGGTTCAACCTAGAGCCATGAAACTTTACAGGCGTGTTGGCCTTGGTGCGAGGAAGAACCCTATTGATGTTGGACTCACCAGGTCAAAGGTCAAGGTCACAGTGACCTTGAACATAGTATATTGCAACAATTGGTTTCTGGATGAGAACTTGATAGTGGTTCAACCTAGAGTCATGAAACTTCATAGGTGTGTTGGCCTTGGTGCGAGGAAGAACCCTATTGACCTTGGACTCGCCTGGTCAAAGGTCAAGGTCACAACTCGACATTGGATCTGTGATCCTGAGCGGCATTTTTAAATGTTTAGTACCATGGGATACATCACATATAATACGGGTTTTTTTCTCGTGCAGAAATTATGCAAATTAGATGAACTTTGATTTTTTCAGTGCGACTTACACACAGTAAGTACACATGTCAATACGGCTCAGACTAGAGTCTGTATTTATGAACTGATCTTCACGAAATGTCTTGGGTACCTTTGTTATCACCTTGGGACGAGAACGAGTGTTTCTGGGTGCGGTCTAAAATTCAAGATGGCTGCTAGTGGCCATTTTGTACCGAAATTAGGTCTAATCAGTTTTTTGTACACAACTTCTATACAGCTCAGACTAGAGGCCATATTTATGAACCAATCTTTACGAAACTTCTTGGGTACCTTTGTTATCACCGTGGGATGAGAGTGAGTGTTTTTGGGTGTGGTCCGAAATTCAAGATGGCCACCAGCAGCCATTTTGTACCAAAATTAGTGCAATCAGTCTTTTGTATAGAACTTCTGTATGAAAGTTCTGATTTTAATAAATTTTTGTATGAATGTTTAGTAACATGGAATACATCACATATTGTAAGGGGTTTTTTTTCGTGCAGAAATTATGCAAATTAGATGAACTTTGATTTATTCAGTGCTACTTACACAATGTAAGCACACATGTCAATACGGCTCAGGGTAGAGGCTGTATTTATGAACCGATCTTCACAAAACTTCTTGGGTACCTTTGTTATCTCCTTGGGATGAGAATGAGTGTTTCTGGGTACGGTCCAAAATTCAAGATGGCTGCCAGTGGCCATTTTGTACCGAAATTAGGTCCAATCAGTTTTTTGTCACAAGTTCTATACAGCTCGTATTTATGAACTGATCTTCACAAAACTTCTTGAGTGACTTTTGTTTTCACCTTGGGACAGGAACGAGTGTGTTTTGGGGTGCCTTTGTTATCACTGTGCTATGAGAACAAATATTTCGGGGTTCAGTCAGACCCACTCTGGGACTCAAAGATTTTTTCTAGTTCAGCATCTGACTGTCACCCACCTTTACAATACTTTACCTATACATTTGTTACAGGCAACGGTCAGTATTTATGTACAGACCGTTACAATACTTTATATGTACCTTTGTTATCAGGTCATTACCTAGATGTTTGTCATTGCTGTGTCACATACTATACATGTACATGTCTTTGTCTTGACAAGTTGAGCTACAGTGTCATTGACACTTTCATTTGTACAAAACTTCTGTATGAAAGTTCTGATTTGAAAAATGTTTTTATGAATGTTTAGTAACATGGAATACATCACATATAATACGGGTTTTTTTCTCATGCAGAAATTATGCAAATTAGATGAACTTTGATTTATTCAGTGCTACTTATACACTGTTAGTGCACATGTCAATATGGCCAGGGCTGGAGGCTGTATTTATGAACCGATCTTCATGAAACTTCTTGGGTACCTTTGTTATCACCTTGGGACGAGAACGAGTGTTTCTGGGCGTGGTCCAAAATTCAAGATGGCTGTCAGTGGCCATTTTGTACCGAAATTTGGTCTAATCAGTTTTTTTGTACACAACTTCTATACGGCTCAGGCTAGAGGCCGTATTTATCAACCGATCTTCACGAAACTTCTTGGGTACCTTTGTTATCATCTTGAGACAGGAACGAGTGTTTGGGGGTGCCTATGTTATCACTGTGCTATGAGAACAAATATTTTGGTGTTCAGTCAGACCCACTGTGGGACTCCAAGTTTTCTTTTCTAGTTTAACATCTGACCTTTACAATACTTTACCTATACATTTGTTACAGGCTACGGTCAGTATTTATGTACAGACCGTTACAATACTTTATATGTACTTTTGTTATCAGGTCATTACCTAGATTTTGTCATTGCTGTGTCACATACCATACATGTACATGTCTTAACAAGTTGAGCTACAGTGTCATTGACACTTTCATTTAGTTATTACCATGCACTAAGATTTATTTATTTATTTATTTATTTATTTATTTATTTATTTATTTATTTATTAGAGTTTAACGATACATTAACAGCCAGGGTCATATCATGTCGGTGACAGTTTTATGGGTGGAGGAAGCCGGAGTACCCGGAGAGAACCACTGAGCAACGACGAGCAGCTGTCAGCTCTCCAGTCCAACATCGTAACTCTGAACTCTGCACTTCGGCACAGGCAGGGTTAGATTGGCTGAAGACATGCGCACCATCGACGTGTAATACGCCTTAGTACCCAGCGTCATCGTGCCCCCATGTAGGTAATCGGAGTGAAGTGCTTTGCCCAAGGACACAACGCGGGAGCGCGAATCAGTCGATGAAATGGTCACCCACCCAACTACTAACCGTGCCCGACGTTGCTTAACTTCGGTGATTTAACGAGAACTGGTTACCACGACGCCACCGCGCCCCAACATTGTCCCATTAAACTTCGAATTGAAAGGGACATAAATCCACAAATTTGCTCTGGTATTTCAAAAATTCAGCTCTACCACTCTCAATAGAGAGATTGGACGAAGTTAGACTAGGGACGTGGCGACAGGGAGTGGTGGGGTGTCACCCCCAATCCCGACCAAAATTGCCTATAGTTGGAAATTCGGAGGGTAAGTCATGAGTAGTTGGAAATTCCATTTATCTGGATTTTAGAGCTTCTTTGGTGACGTTTATTGCTCCTTTACTTCCCAACATTCCAACTCGTTTGCAAATCGGCCAAAATTCCAACTGTTACTATTTACAACTACTGTGTATGCAATATCGAGCTTCATAAGTACGCACGATGTCAATCGGTTCGAGATTTCTATAGTACTTTTACTTATCGTACCAAAAAAAAAAAATCCTCCAAATGCTCTTCAAGAAAATCACATCATGAAAAATCGTTATCCCGAGTAAATTCCAACATCCAAAATTGATCATTCCTGCATAAGACCTGATTTAATGTTAGGACAGTGTGAATTGCTCATAGTTCTCAGCTTGAGCATTTGTTTAGCACATATTCAATTCTCAGAATAATAACAAATAATAATAACCTGATAATTCTATCATAAATGTGTTGGCATTTCAGTTACTAGAATCAATTTTATGCCACCTTTCATAGGTTTATTTTCAAACCTTTTCTCAGTTGCGAATTTCCAAATAGGCGGAGGGACCAGGAGGGGGTTTCCCCCTCCTGGTCCCTCTCCCTAGTTGCAAATTCACTACCCTACACTCCTCAATTGGAAACCTCTAGCCACGTCCCTGAGTCAGACATTACTATTGATTACAATCTTTGGAGATGTTTCTTGCTCCGCGACTGAATAATCGGTGCACAACAAAAGACTCTGGCACTATAGAATCAAGAAAAGTAATTGATAAACTTCAACAATAAGTGTTGAACAACTTCCACTGGCTACCAATACGTATTGAATAACATACGGTCACATTGACAATATATGCAATCGACGTGATTGTCGAATCCGTACGAAAACCCTGTATAGGAAATATTGATCTGAATATAAAGTGTGTAATGTCTATATTATATATAAAATCAACACAGTACAGGTTTTACTATTATGTGTTATATGAAACACGGCCCAGTGATCTCTGGCCCTTTGAACCAAGCTCCCGGGCCACCAGCCAGCTTTGTTGAGGACTTCGAGGCTCTCTCGTGGGAACTCAGGGAAGTGAAACAGTGTTTTTTACTGTGGCACACAAGCTCTGTTTTACTGGTAAAATAGGAACCAGTCACCAATGCTTGGGGTGGAAGTCCTCTAAAATGGGCAATATGGATATAAACGATTGACTGAACTTGACTTTATCGCCATGTTGCGGTCACGATAAGCCATTGTGCAGAAGTATGTGACCTTAAACACAAATAAATAAATAAATAAATTCGACGCTCATGTGGCCTGGGGAACCAGTCTAGCCATTAACTGGTTGAAGGATAGATTATTTCTGATGGTCTGAATTTGTTATTCAAAATTTGTTTTATTATAAATTATTGGAGAGTTTTTATTTATTTATTTATTTATTTATTTATTTATTGGTGTTCAATGTCTCATACTCATGCATAATGGCTAGTCGTGTCCGTGACAGTTTTACGGGTGGAGGAAGCCGGAGTACCCAGAGAAAACCACCGAGCATCAACGAGCAACTGTCAGCTCCTCAAAATGCTAACACTGTTCAAGCTCCGCTCAATCAGGGTTACAGCGGTTGAAGACATGTGCACCATCGACGTGCAGTATGCCTTAGTTCACGGCGTCATCGTGCCCCCATGTAGGCAACCGGAATAAAGTGCCGTGCCCAAGGACACAACGCGGGTCGTCCCGGACGGGGATCGAACTCGGGACCTCTAGCATAGAAGTCCAACAGTCTACCACTGAGCCACCGCGCTCCACATTATTGGAGAGTGCCCACAGGCACTCTCCAATAATTTGTAATAAAACAAATTTATATAAACAAAATATCATTTGCGTTTGACTGAATATGAAACATGAGCAAGAAAAATGTTGGATTTTGCCCTGGTACCCTCATTTTTTTTTAAAATCCCTGAAAGTGGCTTCTGGCACTCAAACAGTTAAATAGTCCATCGCCAATGTTTAGATTTAATCTAACCTGCATTCGCTTTTTTGACCAGCTGAGATATTCCAGACAATTGAATCGAAAACATACCATAAACGTTCATTTTCTTGGAATGAACGGAAGAAATGTTTCTCAGTCGAGACTTGATTTAACAGAATTGTTCATGACTTGATCAATACAATAAAGCGTGTGTGTTTACGAAATTGGAATGAATGATAACCCACCCCAGTTGTAGTTTTGTAGTTATATTATTCTGCCGCGTTGTTCCGATAGTTGTGTGTAATACGTTGATGTTTTCAAGGTGAAATTGGTGAATTAAACTTTTTTGATTGGAATATCTGTAACAGGAGCTTGGAATAATATCTGTATATCTTTGTGATTAAAGGGACGTTACATTAAACCCAACGCAGCGTTCCCACTGATATCCGACAATCAAATTCAAGCACTATTTAAGCACCTTTAAATGACTTTGACGACGATTTTAAAGGCCTGTTGTAATTTTCAAACGAATTTACCACACCAGGAACAACACGAAGAATTTCATCCTCGAGGACCTGATTTCTGGAAAAACAATCCAGCTAAATATGTATCATCTCATGAGTGCAACAAGGTGCCATCTGCAATGCTAACGCATTGCAGATGGCCCCTTGTTGCACTCAAGAGACTGCAGAGATCAAAGAGATGTGGTCCCTGACCGATTTTGTGACATCGCATGTTTGCTGGGCAGGTTATCCTGAAACTTCTTGTCTCAGATGTTAGAGATAAAATGAATTTAATTACTTTTTCAGGGGGAGGGGATCAAGTACCTTTCAAGGATTGAAACAAATTCAAGGACTCTTCAAGGAAGAGGCCAAAATTCAAGGAATTTTCATTGACTTTTCATTTCATTGGGAGCCCTACAACGGTTGTCTGGCTATGTCTGCTCGCTCGAAATGCGAGTAAACAAAATTGTTTTAACAAATAGCCCATAACAGCGTCTTATTCCAAACAGAAGTAGACTGGTGGCCTGAGAGCTTGTCTCTGAACGTTTGTGAATCTAGAGTACCAGTTAAAAAATTCTGTGAAGATTTGTATTTTTCTTGTGATTTAACCAGTGCCGGATTAAGGCATGAGCTTTATGGGCTGCAGCCCAGGGGGCCTTCGCCAGCTGAGTGCTTCCAGAGATTAAGTGAAATTAATTTACTGTGAAAAGTTACTTCATTTGTAAATGCAAAATGAAAGCATAAGTATGCTGAATTATCTCTTTAAAAGGGATCGATTAATATACTGTTTCATATACTGGAATTTGTTTCTTGCCCATTATTCCAACTCGTTGGCACTCGGCTGGCAATCTTGATTTCAGTGGGACGATCTCATACTCGCTTATGGTCTGTACAAGAAATCGCTCATTCCATCGAGAGTTTCTTTCTTCTTTCGTCATTGCTTTGTGGCTGTGCTTGCACCAAAGACAGAATTGCTGATAGAGGGATCCGAAATTCGATTTCCGTGCTTTTGTTAATTATCACTGGAAGCCTCACAGTCACAGTATCTGTAGCCCAGGGGGCTGCAAAATCGTAATCCTGCCCTGGATTTAACTCACACTTACCAGGACAATTCCCTGTACAGAATAGTTGCCGTGGACTGGTCGTAATCCACGCATGGGCAATGATGTCCATTCATGAGTTTACCAAGTAATAAAAATCCTCATCAGCAATATTTTAATTAATGAAGCACCGGGTTGTACCCGGTGCTTCATTAATTAAACTTTTGATGATTATTCCCGTAATTGGTGTTGAGAGTCCAATATTATTGCGTCCGTAGAAATATTGCCCACCTATGGAAGGTGAACAGTCCACGGCGGTCGTACTGTAAGAACTGGGGGCGCGGTGGCTCTGTAGGTAGAGGTACAGGTAGTTCAGCGATCCGAACGTAGTGGCTACCCCTCTACGTTCAGATTCTTCCCATTCAATCCTGTAGAAAAAGTTCCCATCAAGTTTTTATGGGAACTCAAAACTCGAAATTAGGAATATATATCAAGCTTTCGCCCTTATTACCGGCTGCAATCGATAGTACACGTATTTCCTTACATTTGGGCAGAGTTCATTAATCCAAACTAGGTTTTATCCTTTAATTGTCGTCATTTGTGTACTCGTGAGGCGGCGACGGAGATTTCAAAATCGGCCATGTTTTTGTTTAAATATGAAACAGTAAAAACAATAACCCGGTAATGGCGCCGAAACGAATAATTCGGCGCAGAATCGGAATATCGATCTCATTCGCACAGAGGAGGTCATCAAACTCGGTCGCATTCGCACAGAGCAGATTATCAAACCCATTCTGCGCAATTGCGATGCGAAGAAGTTCACACACGTCCTTGTGGGATCCCTATGGCCAAAAGTAGAAAAGACTTTCAAATGCTTTGAATTTTTAATGATCGTCGGTTTGTTTCATCAAACAAACATATTGTCCCGCTTCCTTCAATAGGCACAGCTAACCATCCTACTCCACACCACTCGGGGATGATTTTCTCCACCACACCCTACATAGGCCACATGACTTAATCGAAATCAGTCATTCAAAAGTGAACTCTCCGGAATGCCAGCTATTTCTTCGAATTTCAATATCAGGTCTAAAATATCATCTAAATTTGGGAAAATCTATTTGGATAAGCCCATTACCGATTCGCCATCTTTGACGTTAATGATATGCAAGGTCAGAGGTCGCTTCGGGTAAACACTTCGATCAAGACTATCTGTCAAGACTGTTAGACATGCGATAGAAACAAACAAAATGTTTCGCTTGAAACGAGAAAATGTGCGTTTTCGTTTTAATACTAATAAAGATGGAAAAAATAGCATACTTCCAGTGGGTCGAAATATTATTTCGACACGCGACACTACTACTAGCAGACGATTTTCACCTTTTAGGGACCACGCCCCCTCCCCAACCACTTCCAGCTAGAACATCTGTGGTTTATGCTTGAAAATATTTGTATCGAATGGTTGTTTGGATACTCAAAGTTTGAATTTGCGTCGTTTGAGTGATCTGTGTGTCGTTTTGTCACTCGTCAACAAAAAAAAAAACATGATGCCGAATCTGCCTTCGCTTATGGGAAGGGGTTCATTGCGGTATTCATTTGTCGAAAAAATCTATATCATTTGTTTTGTCCATTAACCCTTTACCCAACGAAACGGCAAAAACCGGCCAGCGCTATTCACGATAATCGCCATTTAATATTCATTATTTTTTTCATTTTTTGTCTCAAAAACATAGGTTATCACCCCTCTTTGGAACGAGCTCGTCAAGCTCGTTCCAAAGAGGGGTCATAACCTATGTTTTTGAGACAAAAAATTAAAAAAAATAGTTATTCAAGAAATTTGTTTGCAAGTGTCGTCTGCTTTTCATGTTAGGTAAAGGGTTAAATGGGGTGTTGAAAGTATGTCATTCTTTCTGTCTTTATTAGTATTAAATCGAAAACGCTCATTTTCTCGTTTCAAGCTAACCCTTTTGTTTGTTTCTATCGCTTGTATGACAATCTTGACAGAGACTCTTGATCGAAGTGTTTACCCGAAGCGACCTCTGACCTTACATATCATTAACGTCAAGGATGGCGAATCGGCAATGGGCTCATTCTAGCGAAAATGGTTGCGAGAATCTATACCGGCTGGAGTGTGCCTGGATCCCATGAGGCCACTAGAGCTGAACCCCTGTTGTATACTAATAACATATGTTACCCCATTACCCAACACAGCTTTTTAAAAAAAAAATTAAAAATAAAGAGGTTCGATAATTTTTTTTAAACAAATAAACAATATTTACCTATAAAATCTTATAAATATGGATATCACTGGAACCTTCTCATTGAGTCGGTCCCAATGGCAGCCATATCTGTACAATTTTATTAAAGGGGTGTCAGGATATTTCAGGTCATGTTAGCCTTGTATAGGTTAATTTGCTGCCGCTACGCTAGGTAAATCATTAAATTGACTCAATCCTTTTGACGTGGATCCTTGCAGAGGTCCAGCTAGAATCTACATGTATTCTTGCTGGTTTTGTTGTGCGAATCTTTGAGTGAATCGATTCTCGGATTCTCGGAAATATAAGCCCTGAGTATGTTAACCCATCGCTGCCATGAACTAACGCTGATTTTATGTACTTAATTGTTCGATGCTCTCTCTCTCTCTCTCTCTCTCTCTCTCTCTCTCTCTCTCTCTCTCTCTCTCTCTCCTCTCTCTCTCTCCACATGAAATACTTCATTTTCTCTATGATCAGTCAGTATAATAGTAAACTTCCATCGCACGAACGGTATTTTAATTTCTATGACGTTATGTAGGGTGGCATGGAAGAACAATCATATTCGAGGTGTATGTAGATGGGATGGATGAATCTCTGTTCCCCACCAGGAGGTACAAATTAATTTCCCTGCTAGCCAGGGGAGAGGGTCAAAATTATTTTTCTAGGAACGTATTTTGGGGTGGGTGAGTGGGTGGGAGAGTTGTCGGAGTGACCAGAAATCAATTTTTTCCATTGTCCATTTTTTCCCCTTTCAATCCTTCAATTATTTTATAGGCTTTTTAGTACAGGTACCTCCATATAAATAGACAAAACGCGATGTGTGTTTGAATCGGTGGGTGTTTTACATAACGAGTTGGAATGGCGTAGTCATATTTCGCGAGAGCCGTTGGCTCGAGCGAAATATGATTACGCCATTCCAACGAGTTATGTAAAACACCCACCGATTCAAACACACATCGCATTCTGTGTTTATTACACAACCCATGCATTAAAATTCATTTAAATAAACAAATTTTAATTCCGATGTTTAACCTGGTGAAGAGTTTGTTTTGACTGAAGCTGCACTGATCAAATGGATCGAAAAAAAATCAAAACAACCTTTTCGGAACCAGTGTTAGTTGAAATTCCTATCGCTGTTTACTAACAGTAATAGCCACCAAATGGTTAGGCGTGAAAACCGTTTGGTGGCTATTACTGTTAGTAAAAGTATAAGTACAAATATGTGCAGATTTGCAAAACAGCTGGGAGAAACGTTTTTAAAAGAAGTTCGAAGCATGTCAAGGTGTACGAAGATTTACCGAAATAAAGTTGACCAATTTAGATATAATGGAATCTACAAAACGAGACGGCAACGGGACTGTGTTAATGTACTGGTTGGAAATGATTGGGTTTTTTAAAAATATTATCTCATTTTTGGCTAATTTTTGTGAATCAACTTTATTTTGCTTTGGACGTTTTGATTTTCACACTTTGTGACAGACGGTCGATGATTGTATAACGAAATTTGGAAACTTTTCGAAGCGTAACTAAACGGTGCGGTAAAAAAGTTCCGGCTTGTATATCACCCGTTGAATACAGAATCATTTATATCATAGCGGCGATTCCGTTGAATACAAGGGTTTAAAGTTTAATGGATGTGTAATAAATGTTCATTTTGCCATATTTATAGATTTACGGCAATGAGTCATTGATCACTTTTTCAACCATTTTGAACTTTTTTTTTAGCAGAAACAGAAAGAAACGATCATAATAATCAGGAAAATTTCAATAAATTTATAGGTTTTTTTCAGTCCCACTGTTCAATGGAAGAATCTCTCTATAAATTGCATGTGCAAGCCAAAGAATGATAAGGCATACTCAATCAGATAACTAAATAAAATAGAAATCATTCAACCACATAATACCAGACAGGGACTTGGCGACAGGTGAGGTGTCACCCACCCCCAATCCTGGCAAAATTTACTATAATTGGAAATTCGGAGAGCAAGTCATAAGTAGTTGGAAATTCAATCTATCTCGATTTTAGAGCTTCTTTGGTGATGCTGATGTCCTCTTCACTTCCCAAAATTCCAGCTTGGTTTCAAATTGGCAAAATGTAAAATCGTTATCCTGAGTTAATTCCATCATTCACAGTTCCAAACTGATGAAACATCGAACATTGATCATTCCTGCATAAGATCTGATTTAATGTTAGGACAGTGTGAATTGCTCAAAGTTCTCAGCTTGGGCATTTGTTTAGCATTTGTTTAGCACATATTCAATTCCCAGAAGAATACCAAATAATAATAACCTGATAATTCTATAATAAATGTGTTGGCATATCAGTCACTAGAATCAATTTTTTGCCCCCCTTTCATGGCTTCATTTTTAAAAGTTTTCTCGGTAGGAATTTCATACTAGGGGGAGGGACCGGAAGGGGGTTCACCCTCCCGGTCCTTCCTCTAGTTGGAAATTTACTACCCTACCCCCCCACCCCACCCCCCCCCCACCCCCATCCAATCGGAAACCTCTAGCCACGTCCCTGATACAAGAGAATAGAAGCATTAATGCATTTTTAGTTCACCGAAGGGAACTTAACTTATCAACTGTCGTCCGGCGTCCGTCGTCGTGAACATTTTTCAAACGACTTCTCTGAAACCACTGCTCCGATTTTCACGAAACTTCATGTGGATGTTCATTACTATATGGCAATTCAGGTTTGTTCAAATGAAGTGGCCACGTCTCTTGTGGGCTCTGTATGGGGCATAACTCGGATAACACCGTATGAATTATAGAAAAATTATTAAAAAATCTTCATCTCCAGAACCAGTGGGCAGAATCTTTTGATACTATATTTGGTATGCAACATTGTGGGGTGGATCTGATTCAAGTTTGTTCAAATCGGCCCCCTGGATTCATATTTGGGCTCAGTATAGAAGCCCGAATTCGAACTTAGCGCATTTCAGGCAAATTTCTTAAAAATCTTCTTCTCAAGTTCCAGCAGGCAGAATCTTTTGATATTTGGTATGCAACATTGTGGGGTGGATCTGATTCAAGTTTTTTTCAAATCGGCCCCCAGGGTTTATATTTGGGCTCAGTATAGGAGCCCAAATTTGAACTTAAGTGCATTT
This sequence comes from Pictodentalium vernedei, assembly GCA_031216915.1. Taxonomy (NCBI): domain Eukaryota; kingdom Metazoa; phylum Mollusca; class Scaphopoda; order Dentaliida; family Dentaliidae; genus Pictodentalium; species Pictodentalium vernedei. Next base: position 102,459,127 of record CM062292.1, read on the forward strand.
CAGGCAAATTTCTTTGAAAATCTTCTTCTCAAGATCCAGCAGGCAGAATCTTTTGATATTGGGTATGCACCATGCTTTGGGGAGGTGGGGGGGGGGGGGGGGAATTCAAGTTTGTTCAAGCCAAGTCCCTGGGTTCATATTAGGGCTCACTGTGGTAGCCCGAATTTTTACTTAGTTCAAAATGAGGAATTTTCTTTAAAAATCTTCTTCAGATCCAGCAGTCAGAATGTTTTGATATTTGGTATGCAGCATCCTTAGGGGGCTGGGATTCAAGTTTGTTCAAGCCATGTCCCTAAGTCCATATTTGGGCTCACTGTGGGAGCCCGAATGATAACTTAGTTCAAAATGAGGAATTTTCTTTTAAAATCTTCTTCTTCAGATCCAGCAGTCGGAATGTTTTGATATTTGGTATGCAGCATCCTGGGGGGGGGGGGGGGGGGGGGGGGGGGGGGATTCAAGTTTGTTCAAGCCATGTCCCTAGGTCCATTTTTGGGATCACCGTGGGAGCTTGAATTGTAACTTAGTTTGAAATGAGGATTTTTTAGCTCACTGAAGGGAGCTCAACTTTTCACTTGCCGTCATTCGTCCGGCGTTCGTCGTCCGTCGTCGTGAACATTTTTCAAACGACTTCTCCTCTGAAACCACTGGTTCGATTTTCACGAAACGTCATGTGGATGTTCATTGCTATATGGCAATTCAGGTTTGTTCAATGAAATGGCACCGTCCCTTGGGGGCTCTGTATGGGGCATAACTCTGATAGCACCGTATGAATTATAGAAACATTATTAAAAAATCTTCATCTCCAGAACCAGTGGGCAGAATCATTTGATATTTGGTATGCAGCATTATGGGGTGGATCTTATTCAAGTTTGTTCAAATCGCCCCCTGGATTCATATTTGGGCTCACTATGGAAGCCCGAATTCGAACTTAGTGCATTTCAGGCAAATTTCTTAAAAAATCTTCTTCTCCAGATCCAGCAGGCAGAATCTTTTGATAGTTGGTATGCAACATTGTGGGGTGGATCTGATTTAAGTTTGTTCAAATCGGCCCCCTGGATTCATATTTGGAGTCACGACAGAAGCTCGAATTGGAACTTAGTGCATTTCAGGCAAATTTCTTTAAAAAATCTTCTTCTCCAGATCCAGCAGGCAGAATCTTTTGATATTTGGTATGCAACATTGTGGGGTGGATCTGATTCAAGTTTGTTCAAATCGGCCCCCTGGGTTCATATTTGGGCTCAGTATAGGAGCCCAAATTTGAATTTAGTGCATTTCAGGCAGATTTCTTTTAAAATCTTCTTCTCAAGATCCAGCAGGCAGAATCTTTTGATATTGGGTATGCAGCATGCTTGGGGGGGGGGGATTCCAGTTTGTTCAGGCCAAGTCCCTGGGTTCATATTTGGGCTCAATGTGGTAGCCCGAATTATAACTTAGTTCAAAATGAGGAATTTTCTTTAAAAATCTTCTTCTTCAGATCCAGCAGTCAGAATGTTTTGATATTTGGTATGCAGCATCTTTAGGGGGTGAGATTCAAGTTTGTTCAAGCCATATCCCTAGGTCCATATTTGGGCTCACTGTGGGAGCTTGAATTGTAACTTAGTTCGAAATGAGGAATTTTCTTTAAAAATCTTCTTCTTCAGATCCAGCAGTCGGAATGTTTTTATATGTGGTGTGTAGCATCCTTAGGGGGTGAGATTCAAGTTTGTTAAAGCCAAGTCCCTGGGTCCATATTTGGGCTCCCGAATTATAACTTAGTCAATATGAGAAATATTTCTTTAAAAGTCTTCTTCAGATTCAGCAGTCAGAATGTTTTGATATTTGGCATGCAGCATCCTTAGGGGTGAGATTCAAGTTTGTTCAAGCCAAGTCCCTGGATTCATATTTGGGCTCACTGTGGGAGCGCGAATGATAACTCAGTTCAAAATGAGGAATTTTCTTTAAAAATCTTCTTCTTCAGATCCAGCAGATGAATGCTTTTGATATTTGGTATGCAGCATCCTTAGGGGGGTAAGATTCAAGTTTGTTCAAGCCATGTCCCTAGTTCCATAAAATTTATCTCTCATGACTTCATTCCTTTGTAGTGTTGATGAACTATGTCTAACTGAATGTGACCCCGAATACTTCTTTGAACCACTTTGTGTGAATCACTTTGCCCGGTGAGCGATTAAGGCCTCTTGGGGCCTCTTGTTATAATAACGTGGACTAATTGTTTGAGGAACATACTACCAAAAATATTTAGTAGTACGCTACCTGGGTAGCCTGATTAATACACTGGTCTATGTTTGTATCTCAGAATCCATATTTAACATGGATACAAACAGACATAACTCTGCGTTCAATTCTGGAGGTTAGGATCTGTGAAAATATTAAATATATTGCCCCATTATTCAAGCTGTACCGAGTCCCCCATACTGCAAGAAAATCAGTGTATAGACCACAAACTTGCAGAAAACTCCCCATATTTTGCGGATGTTTTTCAATACAACATGCTCGCTCATCAACCTCCTGTGAAGGAGGTGGACAAATAATGCTGGAGTAAATGATATATCATTAAAGACCATCCCGTTATTATTTTTAAACTCAAGTGAATACCGAGTAGGATTGTGAATATCCATCAAAGGAGACGGTTGTCAGAAATTGGTTGGAAGAGACAGTCGAAAATGGGGGAAAATGGTGGAAGGGGGTGGATGGTCTAGCATGTCAAAACTTAAAAATCATCATATATCGAAAGTCTCCAGCCTAGGTGGGAGCGCAGTCCTAGTCACTTCATGTTTGTCGATCAAATCCTAGCTGTGGGAAGGTTTTTGATTATGAGCCGTGTCTGTTTTGTTTGAAATCAGTAGTCCCCTGTGGAAAGAAAAAGATGAAAAGGCAATGACATTTAAAATTTACAGATCCATTGTGTATAAATACATGACCTATGAAACATATTTCTAACAAAGTGACTGATGGAAAATTAACATAATAATCATGCACATGTATATACACTCACTACAGTAAAGCATATTTAGATATAACATTACCTGACTATAGATATTATTAGTTACACAGTTTGTTGATGGCCTAATATGGTATATATGGTGTCAGTTAATTTCATATTGGACGAGAGCGAAAGCTCTCGTCCAATATGACCTTAACTGACACCAAAAATACCATATTAGGCCACCAACAAACTGTGTAACGAATATATCTTACCGCCTGCTGCATCGATGCACAGAACTAATGACAACAGCAATCAGAATTAAATGAAAGAATTCTCACAATGTGTTCACGTGTCTTTTCCCTGTTACAACTTATGGGAGAGTGCCTACAGGTAACAAAGCAAATTCATACATACCAAACAGTTTCAATTCGAAGGTAACATGACACCATCCACAGAATATGAAGCCTTTTAAGTTGCCTAACCTGCACTTCAGACCAAATATGGGCTTCCAACACTCAGTCTTTCAACTTGAAGCGTTTATCGGCTGCCGCCATTTTGAATAATCAGTGAACAAAGGGGAGATTACCAATAGCTGTCAGCGTATATTGATGTTGACAGGCAGTATATAGTTTTATATGCAGTCTGCATGTGACGTTTTTGAACCAATGAAATTCCCAGATACTTGTAGGAGGTAAGATATATTCTAATTTACCTCCACACAATTTTGCGTCATAACGTCTACCAGATAGGCCTTCAACATGTCACGTGGATGGCACTTGAAGATAATCTCAAATTCAATTGATCTTTATAGACTGGGAATGCCGGCGCATCCAATGTAATATGCTTCAAATATTAGCTCAGATGTGGCTGCCGATCCCTTTAGTCGCAGGGGGTCGTTAAAAATTATAAGAGCTTTAATGTGAGACGAATTGGGCTTTATAATAGCTGTAGATATTTTGCTATCAAATGAGAAGTGGAACCGAATAGACGTGATCACAACCAGAAAAGTCGACTTGGGAATGGAACATCGAATAATTAGAAGTGGAACCCACGTATTAACAGGAACGGTGTCTCTCTATAACATATTAGTGTAAAATCTGACAAAACAACACCCACAAATCATTGCTTCATATTCCAGAGTACTGTTCTGTCACCTTTTTAGCTCACCTGGCCTAAATGTCCAACTGAGCTTTTCACATCACTTGACGCCCGTCGTCGTCCGGCGTCCGTAAACATTTCACGTTTTTATCTTCTTCTCTGTAACCACTGAGGCGGTGTGAACCAAACTTGGCAGGAATGATTTTACAAGGTCCACCACAAACGATCCTCATTTTGTTCCTGTCGGATGAAAAACATGGCTTCCAGAGGCATACTTTGATTCTGGTTGGTGGATTTCCAAAAATCTTCTCCTCTGCAACCGCCATGCCAAATGTTTTGAAACTTCACATAAATGATGACTGGGACCCCCTCTACCAACGGTCCTCATTTCATGTTGATCGGGTTACAAACATGGCCGCAATAGCGGCTTACAGTTACTATACAAACCCTATGAGAAATCACGTTTTCATTTTCTTTTATGGAACTACTGAGCTGACGTGAAACGCACCTGGCAGGGATAGTCTATGGGAGGTCCTCTACAAACGATCCTCATTTTGTTCCCATGGGTTTGAAAACATGGCCGCCAGAGGCATTCTTTGATTCTGATTGGTGGATTTTGAAAAAGCTTCTCCTCTGAAACCACAGGGCCAAATGTTTTGAAACTTTGCATGTTTGATGACTGGGAACCCCTCTACCAACGATCCTCATTTAATGTTGATGAAATGAGGTTTGGCGAACAGGCAATGCCTATATTAACGCCGTACCATACAGAAACATACAATACAATGGTCCATGTGCAACTGTAATTAAAACAGAAACTGATCCAATCAGTATATATTTATTATTATTTACTTATTGGTGTTTCACACACATGAACCCTCTTTGATGATGAATTTCAGTAAATTTGATTATTTCAGCAAATTCTTTTTCTATAAATTTGCTTGAAAATGGCCTTAAAAGGTTTGAATCAAAAGGCCATTTTCAAGCAAATTTACAAAACTAAAACTTCATAAATTTCTACAAAACATTGTGAGAATTTTAGCCGATTTCAGCGAATTTAATTGCATGCAATTCTCATATCCGACGGAAGCACGGTGGTTGTGTGGTTAGAGCACTGAAATTCAAACCGAGAAGTCGAAGGTTCGATCCTGGCCATCGGTAACTGAGTCATGTCCTTGGGCAAGACACCTAATTTCGATTGCCCACGTGGGGGCGCGGTGGCGCTGTAAACTAAGTGGTACTGGATACACGACAATGGTGCACTCGCTTCAACCGCTGCAAACACTGTACTTGTGCAGAGTTTACGTAGGGTACTCCGGCTTCAACCGTTTATTTCGGGTACTCCGGCTTCCTCCACCCTTCAAACTGCCCGATACAATGTTACACTGGCTGTTGAAAGTGTCGATACACCCCAACAAACAAACAATTTCATCCATGAACACTGTGTTTGTGTGTACTGTAGAGATGAGTAACGTGATGTTTCATTTTGTGAAGATTTTTGTTTTTCTTCTTTACAGGCTATTTATTCACTGGTTTACTCTTGATGATGTTGTTGATGACGGTTATCTACGACATACCAGAACTGAATCTAGGCTTCCACTTTTACATGCGCAGTGACGTCGTCGAGGAGGAGAGAATGGCGCTGAAGTCAGGTGGTGACCCGTCAGGACCAAAATACATGAAACATGTAGATGAGCCAGAGACACCACCTCCAAGGCAAATGTCAGATGTAACTCAGGGCAATGTCGACAGTTATCAGCAGTAGAAAATCAAAATTGAACAACGGAATTCAGGTAAGATAATATCCTTTGGTCACTGTATTGGTCAATGTCATAATTTGGCTGAGTTTACCCCCTTTGAACCGTGATGGTATCTTCCATGTCAGTACAGTGGCAACAATTGAAAGACTCCATATTCATTATTTGGGTATAATTAAACCCTTTTTCTGTTCATGCTTTTTCATGTAAAATGATTGGCTAAAGTATTTCTTTTTTTCATAACACCATGGACCGGAAAAAAACGCATGTAGCCCTGCCCTAAACCACGTACCCAATGTCAGTCTTAAAAATTACGATGCACTGTGTGAATAGAAAAGAACCCCTGCGCGCTCATATTGTTTCAAAATGAAACGTAATTAATATTTATCTCATCATATTAAAAGGACTTTCAGAATGAAATTTAATAAACAATGAAATCCGTATCATGCTTTTTGTTTCGTGTATATATATTTTACAAGCAGTAAGTGATCGTCTGCGTTCATCGTTTCACCCAAATCAAACGTAAACAGTGACCGGTCATAATAAGTACGGGAATTTTGTTTTTGGAGATCTGGATGGCATAAAAATGACTTTGTTTTAGAAAAGGCGAATCTAAATGATTTATCTTTCCTCGATGAAGACTTTAACGACGAACGTGACTTACAAGCTGTGTTTTCAATTTCTCAGGAAATGGTCCAAATCAGAATTAAATTTAACTCTGTGTTGCTTTGAATGACAGCATCCTTCCATTATTTACTATTTATTTCCTGGGGTTTAAGGTCACATACGTATGCACAATGGCTAATCGTGACCGTGACAGTTTTACGGGTGGAGGAAGCCGGAGTACTCGGAGAGAACCACCGAGCAACGACGAGCAGCTGTCAGCTCTCCAACATCGTAACTCTGAACTCTGCACCGCAGCACAGGCAGGGTTAGATTGGTTGAAGACATGCGCACCAGCGACGTGCAGTACGCCCCAGTACACAGCGTCATCGTGCCCCCATGTAGGCAATCGGGGTGAAGTGTCTTGCCCAAGGACACAACGCGGTTGCCGCAGGTGGGATTCGAACCGAGGACCTCTCGGCTTGCAGCCTGCACCTCAGCATCCTTCCACCAAGTGGAAAAAGAGATTCAAGTTTTGTGTGGGCGTGGCTTATAAAGTTCCCTTTAACTTTCTCAATTCCTTGGTCAATAAAATCGTTAATGACACAAGAACATGTTTCAGTGAACTATATCGTTATTTCAAACGGGATTTGAGAAAACTATGCCTTTTTTTATTCAGTCATCACAAGGAAGCATGATGCGACCTGTTTTTTATTTTAACTCCGCAAAGTGAAGAGTGTTTAAATTTATTACCCCTCAAGATTAATTGTAAGGAATGATTGTTTGTTTCTGTCTATTTCTTGAGTTATAAACCCAAAAAAGAACAAAGGCCAAACATAGCGGAAATGGGCTACGACCATTTATACACTTTGGCCTTTGTTTTGGGTTTTTTTTTGGGGGGGGGGGGGGGGGGGAGTTCATAACTCAAGAAATAGATAAAAACAAACGATCATTCTTTATGTAGATCAATTAATATTTTCATCGTGCAGCCTTGTGAAAGCGAAGGTGGGGTGCCCCACAGCCATACGCACATTTTTTCCCAGATATGCAACACGACTGATACATGTACAATGACGAAATTTAACCGTTTACCAACGTAACGGCCAAAACCGTTCAGCGCTATTCATAAAAATCGCCAATCAATTTTAATTTTTATTTTTCATTTTTTGCCTCAAAAACATAGGTTATAACCCCTCTTTGGAACGAGCTCGTTCCAAAGAGGGGTCATAACCTGTGTTTTTGAGACAAAAAATGAACAAAATTAGCTATTCAAGAATTTTGTTCTGCAAGTGTCGTCTGCTTTTCATGTTACGTAAAGGTTAAGAGAATGCAAATATGTCAATATAAAAGCATTGTGGCTGCACGTTGAAACATATTGATTGATCTACGACACATATTGAAGGAGCATCCGTCGTACTTAATGAAATCTTGAGGTATCATGTTCCCGGACAGCTAAAGACGTCTTTCGCCTTGAAAGGGTTAAAAAAATTAAACACTTTTGTTGTTCAATTCGAACAGTAATGTGAGTTTTCAGTTTTACAAATAATGAAAAAATAAGCGCATCTCTTGTCGCTTGGCAAACAGCGACCATGACTCCTGACCTCTAACTTTCTTCTTGATAATTTTATCAATATAATCACCACAGAGATGTGTTTTAACTGCATTGCCACGAGTGTTGTGAATAGATTAGAATACATCAGTTCCGACTACTTCCCCGTGGGAACCCCGGGAAGTGAAGCAGTCCTTATTTACTGTGGTAAACACGCTCTGTTTTACTGGTAAAGTAGTTCCTAGTTAACAATAACTGGAAGGAAGTCCTTTAAAATGGGCAACAAAGGGTACAGCCGATTGGCTGGACTTGACTTTATCTCCATGTTTTGGTCACGATTATCCATTGTACAGAAAAATGTGAGCAATAAATAAATATAGCTCAAAAGAATACTGCAGCTCAGAACACTGCATCCCATCCTGGAATTCCATTCATCAACATCTTGATCACTCGTCGCAACACTTTATATATAAATTTAGTTTATCCAGATAACAACTGCGACATACAGAAGTAGCTTTCCTCTTAATTTACACCTTTTTATGTGGGAGGGGAGTAGCTCCCGACCGAAGGTGGAATTTGTTGGGCAATTACGCACCATGTACACAAACGCATACGAATAAGTGCTTGATATGTTATATAAATGTTACGTTTACATGCGAGACCTCGCATGCGTGAATATCTTTGTGCGCACAGTTATGAATATATAAAGCACGTGCACACCACGGGAACTTATAGTTGTGTCTGTGGTAAATAAGTCCTGGTCTACTGGTTGAAATATTATATAGCAATATAAACAATGGTGTTAGACCGGACAGGGATGCACGTGCACATCTCCCCAAGCAATTATCCACCCTTGAATATTGAAATTAAAGAAATGCATGGAAATACGGCCCATTCTATCTCTCCATTCTCTTCTTTTCTCTTTCTCTTGTTGCACCCGCACCTGCACAGAAACACAGTACAATGTAATTTCTGATATGTAGGATGAGGTATTACATAGGCCTAGCCTGTTTACCAAACCCATTTCTGTTACAGAGAAATAAAATATTGTTTATAAAACCTTTTTATGTGGGAGGGGGGTAGCTCCCGACCGAAGGTGGAATTTGTTGGTCAAATGCAAATACATTCTTAACATTTACACATAATTAATTTGAAGAATGCTTTTATATTGACAAATTTGCATTCTCTTAAACCTTTACGTAACATGAAAAGCAGACGACACTTGCAAAAAATAATTCTTGAATAGCTAATTTTGTTCATTTTTTGTCTCAAAAACATAGGTTATGACCCCTCTTTGGAACGAGCTCGTTGAGCTCGTTCCAAAGAGGGGTCGTAACCTATGTTTTTGAGGCAAAAAATAGAAAAAAAATAATTAAAATTGATTGGCGATTTTTTTATGAATACGCTGGCCGGTTTTTCCGTTACGTTGGGTAAAGGGTTAAATTTCGTCATTGTACATGTATCAGTCATGTTGCATATCTGGGAAAAAATGTGCGTATGGCTGTGGGGCACCCCACCTCCGCTTCCACCACCCCTATGGTATTTCAAAGAATTCGCAGTATAGACGGGTCAAAACACCACTCCACGAGTGTTTTATAGCAGACGGCACTCAATAATATGCGCAAATATTTGCATCACCCTTAATATGTATCTACCGGGAGAAGGCTCATTTCCTTGTTAAATGTCAAAGAGTTGAAATGCTATGACAACAACGATTTTCCAGTACTCTCGTGAAGCAAATACACTCTTGATAACCGAGGGCCATCTGTTGTATCCATTTTAATTCAAATACGGGGTTTCTATAGAAATTTCATTCGAAGTTTAAAAATCAATTTTTGTACACAACATTCTTTTCATTCACAAGAGCACATTATCAATACGCTTAATGTGCTGCATTTTTATTATCTCACTTAATGGCGATAAATATTCTCGGGTTCCCAGTTCCGAAAACCCGAAATCTACAGCACGGAACCGGAAATGAAGCGTGGCACTGTTTGTGTATTGAACTGATGTTTTCTGAATTGAAACTTTGTAGGATTTCGTCAGCGCTTCCTGATTCCTGACGAACCATTTTCAACAAATCACTGTATTTCTCAACCAGTTTTGGAGGACACCCCCTCCCTTTTAATAGCAAGATCACCCGCTTCAAAGTTCAAATTCGTCTTCATTTTCAAAACCACTAGTATCACTATTCACTGCCTTCTCCAGCATCAATACCCTTTTCACAGCAGTCACCAGTCTCCTCTTCTTAAAACAGAGGAGGCCGGTGACGGCTGTGAAGAGGTTGTTGATGCTGGAGAAGGTAGAGGTGATAATGCGAGTTATTCTGAAAATAAAGACGAGATTGAAGCGGTTTTGGGTTTTCATACTTATCTTTAGAAAAAAAAAACTTTTCCGTTTGGAGATGGGAGATTGCCAATGAAGTATGCTCATTATCATTAAAAAAAAATACGTCATGTTACCCTCGTAAATTTGCTTGATATTACTCGTGAAATTTTCCGGTTCTGAGAGTAATTCCCTTCCCGTTCCCGGTTCCTAAAAACAGGGAATATATTAAACCCTAGATAAACCACAATCATTCAGTGGAAGAATGACGGGTCGGTGTTTTTTTTTTTGAAGTTCCGTCAGAAAGCAATGTCAAAGTTTGCGTGAATGTCGCGTGAATGAACTGATGACATAGTGAAAGAGTTTCTGCAGCCGAAGTTTTAACAATTTTTGCATCACATGTGTCAAATATGAGGACTGTTTTTAGAGTAAAAACTCTTTCAGGGTGGCGTTTCCACTCGTGTAATAGACCGATTTTCGAGGAAAAGCTTAACCCTTCAGCTGACATGACTAGTAGACGTCACTTATAAAAAGATTGTAAAAAAATCACTTTGGACCTCAAAGACATAGCTTATAACATTTCCATTTTTTGGAGTGTACTCGACGAGCATATTGTCGGAAACCGGAGCTTTGTCGCTGCTGGAAGAAATAGATTCACGCCGCGTATTCAGCCAAAACTCGAGGAGTGTCTCCTGAATCCGTGCGTGAACGTATGTCTCACCGTAACGGATCCGCCCATTTCACTTTTGTTGGGGTGGTTCTTATCCTGAAGGGGTCAGTGACCTTTCGTCAAAAAGCGTTCACCACAACAACAATTTTAATACATATATATAAAAATAAATATGGTAATTTGTGACTTACATGAAATCCAGATGAATATGAAAACAAAACGTCAATCACCCCCTACCCACACAGTTTTTGAGTCACTTGCGGGACCGCATTTCTCTGTTGTCGCTGGTTTTTACTCCTTCTCGCTGGTGTTTGTTCTTTGGTCGCCTCTTCACCTCACCCTTTCACTGCCGTCGCACGGCCACTAACTTATTGTCACTTTATCTGACATTTTTACTCAACATGTGACGGAATGTAACTCTACGCCTGCCGTTGCACGACCGCTAACGTATTGTCCCTTTACTATGTCGCCTTCCCTCTAACAAGTGACGGAATGTCACTCTTCCACTGCCGTCGCACAGCCACTAGCTTATTGTCACTTTACTGGACGCTTTCCACCCAAGCAGTCGCCACCAATGGGGTTAAACTCTCCCCTACGTTTATCTCAGAATAATGTTCATACAGGCAAGCCTAATCTGCCGACGTATGTCTTGGCTTATACAACAGGTATGCCGTCTTCCTAAATACTAATAGCTTCCTGAGCTCGCACTTTCTATTTCTGATTCTACACTCAGATATGGCCACCGACGAGGCCCGCGAATGTCACTATTCTAAATATGGGCTTTGTGCCCCCCCCCCCCCTACATTACAACGTGTCTAGACTTTCGCACCGATGCGGTACCTCCTCTAACCTATAGCATGGGACATTCCCATTTACTCGCAACGACCCACAGTCTTACACACCTTCATACTGGAATGCATTTGTCGAGAAATTCCCCGATTTTTATTTCGATAGCCAGAACATTAATTCTCAGTTTAATTGCTTCTCTTGAACTTGGCGCTTAGATCTATCTTAATTTAATATTCGCTTTAAATTTCCTTTGAAAGACTCAAATTTGGGTATATGTTGACATTCGGTGACAGACCAGACACATAATATGGGTGTGTGTCCAGAACATGTGCGATGAACTGTTTTTACAACAATTACCTATTAACTGGCCATAATTACGTACATAATGACTACACTGGCTTCTATTTCGTTTAATCTCTTTCCACGTATCCCATTATAGCGTTAAACAGAAACGCGGCAATGGACCTAAAATTTCATGCTTAATTAGCAGCGCTTGAATTATTGCTGGTCTGTTTAAGTGACAAACGGTTTTCGGGGTCCGTCATATACCTATCTTTACATTTTATGTTTAACCCAGTGAGAAAGATTATCGAAACTATTTACACTTTTAAACAAGCAAATCGCAACATTAAGAGTTCACCTTGACACTCATTTCCATTAAGGGATTACAAGCTATGTTTTGGGGACCCCGTGTGGGTACACTACTCCCGGAAGTGGAGCGGTGCTTGTTTACTGTAGTAAACAAGTTCTGTTTTACTGGTAAAATAGGGCTCTGTAATCAACGGGAGTCCACTGATGTGGAGCTCATAGGTAACCACAGAGTGGATATAAAGTCAAGTCCAGCAAATTGTTTTTACCCATGTTGTCCATTTTAGAGGACGTCCACCCCACGCATCTGTGACCTGGTTCTATTTTACTTGAAAAACAGAGCTTGTTTGTTTGCAAGTAAACCAGCAGTGCTTCTCCTCCCGGTGTTCACGCGGGAAGCGCATAGGTATAAACGATTGCCTAAGCTTGATTTCATACGGATGTTGTGGTCTTACAGCAATAGATGTCGAAGGTGATCTTAAACATCAATAATAATAATAAACAAATAAACAAATAAATAAAGAAAGAAATGTTTTAGTGAATAGCGCTGGTCGAATATGGCCGTTGCGTCATGTAAAGTGGTTCAAAATATATTATTTTAATTATTGTTTTTGCAAATTTTTAAAAAATATTCCACAAAACCATATCATGTGACACCCCCCCCCCCCACCCCCTCTCCCTCCGACGAGCTCGTTCCAGTGTGGGATCACATGATATGGTGTTGTGGAAATCTTTTGAAAAATCATGTTTGTTGGTCGAGTTGTGCTAACAATCGAGACCTATGGTTTGGTGTGCGTCCGGCCGGGATTCCGGGCGTCCTCGCGCTGTTAGAGCATTAATTTGAAAACGTTCCCCGATTTGACTAATATTTGCCATGCAATAATATCTCAACCAAGTTCGAAAATTGACCCAGCTTGATTTTTCGCTACACTGTTATGGGCCTTAATTAGTCATTTTTTACGAATTTTGAGATCCTTTGCGCAGTAACTTGAACAAACGTTCTCCGATTTGACTAATATTTACCATACAGGTCTTTTGCAATAATATCTCAAGCGAGTTCGAAGACTGGCCCGCGGCTCGAGTTTTCGTTACAGCCTTGTGCTCATGGACAAGCTACTTAATCTTGATTGCCTGTGTGAGGGCACGGTGGAACTGTGTAGTTGGGCGTACATTGCACGTCGATGGTGCACCTACCTTCAACCCCTGCTAACTTCATTCGTGCTGGGTCAGTAAGTTGGAGAATCTGACAGTTGCTCACTGCTCTTCTGTGGTTCTCTATGTGAGCTCAGGCTTCCTCCATCTGTTAAACTGCCAGATGCGATGTGACCCCAATTATTGTGAGTGTCGTTAAACACCAATAAACAAGCAAAACAAACACAATAAACCTTTTATGATTTTTGGAAGAATTCAGACTAAAAGTCAATTGTCCTCGTAGCGCAGGTTGGTGCATTTTTCTAACACGGTACGCATCATGTTTACGTGTAGAATAATTGAACAAGTGACAATTTATTTTTTTTATTGAGGTTTAAGGACACTTTCGACATCTAGAGTCACCTCGTGTCGGACAGTTTTTACGGGTGGAAGAAGCCGGAGAGAACCACCGAGCAACTGTGCGACTCTCCAGCGTATTAACTCCACACAAGCAGGGTTCGCATTGGTTGAAGATGCACCGTCGATGTGCAGTACGCTTTAGTACACAGCGCCAACGTGCCCCCACATGGGCAATCGGGATTAACCCTTTACCCAACGAATCGCCCGCATCCGCCCGCGTAATATGCAAATTCAGCAGTTGAAAAAAATGATATTTTTCAAAAAATTTCAACAAAACCATATCATGTGACCCCTCGTTGGAACGAGCTCGTCGAGCTCGTTCCAACGAGGGGTCACATGATATGGTTTTGTTGAAATTTTCTGAATTTTTAAAAAAAAAATGATATTTAAATAATAAATTTTGATATCGTCTGCGTTGGGTAAAGGGTTAAGTGCCTTACCCAAGGTCACAACACAGTTAACCGGCGGAGATCGAACCGTGGACCTTTCGATTTGAAGTCCAGTGCCTTAACCACTGAGCCACTGCGCTCCCAGCAAATGACAAACTGATCGTCCCCTGAGTTCCAATGTGATCTATGTGCCTACTGGCACATAGAACACATTGGAACTCATGGGGCGAGATGTCACAACGGGGAATACTAACTATAGTTAGGGGTGATCAGTTTGAGGCTGTAGGCAGTGATGAATTGCTAAATAAAATAGTGAGTGGACGGTGAGACAGTGTGAAGCGATGATCAACGTTGAAGGGATCGGAGAGCAGAGCTCCAGCGGGGGTAATCTCACTAATACGACCAGCGTGGACGGACACGTTTCCATGAGTGGGCATTTTATTGATACCAGTGAAATTTTCTGAAATAATTTGCACGAGAAGCTAGCAGAATTTTATTTATGAAGCACCGGTTTAAACCGGTGCTTCATTAATAAAACATCTGCTAGCTTAGACATTTGACAGATTTTATCAACATCGCCTGCATGGGCAGACGGCCAACACAGTGAAAAGGTGCCAATCCACACTAACTGTACTGTTTGTTGGGGCCCGGGTACTTTTTTGAAAAAAATCATTATCTGGAGAGCCCTGTGATCGATTTTCAGCACTTGTCTCACAGTACAACGCGTTAGGTAAAACGGTTATTTTCAAGTGCGTCAAAAAACACGAAATAAAGTGAGGGGACTCTGAACCCCCGCGGGCCCCCTGCACTTCATCACTGGCTGATTAAATTATCACTGAACTACTTAGAAATGCTAAATGGAATCGCCCGTTCGCTTGAGACAGGGTTGTGTACGAGGTTGGCATTCAGAAACCCACGTTTTGAAGGGTAAAACGGAACACACTTGTGAAACATTGTTTTGTGAAGACATTGAAGAGAGAGCTTAAAGTACACAAATTGTGTTGTGACAATATTTACGTGTCCATAGACAGTATATGTACTCAAGGAAAAGAATTAATAATTGTCGTTAAATAAACATTAACCAAGGTGAAAGTTAATTATGATGTAAATAGCGGTTCTGGAAAAGCAGTATACAAAATGAGAGATTGTCATGAGATTTACGAGTCCGCATTGTGGCCGACCCCCAACTGACACTTCAAGAAAGACTGGATGTGTGTGCACATTTTCAGGCAAGTAAACTGCCGCGTTTCCGTGTATCCAAACTTTCAAGTCAAACCTGTCGTGTCCAACAAGAGGGCATCCCCGTATGGTTACCCGGTAGAGTGGTAAATTTATTTTCGTTGACAGAATTGTTCACAAAGGTTTGTCATGTTACAAATTACTGGAGAGTGCCAATGTGGACTCGCCAGTAAATTGTTACTGGGTGAATCCACATGAACAAACCATTTCTGTTTTGGAAAGAATATGAGGCAAATCCACTGGAATTGAAACTTTTAATTGAGCACTTACCAACAATATCAAAATTAATATGGGCATATTCATTCGCCAGCTTCCAGGTTCCCTCTGACATATAGTCGTACACTACTACGTAATAATGACTTTCTGATGATAATGGTCGCCTTCTTGGCCATATAGTGGTCATCTGTCTATCTTTGCTGCACCAAATACTTTTCTAATCCCTTGGATAGTATGTGTAGTTGGAAGTCAGTGACGCTTTAACACCTTTACCTAACATGAAAAGCAGACGACACTTGCAAACAAAATTATTGAATAACTAATTAATTTCATTCTGTGCGTCAAAAACATAACAATGAGCTCGTTCCAATGAGTGGTCATCAGCTATGTTTTTGAGAAAAAAACGAAAAAATAATGAAAATTGAATGTCATTTTTAGCTCATCTTGAACCTAAAAGTCAAACTGAGCAAATCTCATCGCTCTCCGTCCGTCGTCTGTCGTCCGTTCGTCTGTCCGTCCGCCCGTCGCCCGTCAACACCATGTTTTTTTCGTCTTCTCCAAAACCACTAGGCTAATTCAAGTGAAAGTTTGTGTGAGTGATGGTGGCATGGTGCTGAAGGGGCATTGTAGTTTAGTTCAACTCAACATGCCCAGCCCCATAAGGAGGGAGTGGGGAAAAATGCTCCAAAATATTTTTCAAATCTTCTTCTCATGAACGAATGTGTACAATGACTTGATATTTGTTAGGGAGCTTCGATTTGAGTTGAAGAATAAAGTTTGTTCAAACGAAGTTCGTGAAGCAATATTTGGCTTTGTAATGGGAGGGGTAAGATTTTTGGCCCCACCCAAAATTTCTATTTTCTGAACCGATGGTCCGGTTTGAACCAAATTTGGTATGTGGTATTATTGGGTCATAAGTACTTGACTCATGCCAAAAAAAATTCCTGCATCTCCATGGCAACCCTGGGAGCAAAAAATAGAAATATTTTCAAACGCCCATATTTCCCAAACCACGCGGAACAGAGAGCTGTTATTTGGTATGAAACATCCTTAGGACCAGTAGCATGGAATGGTAAAAAAAATTGCCGTCGGTTATGTTAGGGTGTTCTGTAATGGGCATCAAAAAATGCTGAGTCACAGAAATTTTAAAAATTCTTTTCTCCAGAACCAATCATCAGAATCTTTTGATATTCGGTATACAGCATTCATAGAGGGGTCAGATACAAGTTTGTTGAAATAAAGCCCATTGCTTCATATTTGGGCTCAATACAGGAGCCCGAATTTTTAACTTAGGGTAATATGGGGAATATTCTTTAAAATCGTCTTCTTCAGAACCACCAGTCAGAATCTTTTAATGTTTGGTATCAATCATTGTTATGAGGGTCAGCTTCAAGATTGTTCAAACCAAGTCCCTAGGTAATATTTGGGCTTCCTAAGGAAGCCCAAATTTTAACTTTGTTCAACATGGGGAATAATTTTTAAAAATCTTCTTCCGATCCACCTGTCAGAATGCTTTCATATTTGGTATGCAACGTCTCTAGGGAGGTCAGATTCAAGTGTGTTCGAATCGGATCCCTAGGTTATATTTGGGCTCGCTACGGTAGCCCAAATTTTTACTTAGTGCGATATGAGGAAATATCTTTTAAAATCTTCAGCAGATCCACCAGTCGGAATGCTTTCATAGTTGGTATAAAACATCTCTAGGGGCGGTCAGATTCAAGTTTGTTCAATTCTAATGACTGGGTTAATATTTGGAATCCACATGGGAACCTAAAATTTAACTTAGTACAATATGAGAGAATTTCTTCAAAAATCTTCTTCTTCAGATCCACTAGTCAGAATGCTTTCATAGTTGGTATACAACATCTCTAGGGGGCCCTTGTTGCTGAAGAATTAGAAATTTTGTATTCAGTCCCCTCTAGAGGTGTGTAACTAAGATTAATCCATATAGGTTGTATTAAGGGGCTTCATAGGGGAGCTCTACATTTTACGTTATGATCAACTGAAGAAAAGGCATGATGCCCGGATTATTTTTGTCACTCCTGAGGGACCCAAGGATTGACATTGTATCCTATGGAGATGGGTTGCTTAATGTAGACTCATTCTTGGACCCTGTTTATATTGTATTCTGTTCAAGATGAGCGCTTCAGGCCCCGTGGGGCCTCTTGTTTTGTTAATAGTATGGGACGGTTTGGACCGTTACGTTGGGTAAAGTGTTAAAATCCGTGTGTAATGCAAGAGATTGCATGTTCACCAAGCTGCACGTATCCCCACTTTCACCAGCTCTTTCGCCTTTTCTAACGCGGGAAGTCTGACTTTGGGCAGTCCTTCATCTGATTATAGTTTCCCGTTCTAAGCAAGTTTGCAGATTACTGAGTGACCGTAACCAAGTTTACATCCAATATTTGCAACTCGGATACCTGTGTTGTCCCGTTGGTTATTTACTTTTTGCGTTTGGTAATCTTCGTGTGATTTTCTCAGATGGGGAATGAGCGATTGGAAAATTGCAACGTTATATAAACACTTCGCGTCAGATAAACACTGATTGTGGTTTTTTTTAATAATCTGGATCTTACCCTTACTGCACATGCATATTTTGTCGCGTTTTAGGTGGCTTGTCAGCAATAAACATGCACAACATCATCCTCTGATCCACCCCGGTGGGAACCTCAGGAATGGGGCAGTACTTGTTTACTGCGGCAGGGAGCGCGGTGGCTCTGTGGTAGACTGTTGGACGTCTATGCTAGAGGTCCCGAGTTCGATCCCCAACCGGAACGACCCGCGTTGTGTCCTTGGGCAAGGCATTTTATCCCATTTGACTACATGGGGGCACGATGACGCCGTTCACTAAGGCGCACTGCACGTCGATAGTGCACATGCCTTCAACCGCTGTAACCCTGCTTGAGCGTAGCTTGAACAGAGTTAGAATGTTGAAGAGCTGACAGTTGCACGTTGCTGCTCGGTGGTTCTCTCCTGGTACTCCGGCTTCCTCCACCCGTAAAACTGTCACGGTCATGATTAGCCATTGTGCATAAGTATGTGACCTTAAACACCAGTACATAAATAAATGAATAGTTTACTGCGCTAAACAAATTCTGTTTCAACTTGTTCAATAAGACCTGGAACCAGCGCCTGGGGTGTTTTGCGCAACTACCGTTTTCTCACCCCGATATAGCCTTAGATGCCGATGTGACGTGAAACACCGATAAATAAAAAAATAAGTAACGGATGGTGTGGAAGTGGACAGCATAGGCATAACAGATTAACTAAAACTTGACTTCGGACCTATGATGCGGTCATGATAGACCCAAAGATCCTGAGAGTGATTTTAAACACCAATAAATAAATTCTCTGCTTTGTGCCGCCATGTCAGTCTCACGTATTCTTACCATATCCATGATATCAACCAGTTTTTCCTTGTTGCACCAGTGATTGAGGGCTGCTTTATAATGTTTCTTTACGTGTAGAGGAAATTAGTGGAATAAACACTTCAAATCATGTATGCTACCACCAAAAAAGTGAATTACATTTAAATCACAGTGGGCCGATATTCTTCCAAATATGTATTTGTTTGGAAATTTTTTAGAAGAAGCTCAGGAAGAACCATAGTGACATGGTTCTCACTTCTCATGGATTTCCGGGTGCTCCTTAAATTTGAAAAATTACAGTACGGCCGCCGTGTACTGGTCATTTTCCACGGATGGGCAATATTTCCACGGACGCAATAATATTAGAATCCAAACATTAATTATAGGAATAATCATCAAAAATTTAATTAATGAAGCACCGGGTACAATCCGCCTCATTAATTAAAATTTTACGGAATATGATTTCAATCCCCCGCCAAAACGAAGTCTGCGGGGGATATACAAAAGGGGTCCGTCTCGTCCGTCCGTAACATCTTTGGACCTTCATATCTCAGGCAGTGGATGTTTGATTTAAATGATCTTCGGTATACTGATAGACCACCGTGAGGTAAAGGACATTCACAAGTAACAGGTTTTGTTACTTGTGAATATCCTTTTCCTGCTTTTTCAACTTAGAAACCCTTGGCGGGGGATACATGTGGCGTTGCGCCTTGTTATTACCTGGTAAACTCATGCGTGGACATCACTGCCCGCGCGTGGGTTGTAACCAGTCCACTGCGACTGTACTGAAAATTCCAGGGTCTTTGAAATTCCTTGGATATTGTGATAGTGTATAAGGCCACATTGAATCTTCTTGACTTTTGTTATTATTTATTTGAGTCGATACTGTGGGACATAGATAGTATTGCAAGCAATGAAATATAGCACTGTGATCACAAAGGCGGCTAGAGAATTTCATCCAGATCGTGGTTGGGTCGCCATCCGATCGAAACTCACTGTCCGCTTTCCGCCCCGAGACACTGTAGAATACATCCATCTTAACAGAATTCCCGCCAAAATAAATAGCACCAACTAACGCGCGATCTCGCCAAAGCGAGATCGCGCGTTAGGTTGCCTGTTTTTTTGGACACCACTTCTTTCAAGACGTGAATAGCAGAAGTTTTAAAAACAGAAGGTGCAAACGCTTTACAACACATTTTTCCTATAGTTTACCACCATGTTATATGGCGTAACCTTCTAACAGTTTACGATATAAGCTCTATATTTCTAGACCTGCTTCCCCAAAATATGAGAACTTCCGGATGCCCATCAAATGAAAATGTGCTTGCGCATATTGTTCTTTCTTCCCTGAGACGTGGGTGTTCATGGGATTGAAAGCCCACTCCATTGCCCCCCCCCCCCCCCCCCCACACACACACACAAATCCAATGTACGCGCGGGGTTTCAAATTGCAGTTGTGGGTTATTTAGGCCGATGTCTACAGTACTTATAACTTATTTTGTGGAAAGTTTTCTTCATTTTTGTTTTGTAGGTGAAAACGTAGTCCATTTTCTGTTGAAAGAAGTTATGTTAACCCTTTATCCAACGTAACGTTCAAAATCGACCAGCGCTATTAAAAAAATCACCATTCATTTTTAGCTCAACTTTGGCGAAGCCAAATTTGAGCTTATGCCATGGCCAGTCTGGCCGTCTGGCCGTCTGTCCGTCAACAATTCAATACGGCTCGGGCTAGAGGCCGTGTTTATGGACCGATCTTTACGAAACTTCTTGGGTACTTTTGTTATGACCGTGCGACGAGAACGAGTGTTTCTGGGTGCGGTCCAAAATTCAAGATGGCTGCCAGTGGCCATTTTGTACCGAAATTAGGTCCAATCAGTTTTTTGTCACAACTTCTATTCAGCTCATATTTATGAACTGATCTTCACGAAATTCTTGGATACCTTTGTTTTCACCTTGGGACAGGAACGAGTGTGTTTAGAAGCGCCTTTGTTATCACTGCTATGAGAACAAATATTTTGGGGTTCAGTCAGACCCACTCTGGGACTCAAACATTTCTTTTCTAGTTTAGCATCTGACTGTCACCCACCTTTACAATACTTTACCTATACGTTTGTTACAGGCTACGGTCAGTATTTATGTACAGACCGTCACAATACTTTATATGTACCTTCATTATCAGGTCATTACCTAGATGTTTGTCATTGCTGTGTCACATACTATAGATGTACATGTCTTAACAAGTTGAGCTACAGTGTCATTGACAGTTTCATTCATTATTTTTTTAAATTTTTGTCTGAAAAGCATAGCTTATGACCCCTCATTGGAACGAGCTCGTTCCAATGAGAGGTCATAAGCTATGTTTTGACGCACGCAAAAAAATGGAGAAAAAAAAAGTTATTCAAGAATTTTGTTTGCAAGTATCGTCTGCTTTTCGTGTTAGGTAAAGGGTTAAAGTAAATTTTATTGCTTATTATGGTTATCTATATTGCTTATAGGTGTGTTTTATTGCGAGTGTAGTTTCTTTTAACCCTTATACAGGGTGACCCAAATAAAAGTTTACACTGCCATAATACAACTTTAATACCATGTTTATTCAGCTTAGAATTAGAATTTAATCACAAATTATACATTATTGTAAAGAGCATGTACAGTAGATTCTACTTTTCAATGTGTCCCCCCTTAAGTGTCACAACAGCCTCCAGGCGCCTGCGAAATGCTTGACAGGTCTTCTTTATGTAGGATGCTGTCATCTTTTCCCCGAGATCTAACAATGGACCTCTCCAAGGCTGCCACAGAAGGGTGCGGCTTCTTACAGGCACTGTCCTCCTCAGTTGCCCATATGCTATAATCCAGGGGATTAAGATCTGGACTCGGGAGTGGCCACATATCCTTGGACCAGAATGCCTGCAAGTTGGCATCCAACAATTCCTGAGTCCTTTTGGAGGTGTGTGCTGGTGCGCCGTCCTGCTGGAACACATAATTCCCATCCGGGTAGTTGGCAAGGATCCATGGCTTGACTTTATCATTCATAATATCCAGATATTTGTCCGTGTTGATGCGCACTCCTGAAGGAATGAACACTGGAGGCATCTTCTTTCCATCTGATGAGATGAGGCCAAAAACCATGACAGAAGCTGGGTGTTTTGTAGTGTTGGCATACTTTACATTATCAGGGACATCTGAAAGATCACCTCCAATCCATCGGTCATTTCTGCGGTTGAGGATTGCATCCACAGTAAAAATCTTTTCATCCGAGAACAAGATCGCACGACCTGCTGTAGCATGCTTGACATCTTTCAACAACACCTTGGACCGACTGACCCGACTTTCTTGTTGAGCCTCAGTAAGCAGTGGGACCTTTACTCTGGCCCTGGACTTCATGTTCAGATCATTCTTGATGAGCCGTTGAATTGAGGAGCAGCTCACATCAAGCTCACGTGCCATATTTCTCATGGATCTCACAGGATTTGTCTTGATGCGCCGTTTGACCTTGTCAATCAAGTTTTTTGGTCCGCACAGATCGGGGACGCCCAGACCCAGGTTTTCGTGAGGTTGTTCCAGTATTGTTCAGCTTCTTTTTAATTTTGTAGACTGCACATCTGGATATTCCCAGCTTTGCTGCAATCTCAGTAGGTGTCAGACCGGCACGCAGCAATTCAGGTACAGCTAAAGTTTTCTTCATTTTCAACAGA
This sequence comes from Pictodentalium vernedei, assembly GCA_031216915.1. NCBI lineage: Eukaryota > Metazoa > Mollusca > Scaphopoda > Dentaliida > Dentaliidae > Pictodentalium > Pictodentalium vernedei. Next base: position 102,481,884 of record CM062292.1, read on the forward strand.
AGCACATGAATTGTAGAGAGAAGGGAGATTACCAGCTGCATTGAGAGACTTTAATGAATCATTGAAGCATGAAAACCTGTTGAGATATGCTTCAATGGCTTTTGAACAAGCAGGCAACTGAGTGTAAACTTTTATTTGGGTCACCCTGTACTAAGTATATGTGCTGTTTTTTTTTGCACGTTTTTCCTTTTTTCAGAAAAACATTTGTGAACTTGTACTTGTAACAAAAGTCATCTCCTGTATTTGAATTGTAAGAGTTTGTGTTTGAGTTTGTTTTTGTTCAAACCCAGTGGCCCCGGGGCTTTCAACGTACATCTGCGGGTTATTTAGGACCATGACTATAGATGAAAACGTAGTTAATTTTCTGTTGTAAGAAGTTGTGTTAAAGTCATTTTTATTTTTATAAAAATTAACCCAACTCAACTGGGTTGAGTGAATATAAATCCAATTGGGTTCATATTCACTCACCCCAGTTGATTTAGGTTGATGTTTAACCCAACTGATTTTAGATTGTATATGTTTTTTTGTCGAAGGACATCTTTAGACATTACGATACTGTATGTACAAATTTTATGGAATATTTTTTCAGTCAAAAAATTCATATTTTTCCGGACATAGCTAAGTGTTGGTTGTAAAAGGTTGTCTTAATCCTTTGAACCCCAACGGCCGCTTTTCCAGCCCAGAAGCATGATACGTCATAAAATCATTAAGTCGGATGGCTGCAGAGTGAATGTGTGGAGTAGACCAATTAATATTTTCAACGTGCAGCCGCATTTCGCATCAAACTTTCAGCCCAAACTTCGTCAAATTCAGGTTTTAAGAATTAGCGTTTTAGGTTAGCTCTTGTACAGATTATGAGGCCTTAACGTCGTACATTGCAATATATCCAATTAAAAAATTAAATTTATTCATCATTTGGGGTGATATAAACAATGCAGCTTCAATGAGATGTCTTGACAGTGAATCAAGCATGAATGTTGGTGAGCGTCCGGGATGGAACATTCCTCTTGTTGATGGTGGGATGAGATGAGTTCCGGGAATTGCAGACGGATATTAACGATGCAAAGAATCGCCGCTTACCACCTGGTGGCACGAGGCGACATGATGCCATGCTAATTTCTGCCGAAATTATATTGATCCATTTTGCCATACTAGAAGAGTGTGTCTCATTATTTGACATGGATGTTATCCATGTGTTTTCAATGGATATAAAAAAATTACATGTGGGGGGGGGGGGGGGGGGGGGGGTGCGCACTGGCTCTGTGGTTAGAGCATTGAACTTCAGACAGAAAAGTTAACAGTTCGACCCTCACCAACGTAGCTGTGTTGTGTATTTGGGGCTACGGTGGCGCGGTGCACTAAGGTATACTGCACGTCGATTTCGCACTTGTCTTCAACCGCTGCTAACTCTGCTTGTGCAGAGTTAGTGCGTTGGGAGCCTGACAGTTACTCGCCGCTGCTCGTTGGTTCTCTCGTGGTACAATAAAGCAGAACAAACAAAAAATCACACAACTCTAGATGATAGGTGACATCTAGTAATACCTTTTAGTCTGAACAGATCAACGCGTTAGTAGAATGAAAATCCTGATAGAACGGGGAAATTTCTTACAAATTCCAAATTGCTTGTTGGAGGGGCCGTCCCTCTACACAAACACGTTTCATGGAAAATGTAAACCTTATATACAAGCAAGGTTAGAATGCCGAAACAGGGTCATTTACTGCCACCTGGATATATCTTAGATGATAAAGATATGCCTTGGCTTTCTGTGCACTTTTGTCTTACCAGTACTCAGGGTGCTACAGTTAGCATGAAAAGCTGGGGGTTTTTTCCCTGAGAATGCCCCGGACCTTCACCTGTGGGGGATTCACGCTTTTGAACGCCCCCCCCCCCCCCTCCGCCCCACACGCCCACGACGTGAAATGGAGGGAAGAATATTTTCAGCTGCCAATGAAATGATATGGAGGGAACAAAATACTTTTTTGCTGCCAATGTCAGAAGAAAACTATTTTGTCCCCCACTTCATTAAGCCTAGCTACGCCCCTTCCCTAAGCATTCCTATATCTATGGCACTGATAAAGGCAGGAAATGGAATTTACAGTCGACACTATTTGAACAGATGAAGTGTACAGTAAATTTAATCTAAAGTTGCTGGTGATAACGACATCGAAAGCTGCACATTGATTTTTATTATTGTTGGTTTATGAATACTGTGAATAAATAGATTCATAGAACAGTCAATATTATTATAGCTCTCACAGTATGGTAAACATTATTATCATTACAGCATTGACTGTTTACTTGTTTAATAGCTGGATCTAACTATTTTATTGGGGAGTAATTGTCGGTGCTAACGAAAAGGTCAGAACTGCCTCTGGAGCCTCACCACTGATCGATAATAATACATTCTAGAATATTAAATGTACATTTTATGCCCATCTGAATGGCTATTCGGTCGCACTCCACTTCGGTGCGGGGAACAAAGTATAAAACTGATTAGAATATTGTTCTTCACTTCTGAAGTTCACCGACATGTACAGTAATGTGCACATTATTTGCATCCGAGGTACCCTTTTTCTGGCGCTTCGAAAATACTAGCAGCAGTGTTCTCGCTGTCGGATGCCAATGTAGCCAAATGCACCAAAAATTCAGATTTGCCACCAAAAAATCATTCTTGAAATAATTGCCAATTTATTTTTCAAAACTCGATCACTTTATTTGGATTTGACAACGCAGTAACACCCCCCTTTGACAGCAAAACACTTTGTTTGGCACTGAAATATGCAGAATGGCTTCACATTTGGCACCAGACAGTTTCGGGTCAGCTTGAAGATTCGCAGTAGGAAAAAATATCTCATAATGTCTACACCACAGCTCCGGCTTGGAGCCTAGTGCTAGGCCTATTCATTGATTATGCCCCCGACCTCCGAAGGAGGATTCTTGGGTATCTAGTGAATCCGTCTGTCCGCCCGTCCGTCCGTGTTTACATTTGATACATTAAGTGGTAAAACTTTTGTCCGTCCATGCCTGGAGTGGTATTTTTGCTTCTGCGGTAAACCATAATTTTCGTTTATGTCTAAAAAGACGAAAGGTGTAAGTTTCAGAATGGGAAAAATACCCTATTAGCCAGAAAATGCAAAATCAAATCTCGGACTTGAAATACACCCTGAGGCATTCTTGGGCATACATTTTACCCCATAGGTTTGGACGAGTATCACCCAGGGTAAGTTGGGACATGGACTAAGTTACCCCATAAGCAAGTTACCACATTATCTCTGGATGTATGTTCGTCCGGGCCGTATTATTTTTTAGGGGGTACCTCCAAATTAGGGTAGTATTAGGGTTAGGAGAGGAGTAGGGTTAGGGGTAGCCCCAGGGCAGGGCTTGAGGTTGCAGGGGGTTAGGACCCAGGGGGTGGGGGTTGGGGTCAGGGGTGGGGTTTTAGTTTTCGTAGCCCCTAAACCAAAAATAGCCCCTAATCCTTTTGGTCTGGCTAGGGTGGGTTAGGGTCAGGGGTGGGGTTGGGTTAGGGTTAGCCCAAGAGTAGATCTTAAGGTTGGGGAGGGTTAGACCCGGGGGTGGGGGTTAGAGTCAGGGGTGGGGTGGGGTGGGGGTTAGTGTCAGGGTATGGTAGGGTTAGGGTTAGGGAGTGGTTTTTGAGTGGATGGGGTGGGTTTAGGGTTAAATATAAGTTCTAGGGTGGAGGGGGTTGGGTTCCGGCTAAAATAAGGTTATGGACATATAAAATGTTTTTTTCGTAGCCCTTAAACCCAAATAGTAAGAATGTCCATCCGTCTGTCCGTACAAACATCTTCCATTATAACTTTGTAGCCATCAGTCCAATTTGGATCTCGTATGGTATGCTGATAGACACGTGTGGGGGAAGGGATATGCACAAGGAACGGGTTCTGTCAAAAAATGTTTCCCATAGTTATGGCCCTTTTTCACTCTTTCGACTTAGAAAATTGTTATCGACCCCTGTATTGCATTCACTCCATGTTGAATTTGATTTATTCCGGATATGCTCATGGACCTGTTTTGCAAAAGAATAACCACAAATAATGGAGTCTGTCCCGTTATTTTTCTAGAGTTATGGGCCTTTTTCGACTTAGAAAATTTCAATTTTTGGGGTTTCAGTATGTTTTGGATTGCAATTTCAAAGCCATCGCTCGGATTTGGATCTTCTTTGGTATGTTGATAGACCCGAATGGTGGAATTGATATGCACAAGGAATGGGTTCTGTCCAATAATGTTTAGCTTAACTTGACAAAGTCAAGATACGCTATTGCCATCACGCGTGCGGAAGTCGGTTAGTCTGTGAGTCTGTAAGTCTGTGAGTCTGTAAGTCTGTTCACATTTTCCTTTAGAACAGGCAACACCCCGTAGTTCTTGTACGATCGTCACGAAATTTCATATGCAGGTTTGAGGTCATGTGTAGATGATAACGTCCCCTTTTGGTTATGATCTGTCAACCGTGGCGGCTGCCCAAGCCCGAAACCCCAAAAACTGTTAGCACAGCCACAGTTCATGTTTAGTATAGAGGGATTACTCCGTATGATGTCTAGATGAGAACGTCCCCAGTTGGCCTCGATCTGTCAACCGTGACGACGGCCCGAGCCCAAAACACAAAAATCATTAGCACAGTCTACAGGTTGTATTGATGGAGGGATTTCATTGTAACTTGGTAGGATGACTCCATATAATGTCTGGATGAGAACGTCTTCTTGTGGTCACGATTGATGAACTGTGACGGCTACCGGGGCCTGAAAGCCTGAAAATCTTCAGCACAGTCTACAGGTCGTATTTATGAAGAGATTTCACTGTATCTTGATAGGATGACTCCAGATAATGTCCAGATGAGAACATCCCCTTTTGGTCGCGATAATTCAACCATGACGGCTGCCTGAGCCGAAAACCTTTAGCACAGACTACAGGTCGTGTTTATGAAGTGATTTCATTGTCACTTGGTAGGATGACTAAATATAATGTCTAGATGGGGGCGTCCCCTTTTGGTTGCTACCGATCAACTGTGATGGCTACACAGGCCAGAAGCCTAAAAAACATTTAGCATAGTCTTCAGTATTTATGAAGGGACTTCATTGTGACTTGATAGGGTGACTCGTTTTGGAATAATTTTACTGTAACTTGGTAACTTTGGTTGATATACATGAACTGTGAGGGCCATATTAACCCACCCCTCAATTCTTTAGTACAGTCTATACCACAAATTATTTTTATTGAAAACATACCATACAGGGAACAGAAATTATCGTATTCTCAATTATCACAATTCTTGTCGTATTTCATAATCCTTCCATGAACATTGAACATTATCCTTTTCATCAGACACAACAGACAGTCAAGTTAAGCTACAGTGTCATTGACACTTTCATTTCCAGAGTTATGGCCCTTTTTCGCTCTTTCGACTTAGAAAATATTTCTGTCCCACAACACCTTAAAGGCTGCTTTGAAAATACCTTCGGTTCGGGGGCACTGGCACACGCTTTGCGTTGCCCTTATTTATTTATTTATTTATTTATTTATTTATTTATTTATTTATTTATTTATTTATTTATTTATTTATTTATTTATTTATTTATTTGGTTAAACAACACTTTCTACAGCCAGCCCACCTCGTGTCGAACAGTTTTACGGGTGGGGGAAACCTGAGTCCAACGTACTAACTCCACACCAGCAGGGTTAGCATTGGTTGAAGACAAATGCATCATCGACGTGCAGTAGGCCGTGGTACAGTACGTGGAGAGCGTATTGTCACTAAATCACCCGGAGAGTGGAGATTCCACCCGAGGAATAATTGCAAATTTGTTGCAAAGCATAACCAGCACCAGCAAAGTTTCAGCTAATGGACCTCCGGGTTATACCCGGAGGTCCATTGGCTGAAACATTGCTTGTGTTTTTTGTCATATGAACTAATATTTGAAAGTTATAGCTTGGGTGATAACTCCACTCCACGGGTGATTTAGTTACAATCCACTCTCCACGTAACGTACACAGCACCACCGTGCCCTGATGTGGGTAATCGGGATCAAGAGCCTTGTCCAAGGACACAACGCAGTTGCCCCGACGAGGATCGAACCTTGAGCCTTTCGGTTTGATGCCCAATGCCGTAACCACTGAGCCACCGCGCTCCCAATGGTAGGCCTAAGGTATGATATAGAAACTATTAAATACAGCATATTATTAATAATTTATGAGCGCAATGACAAATACGCGTGTGCTGATGCGTAACTTCCGACTGAAAAAATAATGAATAAGGTACATAAATAGCATGAATAAAATACATTCGTTTGAAGAAAATAACACGCACTTTTGAAAAACACTGCCTTTTGTGCATTTTCAGTGACAACTTTTTCTCTCCTAACAGCGCATCTTAATAAATTTGGGTCACCATTTTTCTGTCGCCTTCTGTCGATAGCAATGCTGCACTAATAGATGCATTAGGCTATTAAAAAAAAATTCGTTGGCATGGCTGACAATTTTCGTCATTGGAACAAATTTACAGGAAAGTTAGCGCCCATTAGTTTCCTGCAGCTGTCAATAAATTTTACACTAATGGTTTGGGAATTTAATATCAAAATGGAAAGTTCGAAATGTTAGCGGATTTGTATCGCCGATATGCGCATTATTTCACAAACTTCAGGCATTTACAACAGAGTAGGATAAATACACAAAAGCTGGCTTTCTACAGTTTTTTCCCCAATCAGTTTAACCCCCTTCACTCTGATGTTAAAATACCAAAATTTCAGGAAGCAGTTTTTTCCCATAATGCATCTAGAAATTTAACCAATTCAATCTCGTTTGACAGAGCTCAATAAGCTCTGTCAAACGAGATTGAATTGGTTAAATTTCTAGTTGCATTATGGGATTTTTTTTCTGCCAGAAATTTAGATATTTTGACTTCAGTGTGCAGGGGGTTAAACACTTGACTTTTGATATTTACCCTTTTTTCTGTTCATTTTATCAACAGGGCACATCGTGACAATAAATACATACACTATCCTTGTCATTAATTAAAATGTAAATGTCTAGGAGGTAAGACTTGCTCATCTTTTTTCCGGAGTCATTGTTATTGCTTCTGCTGGAGTGACATCATCCAACGACCGAGGTGCACGTGTTTGTAAGTGTGGCTCCTCGCTGATGAAATGGTATCCATGAAGTTCCACGAATAAAACCAGAGAGAGCGACCCTCAGAGGATCCGTGTAAGGCTCAAATGAAGTTGCAAGCACGATGTTGGTAACTCGTGGTCCTAAGCTGAATTGTCCAGAGGGCGTTGGCTCCTGGTCGATGGGAATGGCATAGGGAAACTCAATAGATTTCTCAGACGAGGTGTATGTGGCTTGGCTTTTGATTCGAAGTCCCGAGATAGGTGCAAAAGTCAGTCATGGGTCAATGCCGAATCTTGAATCGGGCTGTTCGTAGAGGTCACGTAGGAGGTATCTTCACGTGTGTCTTCACGTGTCCTGGCGTATTGCGAATTCATGATATCTGGCTAGAATTCAGCGATACTGATGTAGGGACGTTTGTGGCAAAGTTAACAGGTCTGTCACCACGTTACTGGTATTTGTAGTGTGTTTGGTGTACTTGTAGTTGGTGTGGAGGAACCTAAGGTGGTTACCGAACGGAACTGTGAATATTCACGTGGATTTACAGGATGTCTGCTATTGTCCACAAACATACTGGGCCACTAGAAATATTGTGTCAGTGGTGCTCATTTTTTATGAGCTGAGCACTTCAAGGCTGTGTGGGACCTCAAGTGGCCATGTTTGATACACGTTGGGGATGATATCACCGCTGTTTTTGGTAAGCTGGGAGGTAGATCAAATTACTTATATGTTGAGTCGGCCGACTGCATGGTTCCATTTGATCAGAGGCTTTCCTTTGGGGGCTTGTGGTATGACACCCGGCAAGTAGTTAAAGCCTCATTGGGACTCGAAGTGTGTATTGGAGAGGTGTTCGCAGTCGTGAGACAATGATCAGTTGCTGGCATAGTTTTAGCCACCATCTCCTGGTATCGTTCATTGTTAGCTTATATCTTACGAGAGTACCAGAGAAAATTGGTTTATGACATTCCTGAAAGCCTCAAGGAAGAGCGATTTCTGCTGTGATTCTTCTGCCTCTTTGGGAAAGAGTCCGGGTCCATGCCATTCGGAAAACTTGCTTCATGTGGCTCCAACTGGGAACCTGTTTTGGAGGAAAGAAACATTAAAGACGAAGAAATTTTACATTCGAATGGAACAGAGAACATTAAGACCGATAGCTGAGTAACCGCACGTATACCACAAGTACGTTGTATAACAAACCGTCACATTGAATCATGTTAACCACAGTCTCTGTAGTCGCTGTTATTTATTTATTTATTTATTTATTTATTTATTTATTTATTTATTTATTTATTTATTAGTGTTTAAGGTCTCATGCTTATGTACAACGGCTAATCGCGACCGTGACAGTTTTACGGGTGGAGGAAGCCGGAGTACCCGGAGAGAACCAACGAGCAGCTACCAGCTCCTCAACATTCTAACTCTGTTCAAGTACCGCTCAAGCAGGTTACAGTGGTTGAAGACATGTGCACCACCGACGTGCAGTACGCCTTGGTACACGGCATCATCGTGCCCCCATGTAGGCAACCGGGATAAAGTGCCTTGTCCAAGGACATAACGCGTGTCGTCCCGTACGGGGATCGAACTCGGGACCTCTAGCATAGAAGTCCAATAGACTACCACTGAGCCACCGCGCTCCCTGTAGTCTCTGTCCCCAAGTAGGCAACCGGGATCAAGTGCCTTGCCCAAGGGGACACAACGCGTTTCGTCCCGGACGGGGATCGAACTCGGGACCTCTAGCATAGAAGTTCAATAGACTACCACTGAGCCACCGCGTTCCTTGTAGTCTCTGTTAAACTTTCTTCTTCTATTAAAGAAGAACTTGGCATTTGCCTTTGCATTCAGACACTTTCTAAGCTTTGTAAGGTAAGCAATTTAAATTCAATGCACGGCTGGTGTCCCAAAGTTGGTGGTCCTAACGCCTTAGAAAACCGATGGTTTTTCGAGGCCTAATGACAAGCCAGTTCATTACACCAATTAGGTAATTAATTTGTGTTCATGTGGTGAATGAGATTGGGAAATGTGGAGTTGGCATTTGGGGAAAAATCATGCCTAAATGCCATTGTGGAAGGGTCCCATTACACCCATATTCGGCCGCTGTAATCACCCTAAAGAATCCCTGTTCTGTTCTGCCTTTATTTTATGTTATTGAGATCGGGAACGTATAGGTGTTTGGGCACCTCGGCTTTCAAGCTGTGTCGTTTGTTGTATTGTGGCCAGAAGAGTTGTGTTAGGAATTGTATGGTAGGAAACGCTAGATCATTCGTCCCCTGGGTTCCAATGTGTTCTATGTGCCTACTGGCACATATAACACATTGGAACTCAGGGGACGCATTGTTATCACTGCGAAAATTGTATTCGGATTGAAGCAGCAAATATGTGATGCGATGTTTCTATCTGAATGAGTCGTTTTCAATAATAAGTCTTCAAGAACAACATTCCGTGGGTTGCTTTCCTGGTATATGCGACATTGGTGGTATGCCTCTGCATCCCGAAACATGAGGCCTCGAAGTTTATTTAGCAGGCGTCTCTGTCTGTGTTGCGTCCAGGGGTGCAACATCCCCATGGTGGATTAAGGATATATATTGTCAACGGTAGTGATTGCGGTATTGGGAGCTCTCAGTGCAGTTGTCCGAAATAAATTCCGCTATGTGTCTGTGACAATATCTAACTGCTGAAAAATTCCAAATGTTGCAACTCATGAAAACAGTGCTTCATTTAATAGGCACTATTCAATGAAAAATGGAAGCAACCAAAAAGCTGCGTTTGACATGATTACCATTAAACGATCATGTAATATCTTAACCATAATAACTATACCAAACCAGATACCTTGCTGGGCAATAATGACTTGCATTGTCCATAAATCAGATGATGTTCTCATTGCTAACCAATCTCAATTATGGACGCCATCTTGGAATGGAGCGGCCATACTGAAACAATAAATAAGTTTAATCAGAGTTCTAGTCTGAAATCTATTTTGTGGCTGCATATTAGCCTATTTGTCTTTACCCGTACCTTCTGATAGCATTCTGAAACATTTCTATATATTGGATAAGCATTCGTTAGTTAAGACTGGCGGCCTTTTTTAATTTTGTACACCTTTTGACAATCGACCGTGCAGCACAACGTCCTTAGGCTAAAATTAATAAGTATGATCAAAGGCGAATGTATGCCAGTTTTGTTTCATTTGTGTACCAAATATCGATTTTACAGAACAGTTACCTTAAGCCACCCGTCTGTTCGATGAGCACCTCTTGGTCGTTGTGACACCGCATTAATTTTACACAAAAGATTGGGCCACAGTTGTTAGTTTTTATGTTGAGGCCGGTAAGATCTCTTATCTCCAGTCGGCGAGTCTATTCTTGTATGAGGCGCTCTTGTTTTCGCCCAATACCTCTTACTAACTCTGCACAAGCAGGGTTAGCATTGGCTGAAGACAAGTGCGTCATTGATGTGCAGTGCGCCTTAGTACACAGCGCAACCGAGATTAAGTGCATTGCCCAGGGACACAACGAAGTTACACCTGGTGGAGTACGGTGGCTCCGTCATTACGGCATTGAACGTCAAACTGAAAGATCCACGGTTCGATCCCCGCCAGGACTAACTGCGTTTTGTCCTCAGTACGCCATTCTGATATGGTGCGTTCCGTTTCTTCAACGGAAACTGCACTTTCACGTTTGGTGCAGCTCATAATATAAACAGCATTTCTCGTCTTGCAGTTTATCATCTGCTTCAACGGGAGTGTAACTGAAGACCCGTTTCAGCCTGTCCGACTCGAACACTTGCATCCTGGCGCTGTTGTTGAAATACCCGACAGAACAACAGCCAAGGTGTTCAAGTGACGTTATTAAATACCCCTGATCAACTAAGTATATCCGAGCCCGTGCGTTTTATTGATTGAACAAAGGACAGGGTGTGAGTTAGTTATAACCTCGTTGGGGGAATTTCATGAATTTGTACGACCTGTCCATTGTGCTGATTGGCATTGAGCCGCGTTGAGTGACTTCGGACAATAGAAAGCGGTGTCGGGCCACTGACAGATAAAATCGCTAACGTTAAAGTTATCTGTCAGTTATACTATTGTTCTGTAGGGGACGTTCTATGTATAGCTTTGAGTGTGAATAGCTTGGTCTCATGAACCACCCCTCACTTATCTCGGCATGAAAATCGACTTCCGATAAAGTTATCTCCACTGAAATTATGAGACTGGCGAGGAAGGTCCAAACAAAAAGCATGTATTTGAAGACTTGGTAGGGTGACTTAGTATAATGTCCAGATGAGGACGTCCCCTTTTAGTTGCGATCGATCAACCGTGATTGGTGCACAGGCTCGAAGCCCGAAAACCTTTAGCACAGTCTGTCGGCCGTATTTATGAAGGGATTTCATTGTAATTTGGTACGATGACTCGGTATAATGTCCAGATGAAAACGTCCCCTTTCAGTCGTGATCGGTCGACCGTGACAGCGACAGGGGCCCGAAGTCCCAAAACCTTTAGCACAGTCTACAGGTCGTATTTATGAAGGAATTTCATTTTAACGTGGTACGATGACTCCGTATAATGTCTTGATGGGAACTTCCCCTTTTGGTCGCAATCTGTCAACCGCGATGGCCGCCTGAGCCCGAAACCCAAAAACATTTAGCACACTCTACAGGTCGTATTTATGAGGGGATTTCATTGTAACTTGGTAGGATGACGCAGTATAATGTCCAGATGAGAACGCCCTATTTTGGCCGCGATCGGTCAAACGTGATGGCCTCACGGGCCTGTGATCCAGATTTGTTTAGCACAGTCTATAGTTCATATTTTTGAAGCGATTGCATTGCAACTTGGAAGGACAACTGGATATGATGTCTAGAAGAAACATTTTTATTTTGGTCACGATCAGTCAGCCGTTACCGCTACCTGGTCACGACCTAAATTTATTTAACACTACCTACAGGTTCTTTTTATAAAGGGATTTAATTGTAACTTGGCATGATATCTAGATGAGACTGTCCTATTTTGGTCATGACTGGTCAACCGTGATCGCCAAGCCGTCGTGTGACCAAGATTCCTTTAGCAAAGTCTACGAGTTATATTTATGAAGGGATTTAGTTTAAACAATATTTATTCAATAATTGATAAATGCATACAACAATTGTTGAGTAACAAAAAAATATGAACAACAAAGATACAGTATTATAATGAAACAACTAAAGACAGGGAAATTTGTTACTGTTTAAAGGAGGGATTCGACAGGGGAGGGATTTCATATTAACTTGATAAGATGACTCGTTTTGGAATAATTTCGCTGTAACTTGGTAACTTGGTAACTTTGGTTGACATACATTAACTGTGATGGACACATTAACCCACCCCTCAATTCTTTAGTACAGTCTACACCTCAAATTATTTTTATTGAAAACATAGCATACAGGAAACAGAAATTAACATATTCTCAATTTTCACAATTCTTGTATTTCACAATCCTTTCATAAACATTGAACATTATCTTTTTCAACAAACTCAACACACAGTCAGTTTAAGTTACAGTGTCATTGACGCTTTCATTAATCTTCCCCCAAAATAGAAGATCATACTTCTTCGGCTTTTATATTAATGGAAAAGATAGTGCCTGTATTATATATCACGACACGCACACTGTTCATATAATGAACAGAAAAGGGTTGAACAACATTAACCCTATACCTAACATGAAAAGCAGACGACTCTTGCAAACAAAATTCTTGAATAACTAATCTTTTTCATTTTTGTTTCAAAAATATAGGTTATGACCCCTCTTTGGAACGAGCTCGTCGAGCTCGTTCCAAAAAGGGGTCTTAACCAATGTTTTTTTAAACAAAAAATGAAAAAATAACGAAAATTAATTGGCGATTTTTGTGAATAGTACTCGTCGGTTTTGGCCGTTACGTTAGGTAAAGGATTCAAGATGGTGAAAGCACCTTTTTCTTATTTTTAAATGGACTTAAACACAGAATAAAAGTGAGACTTTCAAACTGATTGGTTAAAAAATTGTAAAAATCCAGCTTCTGCATTTTTATACTTCTCTGCAGGAAAATGCCTGAAGATTGGGCAATGATGCGCACATCGATGATACAACTTTTGTATAAAATTCCCACACCCTTGATGTTAAATAAATTTACAGACAAGTTTGGAAAATTAAGGGGACCTAACTTTCCTGTAAATCTCTTCCTATGACGAAAATTGTCAGCCTTGTGTTTCAAGTCCTTGCTATTTTCCCCGTTTTGTCCATCTTATTTTGCAATGATTATGTATGTATTCATAACGAAAGTTTTTAGTTACTCGACAGTTTTTACCACTGTCGTCCTTTATTCGTGTTGGGTTAAAAGAAGAGCTAGCTTGTCTCGCATCTATGTCTGTAATTGATGTCATTAGTATATGGGATTAAGAAATCGTACGGTTTTAGTAGAACGTAAGACTTTTTCTCTTCAAATAATTATGGAAAATGGGTACTTTTGTAAAGTGTGCCAGAGGCAAATAATGAAACCACGAGATTGGTAATGCATTGGCATGAAATATGGGACAGCTTTAATAAACAGTTATACGGTTTTATTTCGCACGCCTTTTGAAAATGCGATTTGTTTCAAACTGTAACACTATCTGTCAATACAAGAAGTCAAGAATCGGATGTGTTGGCGAGTACATTCACCACTTGCCGCTATCCACAAACAGGAGCGCTATCTCGATTGTTTTTCCCAACGAAAATATTTTTCATTAAGCCTCGGTATCGCACACGGTGTCTAGACCAGTAATGCTTTTCGAAATTAACCCTTTACCCAACGCAGACGATATCAAAATTTATTATTTTAAATATCATTTTTTCAAATTTTTCAAAACATTTTAACAAAACCATATCATGTGACCCCTCGTTGGAACGAGCTCGACGAGCTCGTTCCAACGAGGGCTCACATGATATGGTTTTGTTGAAACTTTTTGAAAAATATTTTTTCAACTGCTGAATTTGCATATTACACGGGCGGATGCCACCGATTCGTTGGGAAAAGGGTTAAGGAATGAGAGAACGGCCCGCGCTGCGTGTCGACAGTAGCTGGGCCCACATTCCGAACTGGTGCTCAATTCGGAGTGATGGTCGGCGTTTGACATATTGTTGGTAGAGAGTCCGAGATGGGGGTGTCCCCTTCTCGTAGTAGGGTGTCCTGGGGCTCTACCTCCGGGAAAAGTTTGCAATTTAGTACCAAACACTCTTCAAAAGAATGGGTATGATTGTCTAGGCGTGGTCGAGCGTGTTGAACATTGCGCGGCTAGAAAGACGAGTGGGTGCTCGCTGTTTTTGGATAACGGTGAAGATCATGCCCTTCCGCGTTGTTACAATTGCAGACAAACGACGTCCCTACTCAGATAAAGATATGGGAACGGCGTTCCCATAGGAAGCACCATTTGTCTGGACTCGAAATCTGTCTCAATTTGTAAATTCGCGAACCAAACGTAAAAAGCGTTCCAACACGAGGCTTTGCTCGGGCCGGGCCTTTTGAAAAATCCAGGGGAGCCACTATGGCCCTCCTAAATCTGTTTCAGGGGAGCAATTCTACACTAATATCAATTATACAAGGTTATTAATATGAAAATTGAGGAGAACCATTACAGTTTAAGGAGAGCAATTATGGCTCTCCACAATTTGCCTTTAGGAGAGCCAAGGAGAGCCGGAGCAATAGCTCCGCTCAAACGGCCAGGCCTTGCTACATTTGATCATGTTTTTGAGAATGCAAGCTAAACAGTATTGGGTTCCCAGTGGGAACCCCGGGAAGTGAAGCAGTGCTTGTTTACTATTGTAAACGAGCTCTGTTGTTCGGTCAAAACAAAACCTGGTCACCATTGCCAAGAGAGGAAGTCCTCTAAAATGGGCGACATGCGCATAAACGATTGACTTGTCATGACTTTATATTCATGTTGCGATCAAGATTCACCATTGTGCAGAAAGATTATCTATTTCTGTTTTATGTGGTCAGCAAGATGGAGCAGTTTAACCAATTCAAAACTAGAAATGTCACCTAGGAATGTCAAAGTTCAATGGAAGATATTTTAGTTTAAAACTAAACTATAGGAATATTCGCATGTCAGTTTGCTTGTGATCATGTTCGAGAAATTTCACGAAAATCGGTGTACATATTATCAAAACATATGAGCTGCGGACAAATGATGGGGTCGTAGAAGGGTCTGTGCGACTGTTCGTTCTTCACTATTTAACCCTTTACCCAAAGTAACGGTCAAAACCGGCCAGCGATATTCTCAAAAATCGCCAATTAATTTTCAATATATTTTCATTTTTTGTCTCAAAAACTTGGGTTATGACCCTTCGTTGTAACGAGCTCGCCGAGCTCGTTCCAACGAGGGGTCATAACCTATGTTTTTGAGACAAAAAATGAAAAAAAATAGTTATTCAAGACTTTTTTTTTGCAAGTGTAGTCTGCTTTTCATGTTGGGTAAAGGGTTAATCAGATGTCAACTTTATATACCACTCAAGCCCGAAGCCCCTAACTGACCCGGACTCCAGTGTATGTACACTCGATATGCTACCAGATTCTGGATAATGTAGCATTAAGTGCTCAGGTAGTCCAGTTAAAGTGATAATGGGAAATGTTAACCTGGATAGCTTAAAGTAAAATTTGGAAATGTTAACCTGGTGGACTATTTATTATTTATTTATGTTTAAGGTCACATATTTATGCACAATGGCTAATCCTGACCGTGGCAGTTTTACGGGTGGAGGAAGCCGGAGTACCCGGAGAGAACCACCGAGCAACGACGAGCAGCTGCCAGCTCCCCAACATCGTAACTCCGCACTGCAGCACAGGCAGGGTTAGATTGGTTGAAGACATGCGTACCATCGACGTGCAGTACGCCTTAGTACATGGCGTCATCGTGCCCCCACGCGGGCAATGGAGATGAAGTGTTTGGCCCAAGGACACAATGCGGTTGCCGCAGGTGGGAGTCGAACCGAGGACCTCTCGGCTTGCAGCCTGCACCTCTACCTACTGAGCCACAACCTGGTGGACAGCGCGGAGCCAAACCTATGGGGGTGAACCCTCATAACTCTACACGTCAATCAAAACGAAGTGTAGGGCAGAACTGTTAAATACCATTTTGTGGCCTGGGGGGGGGGATTATTTCCATCTCCCAAAATTTCACAAAACTCTTGGGAATCCTAAGAGTTGATTTCTGGAACTTATTGCATCGTGTGTCAGTTCGCCCATTCAGGGACGTAACAAAGGGAGGGTGTAGAATGTGATTTAAGAAATCGATTCGCTCTCACTATCCCAGTGGGAAGTGAAGTAGTGCTTGTTCACTGTGGTAAACAAACATTGTTTTGCTTGTAAATCGCTCTGTTTTACTGGTAATATAGGACCCGGTAACCAATGCCTGGTGTGTGTAAGGCCTCCAAAATGGGAAACATATGTTCCCACAGGAAGTGAAGCAGTGCTTGTTCACTGTGGTAAACAAACTCTGTTTTGCTTGTAAACAGCTCTGTTTTACTGGTAAAATAGGACCCGGTAACATATGCCTGGTGTGTGTAAGTCCTCCAAAATGGGAAACATAAGTCTAAACGATTTTCTGGACTCTGACTTTTTCCATGTTGCTCTCACGATTAGCCATTGTGCGGAAATATGTGACCTTAAACACCAATAAATACCCCCGCGGGAATCCCGGGAAGTGAAGCGGTGCCTGTTCACTGCGGTAAACAGGCTCTGTTTTACTGGTATAATAGGACCCAGTCACCAATGCTTGGGAGGTGCAAACCCTCACAAAAATGGGCAACGTGGCTTATTAACGCTCACCCCTGGTCTTGAGTTGATACTCATGTCGTGGTCATGACTAGCCGTTGTGCAAAAATGTGACCGTAAACACCAATAAATAAATACACCAATAAATAAATAAATTCGCTATTAATCATGTTCTTTCTTACGATATTAGATATGATTACTGGATTTTTGTCACTTACACTGACGGTCACACAAATGGAGGTATGGATATACGGAGGGGAGGTAGTAACTCGCCCATTTTGAAGTAAATACGAAGTTGAGAAGTCCAAGGGTAATGAGAAGGAAAGCAGTAGTTGTTTACTGTGGTAAACAAGCCCCTCTATTTTATGGGTAACATAGGACCCAGTCACCAATGTTTGGGATAGAATGCCTCTAAAGTGGGCAATATGGGTATAAACGATTGACTAAACTTGATTTTATGTCCATGTTGCGGTCACCAAATCAATAAACCAATCAATAACTGAGTTGGGATCATAGTTCAGATCTTAGAGTTGGCGAAGTATGATGTAGTTGGAATATCTTATCAGTCGGAACATGAGCCCCCGCAGTCGGGACAAATCAGGTGTGGGTTGCACAACAGAAGCGGGTGTCTTCGTCACGTCCCTGTGCCTCCCCTAATGGATTGGTTTGGGTTATACACGAATGCTCAGTCGGACGGGAAATAGAAGCATTATAACTTGTACCAATGTCTCCAGACATCTCTGCATGTACATTTATTCATTTACAAACTACAATTCCCTCTTCGAAAGCTATTTTTGTATGCAAGGATCATCCATTTCTAACAGGTTTTCTCCAATACATGTTATTCATCAATGGTATTTGTTTTTTGTTACAGGAATATTTGCTATTAATATTGACAATAATGCTGCAATAAATAAATATTGCATACAAATTATACGATTCAGCAATAATCATTTCCGGTCTCATGGGATGTAAGTCACCACCAGATAACAGGTTGATGTATTTTATTTCAGTAAAACGCCATCAATTTTATTTCTGTGTAACTCGATTCACACACAAATTCATTTCCATTATACAGAATTATCAATATTTTCATTCGATATTCTCTTCAAATGCTCGCTCCAGGTTTTGGTTAACCCCATTAGGGTCCTGCGAATTTTAAATTTCGAATAGCATCGAATCCTGAATCGAATCAGGCAGAGAATTTCGAATCGAATCGAAGGCCGAATTGAATCTCACCGTTCTTGAAGTTGAAGTTACTACAACTTCTTACAACAGTAAATATTGCCAGTCTCCACTTAACCCTTTACCTAACATGAAAAGCAGACGACACTTGCAAAAAAATTCTTGAATAACTAATTGTTTTCATTTTTTGTCTCAAAAACATAGGCTCGATGAGCTCGTTCCAATGAGGGGTCATAACCTATGTTTTTATAACCCCCGCAAACAAAGTTTGGGGGGGGGGGGTATATAGGAATCACTCTGTCCGTCCGTCCGTCTGTCCGTCCGTCCGTCCGTCCGTCCGTCCTTCCGTCTGTCCATCCTTATAAGCGCAACTCCTCCTACACCGTTTGAAGAATTTTCATGAAACTTTACACAATGGAAGAACTCCATATGAAGATGTGCATGAAGCAATATAATTCCGTTCTGACATTTCCAAGGGGAGATAATCTAACTTATACATTTCAATTGCTACATCATGGTGACAGGTGCGGGGGTATCACTTTGTGAGCTTGCTCACAGTTCCTCTAGTTGAGACAAAAAATGAAAAAAATAATGAAAATTAATTGGCGATTTTTGAGAATGGCACTGGCCGGTGTTGGTCGTTACGTTGGGTAAAGGGTTAAGTATTATATTTAACTGCAGCTCGTCTCTTTTTTGCTAATCATTTAAAAATGTGAAATAGTCCAGGACGGGATCGAAGTAGCTCCGGACGAGGAACCTCTTTGGAGTCTTCTTCTATCATCGGATTTCCTGTACAGGACCCCCCCCCCCCCCCCACCCACTCCTCCTCCTGTACAGGAGACCCGATGATAGAATAAGAGTTCAAGAGGAGACACTTGGTATGATTCTGAATCAGCGCAGCTCGAATCGGATCGAATCATCGAGACATTTTCGAATCGAATCGAATTTCGAAGCTTCGCTGGACCCTACACCCTAAGCACATTTCTAGAAAAAGACGTAAACTAAAAGTATGGACGCTTTCAAGAGACATACGAAATTCCACGAGTGTTTGTCAACGAGAAGTATCTTAAATACCTCAAGGAACAAAAAAAAAAAATCAGAAAAAAGTTTGGAGATCGCTAAAAAGTCATTTCAACTTCGCTGAAAGGAAACTAGGTGGCACACGCTAAAAACTATAGTGTAAAAAACTACACTTGAAGTGCTGTATTTAACACTTACTAAGTGCTGAACTAGCACTTTGTTCAAGTGTAGATATCCCAGAACTTGACAGGTGTAATGTCGCGACACTTAAAAGGAAACAACGCAGATGACGCGGATCAGGCTTGAACTCTCGAGCCTGATCCGCGGCATCTTCGTTGTGTCCTTTTAATTATGTACCCACCAAGCGCAAATCAAGTTATGGACGATTCTGGAAGAACCACCAATGCTTGACACATGGGAAGTGCCATCCATTCAAGTTTCAGATGTCTGACGACGATTGTAATGTCTAAGTGCTTAAAGCATTGCACTTTGAGTGTTAAAATCCAACCCTATGAGTTAGAATGGGTTTAACACCTTGAAAGTGTCAGTTTTAACACTTTAGTTTTTAGTGTGCAGTGGTGACGGCAATGGACATCAAACCCAAAGGTCAACTGTTCGATTCCTGCCATGGGTAAATGCGTTGTGTCGTACTGAGACGCGTCGATCATGCACTTGTTTTTAACCAATATTAAATCCTGCTTGTGTGGAGTTAGTAGACCAACGTTGGGAGTCTGACAGTCGCTCACCGCTGTTCGGCGGTTCTCTCCGGGTACTATGGCTTTCACTTGTAAAACTCTCCGACACAAGGTTACCGTGGCTGTTGAAAGTGTTGTTAACGCCGACGATTTCAAAATTTATTATTTTAAATATCATTTTTAAAATTTTTTCAAAAAGTTTCAAAACCATATCATGTGACCCCTCTTTGGAACGAGCTCGACGAGCTCGTTCCAAAGAGGGGTCACATGATATGGTTTTGTTGAAATTTTTCGAAAAATAATATTTTTTCAGCTGCTGAATTTGCATATTACGCGGGCGGATGCGGGCGATTCGTTGGACAAAGGGTTAAATCCCAATAAAAATCGCTGAAAGACTTAACAGCTCATAATAATAATTCTTTGGTCTTCCGCTGATTTGTCGCGGTCCTCTAACGAAGAGGCCCACATTAACTCAGTCCCCCGCCAGACTATTCCTCCCTCACTCTCTCTTCTAATCTCCAAGCATTCAGTTAAACCGTGTTTCATAATTCCTCCCTTCGCTTAAAATTGCCCCTTTCCATCGTGCCACCCCCCCCCCTCCCCGCCCATCCACTTATCCTTCATGTTTCATCCTATTTTTAGCTCGCCTGATTTTCAGTCAGGAGAGCTATAATGATCACTCCCCGTCCGTCGTCCGTCAACATGGTGCTTGCGTCTTCTCCTCCAAAACCGCTGAACCAATTTAATTGAAGTTTGAGATAATAGTTTGTTATGACATCACATTTTGATTTTGTTCAAATCAAGTTATCTCGCCCCTCGGTAGGGCCACGCCCAAAAAGTGAGCTTAAATCTTAAAAAATCTTCTTTTCATGAACCAGCGGTAGCAGAGACTTGCTATTTGGTGTGCAGCTTCCTTTTGAGGTGTAGACTCAGATTTGTTCAAGAGAAGTTCGAGGGGTTATATTTGTCTTCGTTATGGGAGGGTCAAGAATTTTCGCCCCGCCCTAAATTTATATTTTCCAAACCGAGAGGCTGATTTGGACCAAATTTGATATGAGGGCTTATTGGATCATAAGTACTTAATTTATGCAAAAAAAATTTCCCATCGCCCCATGGGAACCGCAGGAGCTAAAAATAGAAAAAATTTAAAACGCTCATGTCTCCATAACTACACGGCACTAAGAATTCTTATTTGGTTTGAAACCTCCTTAGGACCAACAGAATGGAATGGTATAAAAAATTGCTATCGGTTTTATCATGGGGTACCTTTTCAGGACTTTTGAAAAAGTGCTGAGTTAGCATTTTTTAACACTGCGGGTAATGCGGAAAATATTTAAGACTACTTTTCTCCAAAACCACTGCGCCAAAAGCTTTCAAATTTCACATATAACATATTTGGAAGATTGTTTCACACGTTTATTGAAATAAAATCCCTGTTTCCATATTTGGGCTATCTATGGGAGCCCAAATGTTTAAATTAGTGCAGTATGAGGAATATTCTTTAAAAATCTTCTTCAGATCCATCAATCAGAATCTTTTGATATTTGGTATGCAACATCCTTAGGGGATCAAGCCAAGTCCCTGGGTTCATATTTGGGCTCCCTGTGGGAGCCCGAATTATAACTTAGTTCAATATGAGAAATTTTTTCTTCTTTACATCTACCAATCAGAATCTTTTGGTATTTGGTATGCAGCATCCTTAGGGGGGTGGGATTCAAGTTTGTTCAAGCCAATATCATATTGGGACTCCCTGTCGGAGCCCAAATGATAACTTAGCTCAATATGAGGAATTCTTTAAAAATCTTCTTCTTCAGATTCCGCAGTCAGAATGTTTTGATATCTGGTATGCAGCATCCTTAGGGGGGGTGAGATTCAAGTTTGTTTAGCCAAGTCCCTGGGTCGATATTTGGGCTCTCTGTGGGAGCCCAAATTATAACTTAGTTCAATATGAGGAATTTTTCTTTAAAAATCTTCTTCTTCAGATTCAGCAGTCGGAATGTTTTGATATTTGGTATGCAGCATCCTTAGGGGGTGAGATTCAGGTTCGTTCAAGCCAAGTCCCTGGGTTAATATTTGGGCTCAATGTGGGAGCCCGAATTATAACTTAGTTCAAAATGGTGATTTTTTTTAAAAATCTTCTTCTTCAGATTTAGCAGTCGGAATGTTGTGATATTTGGTATGCAGCATCCTAGGAGGTGAGATTCAAGTTTGTTCAAACCAAGTTCCTGGGTTGATATTTGGGCTCCCTGTGGGAGCTCGAATTATAACTTAGTTCAATATGAGGAATATTTTTCAAAAATCTTCTTCACATCCACCAGTCAGAATTTTTTTATATTTGGTATGCAGCATCCTTACGGAGGTGAGATTCAAGTTTGTTCAAGCCAAGTGCCTTGGTACATATTTGGGCCCCCTGTGGGAGCCCGAATTATTACTTAGTTCAATATGAGGAATATTCTTTAAAAATCTTTTTTTTTAGATGCACTTGTCAGAATCTTTGGATGTTTGGTATAAGCTTTTCTTAGGAGGTGCAGATACAGCTTGTTGGAATCCATTCCCTGAGTTGATATTTAGGCTACCATGTCAGGTGAGCGCCCTCAGGCCACTGGGTCCTCTTGTTCCATTAGTATTCTAAGGAGTCTTGTTCTGTTGGGCAAATATTTGGGAGTTGGGACATTCTAAAATGAAATGTTCCAGGGTCTCCGTTACTCATAAATTACTCGCCTTCCCCTATTCTGCCCCTCAAATCCAGTGTGTTCAGGCTCACTTTGAACTACAAAGACCCCCCCCCCCCCCCCCCTTACAAGAGCCACTCCTCAAAAGCTGGAGCGTATGATTTTCTGTGAGTTTGAATAGGGCAAGTAGGTATCTTCTAAACCAACAAGTTCAGTACCTTGTCCCTCTTTTAATACTGAATCACGGGAAAATATATAATTTGTCAAAAACAAATTCAATTTTATCAAATACACCATTTTTCGTGATCTTTGGCACATGACGAACATCTGTGGCTGCAACGGCATTCATGTGCGCCTAGCTTAAAACAAACATGATGACGCCTCGCTCCCATTCACTGGACTCAAAAACTGTCGGTCACACCTCACATCACTCAGTGTTGATTGTTCTCTCACTTCACGCCACATAACATCACAGAAAGTTATGTGGAGTATCAGCAGTTTCAACTCCTTTCAATATTATCGCTGTCGTGAACTGGGGCTCCTTTTCGTGTGGAAAATGCGAAACTTTGCGATGTTTTTCCCAAATATGTAATCCATTTTCTGTACAAACCGGCAATAGAATAGTAAATCTTCATAGCAAGGGCTGTATTTTTATTTCGATGACGTGGTTTACCCGTATCTGAGTCAAATATCCTTCCCGGGTGAGATTTCCCCATCTCATCCCCACACAAGTCGGGGGTAATAATATTCTCACACTTTTTTGTAGTTTGTGCATGATCGTTGAAATATCGTGCAAACAGTTTGAGTGTAGTTGTGAAATACATACACAGAACGCCACGATGTGCGAATGCGTTCGTGAATACAACCCGAGTGCCAGCGCGGAACTATAGAACGAGAGGCACAGCCTCTCGTTCTATCCTTCCGCGATGGCATGAGTGGCATGAGTGCCATATTCGCCAACGCATTCGCCAACGCATTCACACATCGTGTTGTTTTTGTTTATTTTACAGACCTCGGGGAGGGGAGGTGGCGTTGCGGTAGCCAGTTCTCGTCAGATCACCGAAGTTAAGCAACGTTGAGCCCGGTTAGTCGTGGATGGCTGACCGTCTGAGCGATCGATTCGGACTCCCGCGTTGTGTCCTTGGGCAGGGCACTTAACCCCGATTGTCCACATTGGGGCACGATGACGCCTTGTACTAAGGCGTACTGCACGCCGATGGTGCGTATGTCGTCAATCAATCTAACCCTACCTTTGCTGCAGTCGGCGGAGTTACGATGTTGGGGAGCTGGCAGCTGCTCGTCGTTGCTCGGTCGATCTCTCCGGGTACTCCGGCTTCCTCCACCCGTAAAACTGTCACCAACACGATATGACCTTGGCTATTAAAGTGTCGTTAAACCTTAATAAATAAATAAATAAATAACACGAGTGCCAACGCGGAACGATAGAACTAGGCTGTGCCTCTCGTTCTATCCTTCCGCGATGGCATGAGTGCCGTAATCGCCAACGCATTCACACATCGTGATGTTTGTCTTTATTTTACAGGCTTCTAGATCCGTAATTATCATTTTCTAAAATAATCGTGAAAACTTCGGTCTTTTTGGTGAAATTTGATTATTCTGAGGCCGGCGTGAAATAAAAACAAAAACAAAACTCAGGTGTGATTGGCAAAGACTTGTGACAGATCGATCGATACTTAACCCTTTACATAACCTGAAAAGCAGACGACACTTGCAAAAAAAAATCTTGAATAACTAATGTTTTTCATTTTTTTGTCTCAAAAACATCGGTTAACACCCCTCGTTGGAACGAGCTCGTTCCAGCGAGGGGTCATAACCTATGATCCCTCGTTGGAACGAGCTCGTTCTAGCGAGGGGTCATAACCTATGTTTTTCAGACAAAAAATGAAAAAATTATGAAAATTAATTGGCGATTTTTGAGAATAGCGCTGGTCGGTTTTGGCCGTTACGTTTGGTAAAGGGTTAAACGGAAAAATTAATTGAAAATTGTGTCCAAATAGGTTATTTATTCGTATTTTTTAAGAAATTAGCTACCGTTATCTGAGCGATATTTGGTTCTTCAAAGTCCAAACATGAGTGTTACAACATCACTCCCCATTTATAGAATAAGTATAATTTCGTTCAGTTTGATGAATTTCAACAAAAAACAGTTGACATTTCCTTGGGAAATATCTCACTGATATATGAGCTGATATGTCCTTTACATGGGTGGCTAGAAATTGTGGTGTTACATTACTGTCCAGGATAAAGTTCGTACTCTCATTTCGGAATGTGAGACAAAGGTGTCCAACGTTACCTGTTTACAAGTCAGCGTTGTACAGACACGATACTGCCTGTAAAATTGTGGCTTTTGGATACCAACCGTCAGACAGAATTGAATTGGTTATATCTCTAAATGAGGGGAAGTACCCTTTCCGATCGAAATACACAGATGAAGAAGGTCACCTGTTATCGCAGATAAATATCCTCCAAATTGTATCCTTGCAGATGATTCTGAAGGAATCTGAGCCATCAAAGATAATCCCATCGAGTCGAACACACCTTTTCCTATTGTAGGACTTTCTATCCCACAGTAGCCAAATACCATCAATGATGGCGGCCTGGATAGGCAAAAATTGAGGATTGGCAGAGAATCCGAGCTGAACAAACAGTTGTCTGGTCCATTTGGGTTATTAGATTTACTTGTCTACAATCGAAACACTCTCTTCCTATTAACGGTTTTGAGGTCCCACGTTAAAACTGGGTTGAGTGAATATGAACCCAGTTAGGTTCATATCCACTCAACCCTGTTGATTTGGGTTAATTTTTAACCCAACTGATTTTAGAGTGTAGGCGGAAGGCCTTAGTCTCCCCTAAAAGCTTGAAACATATGCCCTAAATGGCGCTACTTGGAGACTTTTGGGGGCTCAGAAGAAAACCCAGCTTCACGAAACGTAGTATATGTCGATAATTTCATTAGTTGACACACCTTGCAGATCGTGGAATCCCGTATTTGGCAGTCCCATGGGGATTTTATGAACACCATCCCCACTCCCTCATCTCAGGTAGATAACCAAATATGGCACTCTATCTTGAGGTGTACAAAGGTTAACGAAATGAACATTCGTCTATCCTAAAGTGGCCAGTGACTTTCAAGAAGACATATTTTTCAAATTTCAGCGTCATCACTTTATCTTGACAAACTTTGATATATTTCTTTTGCAGGTTTGAGAGGTGGCAGATGTGTGCAAAAGATGACTTTAAGCTTTGTCAGCAGGTCCAGTTTTGACAAATGTTCTTTCCCTCCAAGTCCAATGTGACAAAATTGGTTTAGCTGTTAAGAAAAAATGAAAACGGCTGAAGTGAAAATGGTTATTGGAATTTATGGGAAAAAAGGACAACTGGAACCCCGTTCACAAAAATAGTAATTCATGTTTTTCCCCCTTTTTGTCTCAGAAATATAGCGTATGATCCCTCCATATGCCACCAACACTGAAACCTATATCCATCACTTTTTTTTATAGGAGCCTTGTGTGCTTATGTTAGCTCTGTCTCCTAACATGACAAACATGATATTGGATGGCAAGAATTTCAGAGAGACTTTCTGATAAAGTAAGTTGTGCTCCGCAGAGCTTCGAAACTTAAGGTTCGCGACACCTTAGAAGTAAGTGTGAATAGTTTTTTTTTACCCTATCTACCCTGTTAGTAGGGTTTAATCCCGGGAACTGGAATTCCCAGGTTCCCAGTTCCGAAAGCCGGCTCCGAGACTCTGGAAATCTACAGCACAGAACCGGGAATGAAGCGTGGCACTGTTTGTGTATTTAACTGAAGTTTTCTGAATTGAAACGTTGTAGGATTTCGTCAGCCCTTCCTGATTCCTGACGAATCATTTTCAACAAATCACAGTAGCTCTCAACCAGTTCTAGAAGACACCCCATCCCTTTCAACAGCAAGTTCTTCTTCACCCGCTTCAAAGTGAAAACTCGTCTTCATTTTCAGAATCACTAGCATCACTATTCAGTACCCTCCAACATCAACACCCTCTCCACAGCCATCGCTTAAAGCAGAGGAGACCGGTGACGGCAGTGAAGAGGGTGTTGATGTTGGGGAAGGTAGAGGTGATAATGCAAGTTATTCTAAAATAAAGACGAGATCGAAGCGGGTTTGGGTGTTCATACTTATCTCAGGAAAAGTACTTTTTCGTTTGGAGATGGGAGATTGCCAATGAAATATGCTCATTATCATTAAAATATATGCGTCATGTTACCCTCGTAAATTTCCCGGTTCTGAGAGTAATTACAGTCCCGTTCCCGGTTCCTAAAAAACGGAATATATTAAACCCTACCTGATAGTATCATCTAAATCCAATGAGAAAAATTGGAAGAGTCCATATTTATTACCGGGGGGGGGGGGGGGGGGTAGACCATTAAATATTTTCAACGGACAGCCTTCGGGCTGCACGTTGAAAATATTGATCCCCCCCCCCCCCACCACCACCACCACCCTCGCCCCATTCATTGAGCAGTCATCGTTATGACGTATCATGTTCCTGGTCCGGAAAAGCGTCCTCTATGGGTCAAAGGGTTAAAAACACGCATTCAATCCCCCCCCCCCCCCCCTTGAACATTGTAGCTTTTATTTAATTATTATTACTTTTTGCAGCAAACGTGTTGCTTTTTTTGTTTTAGAACGCTTACTTCCCTATAATAATAACATTCATACAGTATTCTCTCTCCCATGGTAGACAGAATATCTGATTGGTTGCCCTTTACCTAAAGTGAAAAGCAGACGACACTTGTAAAAAACATTTTTGAATAACTAATTTCTTTCATTTGTTGTCTCAAAAATATAGGTTATGACCCCTCGTTGGAACGAGCTCAACGAGCTCGTTCCAACGAGAGGTCATAACCTATGTGTGTGAGCCAAAAATGTAAAAAATAATAAAAATTAATTGGCGATTTTTGAGAATAGCGCTGTCCGGTTTTGGCCGTTGCGTTGGGTAAAGGGTTAATATGTGGCGTTTATGTTTAACGTATTACTCAGAGTGGCCGTTTATGTTTAACGTATTACTCAGAGTTGCCTAAATAGCCCTGTCTGGTGGGGGGGGGGGGGGGGTGCGGAACTAAGTCAGAGGAACTTAGTCAGAAATCATCGATCCTGAACAGAACGGCGACGCTTGGCGATGTTTTGCATCCCTAATGTCTGGCGAACTTATTCTAGTCTTGACACCCCTCTCCCACATTAGGAGGAGATGCTCCCTCACGGGGGCGCGGTGGCTCAGTTGGTAGAGGTGCAGGCTGCAAGCCGAGAGGTCCTCGGTTCGAATCCCACCTGCGGCAACTGCGTTGTGTCCTTAGGCAAGACACTTCACCCCCATTGCCCACGCAGGGGCACAGTGACGTTGTGTACTAAGGCGTACTGCACGTCGATGGTGCACCTGTCTTCAACCAATGCTAACCCTGCTTGTGTGGAGTTGTATATGTTGGGGAGCTGAAAGTTGCTCGCCGTTGCTCGGTGGTTCTCTCCGGGTACTCCGGCTTGCTTCCTCCACCCGTAAAACTGTCACGGTCATGGTTAGCCATTGTGCAGAAGTATGTGACCTTAAACACCAATAAATAAATAAATAAATAGATGCTCCCTCACCCATCAACCCCCTCCACAAATGGCATAACCTCTATTTCTATAACTGATAACCAGCTATAATGGACCATCGCATGTATTATAAAATGTACAGACAGATGGGGCGCTCTTCTGCTCCCATATTCGACACTGAACAAGATCTCAGTATAAAAGACAGAAAGTAACGAAACTTTATGAGATTTTCAAGATAATACATAAATTACCCCACTTCATCAGAATGTTTCAGTCTAAAAAAAACCCAGTTTTATGTGAATATAATGGCTGGTTATTGGAACACACCATAAAAAGATAGACTGTTGCACAATTAGTAATATTCGATTATTATCGTTGACGTCACTGCACATGACACGAAACGAGGTTGCGAGCGGTATCAAAGGTATGGTATATTTATCGACCGCCCTACCCAGTCCCATAAGTGCCTCTCCGCATTTTTAACAGTTCATGCAGAGGCGGTGGAATCTTGGGGGGGGGGGGGGGGGGGCGTTATGCCCGCGCCCCCATCATTTTATCAAACAGTGTCCGTATCTTCAGAAAACAAAAGTGCATCCACAGACAGACGGGAATAACCCGAGCGTTAACACGTTCACATCAAAGACTATACATGAACTAACACTCGCAATTCGTGGGTGATCCAAATTTAATCTGAAATTGGTGACCATTTTGCATACTGTACAATGCATCGATTAGCATTGAGTTACGCCTCATCGAATGTGTTTACACGTGTTTGAATACATGTAAAATTAAATGTTTTTTGACGATATGTTAACCCTTTTAATTCGAGTCCTTTTTCCGGCCAGGAACATGACACGTCATAACGTCAGTATATAGGATGGCTGTTCAGTAAATGTGTGGGGTGGACCAATCAGTATTTTCAACGTGCAGCCCAGACGCTGCACGTTGAAAATATTAATTGGTCCACCTCAAATAATGAATATGGATTCTTCTAATTGCTGCCATTGAACTGGTATGGAAGATACCACTAGAGTTCAAAGGGTTAAGTCTCTCGCAAATCATAATGCATGTGTGTGCCGATAAAATAGGCTCAATACTGTACCAAAATTCGCACGCGCACCGTGTGCGTGCGATTTCTGATCCCCACCCCCCCCCCCCCCCCACACACACACACACTTTCAAAAAATGTTTCACTGCCGCTGTCATCTTGCTACCCCCGCCAACACATGAGAGCTAATGATATGGCATGTCTGTGAATCCATTTTCAAAGTGGTTCGCATTGCTCAAATCCTGCCAGCTTCCGATCCTGCCTGTCGAAAGTGTCGTTAAACCCCGATGAATAAATAAATCCTGCTAGCTCAACCAACTCTCCCCTTTTCATTGATGTTCCTCGGCTTCTTGCACAGATTAATTGAAGTGAAATTCAGTTGTGGCCGCATTGGTACGTCGCAAAAGGCTTATTGTAATCGTAATAGTGACACTGAACACCTGATACCCATTTTATTTTAATGCACCGCTAGCTCTTAATTCCTCTGCGAGACTAATTATGCGAATCACAAACAGCCGCTTCATGAATAAAATCTCAATTTAGCATCCCTTTGATGGCTATTGACACTTAGAATGATGGAACTTAGAATAGTGTACAGGATGAGAGAATCATGTCCGTTTTCTCCTGGTAAATGAGGACACCAAGAATCAATGCCGGGGGTGGGGGTGGGGGTTGAATTCTCGTCTTACGACTCATTTAGTGTGCAGCACCTGTTGAATTTGATTCAGGTAAGAGACTGTAGAAAGATAGGATTAGTCGGTCCGGATTTTTTCTTTTTTCCATCCCCCCAGAATTTAAATTTCGGGGGGGGGGGGGGATATAGCTGTGGCGCTCTCCGTCCGTCCGTCTGTAGATGGAGTTGATTTCCGCTCTCTTTAATTCTGCTTGGCCGACTGAAACCAAACTTGGCATGTGAGTTAGGCATGATGAGGGGAGAACCCAATTTATTTTGGGATCATTGTACCGAATGTCAAGGTCCAGTGACCTTGAACTTCAAATTTTATCAGTGTTGGTTTCCGCTCTGTAATTAATGTTTCGCTCTGCAAACTGAAACCAAACTTGGCATGTTGGTTAGGCATGATGATAGATGATAGGAAGAACCCTATTTTGAGGTCATTGTGCCAAAGGTCAAGGTCACAGTGAACTTGACCTTACACATTTATCGGAGTTTTCTTCTCGAACTGAAATTTTGCTTTCTCGATCGATTCAAAACTTGGCCTATGGGTTGAGCATGATGAAATGAAGAACCTTATTTATTATTAGCTCACCTGATTGAAAGTCAGGGTGAGCTATTCTGATCACTTTTGTTCCGTCGTCTGTCGTCCGTTGTGAAGGTGGTGTTTGGGTCTTTTTCTCCCAAACCACTGACCATATTTTAATGAAATGTTACATGAATAGTGATTATATAGGGGCATTTGGGTTTTTCTTCAAATTGGGTTTCTGCTCATATTGAGGAGGAGGTGGGGGCCAAAATGCCTCAGTCTTTTTAAAAATCTTCTCGGGAACCAGCCGTAGCAGAGACTTGACATTTGGTATGCAGCTTCCTTTTGAGGTGTAGACTCATGTTTGTTCAAGAGAAGTTTGTCGTCGTTACGAGAAGGACGAGAATTTTTGCCCCGCCCAAAATTTCTATTTTCCAAACCGTGAGGCCGATTTGAACCAAATTTGATATGAAGTATTAATGGGTCATAAGTATTTGATTTATGCAAAAAACGTGTTTCAATACGCCCCTTGGGAAGCACAGGAGCTAAAAATAGAAAAACGTTCAAACGCCCATATCTCCAAAACTACACGGCTCTGAGAAGTTTTATTTGGTGTGAAGCTTCCTTAGGACCAACAGATTGGAATGGTCCAAAAACATTGCTATCGGTTTTATCATAGGGTACATTTTGGGGGCTTTGAAAAAATGCTGAGTCAGCATTTTTTTTAACACTGTGGGTAATGGGAAACACATTTAAGACTCCTCTTCTCCCAAACCACTGCTCCAAATTCTTTCAGATTTCACATATAACATCTTTGGAAGATTGTTTCACAGGTTACATGAAATCAAATCCCTGTGTCCATATTTGGGCTCTCTCTCTGGAAGCCCAAATGTTTAAATTAGTGCAGTATGAGGAATATTCTTTAAAAATCTTCTTCAGATCCATCAATCAGCCCGAATTATAACTTAGTTCAATGTGAGAAATTTTCTTTAAAAATCTTCTTGTTCAGATCCAGCAGTCGGAATGTTTTGATATTTGGTATACAGTATCCGTAGGGAGGTGTGATTCAAGTTTGTTCAAGCCAAATCTCTTGAGTCCATATTTGGGCTCCCTGTGGGAGACCGAATTGGAACTTAGTTCAATATGAGGAACATTTTTAAAAATCTTCTACAGTCCACCAGTAATTATCTTTTGATATTTTGTATACTGTATCGTTAGGGAGGTGAGATTCCAATTTGTTAAAGCCAAGTCCCTGGGTTCATATTTGGGCTCCCTATAGGAGCCCGAATTATAAATTAGTTCAATATGAGGAATATTTTTTAAAAAACATTTTTTCAGATCCACCGGTCAGAATGTTTTGATATTTGGTATATGGCTTTCTTAATGGGACAAATGCAAGTTTGTTCAAATCAGGACCCGCGGTTGATAGTTGTCAGTGTCTATCACCTTGGGGCCTCCTTTTTTGGTTATTATGCCCAAGGTCAGGATGACCTTGAAATTGAAATTTTATCGTTAAGAGCTGGTTTCAGCTCTCCTAATTAATAAAGTTATACCTGATCGAAACCCATCTTGGTTTGTGGGTTGAGCGTGATGAGAGGAAAACCCTACATATTTTTAGGTCATTGTGCTAAAGGTCAAGGTCACAGTGACCTTGAACTGTAAATGTTTTCAGTCCCGATCCAAACCAAACTTGACATGTCATCAAATACAGGTTACCTTACTTATATTATTTGAGTACATAATACCAACAGTGGTTGTGATAATTTAATGTAATATATTAACAAGGTTACTGTATCAGGGCGATTTTTCGGGGGTTTTGCCACCCTTGATGGCTACCTTTAGTTTTTGTTTTGTTGTTATTATGTATCCCCTTCTCCATTTTAGTTGTTCTTTGTTGATTTTGTGTTGTATGATCACTGTTACAAAAAAAACTATCAGTGAAATCAACATGCAAGCGCTAGTATTTAATTTTAGGCTCTCACAACTGGATTTTAGGCATCGGCGACCATTCCATCAGGAATAAAAAATATAAAAAACACCCTCCCTCATTCGTTTTTAAACAAAATGCCTGAGAATCAATTATTTCATTTTGTTTGGCCTTAACCCTTTACCCAACGCAGACGATATCAAAATTTATTATTTTAAATATCATTTTTTTAAATTTTTCAAAAAAAATTCGACAAAACCATATCATGTGACCCCTCATTGGAACGAGCTCAATGAGCTCGTTCCAATGAGGGGGGGGGGGGGGTCACATGATATGGTTTTGTTGAAATATTTTGAAAATTTTTATTTTTTCAACTGCTCAATTTGCATATTACGCAGGCGGATGCGGGCGATTCGTTAGGTAAAGGGTTAATGACAAAGAAATTACCAGCCGCACAAGTAACCGACAAGGATAACAAGGAACAGATTGGTAATTCTAATGGTTGATTTGCAAATAAAAGACTCAACATCCATACCCGGAGAGGGGGCGCGGTGGCTCAGTTGGTAGAGGTGCAGGCTGCAAGCCGAGAGGTCCTCGGTTCGAATCCCACCTGCGGCGACCGCGTTGTGTCCTTGGGCAAGACACTTCACCCCCATTGCCCACGCGGGGGCACGGTGACGTTGTGTACTAAGGCGTACTGCACGTCGATGGTGCACCTGTCTTCAACCAATGCTGACCCTGCTTGTATGGAGTTGGTATGTTGGGGAGCTGACAGTTGCTCGCCGTTGCTCGGTAGTTCTCTCCGGGTACTCCGGCTTCCTCCACCCGTAAAACTGTCACGGTCATGATTAGCCATTGTGCAGAAATATGTGACCTTAAACACCAATAAATAAATAAATATCACCGACGTGGTGAAAACTCTCCGATGAAAATGTACGAGCACGACAAATAGATTGTGTTGGGAAGACTTGATTGTTTTGATCACGTGCTTCTTGGGCCAAGTTGGGAAACGATCCAATTTCCAAAGATCTGAAATTTGCAAACATTTCATTGCTGTTTTCGAATCTGCGAGGCGGTGTAATATATTGCACACGATGCATTCATAGGAAAGTATTCAACTGACAATGTAATAATTGCGAGATACAGTCCTATAGCAATGTTGAATTCGGAAACTGTGGAAATTTACGCACGTTTTTCAGCAGGGGATAAATACGCCACCGATTCGAACTACTATTATTTCGTTGTTGTCGATGAGCAAAACATTAAACTCGAAAATTATGTTTGAAAACAAAAATATATTCACATCAACATACATTGCAGTCCTCACAATTGTATATTTACGAAAAAATAATTCGATTGTTGCCAAACTATATTTGTGACGAAAAGAAGGGTTGGTGAACTTTGCTTATCGAATAAGAAGACCAAAGTTTCAGAAAGTTATATAGAAATATAGCGAAATTTAGTACCATCGTAAATTTAAATTTCTTCTTCGCACGACCGCGTTGTGTGTAAGACGGATCCACAGAGATAGCGATTTTGATCCCCATTGGCACCAACAGTTTGCAAAAAATCTATGTGTATTGTACAGTCTGTTGACAGAAATAGCATAAAGCCACCTGCTGAACAAAATCACACAAATTACCGAAATTAGACCACAACGTCTCCTCAGTTTTTAGATAAATGAATTTAATAACCAACATAATTGCGACAATGTTCAGGCCTGTAATTCACAGCCTATAAAATTAGTATTGGAAAGCACATCAGTTATAAATGTTCTTAAATCTCACGAGTAATCAACAGTCAAGCCTCCCCAAACAGCAACTACAGAAGTGCGATAGTTTCAAAACAAATGGAACACACCAAACCATATACACAAATGAATTTCAATCCATGTTTTCTAACTTAACGAAGCCGATTGATGTAAGTATTCTGCATGCATGTACACTGCAAAAAATATAGGTTATCTTTAGAACACTGGTTCTAATCTTGTCCCTGAGATGGAACCAGTTCTGTTTAAACAGTATTTATTTCAAATCAAATAAATTTATAAAGATTAACATTAAATATTAACAGAATTAAACATAAATTGAGGGGGTTTCAGCCGTATGTTTAGAGTTCATACGAGGTTGTCTCAAATCATTATTAAGCAAAGGAGATATGAACAGGTGGCATATCGAACCAGTTTTGGTTCAAAACAGAACCAAAACTGGTTCGATATGCCAACTGTTCATATCTCATTTGTTTCAAAATGTTTGGCGACTGCGTTGAATAAGCTCAAAGTTTACTGCTAAATCTATTTCAGTTCATGTAATATTCTGTTAAAATTGAACCGTTTCAACGCTAATCTTGGTAAATTTATTTGATTTGAAATAAATACTGTTTAAACAGAACTGGTTCCATCTCAGGGACAAGATTAGAACCAGTTTTTGTTCTAAAGTGAACCTATATTTTTTGCAGTGTAGGGCAGGTCATTGTTGTTGTTTGGGACATTCACTTGGTACGCTTGGTAGCTCTCATTGCTCATGCAACACCAAGATAATACCAAATGAGGAAGTTTGGTAGTTTACCCTTTTTGGGGGTATCAAGCTCATCTTTTTCACTAATTTGACACAAATCTCATGCAAAATAGTACAGATTTTTGTGTGTGGTGCTGGGGGGGGGGGGGGGGGGGGGTCATGACCACTGCAGACTGGCAAAAGCCACATTGGACATTCTTCATTTTCCATGATGTGATCTCTCACGACTCCATACTTGTTCTTGCGAACTGCTTGGATTTGACCCTTGGTGAACTTCATATAAGGTAAACAAACACAAGAAAAATGGCAGCCCTTTTAACCCTTTACCTAACGTAACGGCCAAAACCGGCCAGCGCTATTCTCAAAAATCGCCAATTAATTTTCAAAATATTTTCATTTTTTGTCTCAAAAACATAGGTTATGACCCCTCGTTGGAACGAGCTCGTCGAGCTCGTTCCAACGAGGGGTCATAACCTATGTTTTTGAGACAAAAAATGAAAAAAATTAATTATTCAAGAATTTTTTTTTGCAAGTGTCGTCTGCTTTTCATGTTAGGTAAAGGGTTAAAATTGAGACACCCTAAATTACACTTAGTCTTACTGTCCGTTCTTTGCAATAATGAGAAAAAGATTTCTCCGAGTCTGTACTAGAAGGATTGCAGAATATAACCATTCAGTAAATTTTAAGGTATTTTATTGTACAACATCTGGTCTGTTACGTATGCCATAGCAGACTTTCAGGTACCACATAGTAATAGTTCCATGGCAAATATTAGTTTCCACATGATCTCTGTTTCTTACCAGAAAAATTGATATATAATTTGTTGGGGTTATTCCTTTCTGGCCTTTTTTTGATTTGGAGAAAATTACCTGAAATTTTACCAAAGTTTGGTTGGACGTTCCCGTAACCTTACATCCAACCGTGACACCGTAACGACCAAAACCGGCCATTTACAAAAATAGCAATTCAAACTTTATTACCATTTCATTTTTGTCTTACAAACATACCTTACGATCCCTCGTTGTAACGAACTGGCAGCTCGTTCCAATGAGGGGCCCATAAGCTATATTTTAAGGAAAAAATACAAATATTTAGTTATTCAATTTTTAACTGTCGTCTGTTGTTTGAGCCCAGTTGAAGGGTTGAAATGTGTGACCTATTTTCGCAGTACACATGTATCTTCTGATATTTTAAATGACGATAACATTTTTGTTAAGTGCTTTTAAAGGGATTAGGGTCGGGTGGAAAACTAGGATCGGTCGGGAAACCGGAACCGTTTCATTTTTTGCTCAGCCTGAAACAGCAGTTACCATGCATGCTTGTTTGATTTATTCATGCCTCTTCCAGGTCACAGAACTGGGGAAAACATGTGATCGAGTCACGTGAAAAATGCCATTTATATATAAGCTCTTCCCATGTAATGTGGAGCATTGCTAATTTACCGCTGTAAAAAAAATGTGCTTTACTAGAGTAAAACGACCGTGCACTCTGTAAAGGGGACAAAATAATTACATGTATGAACGATTGGTTATACTCGACTTTATACTTTGCGACATACCCTCAGATTCGGAAAATAACATTTTACGCCGATAAACTAAAACATAAGGTCATTTTGAACCTTCATCTGGGAGTAAAGTTGTCAGCTCCATGGTTTGTGTTTTAGCAGTGCCGGTAATGTATCATCCGACGCTTTCTCGTGGAAAAATAGATTGGCAGATTTTGAAGTCTTTTTCGCACCGTCGCGATGTTTCAATCTGCTAATTAACTGTAGTACAGCCGCCGTGGACTGGCCGTAATCCAAGCGTGGGCAGTTTTGTCCACGCATGCGTTTACCAGGTAATTAAAACCATTATTAGCTAAATTTTAATTAATGAAGCACCGGGTTGTACCCGGTGCTTCATTAATTAAATTTTTGATGATAATTCCTATAATTAGTGTTTGGAATCTAATATTATTGCGTCCGTGGAAATATTGTCCATCCGTGGAAAATGACTGTACTGTATTCTAGGTTTGTAACTCCGACACACTGTGATACCACGGATTATACCCTTACTGTAAATCAAACACAAT
Organism: Pictodentalium vernedei; assembly: GCA_031216915.1. NCBI lineage: Eukaryota > Metazoa > Mollusca > Scaphopoda > Dentaliida > Dentaliidae > Pictodentalium > Pictodentalium vernedei. The sequence continues at coordinate 102,518,693 of CM062292.1, forward strand.
TATTACAGAGTCTACCTAAATCGCGGTGAATAAATGGTCATTGAAGGTGATATATCAATGTACAACTTGCACAGTTTATCATCGAGAGTAGCTGCATTTTGTAAACTGTTACACTTTTGTTAGAATAAATGAATTACTGACAATAAACTGCATGCTATATTCTCTAAACCTCTACCAACTGGCACATACCACATTGTTGGTTGCCCGGTATAATAAAACAATTGTTGCCCGCGGACATTCAAATCCGTTTATTTTCTTAGTGTCGGTGTTCCACATCGAGGCTTAAATTATAGGCATCACGCTCTGTTGGAATTTCAAAACGAGACCAGAGAAAATAGTGAAGTGTTTCCTTATGGTACCGCGCACGACTTTCACATCGCGTACAATGAGCAAGGGTCATTAAATGTCACCTACTGGAATCTCGTGGTCATGTGATCATAGAACTATAGATCAAGCGAGGCATCGATTGTTCAGATGGCCTAGGCTGTGTACATGTCATATTCTACGAGTTCAGCCAGCATTTTCTTATAGTTTTTTATTAAATGTCAGGGTTCCCGCACCTCCTTGAATTATTTGAAAGTCCATGAATCTCAAAACACCCTCCCAAGGACCTGTAAACTCCTTGAATATTGAAGGCCATCCATCCTGGAAACTCCTGGAAATGGAGTCGGCTATGCATGGACAGTGTGCTATTTCAAAATACTGTAATCTGATGTCCATTCTTTTACCTTTTTACCTAGTAGCAGACGACACTTTTATTGTGCATCTGAACATTTTCATTTTTTCCAAAACATAGGTTGTGACCTCTCATTGGAACGAGCATGATACGCTCGTTCCAATGAGAGTCATAACCTATGTTTCAGAAGCAAAAAATGAAAATATAAAAAGATTGAACAGTGATTTTCATGGAAAGCGCGCTGGCCGTTTTTTTCCGTTAGCTTAGGTAAAGGGTCTAGTTATATTTTCTGTCTCTTGGATGCAAGTGGAAAATGTTTCCTGGGAAATCTTTGAATTTTGTCTGTTTTTCTCCTTGAAATTCCTTGAAAAAACACTAAAAACCTCCTTGAAACTCCTGGAATTTGCTTAGAGGTTTGGTGCAGGAACCCTGAATGTATATTTTGTTGATCTCTAATGTTGTTTTTGTCAATGAAATGCTTGTGTTATATTTGTGGTAATTGATATAACTGTGTATGTACATTATATTTCTGAACGGTTTTTCTTGGTGTGTCAGTAATCAAGTTTGCCTCACCGTTGACGAATAGTCGGTTGACGACTAACACGATTGGCTTGGAGAGATCACGTGTTTACCCTGCATTGCTCTTTTGCTAACCCATGTGATTTAATGAAGGGTAAACAACTGTTCTCTCTCCCTCTCTCTCTTATTGCTCACCACACCCCTCCTACACCCCAAAATCAGTTGGGTTAAAGATCAACCCAAATCAACTTGGTGAAGTGAAGATGGACCCAGTTGGGTTCATATCCACTCAAACCAGTTGCCTTGAGTGGGAGTGATCGCGCGGACATGATGTAGCTTGTCTTTCAATAAATATAACCTGTACCCTCCAACTGCAGAATACAAATGCGTGCTTTAATTGTGATTTATTTGCGTTACAGTTTATAGAACATTATAGGCTTCCGTGAGGCTTTTGCGTGAGACCGTATATGTTTCTGTATTTGAATTGGGGGAAACACTTCTCAAAAAAATAATAATAAATTTTGAAACCACATTGATTTTATGTTTCTGCCACTGAAACCCTGGAAGCATTCAAGCTAAAATAACAGGCAGTAGCACCGCACAGTCTTTTGGGAATGCTGAACAAACGCGCTTATTAACTGTATTCGAGGATGGGGAAAATTCAAGGTAGATGTATGTTTTCGACCAAAACCACTAGCGTTTTATGAGAGTCTGAAAAGAAAACTGACATTAAAAACTGATACGTGATCAAGATATTGTCACTTCAGCTAGTAATTATAAGCTAAATCTATCTTCATCATTATATTCATGTAAAATATTTTATATCAGAGATTCACTCTTGTTTCGAAGACCATATTTCGACTCGCCGAGATATGGCCCCAGAAACAAAAGCTGATGCTGGTACATATGCAGTGAAGTGATCTGGGTCGTAGTATCACGTCTCGTTGAGGAGGTCAGATCGATGGGTCAAACGAGCTGCCGCAGGCAGCTCGTTTGATCTGGCGATCTGACCTCCTCAACGAGACGTGATGCGACGACCCAGATCCCTCCAATGTAGCGATAAAAGGTTTATTATATGACATATATTTCAGCATCGCCTGCCAACGCTAGCATTAACAATTCACCCAACCTTTTTTTTGGTAAATTAGATTTAAGTAAAAAAAAACTATTTTTGTTTACACTTATTTTTCTAACAGGTGCACACTTCCGGGCAATCGCGCGATGCGCATGAATGCGTAACACAGCGGACGGTCAACCCGGACCGCCGTTCGAGCGCACCCATTCCAACTCGGAGTGAGGTACTCTCTTCGACCGGAACAGCTAATTATGCGAAATCGAACGCATCCGTAAATAGTCTGTCATACTATAGTGATACGGAATCGGATTTCACACTGTGGATTTTGCGGGGACCGGGAAAAGATCGTCAAACAGTAGTGATATTTAGAGGTTAAATTACATAGTCATATAATAAAAAATTTTATACACAAATATAATAGTGATAATATATAATTTAAATAAATATTATGTACATTGTAAAAAATAGTCAACTGGTTATCGGTGAGGTAGATTCGTTACATGACCATCTAGTAGCATGTTACAAAATTATCTCAGGTCAGCAGATCCCAAGACAATTTTCAATGGCGTAAGACTTTCTATCTGTGTCATCGCGTACCATGCCGCCAAGTAACTGTAGCTAATAGAATCTTCAATCTAAGCACTCGAAATTACTAATGCTAAATGCCAGTAAAAAAACATAAAATTCCATCGATTCAAATTTTCTCATTCCGACGAACATTTCAACAGAAGCTCGAGAGAGTGATTTCAGGATGGTTTTTGTGTGGTTTTTTAACATGACAGAATTTATTGTTCAGTTCCTTCTCTATTAACCCTTAATGTCCCAGATTAATTGTTACACCAACACTTTACCTAATATACAAGAACGCAGCTGCATATGGCAAAACAATGCTTCTACTTCAGTTAACAATGGTGTAAAAACATTGCTAATACCAGTTGTGCTCCAAAGAAAATGCAATGGGGGGGGGGGGGGGGGGGTACCTTTTCAAAACAATATAAAAGTTGCAGTTTGTGGTTATATGGTACTCGTGGGTTAAAGCAAATGTGATTTCGAATGTTCTGCATTTATCTCATGTCAAAGGTAATGATCTGAATTGTTTTTTTTTATTACACAATATATCAAAGATATTTATCATATATATTTTTTCTAGAGCCCTGCGAATCACAGATTTTCGATTCGAATCAAATCAGGTATTTTATTCGAATCGAATCGAACCTCGAATCGAATCAGGGGTGTCTAGATTGACCGATAGCGAAAGGGGGGGGGGGGGGGGGGTGTTGTAAGCCTAATTTGTTGTGACTGTGACGGTTCAAGTCCCGGCTAATACATTATTGCAGCTACATCAGCAAGGCATGCCTTCGTTGAAAGCATGCATGATGATGTAGCCGGAATATTACCCAGTAAGAGTTACAGTTCAAAACCAGAAACGAGTGAGTGAATTGCTTGTACTCTGTACTGCACAGGACTAGCTGCTAGCAACAGCCCATCGCCGAGATTGCTTGGATACTTTAAATTTGTGGTAGTGACTGGTGAGACTGGTATTAGCATGGGTGGCGGACATGGGTGCAGATGCTTTGTATGTTACTATAGTGGAAATTACACTCAGTCTTCACTTTCAGCATTGTTTATGTACAATTTCCATCTGAACTATTGGACGATGACAATGACTGATGCCAAGCTATATTCCAATGAAAGGATTCGAAGGGAAACGAAACGAGAAGACGATTTCGAATCGAACCGAATACCAACTTGATATTCGAAAACGAATCGAATCTCGCAGCTTCGCAGGGTCCTAATTTCTCTAGTGCTCACCTGATAGATAGATAGATTAGATTTTACTGATTATAATTGACTAGTTGCAAATCCTTTACCTTAGCCAGGGATGTGGCGACGGGGGGTGGGGTGGGGAGGTGCCCCCCCCCCCCCCAAGCTAGGAGTATTTTTTTTTCAACAGTTGGAAATTCCGAGGTAAAAAATCAAATGGTTGGAAATTCAGTAAATTAACATTGTTCATGACAAATATTAAAATTCCAACTAATGATGAGAAATTTTGATCTTTTATTTCCGACTGGAAACTTGAGTTTCAAATTTCCTACTCTAAAATTGACATGGCCTCAAAATTTCGACTCTGACATCAATCCGGTAAATTTTTTGAACCAGACACATTGTACATGTAAATGATGCTTTTTCCGTTTCAGGACTAGTGAAAATTATCAGAAGGGTTCATAACCCTTTACCCAACGCAGACGATTTCAAAACAGTGCTTCTACTTCTGTTACTTACACGTAACCTAAACGGTCCTTCACGATTTATTTCCAGACCTGTATGATACTGAAACAGCGATTTTTGGAAATCCTTACTGGAAGCTTTCCAAAAATCTCTGTCAGACGCCGATCTTATCAATAAATAAAAAAATAGGAGTTAAATTCCCCGAACTCACGCTCTCATCTAAGTTGTGTTTAGTTACTGTAAAATAATATGGTTCACATTAATATTGAAAAACGTGTGATTTGGTGCTTTATATTAAGCCATGTGATATACCCCGTGGGAACCAAGGAAAGTGAAGCCATGCAGTAAACAAGCTCTGTTTAACTGGTAAAACAGGACCCGGTAACCAATGCCTGAGGTAGAAGTCCGCTAAAATGGGTGCAAATGATTCGCTCGACTTGGCTACATATCCACCTGGCAATCACGATTTGCCAATCTGCAGAAATATGCGACCTTAAACACCCAAAAAATAAATAAACCCATAAAAAGTCACTTAAGATTTATATTGATTTAAGTTTTTATATTCGGTAATTAATTGTTGAGTGCCAAACTTTCAAATGTCGGCGCGTCTTCGTGTTGCAGCGTCCAAAAGTAGAAGCGTACAAATGTAACGTGACTATTTGTCGCACGTCCGAATATAGCTTGTCTAAATGTCGTATCAGGCTCCATTTTACTGGTAAAAATAGGACCCAGTCACCGATGCTTGGGAGGTGCAACATGGCTTATTAACGCTCACCCCTGGTCTTGAGTTGATACTCATGTTGTGGTCATGATTAGCCATTGTTCAAAAATATGTGACCTTAAACACCAATAAATAAATAAATAATGTATCACCATTTGGATGTGTTCGGTATTTTGGCGAGATTTTCACCATGGTGTCATCAATGAATTTCATGGAAAGTTTGCATAAATGATCTTGATAGAATGTGTTACGGTCAGGTTTGATCAAGCATTTGTTATACTAATATTGGCTAAGTAAAAAACATTATTTACTGAGTTTAAACGTGAATCAAATGAATTGCATAATCCTGGTTCTGAACATACAAAATATTCCAGAGTGTTGTCAAGAAAATGAACTGATCAATCAAAACTATAGAAGCAGCTGCAGAAAACTCTCCACAAAAAGTATCAGTATCTTCTTTAACCCTTTTCCCAACGTACCGGCCAAAACCGGTCAGCGCTATTCTCAAAAATCGCCGATTAATTTTCATTATATTTTCATTTTTGTCTCAAAAACATAGGTTATGACCCCTCTTTGGAACGAGCTCGTCGAGCTCGTTCCAATGAGGGGTCATAACCTATTTTTTGAGACAAAAAATGAAAAAAAATAGTTACACAAGAATTATTTTTTTTGCAAGTGTAGTCTGCTTTTCCTATTTGGTAAAGGGTTAAAAAATATGTCTTTATGAACTAAGCTTGATGTATATTCAAGATGGTTGTGAAGGGGTTTCTGTTTTAGGGGCAGTCTCCATTTCTAGCATGTACAGTAGTTGTTATGCCAATCGAGAATGTGTTTGAGTTGCACCAAATTTATACTTTTGTGTCGACGTGTACCTGTGGCATTCACTCATTGTAGAGTACGATTGATAATCACGGAATAACAACACTCAAAAACTTCATTACCATTGTAACTTAGGGGGCCTGTGAAGCTTCGAGATTCCATTCGATTCGAAATCGATCCGATGATGTGTTCGAGACTCGCAGATTCGGAAATTTTCTAATCGCGGAGATGTTCTCAAAATCCTAAAGAGTGTCTCCTCTTGAACTCTCCTTCTGCCATCAGGTCTCCTGTATAGGAGACCTGATGGCAGAAGGAGAGTTCAAGAAGGTTCCGCTTCCGAAACTACTCTGATTCGGTTATGGAATGTTCCGCATTTTCGGTTGACTTGTCCTAACAGACAACAATACACGACTGGAGACGATTAATATCACTGTGCAATATCTACATCTTGAAGAGCAGTGGAATTCGTTTCGAGATTAGGTTCGATTCGAAATCCGCCAGGTTCGATTTGGGATTCGACTCGACTCGAAGTTTGAGATTCGCAAGCCTCTACTCAACTGTGTCAACTGTTTTGAAATACGTATTCTCTATGATCGCCGACTGTACATTGTTTAACTGTTGTTGTTTTTTTATCTTGTGGAGTGCCATGTGGTGTTTGATCGTCAGAATTTGTTGACAAGTCTTTGCCTTGATAGAATTTATGGGAGAATGCCTGCGCACTCTCCCATACATTTTCACAGGACAAATCTTTCCAGACGAAACAGGTTTTCTTCTAAGAGAATATTAAACACTTTTAACAGAATGTGATTAATAATAATTGTGATACCTTCACGACAATATGGGGCCCAAGTATGGGCTTCCAGCACTCGACCATTTACTGCAAGTTTATTTGAGATTTTCAGATCTTTTATTAAAAAACGTTTTGTAGTATTTTTGGAGAAATAGTGAGGAGGGAGAAACGTGTTTCAGTTCCTCTTCATTTATACGGACAGTCATCTTCTTTGTTTTACATTATTTTTCTTTTTTCAATTTATTTTATCTGAACAAAAAACTTACTTGGAGCTTTGTGGTTTCTCTTTGAGGAAGAAGCGGAAGAACGCACCTGGTTACACCATTCTGACTCGGAAACTATGTTTTACCATGATATATTCTTTGCAAAACATGACATTGGAGTACCTGTCGACAGAAGAGACTGCTCTGCCTCTTGCAGTTCTTATTTTGTTCACATCACAGCTTTTGCTTTGAAAGAACATTGGGGAAGGGGGGTGGGGGGGGGGGGGGTCTGATGCTTCGGTATGCACAGAAAAATGAAATTGTTGAATCCGCTTGTGGAAAGCCTGATACCAACATCGACAAGAAATGACCAATTACATTTAAAACTAGAAGTCCTGTCATGAACTGTGCGCGTATCTAGGCGCAATTGCGCGCAATTGCCATATCGAATGGCATCCAAAGCACGGCAGGCTCTCCTGGTTACTCATAGCAAACACAGGCAATGTTTCTGCCAATGGACCTCCGGGTTACCATTGGCTGAAACATTGCTTGTGCACAGGTCATATGTACAGAATGTTATGGCCTTACTATGGTCATAACGCGCAGACTGACATGCTGTGCGCATTTCATGACAGGACTTCTAGTTTTAACTGTAGATATTCAGCGGTTACAGTCCATATCATACCTCGCGCTAACTCAGCAGCAGTATTTGTGTGCTCGAATACTTCGCCAGCATAAAAAAACTACTGTTCTCTCACAGCTTGCCGTCAGTTGAACTGCTCTGGAAATACCTGTATCCTTGTTGGAAAGGACACGGCCTCTTCACGATAAGCATTTCTTTCTAAATGAAGATAAAAAAAAACTTTGTCGAAAAGGGGTCTTACGGCATATGGTCTTACGGACATATGCCCAACAAAAATGGCAGAAGTGAACAAAAAAGCGCTACATTGTTTTTCTCTTTTGGAAAAAAATATATTTTGGGGACATTCGAATTGCGAAACAAACTTATATTAAACCCATGAAACTTAAAAAAATAAAGTATTTCAGATATACAAAACGAGCGAGTAGCAGATGAATCAAACGTTGAATAATTATTTACATTACATCAAAGGCATGTATTTTTATATGTATTTTTCTTTAACATTGTATAGAACTGACTGGCATGAACTTATGGGTTGGAATATCCGGGGGCGTAACATCTTGGGTGTGTGGGGTGTGGCAACCCCTTTAAAATATCTCCCGATCGTGGGTTTCGTCGGACAGAGGATTGACAAGATATTATGAAACACCAAGTTGGGCAGACGTCCTTGCTTGCCCGACGAAAATATGCACACGTTGTGGAGGACTCAGTTGGGAAAATCTCTTGCTTGTCTGACAAAAATATTCACACATTACAGTTAAAACCAGAAGTCCTGTCACGAACTGTGCGCTTATCTAGGCTTAATTGCGCGTAGGAATTGCGCACAATTGCCATATCGAATGGCATCCAAAGCACGGCAGGTTCTCCTGGTTACACAGAGCAAACACAGGCAATGTTTCTGCCAATGGACCTCCGGGTTACCCGAAGGTCCATTGGCAGAAACATTGCTTGTGCACAGGCCAAATGTACAGAATTTGGTAGCATTACAATGGTTATAACGCGTTGATTAACGCGTTGATTAACGCGCAGATCGACGTGTTGTTTGTGCGCATTTCATGACAAGACTTCTAGTTTTAACTGTATAATGTGCAATAAATGTCCGACTCAATATATCGGTAAACAAACATTTCTAAACTATAGTTTTCATTCCAATGTTCCTGGAAAAATCAAACCGTCATAGACAAATGTCGTATATCTTGAAAAACTGAATGATTATGTACTCTCCAAAATCAGTTGGGGCAAAATTAACCCACATCATCTGGGCTGAGTGAATATGAACTCAATTGTTTTCATACTCACTCCTCCCAGCTGATTTGGGTTGTTTTTTAACCCAACTGCCTTTAGAGTGTTGGTACTAATGCACTTTTCAATTATTTCATCTGTTGTATGTTTAAAGAAAAGTATTTTATCAATATAACAATAACATGATTTTTAAGGGCGTTATGGTTCATTATTACCACTAAATCTATAAGTTACTAGTAGATTAACATGATTTTGGAGGGCTGTTAAAACTCCATAATTTCAGGGACGTCATTCGACGAAGCCGGGCCGCGAGCGGATAATGGTATAAATAGCCATTAGCGGCCCGCGGCCCGGCTATTTTTAGATTCCATGGTCTAATGAATTACTCCCATTCGGATGAAGTCCCTTTGTATTTCCGAACGGAAGTCGAACGCGCGATCGAAACAGAAATATCGAACCGACTAACTGATTATTTCTTCCAGCAATTCCCTCTTGCGGTTAGCTGTAACAGGGAGTGGTAATAATAGTAATAACATAATTGTTGTCAGGCATCATGATTCATTAGCGGCCCTGCAGCAATGATGAACAGCCCTTGGGCTTATTAACGGCCCTCGACTTCGTCTCGGGCCTTTAATAAACCCTCGGGCTGTTCATCATTGCTGCAGGGCCGCAAATGAACCATAATGCCCTCCAAAATCATGTTATTGTTATATTAGCGGCCCAACAGAAATGATTAATAGGCAGAGGCCCTATTAGCAGCCCGAGACGTAGTCGAGGGCTGCTAATGGGACAGATGGCTGCTAATCATTTCTGGAGGGACGCTAATGAACCATAACGCCCTTAAAATCATGTTATTACTATTATTGCCACCATCTGTGATTTTCCTCCAATACCAGCTTTTACTGGTTTTCATTTAATTCGCTATTATCGCTGGATTGAGGCATTTTTAAACCGTAATCGAAAGCAGATGTGTCGTCTGTTGACAAACAAACAGCACGTGGGAATTATCGTCATGTGACCCAAACCAATGTTTACGTCGAAAGCGCATAACATAAACACTTGTAAGTTGTAAGCCCAGCATCGGAGACGAAACATGAAATAAGATTAAAATGTTAGAGGATAGTACTCACCTCCACACAGACCGATCAACGGGATATCGATAGATTTGTGCATCAAAACCTTTTTTGCCCTCAATTTATGGATAATAATTTTGCCCTTCGTTGACCCGAACGTTTCAGTTGAAACGAGGCGCCAGCAAAACATGGGACGTAATTCGTGTCATGTGACTATTTTCGACATGTCATTGTCAATAAAGTGAATATCACTGAAGTGAATTGTTTATTGTTATAGTGATTGTAGGGAGGAGTAAATAAATTATGTACTCGCCAATCTGGCAATCAGGGGTTGTTTCTGATGTGAAATATGTTGGATTTAATTTCTCGTTCCATCCGTTGACGTCCCACTGAGCCACCGGGCGCTTATGAAATCGAAATCCATTAGCGCCCGCTGGTCCAGTACGTCACGTGATCTACTGAGCATTAAGGCTTTTGATCGTCCATGAAAACATTGTTAATCCACTAGGGAACGCCCGGTAAAGTGGTAATAATGGAAAGTATATTTGTTGCGTATGAGTCTTTGATAAAAGCAGTTATGTATGTTACAAATAGTTGGATGATATGACAGATCTGTCGGGCACCGTCGTCCTACACACCTACATTTTTTGTTAGTTGCGGCACTAGGATTATCAATTACCCATCGGTGAGCAAGGAATTTAACCAATTCAGTCTTGTGTCAACGAGCTCAATGGGATCTGGCAAACCTGACTGAATTGGCAAAATTCCATGTTGCATTATTATAATAATTTTCAGCTTGAAATTTTAACCCTTTACCTGACACGAAAAAAAGACGACACTTGCAAACAAAATTCTTGAATAACTCATTTTTTTCATTTTTTGTCTCAAAAACATAGGTTATGACCTCTCATTGGAACGAGCTCGACGAGCGCGTTCCAAAAGAGGGGTCATAATCTATGTTTTTGAGACAAAAAATGAAAAAATAATAAAAATTAATTGGCGAGTTTTGTGAATAGCGCTGGCCGTTTTTGGCCGTTACGTTGTGTAAAGGGTTAATGTTTAGGCATCTTTTTGCAGAGGATTAGAATGCTGCGGATTGAAAATCTTAGTTGGTCTGTTTGAGACATTTTGATTGGATATCTTTACCCACATTTGAATTTGAAGGATCTATTGGGTACCAGAGGTCCGTTAAATTTCTAACCAACAAGTAGTATCGAAAAGATGGAAAATAAACTGAAAATATTTAAGCCATGATATTTGTCACACCAATTGAATTTTTTTAATATTTTATAATACCGACCGAATACTGAAAAATATTGTAGAGCCTCTGTCCATATTTGTTATTTTTGTAAGGATTCCCCGTGGGAACCCCGGGAAGTGAAACAGTGTTTTTTTTTTACAGTCGTAAACAAGCACTGTATTACTGGGAAAATTGGACCCAGTGACCAGTGCTTGGGGTGGAAGTCCTCTAAAATGGGCAACATTGGTATAAACGATTGGCTGAACTTGATATTTCCATGTTGTGGTTACGATTAGCCATTGTGCAGAAGTATGTGACTTTAAACACCAATGAATATATAAATAAATTTTGTAGGGATTCTAACTATATAACTATAACTCTTATGCCCGGGGGTAGAGGCTTTTATTTGCACCCTGACATTTTCTACATTGCATTCGTATAGAAGACACTCGTGGTAACCATTAGTGGGACTTCTCCACTCGCAAGTTCAGTCATTTCGTCAGAGATGGCCCTTGATATATTTTTAGAACTTGTTTGTAAATTTGTTTTGTTTTCATGCGGCCAAGAAGAATATCCGAGTATCCGACCGCTGAATTTTCAGTGATTGCTGAATATTTTTTACAACTTTAAGGGTTTTCGGTTATTTTTGTGTTCAAAATATCGCTTATTGTTGTGCATATGTACAAGGGAGGGTGGAATGTAATATACTGGTTCAAATGTACCCATCCACTCCTCCATATGTAACAGAACGTATAATCTTACCCTTTGTGTCTGCTTGAAGTTTCGTGTACCTGCTGCTCCTTGATTGTGATAAGAGTTATTTCCCTTCATATCTGTATATTTGAATTGTTGTTTATCTTTGCTGCTGTACCTGTTGCGTGTTATAACTTCAGAGTTAAGCTATATTTTAAAATATATCTGAATGTTTTAAAAGAGTTATGTAGTTTTATAACTTTTGAATGTTGAGGGGTTAGTAAGCATTTCACCACAGTGTGACTTTGATCTTGCGATAACTGGCTATATCGTCCTGAAAACCGACTTTCGATAAAGTTATCTCCCTTGAAATTATAAGACGAACGAGGAGGGTCCAGTTAAGAAGCAAGTAATTGCTGAGAAACCCCTATGAAATCAGTAGAAAATGAATTCCGGTTTCCTGGTCAGCTAATCAGAAGCAACAAGTTGACAGATAATCAGTCATTAAGAAGATATTGCGGTAACGGGTTCTCGTCAGATCACCGAAGTTAAGCAACGTCGAGCCCGGTTAGTCCTCGGATGGGTGACCGTCTGAGGGATCGATTCGGACTCCCGCGTTGTGCCCTTGGGGAATGCACTTAACCCCGATTGTCCACATGGTGGCACGATGGCGCCGTGTACTAAGGCTTACTGCACGTCGATGGTGCGCATGTCTTCAACCAATCTAACCCTCCCTGTGCTGCAGTGCGGAGTTACGATGTTGGGGAGCCGGCAGCTGCTCGTCGTTGCTCGGTTCTCTCCGGGACTTCCTCCATCCGTACGGTCATGATTAGCCATTGGGCATAAGTATGTGGCCTTAAAACACCAATAAATATAAATAAATAACTTGAGAATATCTATCAGTATCACACTACCAACACTAAGTAAAAAAATCCACTTTGGCTCTTTGTTTAGCGACTGTGTTTTCCAGTAATTTGCAAGTTTTTATTCTTCCCAGGAAAAAATTAGCAAATCTCACCCCCTAGACTTTTTGAATTGAATTTTATAATTGAAAGGACATTGCCTGTATTATATGTCACGATGCGCATCGTGTTGATATAATGAACAAAAAAGTTACAAAACATCAAAAGATGGTGAAAACGCCGTTTTTTTAATTTTTATATGGGTTTTAACCAAGTCTGAATATAAGCAACCTGTCATTTGAAAAATGGGGTCCCCAGAGGGTGAATTTGCACATGCTATCCCATATAGTGGGCCAATTTATCCTCTAGGTACATCTTTCTGTTTTGGCCTGAGACCTTGATTCAGACTGAGGTTCGCAGAGGGTAAATTTTGTGATGCTACCCTGCTGTGCAGGGTAGCATCACCAAATTCACCCTCTGGGGACCTCAGTTTGCAGATGACAGTCTGCTTATTTTCAGATTTGGTTTCAACATAGAATGATAGTAAAACGTTCAAACTTATTGGAAAATATTGTAAAAGGACAGATTTTGTCTTTATGGAAATGATGCACACATCGATGATACATGCAAATTCGGGGGCGCGGTGGCTCAGTAGGTAGAAGTGCAGGCTGCAAGCCGAGAGGTCCTCGGTTCGAATCCCACCTGCGGCAACCGCGTTGTGTCCTTGGGCAAGACACTTCACCCCCATTGCCCATGTGGGGGCACGATGACGCCGTGTACTAAGGCGTACTGCACGTCGATGGTACGCATGTCTTCAACCAATCTAACCCTGCTTGTGCTGCAGTGCGGAGTTACGATGTTGGGGAGCTGGCAGCTGCTCGTCGTTGCTCGGTGGTTCTCTCCGGGTGCTCCGGCTTCCTCCACCCCGTAAAACTGTCACGGTCATGATTAGCCATTGTGCATAAATATGTGACCTTAAACATCAATAAATAAATAAATAAATAAATACATGCAAATTCGCTAAAATTTCGAATTTTGTATTTTTATGAAATTCCCACGCCCTAAGTGTGTAAAATTCACTGGCAACTCTCGTAAATTAAGGGGAGGTAACTTCCTTGTAACTCACTTTCAATGACGAAAATTTTCAGCCATGTTAATGTGGACCTTTGTGTTTTTTTATTGTAGTAAACAATACAAGTTGTGATGAATTGACGGTAACATGGTCTGAGATTTGAGGCTCGGAGCTTTTGTTCAACCGAGACGCGAAGCGTCGAGGTTGAACATACGCGCCGAGCCGCAAACCACAGACACAGTTGCCGTCAACTCATCACAATAACGTATATGTTCCAATAAAACACTATCCATAGCCCAAAACCTACATCGCGAAACACGAGAGGCTTGTTTACTAAACTTGTGATCGTTAAAAGTTGCCTTGTTCAAGGCAACTTTTAACGATCACAGGTTTAGTAAATAAACCTCTCGTGCACACAACGACGGCACTGGATAAATAATCAATAAACCAAATAAACTCATTCCATCTCAGTTCAAATAGTAAATCGGTTTGTAATTTAAACAAAACTTCACCCGAAACACCATTTCCTGCACGTGTGAAAACTCCAGACAAATGAAGCGGCTTGCCAGTCACTCCGTTGATAAAGCAATTACGAAACGGTTGACCGTCATTTTGAATATTTCGCGTTGTGACGTCAGACGGTAATATTTGCTGCTGGAGCATAAACATAAAAGAATCTATGCCAGCTCTCATCCAATGAGAGGGCGAGAATTTTACTCTTATTGGAACATATTCAGATTCGTGGCGTTAAAATTGTACTTGGTGATTTTATTTTGCACAGTGAACTCAGTGTAGTCAAATTATGAGATTGTTTTCAAAGTCAAAATTTGAGATTGTTTTTCCGTGAGGCTCAAATTTGGGAATTCACAATGCATCGAAATTCCTAAAGAGACGAAAGAAATGTTTAATTAGCATTTCATCGCTCGCATTGCGGCGTCAGGTGTGCAACTGTCATTACTTGTAGATGACATGTCGCATATCTGAAACAGCCTCAAAGCTGATAATGTCCATACGGGCTATCTTACAACCAAGACAGTACTTCATCCAACCACTGCCATGTTTGAAAATTTACCCAGAAGATTTGAACGTCGTTGCATGAAAGTAATCATTGGAGTGAAACGACCACACTGTGCTGGTATCGGTGAGGGATTATAAGCTTCTAGCTTATTTGCCTGGCGTTACATGTGATAAGAGGGTGCTAAACTCAGTAACCGTTACGTTTTCTTCGTGTTATCAGTGGGAGATAAATAGAATAGCATTAAGATTGGGAGACCTCTTAATATTTAGAACAAATGGAAATACCTGACGAACGACCCTCAAATCGCGCTGATGTTCAATAAGACGCGATTGAATACGAACGATACCATCCCATGTTACTGTTAGGGAAAAAGTTGCCCTGGATGCGATATATCTACATGATCAGAATGCATAGCAGCGTTCAGGGCACCGAGAGACGGGTTGGGGAAGGGTGGGGTGCACTCGCATTTGTATGTTAGCCGCTCTGTCAGAATGAAAGGCCAGTTGTGATTAAAATTTGGCTGAATTTCAAGAGCAGAAACGATGAATTTTTACTTAACCCTTTACCTAACGTAACGGCAAAAACCGGCCAGCGCTATTCTCAAAAACCGCCAATTAATTTTCTTTATATTTTGCATTTTTGTCTCAAAAACATTGGTTATGACCCCTCGTTGGAACGAGCTCGTTCCAACGAGGGGTCATAACCTATGTTTTTGAGACAAAAAAATGAAAAAAATTGGTTATTCAAGAATTATTTTTGCAAGTGTCGTCTGCTTTTCAGGTTAGGTAAAGGGTTAAAGCCGAAGAATATGGGACTCCGCTACTTATTTTTAAAATGCCAGGTCTCTTGTGAACTTTTATTAATTTTCACTACTCTCCATCATATTTTCAATAAATTTAGTGAAACAAAATGGAATTAACCCCCTTGTGTCATTTTTATAAGCCCAATTTGGGCCTTGATAACAGTTGTACACACTTTCTTACTGACTGTTCTCTACGTGTATTATAAAGCGCCACCCGATGCTAGAAAATAAAATTTTAAACCTGGGAGAAATCATTAGGGTCAGTATAGTTAGGGAAAGGGTTAGCAAGCCACTGCTACCCTTTACCCTTACATTTCTGATCACAAACCATTATGGATACCTGTCATTTTAGTCCACTTCAAGATGGGGATTTTGTTTCTCAATATGTTAAATTTATAATACAAAGGGTTAAAATAACTAATAACTAACTATTATTGGATCTTAAACAGTCAGGGTTCCCGCACCCCCTTGAATTCCTTGGAAGTTCTTGAATCTCAAAACACCCCCCCAAGGACCTGGAAACTCCTTGAATATTGAAGGCCATCCTGGAAACTCCTGGAAATGGAGTTGGCTATGCATGGACAGTTTGCTATTTCAAAATATTGTACATCTGATGTCCATTCTTTTACCTTTTTACCTAATAGCAGACGACACTTGTGAAAAAATTACTGTGCATTTGAACATTTTAATTTTTTCCAAAACACAGGTTGTGACCTCTCATTGGAACGAGCGTGATACGCTCGTTCCAATGAGAGTCATAACCTATGTTTCAGAAGCAAAAAATGAAAATATAAAAAGATTGAACAGTGATTTTCGCTGGCCGTTTTTTTTTCCGTTATCTTAGGTAAAGGGTCGAGTTATATTTTCTGTCTCTTGGATGCAAGTGGAAAATGTTTCCTGGGAAATCCTTGAATTTTGTCTGTTTTTCTCCTTGAAATTCCTTGAAAAAGCACAAAAAACCTCCTTGAAACTCCTGGAATTTGCTTAGAGGTTTGGTGCAGGAACCCTGATAGTTATTATTTGTTGGGAACAAGATATGGAATGAAAATAAGCACAGAAGAAAGAAGAATCCGGGTATTTTTAAAATAAATTACAGAGCCTCAGCTCTACTAATTTTTACCATCACAGGTGTTTTTCTGAAACGCGGCATTCAACAAATTTTAATTGGAACTCGCTATGCTTTGGACTATCATATGGAAACTAAAATGAGGTCAAACATCAGTTAAAACATTTAACCATGCTAATAAATTTATAAGAATTCACGTTGTAGGAAATATTTTATTTGTTCACAGCTTGTAAGTATAAAATGTTGATTATGTGGGAATTTAATATTGAAGTGAGTCTCACTGTCCCCTCAACAATTGATTGGTTTTATCATTTCTTTATTTAGATCGTACTGGTTCATATTCAAATTATGTACTGTTGAGTATTTATTTTAATGTTTATTAAAAGTTCTTTTTTTCATAACATTGTTATTTATCCGCTTTTCTCATGTTCCAGCATGGAAAATTAAGAATGTATAACCCAACCAGGAACACCGGAGCGAATTTCGGATGGGGGGGGGGGGGGGGGGGTGGGGGGTGGGAGTGGGGGGTGGGGGGGGGGGAGGGCATGACGGGCCGACCCTAGTTTATTAACACTCAGTATACAAACCACGAATACTATTCTCGATTGAGTCTCAATCGAGAATAGTATTCGTGGTTTGTATACTGAGTGTTAATAAACTCAATTTTTCACATGATGTGAAAAATATACGCAGTTCGCGTTTGATAAGATTATGCCCCCCCCCCCCCCCCACACACACACAGGCGGCCTGTACGAGGGGCATAATATTATCAAACGCGACTGGCGACTTTTACTTGATAACCCGCACATTCATTCAAGGGACGAACAAAGAATGACTAATGATGTGTAGTAACAACACTGATAATCAGATATTTTGACGAGAAACCAAGAAAGTCCTGACATTTCTCGCGGAAACTGGATACAAGAATGTCGTCGAAACATATTTAGGCTTGGTCTTTTATCAGACAGAGCAGCCCCATCCAATGAAAAAGATATGGGGGGGGGGGGGCTAACCCCCCCTTCCCCCCCCCCCCCCCCCGCTCCGGCGTCCCTGCCAACCCAACTCACTTTCCTTGCAGTCCGAAATAGTGTTCGCCCTCCGTGTAGGTGATTTATTTGGCGTTCAGTTTCAAAAAAATGTTGCGTGAGAGACTTCTAGTTTCGGAAAGGATACGGGCAGACATGAAGAGGACAGGGGCGACAGCCAGGATGGCTGCGGCCATTTGAATTGTAAAAAATTACTTCTAACTTCATTGTAAAATTTACCTTAAATATGGTAAAAGTACTGTCACTGGCAACAGTGGCGGCGCCATGGGGGGGAGTATGGGGGGTGGGGGTACTTACCCATCCTCTTTTTTTCGCCAAGCGTAGTAAAAAAATACTATCATTTTAATTTTTGTTTTGAACGTTGCGGTGTAATGGTGGGTATGCTTAATTCCATATTCCCAAGTGCACTAAATCAGAAAAGTTTTTAAATTATGTTTGTGTGCCCCCCCCCCCCCCCCCCCCCCACACACACACACACATTAGCTGCAAAGAACAAACAAGAGTCGAGGTCCCAAGTTGCAACAAGGCGTGTCGCGTTCAAACGGTCTGAAACATACCGCTTAAGAGTATTCGAGGAATGCTAGAATCTAGAGCGTGCAACGCATCCGTTTGGAATGCAGCCTACTTTCATTTTCGATCTGAGTGTCGTTTGGTGCTTTGTGCTCGCACTTTACAACAGCATTCTTCCGTTAAAATGTCACCATGTACGACGTTTTCTATAATTGAAAGACCTAACCAGTAAGTTTCAAAAGGATAAAACTGTTTTAATTTAATTGTCTGAGAATGCTCCAGAGAACACCATTTACAACGTAAGTTTTAAAACTTACGCGCGGCGGGCAATACCCAACTGTACCCCCTCACTTCTGTAACTCTGGCGCCGCCACAGACTGGCAATCCAATTGTTTTTTCCGTAAAATATTACGTTGGATGTATCGTATTGAAATACGTTTAGCAATGCCGACATAATTTTGTTCGAAGTTGAGCAAAAACGGAACACATGAGATTTCTCTTTATTACTCGAGAAGGTTGTAGATTTGTCAAACAGAGTATCTTAATATCTTCGCATGAAGATCTGTAGAGTTATTTGCCCTTGTTAACTAAGGGGGTGATTGAAAAATGTGTCTGTCCAACACATGTGCTGCTCTCGCTCTGTCATCATATGTTGGATTTAAATAATTTTTGTCGTGCTTGTACCTCAACATGGGGGAACGGACCCTTCGTAAGAATTAATGATTAAAAAATGTCTTCATACTCATTTCCGAGCAATAACTTTTGTACTGTTGGTCGCATGATGCTGATACTTCACACATTGGTTCCCCCATAATGGGACAGACAATGTTTTGTATTGATTTTGAGATCTGTAGGTCAAAGGTCAAGATCACTTGTTATAAATAGATTTTTGGTTTCAGTGTAATGACTTTAGTATCCTTCTACGTACAATGATATAACTTCACACACTGATTACCTATGAATTATCAATCATTGAGATAATGTTTTGCTATGCTTGTTTTAAATAAAAATGCGGAATGACTAAAACGAAACGATAATTCAACGCTTAATGGAGTCGATCCGCTTGAAATTAAAGCCTGCTCTACTTCTGTTCATATAATAATCAAGGCCGGGTAAGTAGTACTGTATGTTCCCCTACAGGGGCCAGTTGGATGACCTTGGTGGATGACCTCGGAAGTGACGTCATGTCACGTGATGTAGTGGCGCCATGTTGTGTTGTCATGGTAACCCGCGTGAGCGGCTATGTTGTGACGTCATCTCCATAGTGATACGTGGTGTAAGTGCGCATGCGCAGCGCGTGTTGTTAGGGTGATACGTGTTTCCGTCGTCCATTTTGTATACTGGAGGCCGCCATCTTGGTTTCTATGGTAGCACGTGATTGCTATGTTACCAATTGTTCTGCAATAAGACGGGGTATGTTTGGAGGGTATGTTCAATTGTAGAAGAGTAAATCTAATTACCACAAACAACCCGACAATCCTTCCAAATCACCAAAATCCACCCCAACTTTTACTATTTCGAATTCTTTCAGAATTCTCTGCTTCCATCTATATATGCAATAGTTTTTCTCTATCTGGCCCTGTTCCTTTGTTCTAGAGTATACTCCAGTAGCGTAGAAGAGCCTATTAGTTGGAACAGTTTTGCTTATTATTACTATATTTAGCTTTTCTGGTCTATTCGTGTTAGTTCTGACCCTATTCCAAGTACTCTTGTTGTTTCATTTATCTAGATCATTTATAACCAATCAGATTGCTTAATTTCCCATAATGCAGTTATCTCCCTTGTGTATAACAAAAGCCTATATCCAATCGCCATATCCCATGGAATCCCATAATTTTGAAAACACCTGTGGCTATGGAATCCCTTTTTGTCACATGTGCTTATGTGAAAAGGCACAATGTGACACAATATGCCCTATCACATAGGCACATGCTTTATGTGCCGATATGTGCTTATGTGACAAGGCACAACGTGACACAATATGCCCTATCACATAGGCACATACGGGTATTTGAGGATACCTATGGCCTGGTATTGTATTATTTGAGGATACCTACTAGAGAATCCCTTTTTGTCATATGTGCTTATGTGAAAAGGCACAATGTGACACAATATGCCCTATCACATAGGTACATACGGGTATTTGAGGATACCTATGGCCTGGTATTGTATTATTTGAGGATACCTATTGAGGATACCTATCGAAGATACCTTTTATAGGATACTTATCTGAGGATACTATATAGGCTGTACATATCCCTATAGGTCTCTTGCTGGCCCTTAGAACTATTAATCCACCTGATGTATTATGTTGTCCTATGACTGGTATAGGTAGTATGCAATGCTAGGCATAGGGGTACTGCCTGGTAGTTTACAACGGTGCTATAGTATGGCGGTATATACACCTATAGGCCCCTGTTAGTGCTTGGTACTATTAACCAACCGATTGCTTTGTTTTATTATATGGCTGGTATATGTAGTACGTTATGGTAGACCTAGTGATTTTGTGGGGGTGGTGGTAATGCTTGGTAGTTTAGAACGGTAGTATAGCATAGGCTGTACATATCCCTGTAGGTCTCTTGCTGGCCCTTGGTACTACTGATTCACCAGGTGCTTCATATTATTGAGCGGATATTCTGGGGTGGGGTCAATGCCTGGTAATACAGAATGGCAGCAGAGTATGCTTGGTATATTCCCCTATAGATCCCATCCTAACCGTTGATAGTATTAACCTACCAAATGCTTTGTATCATCCTGTTACTGGTAAAGTGGTACGTAATACCAGTAGTTCCTACCTTATTCCGAGTACTCTTGTTGTTTCATTTATCTAGATCATTTATATAAATTATAATTAACCAATTAGATTGCTTGGTTTCCCATAATCTGTATGCAGGGTTATCTCCCTTCTGTATAATAAAAACCTATATCAATGGCAATTTCCCCGGCACCCCAATTTCGGCACCCCTTTTTTGAAAAAACATATGACCTTCGGCACCCCTTTTTTCTGAAATGAGGATAAGAGTCGTATTAAAAATCCCTCAATGAGGGATTTTTAATACGACCCTTATCCTCATTTCAGAATAAAGGGGTGCCGAAGGCCATATGTTTTTCAAAAAAGGGGTGCCAAAATAGGGGTGCCTTCTGGAGAATCCCTTTTTCTGAAATGAGGATAAGAGTCGTATTAAAAATCCCTCAACGAGGTCTAATTTACTACGACTCCATGGGATATGGCGATTGGATATAGGCTTTTGTTATACACAAGGGAGATAACTGCATTATGGGAAATTAAGCAATCTGATTGGTTATAAATGATCTAGATAAATGAAACAACAAGAGTACTTGGAATAGGGTCAGAACTAACAAGAATAGACCAGAAAAGCTAAATATAGTAATAATAAGCAAAACTGTTCCAACTAATAGGCTCTTCTACGCTACTGGAGTATACTCTAGAACAAAGGAACAGGGCCAGATAGAGAAAAACTATTGTATATATAGATAGAAGCAGAGAATTCTGAAAGAATTCGAAATAGTAAAAGTTGGGGTGGATTTTGGTGATTTGGAAGGATTGTCGGGTTGTTTGTGGTAATTAGATTTACTCTTCTACAATCGAACATACCCTCCAAACATACCCCGTCTTATTGCAGAACAATTGGGTAACACAGCAATTACGTGCTACCATAGAAACCAAGATGGCGGCCTCCAGTATACAAAATGGACGACGGAAACACGCATCACCCTAACAACACGCGCTGCGCATGCGCACTCACACCACGTATCACTATGGAGATGACGTCGCAACATGGCCGCTCACGCGGGTTACCATGACAACACAACATGGCGCCACTACATCACGTGACATGACGTCACTTCCGAGGTCATCCACCGAGGTCATCCAACTGGCCCCTGTAGGGGAACATACACTACTACTCGGGTATTTTAGAAAACCGTTGCTTTTGATGATGTATCCAGTAACTGTGATCAAACAGAACAATACTCAATATAAAATAATGTGATCATGCTGTGGAACAAATCATTTATTGAAGTTGAACAGCTGAATAACTTTTCAAAGTTCAAAATTTTTTATAAATGGTCACTGGTCACAATGCACAATAAGTTGAAGGGAACAGTTGTAGCGGTAATAGTTTTTGTAGCGATGTAGCTACAACTGTTGTACAGTTGTAGCTACATTGCTACAGTTAAAAGTAGAAGTCCTGTCCCGAACTGTGCGCTTATCCAGGCTTAATTGCGCGTAGGAATTGCCATATCGGATGGCATCCAAAGCACGGCAGGTTCTTCTGGTTACTCTTAGCAAACACAGGCAATGTTTCTGTCAATGGACCTCCGGGTTACCCGGAGGTCCATTGGCTGAAACATTGCTTGTGCACAAGCCATATGCACAGAATTTGATAGCCTCACTATGGTCAATACGCGTAGATTAACGCACAGATCGATGTCCTATTTGTAGCTTTAACTGTACAAACAATGTTACCGCTACAAGTCAGTTGCGTTTCTACTCAGAACAATACTCAATATAAAATAATGCGATCAACTACAGTCTGTGAACATTCACGGTTACGGCCGAATTATATTCGAAAATATTCGAATTTAAGATTTCGAATCGAATCGAATATTGACTTTCGAATCGAATTTCGAATTTTCGCAGGAGACTACGAGAGACTTACCTAACCTTTTATGTCACCGTCGGGGGCATATGCCACGCTTTCAGTTGCTCTTGTTTATATAGCACCTGAATTTGAATTTATGGAATATCAGAGGTGAAATTTCAAAGTAAACAATTTCTCTAACTTTTGTAGCACCTTAAAAAACACCAACGAATAAAGAGATACTATGCACATATTTCCTTTGGTTTCACCACGATCTTTTGTTTTCACAAAATATGATGTTCTGCGATGTGATCATGCACATGTGAAAGCCACTCGCGGGGGCGTGGCTAGAGGTTTCCGATTGGGGGTGTAAGGTAGTGAATTTCCAACTAGGGAGAGGGACCAGGAGGGGGAACCCCCTACCGGTCCCTACCCCTAGTTGGAAATTCACTACCGAGAAAGGTTTTGAAACTGAAGCCATGAAAGGGGGCATAAAATTGATTCTAGTAACTGTAATGCCAACACATTTATAATAGAATTATCAAGTTATTATTCTTCTGGGAATTGAATATGTGCTAAACAAATGCCCAAGCTGAGAACTTTGAACAATTCACACTGTCCTAACATTAAATCAGATCTTATGCAGGAATGATCAATTTTCGATGTTTCATCATTTTGTAACTGTGGATGATGGAATTAACTGAGGATGACAATTTTACATAATGTGATTGTCTTGGAGTGCATTTCGAGGATTTTTTATTATTACGATAAGTAAACGTACTATAGAAATCTCGTACCGATTGATATCATACATACTTATGAAGCTCGATATTGCGTACACTGTAGTTGTAAATAGTAACAGTTAGAATTTTTACCGATTTTAAACCGAGTTGGGATTTTGGGAAGTAAAGGAGACATCAGCATCACCAAAGAAGCTCCAAAATCCAGATAGATGGAATTCCAACTACTCGTGACTTGCCCTCCGAATTTCCAACTATAGGACATTTTGGCCAGGATTGGGGGTGACAGTTGCTCGTCAATGCTCGGTGGTTTTCTCCGGGTACTCCGGCTTCCTCCACCCGTAACACTGTAACGGTTACGATTAGCCATTGTGCATAAGTATATGACCTTAAACACCAATAAATAAATACACAGCGTGCTATTTTGTACGTTTCTTCATTTTTTAATGATTGACAGCGTGTTGTTGGAGGAACCCCGAACAGCATTTATTGTTTCGCCGTTGTCTCCCATGAGATAATGACCTGAATTCAAATGTTTTTAACCCACTAAAGATATTCCTAATTTAGCAGTTCCTGGACGTTTTATATAGGCCATGTCATTGTCCATATCTACAAGTGAACGCTATTTTAGTGAATATCGGGAATTATCTCATGAGTGTGGATCTGAACGTTTTATTTTTCACGAGCGCTTGCTCTTTTCTCAACATGTGTAATAACATCTGTCATCCCCATTTCCTTGAATCTTGTGCCTGTCACAATTCCACCGAGATGTCGAAATTTTCAAAATATATTTGACTGAGCATATTTCCTTACCTTGACAGATCTGCAGTTGAGTCAACTGCATCTTCTACGGGAAACGTTGGGTGTAAAAAATTGGTGTCCTTAGCTTGTATTGACAATTCAAGTCATTTCAACCCCTCTACTGGAATCCATTGTGGCCATCACCAGGTAGAGACGTTGATTCCTTTGGCTGTTGTGTGTGGGGTGGAGCAATAGTTGGAGATCAAAACATTTCCAACATAACTAGCTAGGTTCAAAGCATCGCCACGTGCCAAAATGGCTTCTACCGCAGTGTCAGATTGCGGAATGTTCCTACTTTTCATTACGTATATTCTACGTGACCGCCAAAGACCCATTTGGGGCTTGCTTGTCTCTAGAACATTACCAACACGTTAAGATGGCATCCTGGCACATCGGGTCGCGCAGAGGAAGTGTTGGTTTTCTATTACCTTCTGAGCGGTGGTTCCAACACGTGCAGAGAAGTCAAACCCCAGTACAAAAACAAGACACCGTTATTCACAATAATCGCCCTGCAGATTCAAATTTCATTATTTTTCATTTCTTGCCTCAAGGAATATAGCTTATGCCGCCACACCCAATTTGAACAAGGTCAACCCGCTGGCTCCAAAGAGGGGTTGTAATATTAGCCAAAATGAAAAGAAAAATGTTTTGCAGGTTTTGTATTCTATTCCAGTTGGATTTAACCCTTTTCCCAACATAACGACCAAAACCGGCCAACGCTATTCCCAAAAACCACCATTCAATTTTCATTATTTTTTGTGTCGGGGCGCGGTTGCTCAGTAGGTAGAGGTGCAGGCTGCAAGCCGAGAGGTCCCCGATTCGAATCCCCCTGCGGCAACCGCGTTGTGTCCTTGGGCAAGACACTTCACTCTCATTGCTTACGTGGGGACACGGTTGCTTTGTGTACTAACACGTACTGCACGTCGATGGTGCACTTGTCGTCAACCAATGCAAACCCTGCTCGTGTGGAGTTAGTATGCTGGGGAGCCTGACAGTTGCTCGCTGTTGCTCGGTGGTTCTCTCCGGGTACTCCGGCTCCCTCCACCCGTAAAACTGTCCGACACGAGGTGACCCTGGCTGTCGAAAGTGCCGTTAAACCCTTATAAATAAATTTGTGTCAAAAATAGCTTATGACCCTCATTGGAACGAGCTCTTTGAGCTCGTTCCAATGAGAGGTCATAACCTATGTTTTTGACGCAAAAAATGAAAAACATTAGTTATTCAAGAATTTTGTTTGCAACTGTCGTCTGCCTTTCGTGTTAGGTAAAGGGTTAAAGGATTCCACTTTCAGACCACAAAGTAGGCGGCCGCCCGACATTCTAGTCTGCATCCACCACTGACGACGACTTACGATGATTGTAAAATTCAGTCAACATTTACTCCAAGACCCTTTTGTACCTGAACCCACCTATAGAGGAAGCGTTATCAGTTAACCGATGCGAACTGGTGCGAGAGAGAAATCGTGAAGTCGAACATGCACCAACAACTGCTTTTTAAGAATACCCAGGGCTTACAACTCTCTTTCTCGTCTTCCGTGTATAATGTATAAGGTCGTTTTGTAAATATGTTATGGTTGTTATACAGAAGCCGCTGTCAAGACCTTAGGCGGGTTAATATTTTATGGTACTGGTTGAAAGGGATAATCCAGCGCGTCTTGTCCCGTGATACCGGCCATAAAAGTTCTTCTGATCAATACGCCAATATTAATAAACCAGGATATAAACTGGACCAGCACTCACTTTCAGTTTCAAAAGCACTCTGCTTTCAATAAAGTACAACAAATACCTTAATTTCATTATGTCCCTGATCAACAGAAATATAATACTTTTATATTGATTTAGTCAGTCTGGAATTCAAAGTATAATTCCAAGTGTGGATAAATGCATTCAGACGTCGTGAAGCCGATATGTTTATACAAAACACGTAGTCAAATAGAAGATCTCCAATCGCGACACATAATTTACCCATTAACCATGGGAGCACTTGACAGTCCCCTTTGGGAAACGCGGAAAGTGAAGCAGAACATATTTCCGACGGTGAACAAGTTCTGCATTACTCGTAACTAGGGCTGCACGATATATCGATAAACCGATATATACAGGTATTCAAACCAATATTGATTGCATACCGGTGTAATTGTGTCGCCTCCCCCACGAAGTGGCGAGCGACGTACGGGGATTACTTTTGTCGTCTTGCGTCGTCTGCGTCGTCGTCCGCGTCACACTTTCTCTTATCCGCCACTCCTCTTTAACCTATGAATGGACTTTGATGAAACTTTCAGTGATTCTTTATCACATAATGGCATTGTGCACCTCCTATTTTATTTTTTGATCCGCTGTATTTTTTCCAGAGTTATGCCTCTTTTCCACTTAGAATTCTGTCTGAAATATTAAAATATAGTGCAGGCGACACACGTCTTCCATGGAAGACTCACATCTAAGTTTAAAATATATCGGTTTATCGTCATTATTTATTTACCCACAATTTAATTTTCAAGACGTCTTGAGTTTTTAAACTGTAGCCCCGAATGAATAATATTATCCCTTTATCCAAGGAGTCGTCTGCTTGTACTCTCGTAATATACAAATTCAGCAGTTGAAAAAATAAATTTAAAAAACTTCAACAAAACTATATCTTATAACCCCTTAATGGATCGAGCTCGTTGAGCTCGTTCCAATGAGGGGTGACATGATATAGTTTTGCTGAAATCTTTGGAGAAAATCTGATAAACTAATTTTGAAAATAATAAATTTTGATATCGTCTGCGTCGGGTAAAGGTTTTTCGAACCGCGTCATGAAGGCATGCTAATTCGAAGGTGATGCCTCGAGTCTCGATTGTGGCACCTGTGTTCATATATCTGAACAGTTTTCGATATACCGGTATACCGCGGTATTTTTTTTAATACCGATACCGGTATTCAGTTTTGAATATCGTGCAGCCCTACTCGTAACGTAGAACCCAATAATCAATACCGGGTGGGGAGCCTCTACTGTGGCACGCAAGTACATACATTTTGCCTGAAATCCGACTTCAAAGTTGTGTTGCGGTCACGATAAAGCTATAAAGTGGTTTTAAACACAAATGAATAAATAACACGTATTAGGGGGCCAGACAGCTTCTAAAGGGCATATGATTATATATATATGCACGCAACCACGAAATACTGAAATGCAGAGAAAGTTCTAAGAGCATTCTTTGACGGCATAAATTCCGATCAACTAGTTCCACGTGATATCATATTTGTGGGGTGCATATTGGTAATGACAGATGTGAGGACAGAAGTTTGCTCAACATTATAAGCTCATACACACATACCACAGGTGTTCAACATGTGCCAAGGATCATGAAAAATGGTGTATTTGAAAGTTTTTTGACAAATTATGTATTTTCCCATTATATAGTATTAAAAGAGAGACAAGGTAATGAACTCGCTGGCTTGGGAGATATCTGACTGCCTTATTCAAACTCACAAAGAAAAACCAAACACATTAATCTGTGTTTGTCATCCGATAGTTCAGACATTAAACTTTACATTGGTATACCATTTGCACAATTAGAAACTTGTTAACGCTAAAACGAGTCGTTTTTTAGGTCGGACACGGCTGTGGACAGAAAGTTGACTGGGACCGATCAAAACAATAGACCAAATCTATCAAACGGAACATCCCATTTTCCAATTACGATTGTCATTCTATCTAAACTTCACCACACTAATCATACAGAACGTTATTGGGGCTTCAGAACCTACTGGACGTTATAAAATTGAAAATATGTATTTGCAATTCTCTTCTTGCAATTCTCTTCAATACAAACCGAGATTTCCTTCCGTCGCCATACTTGTACGATATATCGCATCGAACTTGACCTCACCACTGCATTGGTAGATAAACCTGACCTCGCCATCCCATTGGTAAATAAACCTGACCTCACCATCCCACTGGTAGATAAACCTGACCTCACCATCCCATTGGCAGATAAACCTGACCTCACCATCCCATTGGCAGATAAACCTGACCTCGTCATCCCATTGGTAGACAAACCTGATCTCGCCAGTAGGCACATAGAACACATTGGAACTCAGGGGACGACTTGTCTCCAAGATAAATTCGATCCGTTTTAGCGTTAAAAAGTTTTTAACTGGTCAGGTGGTATTTCAATATAAAGCTTAATGTCTAAACTGTCGGATGAGATCAATATCACGCGTTTATTTTTTCTGTGAGTTTGAATAAGACAGATAGATATCTTCCATACCAGCGAGTTCATTACCTTGTCTCTCTTTCAACAAAAATCATGGGAAAATACAGAATTTGACAAAAAAACCTTCAAATACATCATTTTTCATGATCTTTGGCACACGTCGAACACCCCGTGATACATAATAAGCTCCAAGCCACAAACATCAGATTATGTTGCAGTCAATTCATCGTATATGTTCCAATAAGACCCTATCCGTAGCCCCCAAACCCACATCATGAAATGATAAAGGTTGACGACACTCTATCTAAATTCAAATCGTAAACTAATTTGAAATTTAAACAACACACTACATTCGGAACATCGTCTGCTGCACGTGCGAAAAGTCTAGAAAAATGAAGCGGTTTGCAAGTCACTCCGTTGGTGAAATAATTACCAAACTTAACGTCATTTCACAGCGCGTGGTGACATCAAACGACAACATATACTACTGAAATCTTAAATATAGACAAGTGCGTACAGTTATGATCACATTAGAAAAACAGGAAGCATGTACAGTTCAAGGGTCTTTTCTCTGGTGAGCTAAAATATTACAAACTGTGCAACATAGAATATGTAACTATGCAATCGAAATGCAATTGATGGTCATACCCGTGCCACACTGTTTGCCAAATCAGGTTTATTCAGATCACTTCTCCTAGGATTATATTTGAGTATTTCTGGGATTGTGTTGTTTTCAGCACAGTGGTACTTGGACTGAGCAAAAAAATCTTCCAGTCAACATGACCCACCATACTTTGGAGACAAAATCGTTTCCCCCACACAACATGGAAGTATTTTGTTTACATCAACATCATTAGCATAGTTTAAAAAAAAAAAATAACATGCAAACTTTTCTACGTTTTGGTACAATATTTCGAATTTCCATGCCTCTGCCCATGCAAATACAGATCTGTTGACATTGAGTTTGAGGACGTTGGACCTCACAATAATGAGAATAACCGCCAAGAAAAACAATTAATGTTGAGAGTGAGTTTATTAAACATTTAAATTATAAAGACAAACGTTGCAGCTCTTGGCATGTGTTATTTATGTCACAGAAGGCAAATAAATTGAATATGTATCATAAGATTTAATTAATATCCCTTTTGCACGTTGTGCTATTTGCCCATTTTCTTCACATTCTTTCTGTTTACATTCCACTTTGGTGGTAGCGATCTGAATTATTTTTAGTCATCAAAATTTGTTCACAAGTGGTTGCCATGTTCCAATTTATGGGAGAGTATAGGTACTCTCCCATAAATTGTAACAAGGACAATCCATATAGACTGAATAATTTAGATTCAAAGATAACATGAAGGACATCCACATAATCTGAAGCCTTGAGGTGCAGTATCTGCACTTTGTAGTAATGCCCAAATATGACATTTCAGCACTCTACCAGTTAAGGGGTCGTCCAACCTAACTTTGGTCAATTTGTTGACATTGTTCCCAATGCCTCAGAAACAGATAAGAGAAGTAAGGAAAGGCAAATTATATATCAAAATAATGAGTAAAGTGCATAGAAAAGGTACATATAATTTTTTCAGGAAAAAAAGTGAATTTTATGATTTTGAAGAAGATTAATTTGCCAATGGCGTAAGTAACGAACCGGTAAAACCACAAAATAATCGGTAATTCGAAAGCCTTGTCCTCAATATAATGATAACATACTACATACTCGGAGAAAGCATTTTTTGGACACACACTCTGGTGGGTTTTGATGTTTGAACGTAATAACACCAACACAAATTTTGGATGTTCCGGATGTGGCCATGTTTCAATGATGTTTATTCCGGTCATGTGATTACGATGGTGTTCTTTCAGAAATACTCAATTTGGGCAATCGTAAGAATGCAAGGACGTGATCACGCCCTTTATTTGTTCGAGACAGTGTATGAGCGGATTTGCAAACAGGTGACAGCAAATACTTGAGCTGTTAATGTCATAACTGCAAAATATGGTTCGAAATTCCCTCTCGTGTTTACAGGCCGTCTGAACTTTTTTGTTGACAAAAAATCTGAATTATTGCGCACTAGAAAGACAACATGAACCACTTGTAAAAAAATAACCGAGTGTATAAAATCGGGACGATACACATAAAATAAGGCAATACTCATAACAAAGTAAGCAAAATGCTTCAGAAATCACTTTTTCACGAAGTATATTCCAAGTGACCTGGAATTATATTGAGCGTCTTGATTTTCCCCGATGTTGTGAAGTTATTTACTTCCTAGTAACCATGGAATTTGTCGCGGCTCTGTTTGAAGTCTGCAAAGGACCGATTCAAATTGGTTTGAAAATGATGCATTCGCGCTTTTAAATAAGGTGTGATTGGACGTGCAACCAACCATACTAACACAAGCGTCGATCAGTGCCTTTTGTCAACGTTTTACACTGACAAATGTGACAAATCTCCTTCACCGGAAACTATCTCCCAATTTGCATATCACAATAAACATAACCGCTGTCAGCGTGACCGTGTGGTCAAAACCGAAACGAATTATCGAATCCACGGTCAAAATTAGCTGCAACTGGCTTTTAAACAAATGAAATACACGAAATATTCGCAATTTCTTCATTATCCATGCCGAGTTACTTTTTAACCAGACCACATGCGTTCAGTTTCGTTTGTCGGCATCAAACTGATATTGTTTGTGATAATTAATAGTACGAGAAGGCGAAAGAAGCCAAATATTTCCCATCATCTATAAATTAATTAAAATTGATAATTCCTTTTATTTTACTCAAATTATGAATTGATAAGGTGGGTGTGTTGCGATTATGCCCCAGACCTGGAAGTTGTAAAATCAAAGGTGCATCTAGGGCCGTGCAGTGGTGACCTCTGCCCTCTTAGTCTTACCCATTCATCATTATATGTACCAACATTCTCCCTTGTATCTCAACCACTGCTACTCCAATTTGATGGATATTTGGTGTTCCACATTTTTTCAGAGTTGTGGTACTTTTTCACTCTTTTGAGTTAGAAAATTTTGTTTATAACTAGTTGATTTGTTACAATTTGTTGGAAAGTGCCTGCTGATGCCCTCAAATGTATTGCTACAAAATATTTCTGGTGAAGATTTCGTTCCTATTACTTATCAAGCAATAACCTAAAGGATATTCTGTATAAAGCCACCAATCTGATGTTTGACACTTTTATCGGAGCTGTTATGGAGGCTTATGGAACTCAAAATGTTGATTATGGCAGGACTTTTCTATTCATCCATTAATCGACAAATTAAGTGTTATAGTTGGAAGTAAGAAGCATGAAAGGTCCAAAACTTAAAGTCTAAAAAGAATGTTTTGCAATGTAACATGATTTTTGCAGATACACTTATTTGGAGGGTTACCTGTCTGATAGTGTTTGGAACATGTGTGGCCAGGATCTTCAAAAAGAAAAAAGAGTTAAACTTTGAGAAAAAAGGCATATGCCTTGAGTGCCGGAGGTAGAGTCATACAAGGAAGAGGAGCCCCCCCCCCCCCCCCCCCCCCCCCAGGAAATTTGTTGTGTCAAATGGAGCTCACTTGTCACCTTTTGGGGATTGCTTTGTGTACTGCATTCTTGAAAACAATATGTGAGACCCTCTGGATGTGCCCTTCTGATCTCAATATGCCAATAAGCCTCCTTGGGGAAAGTACATGCAATAATGGTTATGTAAGGTTGATTTGATGTGTTTTGAATAACAATGTACTTTTAAGTACATTAGTTGGTTTATTGCAGTGACAGGTTACAGTTACCCTTATTTCTTCTCCAACAGATATCATGAGTATATTGGTGTCCAAGAGTAAACAAAGCTATTATACTTATTGATAAACCAGACAAATTTAACAGTTTAATCACTATCAAATTGATGCATGGGATAAAAGGGGTTGCAGTGCAAGGGGTTTGTAAATATATTTATTCAACTACAATGTATGACTTTGCAGTGCATTCTACATAGGAGATTATCATAGTTTCTTTCCAAACCAACACAGTGACACATACATCTTTATATTCGGAGACACTCTTTTGTCCTTCCATACTTCTTGTGGACTCATTCAAGTTGACCTTTGTTGAACTCCCCAATTCAAAACATAAACAAAAGAAAATGTCTGCCTTCAATCACTGAGCACTCCACTTCCAACATTTGGTCTCAATCTTTATTACTTTCATGAATTAGGAAAAGATTTCTTCGAGTATGTACTTCAATGTTTATAGAATACAGCTGTTGTTTTATTTTGAGGTATTTTATTGTAAAAAGTTTGTTCTCTTACTTATGCCATAGCAGACTTTCAGGTGGTGCTATTTACACATGGCATCAGTTCCATGGCAAATTTCAGTTTCCACACGTTCTATGTTTCATTCAAAGAATTTTGGTATATAATTTATTGGGGTTATTCATTTTGGGCCTTTTTAGACTTGAAAGCAAATTGCATGAAATTTGACCAAAGTTAGGTTGGACGTCCCCAAAAGGCAAACATTTGACTATCTGGAACTATTATTAGGCTGCAAAGTTTTTCAGTCGTTCGACGCATGCCATTCATAAAGTAAAATTATTTTCTCAGTTTCAGACAAAGTTGCCGATTTATCCAGACACAATAAGTGTGAAAACACCCTTCATCAACAGACCTGCATCGTCTAGTTATTCATGTGACAGCTCTCAACAATTTGCTGTAATTTGTTTTGGATTTTCTTGTGAACAATACGTTCTGATCACTGTCGGTAAAGGAGTAACAGAGCGTATTTTTCATAGATGGCTCCCTTGAACGAGCTCGTGTAGCTTGTTGCAAGATGAATGCATTCGATGTATGAGCTGTGTTTTGAAGGGAATAAGATGTCACTTTTACAATCAATTAATGTTTCTTTGTTTGGCGTGAGCAGACCACACTTGCCAAACGTTTGCTCGAAAACTTCCGAGTTCTGTCGGGGGGGGGGGGGGTGGTGATGGTGGGGGCTGCAAAAAAATGCCAGCATATAAGGTCCGGATGGGTGGGTGTGTCCGAGCCCCAAAGTGCAGTTTTTGCCGGTGTCATGCAATTTTTTGCCAAATATCAGTTTACAGGCAAGTAATTACAACCAAAGTGAACTCAAGCGCTCAGATTCATAACTTAGAACAGAATAGAGCATTGATAATGTGTTGGGGGCCCCATGTTAGAATTTTTTCCCCATGTTTTACACTTCATTAGGGGATGGGTCCTGTTCTGGGTCTGGCAAAAATTTGCAAAACAAAAAAGTGATTCCCAGCTATTTGGTCATGATTTTCACTCCTTTATATTTCTACAAAGGCAGTTATTAGTGCTGTGTAGCTCCTATTATTTGATTCTTCTGTAAGCCTCAGGGTGCCTCATGCCATTGGTCTAGTTTGTTTCCATGTATGGAATAATTGGAAAGATTGATAGAATACAAATCTTGATTGTGGAAAACGTGTATAATTTCAAGGTAAATATGATTCTAGTGACACTAACATAAATAAATAAATAAATAAATAAATAAATAAATAAATAAATAAATAAATAAATAAATAAATAAGAGGCAATTCATCTCAGACAAGCCACCCTGGCATGAGTCAAAGAACTTCAGTATTAGGTCTCTCTCAGACCAGCTGTACAAACTAAACATTTAACCGAAAAGTAATGAAATGAAAAATAACTATTTCTTGTGGACAGTTGAAGATATCCAAGTGGGAACAATATATTTTGGGCAGGGCTTCTTGGTGGTGGGATTCGACTGGTGTCTGAATAGAATAGACATGTTGTACATCAGGGTAAGGGTTGTGTTGCTTGGAACATGAATGGGTGTATATCTGCAATTCAGTTGGTGGAGGCGGGTTCCAGTGGTTACCTGGGGGCCTGATGCTGCATTTCCGTTGTGGCTTTATATGCAGAGAGATTGTTTTGGGGCCATCTGTGGCTAGGGATGCCTTGGATGCCCAAGAGCAGGGCTGGGATATCGGACAAGTTGGTTTGCGGCACCTTTCATGTTTGGGAAAAGTATTTTTTATTTTTTTTTATTGATTTAGGTAATTTGAACACTTCGTTAAACAGATTTTATAAATTGGGGGTGGGTCCCCAATTGTCTTTGAGGAAAAACTGCGCGGGAGGGGTGGGTGTCCAAGACATGACTGGCAAAAATTTGCATTCCTGGGGTGGTGGGTCCCAAAAATTGAAAATGTAAAAAATTCCACCTTGTATCTGTAATTTTTTTTGCCCCCCCCCTCCCCCCCCCCCCCCCGGTTCTGTCGGTATTTTTTTCAGCCAGCCAGATGGTTCGCTCACACGGCGGCTAATTGACTCGTTGTTAACGAGAGAAACAGAATTCACTGCAATCAGTAAATTCGGGTCTGTGTGGAAATGGTAAAAGCATCAGAACTGCACTATATAGAGAGATAATTTATGGAGACTTATTTTCAGGAGTGAAATATTGAAGAAATCAGAAATTGGCATGGCTGACAATTTTCGTCATTGGAGGAGAGTTACAGGAAAATTAGCTCCCCTTAATTTTCTGAAGTTCTCAGTAAAATTAACATTACGAGTATGGGAACGTCGTATAAAAATTGAAATTTTGAGATGTTTGTTAAGTTGTATAAGGTATCACAGAACTAAATATTTTCCCATAGGCGACCATTATAACATTTATGGGGAAAAATATGATCGCATCACTTTAAATTAAATATTTAAATACCTACATAAAGTACAGACCTTCACAGAACGTTCTCCGGCCAGAAAACAGAGGGTCTTGCAACAAATAAGAGAGAAAATGCACCAGGAAGTGAAGTACCGTCCTTGAACTCAGTTTTTTTCTGGGAATTCCCAACAAAAATACACAAATAGTTAACCGAATTTTTTAGACCCAGAATATACTTAGAAAATCTCTTTTTTTTCTTGTGGAATATTCAGTATTGTTGTAAAAATCTAATAAAATGTTTTAACAGTTTTCTTAAGCAAAAAGTTTTTTTTAAGAGTCTTATTTTAGACTATGATGCAATATCCGAGTGCAGCATTTCAAGGCAGATCACTCTAAACCAAAGATTTAGTTCCGCGATACCATTATCGGTGTGCGCATCATTTCACAAACTTGATGCATTTTCCTGCAGTGTGGTATAAAAACACAGAAGATGGCGTGTTACAATATTTTTCTCCCAATTAGTTTGAACATTTGACTATTATTTTCCGTTGATACCCATTTAAAAATAAGAAAACGGCGTTTTTCACCATCTTTGTTGTTATGTAACTTTTTCTCTGTTTTTTACATCAACAGTGTGTGTATCGTGCAATATGCTATTCACATTTTGCTAAAGATCACTCTTAGCCATCTACATATTTGATACATAAATACACAGAACGACACACGCGTGTGAATGGGTTAATCGATATGGCACGAGTGTCAGCGCGGAGTTTTATCCTTCCGCGATAGCACAAGTGCCATATCGATTAACCTATTCACACGCGGGTGTCGTTCTGTGTTTATTACACGCCCTCGCGTCTATAAAAGCAACTACGAGAAGGACACTCAGCAATTCATTTGACAACTGTCAACAAAAAGAACACATTTTATCGCGCTCAAATTTGCGAGGGGAAACCGTGTTACTATTTCGTCCCTTGAGTTTCAATGAGTTCTATGTGCCTACTGGCACATAGAACACCTTGAAACTCAGGGGACGATTTTTAGCTATCGCTATCTATTTAAGTTGTAATTGCGTTGCACCATTTGTGGAAAATTCGAGTGAAATGTCGCTTCTATTTAAAAATAGTCCGTCAACGATTTCCGTTCCGCACATATTTCATTTTCCGTACGGTTTAGTGTTGGTGTAGATGGGGATTACATGGAACAGGCGTGTAATAAAAGGTGTATAGCTTTAAGTTTGTTTATTTGTTTACTGGAGTATAACTGTACTTTCAATAGCTTGGATCATATCATATCGGATGGGTGGAGGAAGTCGCAGTACCCGGAGAGAACCACTCAGAAATAGTGAGTAACTTTCGGGCTCTCTAATTCACCATGTTGACACAAGCAGTTAACACTGCACTGCAAAAAGTATAGGTTCTCTTTAGAACCAAAACTGGTTCTAATCTTGTCCCTGAGGTGGAACCAGTTCTGTTTAAACAGTATTTATTTCAAATCAAATAAATTTATAAAGATTAACATTAAATATTAACAGAATTAAACATAAATTGAGGGGGGTTCAGTCGTAAGTTTAGAGCTTATACGAAGTTGTCACAAATCATTATGAAGCAAAGGAGATATGAACAGTTGGCATATCGAACTTGTTTGGGTTCTATACAGAACCAAAACTGGTTCGATATGCCAACTGTTCATATCTCCTTTGTTTCAAAATGTTTTGCGACTGCGTTGAATAAGCTCCAAGTTTACTGCTGAATCTACTTCAGTTCATGTAATATTCTGTTAAAATTGAATGCTAATCTTGGTAAATTTATTTGATTTGAAATATATACTGTTTAAACAGAACTGGTTCCATCTCAGGGACAAGATTAGAACCAGTTTTGGTCCTAAAGAGAACCTATATTTTTTGCAGTGTGGTTGAAGGTAAGTGTTACGTTGACATGTTGTGGATCTATGGTCGACGCGTTGTATGCCCTGGATTCAACCAATGCTGACACTACTTGTGCTAGGGATGATAAATTAGAGACCGCTACAGTTACTCCGTATTGTTGAGTGCGTCCCTGTTGGTACTCTGGCGTCCTCTACTCGTAAATTTGTTCAACTTGATATGACACAGACTGTTACAAGTGCCTTCGGCGCGTGGTTAACCCCACTTCACCACGAGTGGTGAACATTTGGTACACCATGCTACTTTGGGTATATTTTATTTATACCATGATTGTCAGATTATTAAGAGTCTCTATCGTTTTTTCCCGATTTTACAGACCAGCAGCCGTACATACGTGCGAATTTGTTTTTGTTTAAATGAGCGTCGGTGGGCGGTACTTCGGCTGTCATTTTATCACCCAAACGAAATAGAAAAAGAAACAGGACCTTTTTTTATTTTAATAACATAATAACATACTATTGCGAGTTATGGATGCTTTATTAACATGAGACAATGCATGTTTGTTAATTTTTTGTGTTTTATGGGGTAAACTCATTTAAAATCGTAATAAATAATTGCCACTTTCATTTCACTCTTCGCGAAGCGACGCGCGATCAATTTAGGCAAGTTCGCATTCAGGTCGACGTCACCAAAGGTCAAGGATGTAGTTCCACTGTAGATGTAAATTTTAACTATTGAAATCCCATTGCCGGCGTGTTCACCACGGTTGGTGTATAAAACTAAAAGTTATGTTATAGGCTTTTCATATATAGTAGAATAGGTAACCATGGTATAAAATACAGGCAGTGACATTTCCATTATTATAAAAGGCTAGGAGGTGGGATTTGCTAAACAAAATTCCCGGGAAGAAGAAAAACTTGCAAATTACTGTAACAACACATTCTCTAAACAACGAGCTAAAGTGGACAGTTTTTCAGATGTTTCTAATTAACTTGGCACAAAAAGACAAATTCCTTTTGTAATTTTGAAGAAACGAAAACAACACACAGCACCGAGATTAAAAATAACAAAATGAAACTTCGCTTTATCTTCTACTGATGTCATAGGCGTTTTCTCAAGAATTGCATCCTTCTTAATTGGACCTTCCTCTCTCGACTAATAACTTCACCGAAAGCCGCTCTTCGTGATGATATAACTCAGTGTTTGCTTTTGTAAACAGCATTTAAAGGTTTTCATACAGGCATCAGATCATCGTTTTTCAGGAAACCGGAAATAACGTCTGTGTATAGCATGTGACATGTTGTATAAGCAATCAGAACTGGGTGTTTGTGGCTCCGCCGACTTTTCTGAGTGAAGAAATACTTGTCTGAGGTTCGGGAATGCATCAGTGTCTTATAAAATGCAGTTTCCAGAAATTATGAAAAGTAAACTCAATGACCGCCTGGGTAACCCAAGTGCGCTTGACCAATATTTTGAACTTTCAGCGATTCTCGACTCATTTAGTGCTGGTCCCAGATCCATAGGCCATACCATGCTTGAAATATGATCGTGACCCACTTTCAAAACTTTAGCTAGTTGCAATTTTTTTAATAATGAAATACATATATGACTTTCGGAAGTGCATTGGGGAGAATAAAATGCAATTTCCTGCAAATCTGAAAAATGCACTCAATGACTCTTGGGTGATCTCAGGGACGTGGACTCGTTTTTTAACCCCAGCGTCTTTTTACACATTTGATGTTGGTCTCAAGTCCATGGGTCATACCATGCTTGAGACATGAGCTTGACCTGCTTTCAAAATATTTGGTCCAGTCCATTTTTGTAGTGTAAAATACATGTACGAACTCCTGAAATGCATAAGAGAGTCAATTTTTAAAAATGCATTCCATGACTCTGGGTGACCTCTGTGGCCTTGATCCATATTGTGAACCTCCATTGAGCTTCGACTCATTTGGTGTTGGTCCCAGATCCATAGTTCATACAATACTTGAGATATGAGCGTGACCCACTTTCAAAACACTCTTTGGGACACACGCTATACCCCAAGACAATGAAAATTCTAGCTGAGTACTCGTGACTTCTCGTGACTGTCTATCAGTACACCAAACAGCATCAGATTTGTAGCCGAGTTATGGTGCGGATAAAAAAGTGAAAAAGAAGAAGAAGAAACAAAAGCAATAGTCTGTGTTTGTGTACTAGGGTTTAATCCCGGGAAATGAAATTCCCGGGTTCCCGCTTTCGAAAGCCGTCCCCGATAGCCGGGAAATCTACAGCATGGAACCGAGAATGGATCGTGGTACTGTTTGTGTATTGAACTAAAGTTTTCTGAATTGAAACTTTGCAGGAATTCGTCAGCCCTTCCCCACCTGAAATTTTTACAGTCCTGATTCCTTACGAACCATTTTGAAAACATCACTGTAGTTCTCAACCAGGTCTGGATCATCCCCCTCCCTCCCCCCCCCCCCCCTTTCAACAGCAAGATCTTCTTCACCCGCTTCACAGTTCAAACTCGTCTTCATTTTTAGAATCATTAGTATCTCTATTCACTACCACCTCCAACATCAACACCCTTTTTCACAGCCGCCATCGGTCTCCTCTGCTTAAAGCAGAGGAGGCCGGTGACGGCTGTGAAGTGGGTGTTGATGTCGGGGAAGGTAGAGTTGATAATGTGAGTTATTCTGAAAATAAAGACGAGATTGAAGCGTGTTTGGGCTTTCATACTTATCTTAGGAAAAGAGCTATTCCGTTTGGAGATAGGAGATTGCCAATGAAATATGCTCGTTATCACTAAAATAAATACGTCATGTTACCCTCATAAATTTGCTTGATATTACCGGAAATTTTCCGGTTCCGGGTTCTGAGAGTAATTTCATTCCCGTTCCCGGTTCCTAAAAAACAGGGAATATATTAAACCCTAGTGAGTACACACAGACATATGAGAGTCGAGAAAATTACGGCTTTTTGGCACGCATTTTTCAAACAAATTCGAAGATGTGAGAGGATAAGGAGAGGGCCACCTTATTCGAGTAAAACTCTGCGAGGCTCATGTCAGTAGTATTCCGCGGTCTTTGCATAGCTGATTATCATTTGGATTATTTGGTAACCCTTTACCCAATGTAACGTCCAAAACCGGCCAGCACTATTCTCAAGAATCGCCAATTATTTTTCAATATTTTTTAATTATTTGTCTCAAAAACATAGGCTGTGACCCCCCATTGGAACGAGCTCCTCGAGCTCGTTGCAATGAGGCGTCAAAACTTATGTTGTTGAGACAAAAAATTAAAAAAAAATAGTTATTCAAGAATTTTTTTTGCAAGTGTCATCTGCTTTTCATGTTAGGTAAAGGGTTAAAGACCCCATTTGGGTGCGGTGGCATTGCGGTAACCGGTTCTCGTCAGATCACCGAAGTTAAGTAAAGTCGAGCCCGGCTAGTCCTAGGATGGGTGACCTTCTGAGCGATCGATTCGAACTCCCGATTGTCCACATGGAGGCACGATGGCGCCGTATACTAAGGCGAACTGCACGTCGATGGTGCGCATGTCTGCAACCAATCTAACCCTGCATGTGCTGCAGTGCGGAGTTATACGATGTTGGGGAGCTGGCAGCTGCTCGTCGTTGCTCGGTGGTTCTCTCCGGGTACTCCGAGTTCCTCCACCCGTAAAACTGTCACCGACACGATGTGACCTTGGCTGTTAATGTGTCGTTAAACCCTAATAAATAAATAAATAAATAAATAAATAAATAAATAAATAAATAAATAAATAAAGACCTCAACCTCTACCAGACAAAGCTATCCGTGGTAGATTAGGTCCGCAGCAACCACTTGTTTTTGCTATCAACAGTGTGTTCAGAAGGCGTTGTAAAATTCGGATTCTTTACAATCAATCGATACTCAGTTCGAACATATAAAATAACTTCATTATCTATAATTAATTCGAAACAA
Source organism: Pictodentalium vernedei (assembly GCA_031216915.1). Lineage (NCBI taxonomy): Eukaryota > Metazoa > Mollusca > Scaphopoda > Dentaliida > Dentaliidae > Pictodentalium > Pictodentalium vernedei. The sequence continues at coordinate 102,559,843 of CM062292.1, forward strand.
ACAACTCCTACACACACGGGAACCTGTACTGACTTCATTACCTGAAATTATAGCACAGGGGACTTGGTACAAATAAAGGAACTGAATCATCATTTAACGGGGAACAAGTGCGATTTAAAGCCAAGATCAATAGCATCATCACATATTTAACATCACCAATATAGTACTGGGCGAAATGTGAGTCACCAAAACCTTAATGACAACAGATGGAGAAGTCCGCAGTCAATTGGTATGAAATGCACAAGCAGAGAAGAGGAACAAGCAAGCTCTCAGGCTACTAGTCTGAATGCGTTCGGAATTCGACGCTTTTATGGGCTGTTTGTTACCCACTTTTCGTGGAGTTCGCGAACAGACGACCGCTGATACAATGTGATGTCCCTTTACTCACAAAGATATCCAGATATTCTTTCGTGCTCCAGTTATATATATTCCAATAGATAAATATTTAATTTATCTTGGAATCATCAAGATATTAACACCATTTGTGGAACAGCGGAGCGTGATAATAAAGCCACAGCTCTTGTGACTTTTCATCGGGGACGTGACACCCGCTACTTATTCCCAATTCCTTATTCGACATTCGTTATCAACCGCTTTTTTTATCATAAAACCACAGCTTCAGTGATTTTTCATCGGGGACGTGACACCCGCTACTTATTTTCTGTTCCTTATTCGACATGGATTTCATCGGTTGATAACGAATGTCGAATAAGGAACTGGGAATACGTAACGGCTGTCACGTCCATCTTTTCATTCATAATGAAAATATAAAAGATTCCTTTGAATCAAGTCACGATTGCGAAACAATTCTTGCGTTGATTCAAAGATAATGAATGTTTATCGATTTTTCAGATTCGGGCGGATGAAATATTTCAATTGGTTGGAAAAGCACCTCGTGTGTAGCCTGAATATATTTCATTATTAAAATGTGACTTAAATGTCACCTGATTTTTTCGTCCAACACCGTAGATTCTTGTATTGTTTCATCTGTTTTTTTTTTTATAAATGCCATTTTTGTTGATTCTGGGTAAATAAATAAGATACGAACAACCCAGTCACCTCCTTATTACAACAGGCAGTAATTATAACCGTATGGACGTGAATGTCTGTCCAAATTAGAGGAAATTATTTATTACAAAAATTCATCTGTTAGAAGCATTTCTTTATTTATTTGGGGTTAACGACACTTTCTACACACAAGGTCACCTCGTGTCGGACAGTTTTACGAGTGGAGGAAACCAGAGTACCTGAAGAGAACTACCTGGCACGGCGAGCAACTGTCAGACTCCCTAACGTACTGACTCCACACAAGCAGGGTTAGCATTGGTTGAAGATAAGTGCACCATCAACGCGCAGAACGCCTTAGTACATCGTGCCCCCACGTGGTCAATCGGGATTGAGCGCCTTGCCTAAGGACACAACGCAGTTACCACTGGCGGGTATCAAACCGTGGGGCTTTCGGTTTTAAGTCCAATGCCGTAATCACTAAGCCACCGCTATCCCTTGGTCACAAGAATTAATTACGGTTGAATTGTGACACGCCCCTCAAATTTTCTTGCTAAAAATTACTATTGCTTCGTATGTTTTTGTTCACTGAAAAACAGTTTATTGGGTCTCAACTCTGTTTTTTTCTTTTTGTTTCCAGCTGAAGTACTGGAGATTTCAGAAATTTTGATATATCGATGACGATTAGGAGACGTGTAAATTTGTAGTTATAACACTTATACTTCAGCTGGGTTTAACCCATGACCTGCAAACTTCTTAATCACGGGAATTGTCGGCATGCCTGAGAACCAAAATATACAGCTTATATCAACAGTATTGCACGTCAGTGCAGGCCTGTAACTATCTTTAGATATAAGGGCAGTGATTCAGCCATTTGGAGGGGCTGGAAGGAAAAAAGACCCAAATTAACAAGCAAAAATCCGCTCGGTCCCCTAAAAGTCCTGAATTCTACCATCTTCTTGGGGTGTCAATTAACTCTTTACCCAACGTAATGGCCAAACCAGACCGGCCAGCGCTATTCCGAAAAATCGCCAATTAATTTTCATTCAAGTTTTTTGTCTCAAAAACATAGGTCATGACCCCTCGTTGGAACGAGCTCGTGGAGCTCGTTCCAATGAGGGGTCATAACCTATGTTTCTGAAACAAAAAATGAAAAAAATTGGTTATTCAAGAATTATTTTTGCAAGTGTCGTCTGTTTTTCATGTTAGGTAAAGGGTTAATGAAATTATAGATGGCATACCACGTTGGGTGAAAACTGACGTTCTTTCGAGCCTCAAACTGTCTCCTAATAACGCAGTTTGGGGGCTTATTTTTCGGTCACTCCAACGCGAGAGGGACACAACCTCCACACTTTTCCCTTCTGAAGACGTCGAGCTTCGGGATATGCCTGCAGCATAAAATTCTTGGACCTAACAAAAGATACCGGTATCCCGATTTCGAATCGTACCGAATACCAACTTGATATTCGAAATCGAATCGAATCTCGAAGCTTCGCAAGGCCCTAGTGACCCCCCCCCCCCACACACACACACACACACACACACCTTCCTCGATTTACTCACTTGCTTCAGTGTTACTTTGGCATCATTGGGTCGATGAAAGTGATCTGGACTGCAAATGTTAATGTGACTATAAGCTGAAATAAATGCTTATGAAAAAAAACAAGATCTTCTCATCTGATTAGGCCTACATTGTTTCAGGTTACCGCATTGACAAAATCATTTTCAAACAAAAGCCGGGTTTTCAAGAAAAAAGGGGGCATAAATCCTTTGGAAGCCAAGGGAATTAGATGAATATGGAAGTTGCCAATGTTCTTCTTACTAATGTATGCCTACACAGTACAGTCGCCGTGGATTGGTCATAATCCACACGTGAGCAGTGGTATTATTTATTTATTTATTTATTTATTTATTTATTTATTTATTTATTTATTTATTGGTATTTTAGGTCACATACTTATGCACACTGGATAATTGCGACCGTGACAGTTTTACACTTGGAAGAAACCGGAGTACCCGAAGAGCACCACCGAGCACCGACGAGCAACTGTCAGCTCGTCAACATTCTAACTCTGTTCAAGCTCCGCTCAAGCAGGGTTACAGTGGTTGAAGACATGTGCACCGTCGACGTGCAGTACGCCTTAGTGCATGGCGTCATCGTGCCCCCACGTAGGAAATCGGGATGGGCGATGATATCCACGTATGCCTTTAGCAGGTAATAAAAATCACCATCAGGAAAATTTTAATTAATGAAGCACCAGATTGTATCGGATGCTTCATTATTTTAATTTTTATGCTTATTCCTGTAATCAGTGTTTGCAATCTAATGTATTTGCGTCCTTGGACATACTGCCCACCTCGTGGAAAGTGAGCAGTCCACAGCGGCCGTACTGTAGCAAGTTGCGTGAAAATCCAATGGCAGGCCCCCGTCCCTGCGGGCCCAGAGGCTTCAGCCTAGTCAGCCTTATGAATAATACGACCCTGGCCAGAAGCCACTAACTTTCAAAGCTTTCAAAAAATGAGGATACGAGAGCAAAAGCCAACATTTTCCTTGCTTATGTTTCGTATTCAGTCAAACGCAAATAATATGTTTATATAAATTTGTTTCATTCGTGGGGACTTTCCAAGAACTTGTAATAAAACAAAATTTGATTTTCATATTCAGACCACCAAAAAGAATGTAGTCCTCAATCAGTTAATTAATTAACATATACCGGTACTTTTAATTGAATCGGGTACTACAGACTTCCATTTCTATAACTGACTGTGTGTGATGCAAGTGTGTGATGCATAAGAACGATAAACGCCAGAGTTTTTATTGTGAATTCTTTCTTTAAACAGTGCAATAATCCAGTTTGGCCACGAACGAAATAGGAAAATATGTTACAAAACCCTATTCATATCACTGTTAAATGATACCAACACGATTTACTGACGCCTCATCACGGCCTTAGTGAAACAGGCATTATATATACTACTCAAAGTTTGCTAAGCACCAAGTATATCCAACTACGTGTTTTACGTTTTAGTTGAAATATTGTAATGCAAAGTGTATATATTTTATATTTAATTATATCTTTAATGATTTAAGTACAGAAATTAAGATTTTATTTGTGTTTGACATTATTTTTCAGCTTTTGAATACGATAACCATGGAAAATGGATATTATTGGTAAAAGGGGAAATTTTTCAATTTGCCAAAAAGTTGACGGAGCGAACTGGTATGGGTTCAATATCGAGTATGAGACCCATTACTGTTACTTACAGCTTGACAACGCCTTCTCATGCTCCCAATCAGGTTCCTGGTGGTCCTTTGTGGGATGTTGTTCTATTCTTGGACCAGCATGGCACCAAGCTCCTAGACACTTCTTGGCTGGGCTGGACGGGCTGAAATTGCAAGCTGCAACTCATTCAAGACATGTTCGATTGAGGTCAGGGGATCTTGCTGGCCTGTCCATACGCTCAATCCCCTCCCTCTGTCGGTACTCCCCGACAGCATGGGCAACATGCGGACGGGCATTATTGTCCATCAGAATGAATCTATCACCCACTGCACTTGCATACAATCTGACGTGGGCATCCAGGATCTCATCAATATACCACTGTGCAGTCAATGTACCACGTTCAAGGACACAAAGCTCTGTACGTCCATCCCTGCTGGTGCCACCCCAGGCCATGATTGACCCTCCACCATAGCGGTCATGGTCAGAAATATTGGCTGCATGGAATCGCTCTCCTGGTATTCTCCATACCATAGAACGCCTATCTGTGTGGTCTAGGCAGTACCGTGACTCATCTGTAAAAAGAACAGATCGCCAATCATCTCTGGTCCTCCAATGTGGTCCATGGCTCATTCATATCGTGCCTGGCGGTGGTTCTGGGACAGCGGATGCGAATACATGGTCTCCTCGATCGGAGATCACCTTCGTACAACCTTGCCCGGATAGTCTGCGTCGAAACATTTACCCCGGATCCATTCTAAAGGTCACTGCGAAGCTGGGTTGCTGTGGCAAAGCAGTTCCAACCGACCTGAATGATCAAAAACCGGTCTTCAGCTGCAGATGTTGCCCTGTCTCTGCCACCACCATGCCGTCTTACTGGTGTGCCATACTGCTGAAATCTTGCCCAGGCTCTGGTGATCACCGTATGGTGCATACCAAGAGCTTCACCAACCTGACGATGGATAGCCCCTTGCTCCACCATCCCTACAGCCCGCCACATTTCTGCTTCAGACAAATGTCTTCTTACATTTGCATTTGCCATATTCAATCATTAAATCACAAGGGTTTGTGTTGAAATGAAGATTGAATAGCCAACACATGTCATGTACATGTAGATAGTACACGAAAACATCATGGAAATCAAGGGGTACATGCTTCCCATGACTGTCACGAAAGTCGGCCTGTCAAGAGATCTAATGTTAACACCGGGGACCATCTCAATATACTCCTCAACCACATCCACCAAAACTATCGCAAAAATGTCACAAGCAAATTTCACAATGATGTGTCAAATATTTAGTGCTTAGCAAACTTTGAGTAGTATACTATTAAAAAAAAAGTAGGGGATATCCAAATTGATGTTGATATTTTCGGTATGGTATTGGACACGCGTGATTTGGACACATCAATATGTTACCAAGTTTAGTGTGGATAGTGAATGTCACTGGCGCACGAAAACTTCGTACAGGTTTTTCGCACGAGCGCCGCGTTAATGTCTGTGGGGTAGGTTTCGAAATTTTCATTTGTACTGGACTGGCGTTTTTGGAGGTCTCGTCGTTTTTTTCTTGGTATAAACTCGTTCATCAATAGTTTCTGATTGAAACGTAACTTTTGAAGTATGCGAAGACTGACACGTGACGAACGTTTACGTGCCGTTGGCATGTTGGAAGCTTGCAACAGACAGACTGCAGTGACTCAAATTCTCAACGTTACTCAATCGGTGATTAGCAGGTTGTGGTCACGCTATCGTCAGACAGGTAATATTGATGACGTCTGTCGGGTCGTCGAAGGGCGACAACTGCTAACCAGGATCGTTTCATCCCAACCACAGCATTACGTAACCGCCATCAAAGTGCCCCAGAAATTGGACAGCAGCTGAACCGCGCGACAGATGTGCGAGTCAGCGGTCAGACTATTCGAAATCGCCTACACAGCTGGAATTTGTACGTTCGACGACCTCAAATAATTCCACGTTTGACTGAATGTCACATCGCAGCAATTGGTGGGGAGCAGGACAGCGCTGGCACAATCGTCGGTGGAGCAACGTCATGTTTTCCGATGAATTGAGATTCACTCTCGACTTCCACGACAGGCGAAACATAGTGTGGCGGCGGCGGCGGCGGCGGAACGAACGATACCATGACGTAACCGTTAGGCAGCACGATCGTTTTGGTGGTGGATCGGTTATGGTGTGGGAAGGCTTAACCATGACAAGCCAAACAGCATTACATGTCATCTAAGGGCGTGTCACAGAGCAGTATTACGATGACAACATGTTAGGAGCTCATGTGGTGCCGTTTGCGCGACGTCACCACCGTCGATTCATTTTCCAAGATGACAATGCAAGAGCACTCAGGGCCCGTGTCGCTACAGAGTTCCTCCAGGAACAGAACATCACTACGCTGCCTTTGCCAGCACTAAGTCCAGACCTTTCACCAATCGACACGTCTGGGATGCGCTTGGCAAGCGCCTGCGACAACGCCAACAGCCCCCCCCCCCCCCACCCCCTACCAATTTCCAGAAACTCCCCGCTGCACTGCATGAAGAATGGAATAACATAGGTCAAGCTGACGTTGGACGTTTGGTGAGGAGTATACCACGTTGGATCCGCGCTTGTCTCGCGAACCGAGGAGAATTTACAAGGTACTGAGGTTTTAGACTGAATGTGGTAAATTCTCGGACTGACCGTCCATGTCTTCTGCAGCTCAGTGCGTGGAATGTGTGCTTGTCAGACACCCAACTATCGCTGAAATCATTCACCAGATGTCACAGTGCAATGCCTCAACTGTCTTTTTGATGAAACATAAATATATTTCTTCATATATCTCACTTTTATCAAATATTGAATATTGTTAAGCGATAGTAGTATAGTACCGGTAAATTACAGTACGTGGAGAGTGGATTGTAACTAAATCACCCGCGGAGTGGAGTTATCACCCAAGCTATAACTTTTAAATTTTGTACATATTAACAAAAAACACAAGCAATGTATAGGCCAATGGACCTCTGGGTTTAACCCGGAGGTCTATTGGCTGAAACTTTGCTTGTACTTGTTATGCTTTGCAACAAATTTGCAATTATTGCTTGGGTGGAATCTCAACTCTGCGAGTGATTTAGTGACAATCCACTCTCCACGTACTGTAGTTTGTGAACCGATGAGGGGGAATCACATTTCTTTCATGTTCAAGCAAAGATACATCAGACTTGACTTATTAGTATCGTTTACATCACCTGCAGATTAGGCTTTGCTCTCAACGTGAAAGGCCCAATGGATGGTATATAACTCTATTTGTGTAGAATGAAGTGCACTCCGGGCACTCGAGTCCGTATACTTCCGTTTAACGGAAGTATCCGCACTCGAGTGCTCGGAGTGCACTAAATCTGTTCTTGATGTTTTGACTGCATGAACAACCCAATATGCCGTGTCTAATTTGGAAAACGTGTTAAAACTTGTCAAAATTGTTACTTGGAGGTTCTAACAGGCAAGAAAGGTCGGTAGCTTGTACCAAAATATGGATACATGGAATAGTTAGGCGATTGAAAGTCGCTTTTACGCGATGAAAGAAAGTTAAATCCCTCTCTGTTGAGAAGAAAACGGGCCGTCGGTTTTATAAGAATCGACTCGAAAAATGACTCGACTCGCGAGTTTTTTAAGTTAACCCTTTACCTAACCTGAGAAGCAGACGACACTTGCAAAAATAATTCTTGAATAACTAATGTTTTTCATTTTTTGTCTCAAAAACATAGGTTATGACCCCTCGTTGGAACGAGCTCGACGAGCTCGTTCCAACGAGGGGTCATAACCTATGTTTTTGAGACAAAAAATGAAAAAATAATGAAAATTAATTGGCGATTTTTGAGAATAGCGCTGGCCGGTTTTGGTCGTTACGTTAGGTAAAGGGTTAACTAGAATCGATCGAGAATCGACTCGAACTAAAATATCCGACTCGCAGGGCCCTAGACTATTGGTATCGTATCAATACCAAATACCGTCCCTTTACCGAGGTAAATCATCCCCAAAATATTAATACAGACATCGGGTCTGATAGTTCTATACCGCTCGGCTCTCATTTGCATACCGAGGGCTAATACTATAAAACTTTTACAGTTGTATTTTCCAGAATTGAATTTTCTAGTTATGACTTTAAATGGGGTGAAATGAACAATCAGCATTGTCAAAGATGTGGCAATTCAGTTGGCAAATTGCCATAACTTTTAAAATGCTAATGATTCATTTTAGTCAGTTATATTAATAGGCAGAAAATACAATTCGAAAAAATACAGTTGTAAACGTTTTATAGTATTGGCTCTAGGTCGATAATAATCCATAACAATCTAACAAAAGAAACATGTTATTGTAATATTATGTTTGCAGACTGAACGGTTAATAACAATTTCCTGAAATTCGACAGAAAATTCCTGCAATTAAAACGGTCCGTTGCACTGTCTTCCGATTTTAAAACTTTGCCTTCCGGTTTAGTTGCATGCAGTAATCAATTCTTCCGGTTCATGATATCTTTTGAGATTTCATGTACTTTTCACAAAGGGTATTCTCATATCAAGGGTGCCAGATGCGAAGAATGTACTCGTAAAGGAAATCTACCTAGATTTTCCGCTCTAGGAGATTGATTAATGTTGTCACTATTTATATAACAGACCACAGAAACAGTTTTCTGATGTTTTTACAAGACGTACAACTAACTGTTTCATAAAATTACCACGAAACGATCTAATCTAAAAATGATCGAACATAACATGAATTAGTTTAGGAAAGGCAATAAAATTAATTGACTGTATTGACTTCAACTTATGGGGACAGTATGTTCTGTTACGATAATTCACATCTATTAATGTCAGCAGCTATATTAGGAATCAGAAAGCTCCTTATGAGCCTTGTAGATTGGCACAACACTTTGTACATTATGACTGAAGCTTAGATAATATTTAGTTCAATTATTATATGCATTCTGTATTGATGGCATGTTCGATATGTAATGTTAGATTTGCTGAAACTGTTTGCATCCGACGATCTGAGAAAATTCACTAGGTGACGCCCACTAGCCCAGCTGGAGCAAAACGTATAACCGTAACGTTATTTGTTAATTTTTGGAAGCTTGCATGGAACGACAACATTTCCAAGGGTCTGCAGTGTTGAATAGGAAGATGTTGAATGGAACAAGATCGCTGATTTGTCGCAACGTTTCACAACGTACGTTTCCACAGCGTCAAGTCAAAAGGTGTCAAACATTAGTGGGCTAAATCCATTTTTACTGAAATAAACAGTCGCCCCAACATGCTGTGTCTAGAGAAACTTCCGAATTATATCCTAAGTGCCTGAGTGGTTGTTTCTATACAAGTCTTGGCTGCCTATGTAGGCAGCCAAGACTTGCCTAGAAACGACTGCAAAGGCGTTACAACGTAGCTACAACGTCAAACAAGAGGTTCTTAAATATTGTAAGGTAGTAGTGCTGCCGCAACGTTTCAAACGCATGTGCAAGAAGTTGTTTAGTTTAAGGGCGGTGCTGCTCCAATGTTCTTACAACTTGACTACAACGTTAAGTAGGACGTTATTGGCCTGGTATTGATTGCCAACGTATAATGAAAAACGTTATCAAAACCTCCGGGAGAGTCCACAATTATACTCTCACTCAACGTTATAGCGAGGACGGACCCAGGGGCAATATGTAGAACATGTGTTACGTACATTGTGAGCGCTCGGGGTGCAAAGCGATAAGTGGGGGTCTGGAGGTCGCCCCCCCCCCCCGATTTTTTTAACCCTTAAGGGCCTGGACAAGAGTCCTGAATCCCCACCATTCCACAGTCTCTATATGTCTAATGGCTTTACAGTGATTTCTAGTTAAGTGTTGGCTGCCTGTTAAGTAATTTGTCTATTGTCAGCAGTACCTCCTCATGATAGCAAGCTAAGGGCATCTGTTCTGAGGTTGGGTTGGAAAAGTCCTAAAAAGCATTTAAGGGTAAAATTAGTTCTAGGAGAAGCATTCGCTTGCATTTTCTTGACACCATCTGCTCAATTATTTCCTTGTGATTTGGGAAATATACACAGGAAACTTAATTAAGCACCCCCCTGAAATGTTTCATGACAGTGGATTGCTTTTACTGATTATATTATGTTTTAATGATTGCTATGTCTTGCAGTACATTTCATCTAGTGAAACATGATGTTTCTGGTTAATAGCGTACCCCAAACACATCCCCTCGTCCACGTGAAGCCTGCTTCCCATGAATGTCACTGTCATCCACATGCAATATCTGGGTATAAAACAAGAAAATTTGTCACTTCTTATTTGTCACTTCTTTTATCAATAAATGTTGACATGGCAAGGAGGAGACTTCAGAGGCATTAAGATGACAATCGCTGGCATGCGCAACAGGCATGCCATTCAAAGCTATTGGAAGGCAACTTGGCTATAGTCATTCTGTTATCAGTAGAATTGTCCGAAAACATGAACAAACCAACGATATTAAGGATCGACCAAGGCCTGGACAACCCCAAAAGACCTCTCTGCGTGAAGATCGGAGTCTGGCACATCTCGTTAGGCGCGAGCCCTTTGATTCAACTGGGGTTTTGAAACGCCCTTGGCTCCCCAACAGGCGTTTGTGAAACCGTCTCAAAGCACTGAGTATGAGGTCCAGAAGGGTCATCAAGCGTTCAACTCTGTCCAATCAGCATCAAAGACGACGTTTGGAGTGGTGTACGGCACGACAACATTGGGATCTCAGAACGTGGAGGAGAGTCCGTTGGTCAGACGAGAGGAGATTACTGTTTCACGTCACAGATGGCCGCAGGAGCGTGTGGAGGCATAGACACATTGCTTACGTGCCCAGGAATATCAGACCTACTGTTCCTTATGGTGGAGGATCAGGAATCTCAATGTCATCAGCACATCCGGGACATTCTCACTCCGATTGTCGTGACTCAGTTTGACAACCACCCGTTGGCTACACGCCGTGTATTCGTGGATGATAATGCAAGGTCACATCGTGCCCATGCTGTGAGAGCATTCCTTCAGAACAAACCTATTACAACACTACCTTGGCCTGCAATGAGCCCCGATGTGAATCCCTTAGAACACATCTGGGACTTTCTTGGACGTCGAGTGCAAGCAAGGGATCCGCCTATACAGAATTTGGCCGATTTGGAAGTTGCATTGCCTGAGGAGTGGCGGCATTTGCCCCTGGACAGTATCAGAAGGCTCACTTGTAGCATTAGGAGGAGAGTTCAGGCTGTCCTCCGGGCACGTGGTCGATACACTCGCTGCTAACGTCAGACACCGCTATCCGGAGATCATAAGTTACATTTTTTGTCAGTAATTACCGGCATTGTTTCATCATGAACCGTTCCAGCACCATACTTGTTGAGAGAACATTTTTCATCAAAAACATTAGAGGCAGATATGTGTATTTAGCGCCATTAAAATACTGCATATTGTCAGCATTGTGGTATCTTTCATTTGTCAATAGATCATTCTTTCCGCAAACAATCACTTTTATCTGAAAGATAGCATGAAAGTAATGACAGTTTCTATTAACACCACTGCGCAAAAACAGGGAGTGCTTAATTAAGTTTCCAGGTGTATATATTACCTGTATTTCTGCGTGTATGGTGCATTTTTTCTTTAAAAATCGTGACTACCATGATGGAGGGAAAGGCAGGTGGAGAACACACAAACTGGAACAAGCTGGTTTTTATATGAATGGGACCTGGTCAGTAATGCAACTACGTGCTCTTACCACCTCCACCAGCGTCGGAGGCCCGCACAAAAAGCCTTCCCGTGATTTTTAGCTCAGATGTATGGATAGGTCACCCTACACCTTTTTAAAACATCAAACATCCCAGGCTCCTAATTGGGCCAGGGCCCTGGGGCACTTGCCCCCTTACCCCACCCTCTCGGCGTTAGTGGTTATAGCCACAAAACGCGCAACGTTTCCACACCATTGTTACAACCAGAATGTGCTAGCTGGATAAAGACCTTTACAGACCACCTACTAGATAACGCCGAGTAGGCATTTAGCATACTTCTCATTGCACATCCCAATCTACTTATATTCAATGGAAGATGTGCTCATATTAAACAATATCAGATGAGCTAGTCCAACATTTTTATGTTCAATTTAATGCAGACATGTAAGCGCGTTAGCTTGAAAGGTCGTAGGTTCGACCCAGATTCGCGTGATCTGCGTTATGTTCTTCAGCCAGAGGCGGTGGTACCAAGGGAGCACAGGGTACACGTGCCCCTCCGCTTTTTTCAAAGACCTGTTGCTCGGTTACACAATGAGTTAAATGGGTGCAAACAAATACGTCAATATACAGACATTCCTGTAATATGTAATCTGCAAATCCAAGCAACATTTGGCCAAAGAATTCCACCTCGGTCGCTTCGGTCCGTTTCTTCTACTTCAACCATCTTCCAACCCGAAGGCCAGCCTTCGGGTTGGAAGATGATTAAAGTAGAAGAAATGGGCAAACCAGTGACCACACCGCGGCATGCTCAACTAAACGAGAGACTATAGTGTCATGGTACATTTACCGATATACGATTTTAACTTCACTCACAACCATAATACTCGAACCATAGTAGCCTTTAACATTTGTGCCCCTCCACTTTTATCGAGCTTCCGCCGCCTCTGCCTTGAGCAAGACACATGATCCTAGTTACTCAGGCACGTTGATTCAGCGTGTGTGGGTGCACTGTACGTCTATGGCAAATATGCGTTCATTCGATGCTAAACCTGTTTGTGCGGAGTTAGAAAGATGGAGACTTCGTCTGTTACCGCCGCTGCTTAGTGGTTCTCTCCGGGTACACAGGTCCCTCAGTCCGTTAATTTGTCCGATACAAGATGATTTTGACTGTTGAAACTTGTTTTACCCAATAAATAAGTAAATAAATAATCAAATTAATAAATAACATGAAAATTATGAAACAATTGTACAACACATATGCTCATTCAAAAAACTTACCCTTTTTCAAAGTTATTTCATCTGTGAACGTAGTCTGTGGGAGTGTCAGGATTTCCCAGATGGGGGTGGGAGGGTGGGGTGGTGGAGGATTGTGCTCCCCGATAGGGGCTAGGGTATTCCAGACACGCCCGCAATATAGAATGCAGCTCTCTCGACCTGGAAGACTAGACCCACCCTGCTGCCTATCTGTTTAAGATTGTTACCATTTTGAAAAATCTTATGACCGAGTGAATGTTACGCCGATATCTCACGGATATGAAAATTCCCTTTTTTATCTTATGAGACTGACCACACTACCAACCAATGGAATCACAGGTTCTCCCAAGGCATATACGAGTATTGGGAACCGCTGTGGTATAAGAGAGTTGGTGTTTTTTACCCTGTGAGTCGTTAAAAGAGAATTTGGTTCCGTTCATGTTCACTTCCAAAATAGCTGTGGCACATGTTTGTGGCATGCAATAGGGCCGCCTGCGTTACTAACAACATCCGAAACAAATTGGCGAGCGGTAACAAATATGGAGACTGGAAACGATGGCGGCACGCATACATGGGACGTCATCCAACATGGAGCCGCGGCACACGCATGTGACGTCATGTCGCTCCGACCGTGCATGTCCGTTGTAGGGGTCATGTCCCCATTAGGAAATCCCTAAAATCGCCCTGAAGCATGCACCATATACTACTAATGATATATGATATTCGCACATAAAGAACTTCGTACGTACTCGTACCACATTTCATTTTGTTTTGCCAAACACGCGATATGATACGCCAAGACATGACGAAATATGCTTTAATATAACAAGGATAAAGAAAAACTAAGAGGCGAGCCAGAGGGTTGTCGATCACTATTTACAATTCTGTTGTCACTTCATGGAACCACAGAAAATTTCCTAAATCTGCCTATTGACAGGGCCCTCAAATTTCCTAGATTCGCTATGGTGTGCGACGACACAATATGTACATGTACATAAAAGATGCAGCACTGAGACCCATGCTTCGTTCCTTGCCACCGAAATTCTTAGTTCCTTAGGCTTCTATATAAACTGGGACATGTAGCCCTTCGTTCGTTCACACAACGTGTGCAATTTCGGAGCGAACTGATCTTTTCGACATTCTTATGTTCGCCGATAGAAACATGGATTCCACCAGATGTGGTCCAGTGTTGGTTCAAAATGTATACATAACAAATCCAGCACATACATATCAGTAGAAAAAAAAACACTGAGACCACTTTACGTCGATCACTTACAGAGAATCATCAATCGGTTATGGAAGGGTGAAAGATAGCATAAATGAAAGTGTCAATGACACTGTAGCTCAACTTTATAAACTTGAACTTGGTAAGTTATAAGTGAAATGGCAAAATTGAAGATCATTGGTTTCAATGTTATTTGGTGAAACTTCAGCATAGCAGCATTGTGTGTACACAACCCCAGAGCAATCCATGCATTTTTAAATTCAGAAAGGCTGGCTAAAGGAAGAATGTTGATACACAAATGCAGTAAGTTTAAAGGTCATTGTAAACGACAACATTTTTCACAGAAATGAATGCTAATCGATACCTCTTAACTAGAGGTCTCACATAATGAGCACACCAAGTTCAAAAACAATCCTATGATAAATGTGCCCCGTAGGCCAGGTTAAAGAAGAATGGTGATGCACAAATGCAATAAATTCAAAGGTTGTTGGTAACAGAAAATCGATAGCTCCTTTCTTGGTCACCCTGAATAAGCATACCCAGTTTCAAAACAATCCCATAATGAATGCGCCCTCAGAGACGTGCCAAAGGAAGATGTTAATGCACACATGCACTTAGTTTGAAGGTCATTGCTAGGGGCAATGTTTTTGTTTTTCTTTGTTGTCTGGAAATTCCTAAAAATGCCCTGTAGGGAGTACAAAAGGAATAAGTTGCTGCACAAATGTACTAAGTTCAAGGACGGGCGCTAACGACAATAACGTTTTGTGGAAATGAAAGAAAATCAATAGCTCCCGTCGAGAGGTCGCCCTGAACACGCATACCAAGCTTCAAAGCGATCCGATCATAAATGTGCCGTGTATGGCATGCCAGAGGAATATATTTATGCATGAATAAATTAAGTTCGAAGGTTGTTGCTAAGTTAATGTCAACGGCAACGTTTTTTGATGGAAATGGAAGCAAATCGACAGCTCCCATCTAGAGGTCACCCTAAACAAGCATGCCAAGTTTCAAAGTAATCCGATCATAAACGTACCCTGTGAGGTGTGTCAAAGGTGATGCTAACTAAACTAAGTTCAAAGATCGTTGCCAACGGTAACTTTTTTAACGGAAATGGAAGAAAATTGATAGCTCCCGTCTAGAGGTCACCCTAATCAAGCACACTAAGTTTCAAAGCGATCCAAACATAAATGTTTCCTGTAGCGTGTGTCAAAGGGAAATATTGATGCCTAACTAAACTAAGTTCAAAGGTCGTTGCCAATGGCAACATTTTTTGACAGAAATGAACGAAAATCGAAAGCTCTCATCTAGAGGTCACCCCAAACAAGCAAACCAAGTTTCAATGCGATCCAAGTATAAATATGCCCTATAGGATGTGCCAAAGGAAAATAAATCGATAGATCCCATCTAGAGATCACCCCAAACAAGCATACCAGGTTTCAAAGCAATGCAGTCATAAATGTGCCCTGTAGGATGTGCTAAAGGGAAATCTTGAGGCCTGACTAAACTAAGTTCAAAAGTCTTTGCCAGCGGCAACATTTTTTGACAGAAATGAACGAAAATCGAAAGCTCTCATCTAGAGGTCACCCCAAAGAAGCAAACCAAGTTTCAAAGCGAGACAAATATAAATGTGCCCTGTAGGATGTGCCAAAGGTAAATATAGATGGCTGACGAAACTACGTTCAAAGGTTTTTGCCAACGGCAACATTTTTTACGGAAAAGGAAAAAAATTGATAACTCCCAGCTAGATCCGATCATAAATGCGACCTGTCCGTTATGCCAAAGAAATTGTGTACGTACGTACGTACGTATGTACTCCGACGGACAAGAAGTGACAGCAATAGCTCAGATTGACTTCATCAAGTTGAGTTAAAAATACATAATGTTTATTTTATTTTATTCGATTCGCCGATACATTAATAAAGTCTACTTCCGGAGTTATTTTGGTATAATTTAATTAATTTATGTTTCCACGTTTCGTATTATTATTGTTTTGTGAAATCATTTTATTGATTGACCGTGTTGAGTGGGTACAGTAGGCCTACATCCAATTTGCATGAAGGAACCATTATGTTTATAAAAGGAGTGCAGAATTCACAACACAACGATTGGCGAGACGTTTTTAAAACCACGCTTAACGTTCTTTCAAACCTCAAAATATCTCCTGGCCCCAGCATCACGAGAGAGACTTCACCGTCATGAATACCTTTCCCCAACTTAAAACTTTGATCGTCATAATATGCTTCGACATCTTGGCTACGCGCCCAATCCATCTCACGATGAGCTGTTTTTATCCCAAATGCTCTTGATGCAGGCATTTGTCAGAGCGCATTGATTGAAAAGAAAATATATACTTCCAGTTGAAATGGGGGTGGGGTAGGGTGGGAAGGGGGCAGGCAAAAATATTCAGACTCTGCGTGGGTGGTGAGCGGGTGATCTCAGCGTGTCAAAGATATGTTTTCTCAGATTATTACACATCCATTAAACATTAAACTCTTTTATTACATGCCCATGCAGTCTCTCTTATGCAATACGACGTGCAATACGGCTGTGCAATACGGAATTCCGTATTGCACACCAACCTGTTCCAACCGGGACTTTTTTATGCAATGCGACTGCATAAAGTGCATGGTGTTTACCACCGTTGATAGAAAAGAAAATTAGGTCAGTAGGTGCTTGGGCCATGTAATAAATACAAAACCACATGTATGTTTCAATGAGTCGTTTTGTATTCAATTCGTCAGATGTGCGCAGAAAGAAAACGTCTCGATCTTCGGTCTCGACGTTTTCTTCCTACGCACATCTGACTCATTGAATACAAAACGACTCATTGAAACATACATGTAGTTTTGTCTATGTATTCAATTCAGCGGAATCGCCGCTATGATATAAATGATTCTGTATTCAACGGGTGATATACAAGCCGGAACTTTTTTACTGCACCGTTTAGTTACGCTTCGAAAAGTTTCCAAATTTCGTTATACAATCATCGACCGTCTGTCGCCGGCATAGTGTGAAAATGAAAACGTCCAAAGCAAAATAAAGTCGGTTCACAAAAATTAGCCAAAAATGAGATAATATTTAAAAAAAACCCCAGTCATTTCCAACCAGAACATTAACCTAGTGCCGTGGCCGTCTCGTTTTATAGATGATATTATATCTAAATTGGTCAACTTTATTTCGGTAAATCTTGGTACATCTTGACATGCTTCGAACTTTTTTTAAAAACGTTTCTCCCAGCTGTTTTGCAAATCTACACAAATGTGTACTTATATTTTTACTAACAGTAATAGCCATCAAATGGTTAGGCGTGATTGGGCACCAGCCCATTCACGCCTAACCATTTGGTGGCTATTACTGATAGTAAATAGCGATACGAATTTCAACAAACACTGGTTCCGACAAAGTTTTGATTTTTTATCGATCCATATGATCAGTACAGCTTCAGTCAAAACAAACTCTTCACCTTTGGGTTTCATTATCGGAATTAAAATTTGTTTATTTAAATGAATTTTAATGCATGGGTTGTGTAATAAACACAGAACGCGATGTGTGTTTGAATCGGTGGGTGTTTTACATAACTCGTTGGAATAGCGTAATCATATTTCGCTCGAGCCTACGGCCATTCCAACTCGTTATGTAAAACACCCACCGATTCAAGCACACATCGCGTTCTGTCTATTTATGTAATTATTTCCTTATTCATATTTATGACTCAGTTGGGGCCCAACACAAGCTCAGAATGATATAAATCAGCCCGAATGCCTGAAATGAATCATTATATAGAGTTTTCTCCCTTATTTTAATTTACAATGAAGACCGATTTTTGGAAATTCCAAGTTCCTTTAGTTTTTTTTTTTTTTGCCTTTTATCGCATTTTATCCCGGCATCACATTCACAAATTTTTAGGCCATAGTGATTTTCAGTCTAGCGTTATTCCAAGTTATCAAAACAAAATACGGAATGGGGTTATTATTAATTATTAATTATATCCTCGCAGGGAAATGCCGTAATATATCCCTTTCCACGACGTCCATATTTTATCATGTTGTACTTACAGACTGCTTCCTTGCATGTGTAGGCTGTCTCAGATAGAAGAACTTTCAATGGCCAGGGCTATGCACAGAATAGCCTATAACAAAATGTTCCATTAGTCAACATTTTACCCTTAATAACACCAGACTATTGCCCCAGCAGGCCAGATTGCGAAAGAAATCTGGCAAAAATTAGGCAATAATCCGGGATTTTAATGGATGAGGAAGAAACAGGAAACAAAGTATTCTCCCGGCCCTATAAAGGAGGTGAACCATTTGCGGACCCAATAATAAAGAAAATGCGTTATTATTTCGGGCAGAAAACCAAAATGAGGCGAATAAAGCTAAAACTAAAATTACTTGACCATGGCCTTAAAGAAACTAAACAAGAAAAGCTAAAACGCTAAAAAATTGAAATCCGCTTACTATTTTAAGGCTAGGCCATAAACAAGCTTAACCCTTTACCTAACCTGAAAAGCAGACGGCACTTGCAAACAAAATTCTTGAAAAACTAATTTTTTTCATTTTTTGTCTCAAAAACATAGGTTATAACCCCTCAATGGAACGAGCTCGTCGAGCTCGTTCCAATGAGGGGTCATAACCTATGTTTTTGAGACAAAAAATAAAAGAAATAATGAAAATTAATTGGGGATCTTTGTGAATAGCGCTGGGCGGTTTTGGCCGTTATGTTGGGTAAAGGGTCAAAACGACATTTCTTTAACAAAGGGCAATAAAAAATACTGTTCATCAGATAGCTGTGGTTTCTGAACTTGACGTGGACATTGTTTCTATATACATATCGTCGCCTGTCCCCTAAGGGACATAGGACATTCTAGCACTCAGACGACGATATGCTAAAAAGAAAGGAAATCCAGTTACTACTGTTGAAGTTATGCCATAAACAAGCATAGCTTTTTTTAACAAAGGGCAATAACTCCAACAATTTTCATTGGATAACGGTGGTCATCGAACTTGAGATAGACAGTGTTCCTAAAGAGATATATACCCAAAGAAATTGACATTTGGTTACTAATGTTCAAGTTATTCCATAAACAAGCATTACACGATATTTTTTTAACAAAGGGCAATGACAACATAATTTTCATTGTATATCGCTGGTCATCGAACTTGACGTAGACATTGTTGCTATAGAGACATATACCGTTTAGAATTGAAATCCAGTTGTATTGTTGAAGTTATGCCATAAACAAGCATTAAACGATATTTTTTGAACAAAGCGCAATAACTCCCATCATTTTCATCGGAGATTGGAGGTCATCGAACTTAGAGAAGACATTGTTGCTATAGAGAGATATATCGAGAAGAATTTAAATCCGTTAACTATTGTTCAGGTTATGCCACAAACAACTTTTACAGGATGTTTTTATAACAAAGGGCCACAACTCCCATAATTTTCAAGAGATATCGGTGGTCATCGAACTTGATATAGACATTGTTGCTGTAGAGACATACCAAAAAGAATTAAAATCCGTTAACTATTGTTCAAGTTATGCCATAAACAAAGTTCGGACGGACGAACGGACGGACGGACTTTGCTATATCCCTCCCTTGCAGGGGATAATAATAACGCTTCTCACGGGTTACTTAAACCGCTGTGGTTCATTTGTAACATTCGCCCCGTTTTGCCATCTCATCCAAGATGTCCCCAGTATTTATACCATATTTTTGTATGACACAAATGCCTTATTATGCAACAGAAAAGGTATGAATAGACGAAGTAGGGGGGTGGGGGTGGGGTGGAGAGGGAGGGGGTGGGGGGGGGGGGCTTGCAGCCATTTTACCATGATTTTGTCAATTTAAATAAATGAAGGTGTGTTCAACCTGGGCTCTAAAATGAGTCCCCAATCTCAAACGGGCATACAGAGCATGAGCAACAAAACTTGCACTGGTCCAGGCGCGTAGTCAGAATTTTTGTTGGGGAGGTGCGTTAAGTGATATCAACTATATCCGGCTTCGCTGTGGCAAACGTCGTTCCATCTGTGGGAGAAAATGTTGAACAATGAGTATCAAATGGAGCTCTGTGATGGCATTTGAGAAAATATTATGTGAAATTTAGGATCTAACATACAAGCATACAACATACAAGCATACATTTAACATAGAAGCACTTTTGCACTCTTGTATGTGTAAAATTACGTACAAAATAGCGTTGCGGTAACCGGTTCTCAACTGATCACCGAAGTTAAGCAACGTCGAGCCCGGTTAATCCTTGGATGGGTGACCGTCTGAGCGATCGATTCGGACTCCCGCGTTGTGTGCCCCGATTGTCCACATGGGGGTACGATGACGCCGTGTACTAAGGCGTATTGCACGTCGATGGTGCACATGTCTTCAACCAATCTAACACCGCCTGTGCTGCAGTGCGGAGTTACGATGTTGGGGAGCTGGCTGCTCGTCGTTGTTCGGTGGTTCTCTCAGGGTACTGTGGCTTCCTCCACCCGTAAAACTGTCACCGACACGATATGACCCTAGCTGTTAAAGTGTCGTTAAACCTTAATAACTAATAAATAAATAAATAAATAAATAAATACGTACAAAATAGGTCGATACAGTTGATCAGCATATATTATTTTCCAGGTACAGTACGGTAGTCGTGGAATGGTCACTTTCCGTGGGTGGGCAGTATTTCCATGGACACAGTAATATTAGATTCCAAGCACTAATTATAGGAATAAACATAAAAAAATCCAATTAATGAAGCACCGGGTACAACCCGGTGCTTCATGAATTAAAATTTTGCTGGTGATGATTTTTATTACCAGTTAAACGCATGCGCGGATATCATTGCCCACGCGTGGATTTCGACCAGTCCATTGCGACTGTGCTGTATATATATGTAATTCTGTTAAAATGTGATTCTGGCAGAAATGAAAGAGCGATAAGCTCGGTGTAATATATAGGGCCTGTTACACAAGATCCATGCAACTATGCACTTTGATACTTTGTAGAGCCGCGGCTAAAAAAATGTATCAAATTACTGCCTAGGAGTTTCACAAAAACTACATGCATACGAGAACATTCATGTTTTAAAACAACTTACTCTCGACACATCATATTCTCTGTGGCAAAGCTAAGTGAGGTCATCCCATTTAATCAAAATTTTGAAATCACAATTGGGAACCGCGATCCCTAAGGTGCAACTATAATTTTGTGGGGAGGTGCGCTCGCACCTGTTACACATCCTCTGGGTATGCGTCTGCATGCAGTATGTGTAAGTGTATGATAAGAACTTTTGTATGGTCATGCATTTCCTCGTGCTCAAGACAATGTGTGGTCATGCCATGGTACATACGACTTCAAAAAGGAAAAGGTTACATCAATGAAGATGGTTTGATCTTGCGGTCACTGCTGTAGTTCAAGAGCCTGCAATGTCTGAAATGTTCTACTATAGTGTGATATTCAAAATAATAAGTGAAAATAATCTGGGCGTATCTTTTTGTTCTTATATTCTGAGGTCGCGATATCTCAGTTCTCAATCAGAGTGGTCTTGTTGATGTAGGCTGCAGCCATCGATCCGTACAAAGATTTAATCAAATTATCTCACAGCTGAAGATGACTTAAATGTATACATAGAAGGTTTGTTGCTCATTCTTTTTGTTGATATGGGTCATGCAAAACCAGAATTGGGCATCTGACCTGGCAATACCCTCACCCCAGCGAGTACCGCCCAGTGTGGCATTATCCAAGCTGAGTAGGATAGACAGAAAATATAATTAATTTAAAAATGGAAATTTCTAATAAGTTCTGTATTTATCATACCTATAGCTGGTCCAGATGTGTTGACAGTCTATTGGATAGAATTGAGGCCAAGCACGTAATTTTGACCCTTCAAACACCCCCCCCCCCCCCACCCCCCCCCCAAAAAAAATAAAAAGACAAAGTAACAAAAAGGCCCTGTTTAGAATACACACAGCATCTACGCATGCGCAGAGCCAAGCGAGTGTCTTCCATTTCCGCTAATAACCATTCTTTTGTGGTGCCTGCTGAATATAAATACTTCTATGCGGGGAGGTGTGAATGAATAACACACCGGCAGCACTTCCTGTCTGGGCCAGTGGTAGCTGTGATAAACACAGAAATTATTAGAAATTACCGTTATTTATCCACCATTATCACTGGCTCAGACATTCTGAATAGATAACAGGACAGAGGGCCAAGACAGGACTAAAAGGAAAACAATTAGTAGGCTATTCTTTACCCCAGAAAGAAGAGATCCCTAACAGAACATTTAGGGTTAACATATTTAATCATTTACGTCCAACAATGATAGGTAACTATCATTGTTGGATGTAATACAAATTAACCCTTTGAACCCTGGTGGTATCATCCATATCAGTTCAATGGCAGCAATTGGAAGAGTCCATATTCAATATTTAGGGGTTGACCAATTAATATTTTCAACATGCAATATCCCACATATTCACATAGAAGCAATCGTACATAATGTAATTATGACGTATTATGTTCCTGGGCCTGAAAACGGGTGTACAACGGGGTTAAGGATTCAAGACTCTTAGACTGAAGTAAGACAGGTTACCTCTTTAAGACCATAGCATACCCTAAACACTATAATTTGGTAAGAGGACCAAAAAATGAATGCGCCCTGTGGCAACATAAGTCGATTTATATAAAGATTGGGAATCGTGCGTTATTGTATGGAGTGAGCTCACGACTTCTAAAAACTATATTATTTATTTATTTATTGGTGTTTAACCCTTTACCCAACGCAGACGATATCAAAATTTATTATTTTAAATGTCTTTTTTTTTTAATTTCGACGAGCTCGTTCCAACGAGGGGTCACATGATATGGTTTTAATGAAATTTTTTGAAAAATAATATTTTTTCAACTGCTGAATTTGCATATTACGCGGGCGGATGCGGTCGATTCGTTGGGTAAAGGGTTATGGTCACATACTTCCGCACAATGGCTAATCGTGACCACCAAATGGAGATAAATTCAAGGTCGGTCAATCGTTTGTGCCACATGTTGCCTATTTTACTGGACTTGCACCCCAAGCATTAGTGACTGGGTCCTATTTTACTGGTAAAGCGGTGCTTGTTTACCAGAGTATTGACAGTAAACAAGCACTGTCTAATTTCCCGGGGTTCCCGCGGGGGAAAAACTATATTACAAATGTAAAAACATCAAACATTGGCATTGATTGTGGTCGCCAAGTTGCCAAAAGAGAGAGAAAGGCTCGCAAGCTTTTCACTGTAAAGAGAATGTCCTGTACACGACTTCATCCACCCTGACCCCACCTGTTTTGTGGAAGATATGTTACCAAAACAAATGGGTAAACCACAAAAAATGTCAAACGTCGTATACAAAACTTTTGAGATTTGTTAACCCTTTACCCAACGAATCGCCCGCATGC
The DNA here is from genome assembly GCA_031216915.1 of Pictodentalium vernedei. Lineage (NCBI taxonomy): Eukaryota > Metazoa > Mollusca > Scaphopoda > Dentaliida > Dentaliidae > Pictodentalium > Pictodentalium vernedei. The sequence continues at coordinate 102,583,679 of CM062292.1, forward strand.
GCCCGCGTAATATGCAAATTCAGCAGTTGAAAAAATATTATTTTTCAAAACATTTCAACAAAACCATATCATGTGGCCCCTCGTTGGAACGAGCTCGCCGAGCTCGTTCCAACGAGGGGTCACATGATATGGTTTTGTTGAAATTGTTTGAAAAATTTGAAAACATTATATTTAAAATAATAAATGTTGATATCGTCTGCGTTGGGTAAAGGGTTAAACGCCATTCTGAGCAGCAGACAAAGGACATGGAGTTCTTAGGTCCCCCTCCTACCGATTCTAAGTTTCTCAGGTAAAATGTAGTGAATGTCGACGGTTGCGTGCGTCTAATAAGCAGCCTTCGTTATGTCTGATAAGGCAGTATAATTTGCATATGTCCAGGAGGAAGACAGAACTCTAACTTTACGATCTGAAACACACCACTATCTGCATAAGATAAGCTATTGTTTGTAACACGGATAGTAGACTGAATCCACCTGTAACTCGAATCAACTGCAATATCTTTCCTGCCTGGTGGGAGAGAAAGAAAAGGCTTCTTCTTTCTTTTGCGAATGAAACTGGGCCGTTTAACATAAACTTTTAGTGCTGTTGCTGTACAGAGTAAAGATCTATTATTTAAATGTTGTACGGCATTTACGATAACAGGAGTAGGTAGTTTATGGTGCCAGATGTTTGGCCATACTATGATAATGAGAAACCCCAAAAGAGAGAGAGCGTTCAGTTCAATACCCCCCCCCCCCCACCCACCCCCACTCCGCAAAAAAAAAAAACAAACGTTGCAAAGGCAAGCAAGAATACCGACTTCAGTGTCAGATATTTAAACTCAAATGAATCTGAAGGTTAAAATGGATAATCTTTTAGCTTTTAAAGAACCCAAGCAAAAGCAAGATTCTATTTAGTAATTAGCCTTAAACCTTTACCTAACGTAACGGCTAAAACCGGGCAGCGTTATTTCAAACAATTACCATTCAGTTTTCATTATTTTTTCATTTGTTGTCACAAAAACATAGCTTATCGAGCTCATTCCAATAAGGGGTCACAAGCTGTTTTTGAAGTGAAAAAAAATAAAAAATATTATTCAAGATTTTTGTTTGCAAATGTCTTCTGCTTTCGTGTTAGGTAAAGAGTTAATGACCTAGATCTTTTATGGAAAAATTCTTTAATAATTTTGACAAGAAATACCAGGAAGTCTATGATGTTAGGATTCGTGGCATGCAAAAAGTGGACTAAGTTGTCCTGAAACCATGCACTGAAAATTTTCCCCTTCTCTGCATAATTTGGAAAAGAGGAGGTCCTCCTTGAATCAAAAATACAGTCCGTTTCTCTTCTGAGAAAAGGTTTACAACTGAGGAAGGACCTGAGAACAGAATGACGTGAAGGTTGAGAACCGCCGGATTGTTGTGTAGCGACTGTAGCCTGCAGTTGTCTTGAAAGAACGGGTCCTTCCAGGGAGATAAACGTCGAGGAATGTTGAGTAGAAGAAGGCTGAGTAGACTGACCCATGATCTCTGTGGAGACAGAGGGGCCACCAGAAAAAAAATTCAGATAAGAGGGGAGGGGAGGGGGGGGTGCATAGCCAATTATTCCGTTACAGAGCATGGTGAGAGTGCCCCCACGAACGCTAACGGATCCCGACATATAGAGACGAACGTTTGAAGCTGGTTGTTCCATCTTGTGGCAAATAGATCTATCATGGGACATTCCCCCAGACTGCTGATAGCTAGAAAGACTTTCCTGCTGAGAGTCCACTCTGCTTGAAGAATTTTCTCATGCCTCGACACAGAGTCCGCGGTCATATTGAGCCCCAGGGCTAAAATTTCATCTAATGGTTCCGAGAATTCATACCTGCTACGAATGTCCCATGAGACCACCATAGTTGAACCCCCGTTGTATACTGATAACACATGTTAACCCCTTACCCAACACAGCTTTCTAATTTTTAATACATAAACTGAATTTGATATTTTAAAAAACAAACAATATTTACAAATAAAACCTTACAACTTTGATTGTCACTGGAACCGGTGTAACAGGAATGGAAGTCCGTAGGAAAATTAGTCCCTCTGGACTATTATTCCGCGGAATTATAGTCCTAGGTCTAACATTTCTAGGAATAGTAGTCCGGCGGACTACTATTCCTAGAAATGTTAGACCTAGGACTATAATTCCGCGGAATAATAGTCCAGAGGGACTAACGTTCCTACGGACTTCCATTCCTTTTACACCGGCTTATTGAGTCGGTTCCAATGACAACCGTATTGTAAAATTTTATTGACACAGTGGCAGGATATTTCGGGTCATGTTAGCCTTGTACTGGTTAATTTGCTTTCGATATGATAGGTGAAGGGTTAAATTGACTCGATTCTTTTCACGAATCATATCAGAGGCGCAGCGATAATCTGGATGAATTCTCGCTGGTCTTGTTGCGTGAATCGTTGCAAGAATCGATTCTTAGATTCGTCGTATAAGCTCTGAGCTCACCTGGGATGTGGCGAACTGAGAGGGAAATGTTTAGTTCCTCCATTGCCTTCTTGAGAGCATAAAGGGAATTATGGGGTGGAAATTTCAAAGTGATACTAGAAGGTCGATTTTGGAGTCGAGTATTAGCTATTGATGAGTGTACTAATATATCACAAAATTGTTTACGACTGTATTACTGCTAAAATGTTTACAGAGTGACATAACTCGTGCCTGTCATACACATGATGAAGCCAAGAACATTAAAAAAGAATGCACAATGGGCAATAACTCTTTATCAATTTTCAGCAGCCTTTCCACCAGTTCATCCAAAAAGTTTGCACGCGATAACGTCAACAATAGTTATTGGATACATTCATAGACCGCAGGGTAGCGGCAAATTTTCAGTTCACACGCAAATATTCGAGTCAAAGGGTAAAAGTAACTTTTCAGTTCAAAGATCAAATGACAAGACTGGAGAGGCAAATGTCAGGTTCCCAGACCACATGATAGAAGCAAACTTTTGGTTCACAGATTACGGATAGAAGTAAATTTTCGGTTCATAGACACATGATAAAGCCAAGTTTTCAGTTCACAGGCCACAGGGTAAAGGTAAGTTTTCAGCTCACGGGCCACAGACCACAGGTTATAGTTTAACACCTGCACGCTAAAAACTAAAGTGTTAAAAACTACACTTGAAGTGCTGTATTTAACACTTACTAAGTGCTGAACTAGCACTTTGTTCAAGTGTAGATATCCCAGAACTTGACAGGTGTTACAATAATACCACTTGACAAGTGTAATGTCGCGACACTTAAAAGGGAACAACGCAGATGACGCGGATCAGGCTCGAACTCTCGAGCCTGATCCGCGTCATCTGCGTTGTGTCCTTTTAACTATGTACCCACGAAGCGCAAATCAAATTATGGACGATTCTTGAAGAACCACCAATGCTAGACACATGGGAAGTGCCATCCATTCAAGTTTCAGATGTCTGACGATTGTAATGTCTCAGTGCTTAAAGCATTGCACTTTGAGTGTTAAAATCAAACCCTAAGAGACAGAATGGGTTTAGCACCTTGAAAGTGTCAGTTTTAACACTTTAGTTTTTAGTGTGTGGTCTATGGACTGCAAATTTGCTTCTACTCCTCTGATCTATGAATTGAAAAGCTTCTGCCCGCTGATCTGTGAATTACTTCAACCCTTTGATCTGTGAACTGAAAATGTTCTTCTTCCCTATGGTCTGTGAACTGAAAATCTCATTCAGACGCTGTGGTTTGAAAATTTACGTCTACCCTGTGGACCGTAAATTTGCTTCTACACTCTGACACTGAAGATTTGTTCTAGCCTGCGGTCAGGACAATGTCAGTACAAAGCAACATGCCAAAAGTTCTGATGCTTACTTTTCAATTTATCAGAACATCAAAACTTAAAGTAAAATGGAATGCACAAAAGGCTATATCAGTTTTGAGCAGTATATTCACAACTTTGTTCAAGTAATAACTTTAACAATAGTTAGTGGATATATATTCATACACACTAAAAACTAAAGTGTTAAAACTGACACTTTCAAGGTGTTAAACCCATTCTTGCTCTTAGGGTTTGATTTTAACACTCAAAGTGCAATGCTTTAAGCACTTAGACATTACAATCGTCAGACATCTGAAACTTGAATGGATGGCACTTCCCATGTGTCTAGCATTGGTGGTTCTTCCAGAATCGTCCATAATTTGATTTGCGCTTGGTGGGTACATAAAAGGACACAACGCAGATGGCGCGGATCAGGCTCGAGAGTTCGAGCCTGATCCGCGTCATCTGCGTTGTTTCCTTTTAAGTGTCGCGACATTACACTTGTCAAGCGGTATTATTGTCAACACCTGTCAAGTTCTGGGATATCTACACTTGAACAAAGTGCTAGTTCAGCACTTAGTAAGTGTTAAATACAGCACTTCAAGTGTAGTTTTTAACACTTTAGTTTTTAGCGTGTAGAACACATGGTAAAGGCAAATTTTGTTTCACAGATCACAGGCAAATTTTCAGTTCACAGATCAGAGGGTTGAAGTACATTGTCCAGTTCACAGACCTTGGTGTAAAGGTAAATGTCCAGTTTACAGATTACAGGGTGATTCAAATGTTTGGTTCACAAATCAGTGGTTTGAAGTAAATGTTCAGTTCAGAGACTACATGGTTCACAAATCTGAAAGTAGATGCAAATTTCCAGTTCACATATATCAGACGGTACAAGCAGGTTGCCACAAAAGTAAAGTAAATGAAGATCATGAGACCCTTCATTTGTTTGCGAATAACACATTTGAAATTGAAATCTTGTGTCAGAGTAATGAACCTCTAGAGCTAACAATACACTTGAAATATGTGTGATGGAAATACCAAGTATTCAGTCAGTTTAAAAAAATAAATCAGTGATAACCGGCCTTTGGCCTGTTCTAACTTGACTCAAAAACAATTCAGAAGTCCACTCGCTTCAAACCAGAAGTCCACTGGTCTCAAACAGACACATTCCAAACAAAATAGGACGCTATCTTGTATTTTGTTACACAATGGCATTCCCGGAAATTCACTTGTATTCAGTCATATGCCAAAAGTGTTTCTGAAGCGTATTGAACCAAAAAGCTTCATGTGTTTTTTCTTCTAAATTCATCTGTTTATTCTAATGTATCTTTAATTGGTGGTTGCTTAATAGGATGGATTTCGAAATCGTCCAAAGAATGGCCTGGAAGGTTAAAATGTTGTGCTACTGGGACATCAGCATTATGTTTTATATCCTGTTTGTGTCGAGTAGCGCGCATTCGGAAAAGATTTTGACTTTGACCTACACACTGCTTCCGACAGCGTTTACGGGTGATAAGGCAAATGATACTGGGCGAATCACGATGGAGGGAGTTTCGGATCTGTTAATGATTTTTCGTTCGTTCAGAGGAAAATTGCTCTTTCTGATCAGGCATAAAAGTATGCAATCTACAAGTTTGGTTTTGCAATTCAATACCGCGTCACTACATTTTTGCAACAGTCTGTTTTGTTCAATTTTCAGTGCTTCGAAATCAGTAATTTCAGTGGGACTTTTCAGCTTTTTTTCATGGGTTGAGATTTCAGGCTACACAAAAAGCGCATTGAGTACCCCCTCGATCTAAGGGCGCCAAGTAGGGTAGAACAAGCCAAGTTGAAATTTACCTTATCACTTGAACTGTGGTGGAAACGAATGTGCTGTGATTTGATGATACCCTTAAATGTATGTGGTGAATGGAATGGTTTTGTATGGATGAATTGATGTGAATCAGTTGGTTTAAAATATACCTTATAATCTAAATGACCTGATGCCTGGAATTGTTTGCCTTTATACACGCTCACAAAAAATAATTAATATGGGTATTTGGAACACAGGGGTAATAAATATATTCCTTTCGAAAGGTAGTGATGACTCACTGTATAACATTTTACATCTTATTCGCGGTTTAGATGCAAATTCGGTGTGTTCCAAATAACAGTATGGATTGGAGCAAAGGGTTGAAAAATTGGTGAAATGAAATAAACAGTATATGCTGGAATAATAATAGTATAGGGTTGAATATTATTGCTTTGAGATTCAGGACTGACTTTAAAAACATTTTAATGTGCCATAAATTTCCCAATTTGGTGCCAAACAATAGTGCATCGTTGTGATTGGTGAGAGTTAAAATTAATAATAAACAGGAGGGACCAACTCTTATGGTGTGAAACAAGGGTACGGGCATTTGGAACACAAGAGTACCATGTGGTCAGTGAACTGAAAAACGTGTTCCAAATACAAGTATTCCTAATATTTTTTTCGAGGGGAGGGGGGGAGGGGTGGATGTCTGCCCCATGTGATTATTATTTGAGTCAGTGCGTTCATTTGCCGGGTCCGACTGCTGAGATGCACTATTTTATAAACTAAATTTGGCCATAGCTCCACATAGAGGTACCGGTTTGTGTCACATTGAAATGTTATAAAATCAGTCTGGCACATCATTTTCGTGCAATATTATTCCATCCTCTATTTATTCATTTCATCAAGTTTTCCAGTCTGTACTATTATTCCACCCAATACTTGAAAGTAACGGAAATATTCCTGTAAAGAATATACTCATTGTATGACATATTATTTGAATTTTCAGTCTGAGATCCCCCACCCCACCCCCCGCACCGCCCCACACACACCAAAATAAGCTGCAGCATTTCAGTGAAAGGCCTCTCTTAAACCCACGTACCCCTCGTTTTCTTCTAAAACAAGTCGTAATCGGAGTTCTGATACATAACATTCGGTAGATCATAACAGCGATTTTCACCATTTTCTTTAACCCTTTACCTAACCTGAAATGCAGACGACACTTGCAAAAAAAATCTTGAATAACTAATTTTTTTCATTTTTTGTCTCAAAAACATAGGTTATGACCCCTCGTTGGAACGAGCTCGACGAGCTCGTTCCAACGAGGGGTCATAACCTATGTTTTTGAGACAAAAAATGAAAAAAATAATGAAAATTAATTGGCGATTTTTGAGAATAGCGCTGGTCGGTTTTGGTCGTTACGTTAGGTAAAGTGTTAAATTTTTAAGAGAGTTGACGTGATAGTGTTTAAACACCCGCAGGGGGTGGAGGTGTGTTGGTTGGTGGAGGACGAGCGGACGTCGTCGGGAGCTGGCGGATTTACTCACTATTTGGTACTTTGGGCCGAGTTGACAGAACTTTAACAACCAGGTGGTCGACGATTAAAAAAACCCATATTGATTGATTTGCACAGCAAAACAATCAAATACTGTCGCTCAGTGTATACAATATTATTAGGAAAGGACTGCCGCCATTCTGGCGACATGAGATTTTTCACAACTACGAAAGGCTTTCATTCAGGCACCTGTTCTGTTCAGTTCTTTTTGGAATTTTCTGCGTTACTTTTTCGCAGCACCTCCAAAATTACCTGCAGTAAAATTGCTTATATATGAATTACTGCACATTGATTAAGTATAAAAAATGATTGGTTTTATGTTAATCAAAGAGCTCCACCTGCCAAGTCTTCATCAGGTGCGGTGATCTTATCTGATAATGATTATATATATACACCTGGAACTTCATTAAACAACCCCTCAAATGCTTCATGACAGTGAAGCTGCTGTTACAGATTATTAATGTTTTAATGATTGCTATGTCTTGCAGTACATTTCATCTAGTGAAGCACGATTTTTCTGGTTGATAGCGTACCCCAAACACATCCCCTCATTCACATGAAACGTGCTTCTCACGAATGTCACAAAAAACACTATCACACACATGCAATATCTGGGTATAAATAAAACAGGAAAATTTGTCACTGCTTTTATCAATAAATGTTGACCTGGCAAGGAAGAGACAGACAGAGGCACTGAGATGGCAAATCGTTGGCATGCATGCAATAGGCATGTCATTCAAAGCCATTGGAAGGCAACTTGGCTAGTAATTCTGTCATCAGCAGACTAGTCCGAAAACATCAACAAACCAACGATGTTAAGGACCGACCAAGGCCTGGACAGACCCAAAATACCTCTTCTCGGGAGGAAGATCAGAGTCTGGCACGACTCGTTAGGCGTGAACCCTTGGCTTCAAGTGGGGTTTTGAAACGCCTTTGGCTCCCCAACAGGCGTTTGTGCAACAGAACTGTCCGAAACCGTCTCAATACACTGGGTATAAGGTCAAGATGGGTCATCAAGTGTCCAGCTCTGGCCAATCAGCATCAAAGACAACTCTCGGAGTGGTGCATAGCACAACATTGGAATCTCAGGACGTGGAGGAGAGTCCATTGGTCAGACGAGTGTAGGTTCCTGCTTGGCTTCACAGATGATCGCATGAGAAATACAGCTTACATGCGCAGGAACATCAGACCTACTGTTCCTGATGGTGTAGGATCAGTAATAATCTGGGGATGCCTCTCTTATGATTGTACACTTGATATAGTGACTGTACGTGGGATTTTCAATGGTCATCAGTACATTCGGTACATTCTCAATCCAGTTGTCGTGCCTCATTTTGACAACCACCCGTTGGCTACTTGCCCTGTATTCATGGGCGAAAATGCAAGGCCACTTCGTTCCCATGCTGAGTATTCCTTCAGAACAATGCTATTACAACACTACCTTGGCCCGCAATGAGCCCCGATTTGAATCACTTAAAACACATCTGGGACTTTCTTGGACGTCGTGTGCAAGACAGGGATCCGCTTGTACAGAATTTGGCCGTCTTGGAAGCTGCATTGCATGAGGAGTGGGAGCAGTTGCCTCTGGGCCGTATCAGAGAAGGCTCGCTGGAAGCATTAGGAGGGTTCAGGCTGTCATCTGGCCACGTGGTGGATACATTCGTTACTGACGTCAGACACTGCTATTGTGTTCAGGATATCACAAGGTACATTTTTTGGTCAGTAATTACCGGAATTGTTTCATCATGGACAGTTCCAGCATCATACTTGTCAAGAGAACATTTTTCCACTAAAAGCATTGGTGACAGATGTGTAATTAGCGTCATTAAAATACAGCATATTTTCATCATTGTGTTGTCTTTCATTTGTCAATAGACCATTCAAACAGTCAGTTTTGGCCATCTGAAAGATAGCATGCAAGTAATGACAGTTTCTATTAACACTACTGCGAAAAAAACATGGGATGCTTAATTAAGCTCCAGGTGTATCTATAGTCCCTGCTCCAGCATTCAACAGTAGATTAAGTCTTTAGATGAACAGGCAGCAGGTGGTAATATGGTCAAGTTTTGGGTTAGCTGAGTTAGTGAAGCAGGTTGTGTAGCAAAGGTGATACAAGTCATCAGAAATAAAATTCTTCAGTTTCATCAATGCAGCCTGTCTTGTCTTTACTACAGGATCAACAGAGCAGCAACTGAGGAATTGTTCAGTAGTTCATTCTCTTCTTTGCATAACTGATAGGCCGGGAGTGTGTTCGTGTAAAAGGTGGCGACATTTTCTTGTAGACGGCGAGTTTCAGTAAGTAGACGGGCGTTGATGATACCATTTCGTATGTCATGCTGATTGTTCTTCAGTGTCTTCCAGAGAGGATGGGGATGACCAATCTTCATCATCTCAGGGTTCAAGTAAATTCGTGATGTTTTGCTTATTTCAACTGCCAGTTGTTTGTCCCAGTAGTGGTGTGCAGCTCGTCTCCATTGAATTGATAGAATGTAGTTCAGCCAAAGAAGCCTTCTTGCTGTAATGAACCAGCTGACATGTACCTGAATCGAGAGATTTTGTTGTAAGTTGTCTCACTGCAATCCACAAGCTGAGACACGGACACAAGGCCATCACTTACACAACCCTATCCAGAATCCCCCAAACGTCTGAGGGTACTGAAGCCCGAACACACACTAGACGATCATTGGGTGTGAACCCCAGCTATGCCCTGGGCAGGGGGAGGGGGCGTTGCGCTGCTTGCAACCTCATTGATCTCTCTATGTGATGTGTGAACCCCAACTACTATGCCATGGGGGGGGGGGGGGGTGCGCTGCATGCAACCTTTTTGATCTCTCCATGTCATGTAGTGCATTCTCTCAAGTTTGCAGGATGAAAGTGAACATGTGCCCATTTGTGCCCCTATTTATTTTATTTATCGGTGTTTAAGGTCACCTACTTCTTCACAATGACTAATCGTGACTGCAACGTGGAGATAAAGTCAAGTTCAGTCACTTATTTACACCCATGCTACCCATTTTAGAGGACTCCCACCCAAGCATTGGTGATTGGGTCCTATTTTACCAGTAAAACAGCTTGTAAACACAGTAAGAAAAAACAATTTTTCACTTCCCGGGGTTCCCACGGGGGATTTGTGTCCCTGGCAATTTTCTTTTCAAACTTTCTTGTCAAAACACTGACACGCGTCAATCGTTAAATCTCAATTTTTGCCACTTTTATTCCAACAGTTAGGCGTTCATTTTAGTCCGCGACTTTCTGCATTTTGTCATTAGGAGTGGTCTGTCGAATGTGAAAATAGTTTTTTACTAGGGTTTCAAATATAGGGATACAGCATGACAAGAAAATCATAAAGATCCAGGGGAGTCGCTAAGGGGGTGGGGGTGATAACCCACCACCCCTCCCCAATATTTTTTTTCATTCGGGATATTTTCGTCACGATTGGCATCTAAGTTACCAATTCTCTCTTGCTAGTAATGATGTACTTTTTTTAATAGACTAGATTAGACACTTGGACTCATGTCACACACAAAGTCGGTCATACATCATGGAGGTATGTACTACCAAATTTGTTTAGGGGTGCCTGGTCGATATATGCCATAGGCTTATCCGAAGGGGCCGCAGGTTGGGTGGGTATGGCTTTCCCAATGAGGGGGGGGGGGGGGACTGTTGGCGGGCTCCCCCGAGAAAATTTTGAAAATTCAGTACCCTCAAGAGTGAATCTGGGACCCTCTGGTGCTTTAATTTCCCCATTTGGAGGGGGGGGGGGCACTCAATTTTTTGGAGGCCATGCCCCGCCTCCCCCGTCCATTGGTTGAGTCACGACTACTGTAATCATGTATATTTTATATTTAATATATCCAAAAATAAACTTCAAAGAAGTCCTGATTTTTTACACTATAATCCAGAGTGAATAATATTCCAACTGTATTATCAAGGCATGTCTTCAACAAAGGCATCCTTGATGATGTGGTTGAAAAATTTGATCAGTAGAGACTTGGGCCATCACAGTCGGGACAAATCGAGTTTACACCCTCCCTTTTGGTCATCTTCACTATACCCCTTAGTGGATCACCACTGTAACATCCGGGGAACTGAGCTTACACTACCCAGACTTAGACTTTTAATATTATGAAAAAATCTTGAGAAACACAAAGCAAAGTGTGGCTCTGCTCTGTGTTAAACATATAGGTCCACTAAAACCTTAAGTTTGTTTTTACTTCTTTACATGGGCTTTTAGCGGGATGAATACTCCACTACATGTGATTCGATAGTAACACACCGTCCAGGATGGAGAAACTATTTTCTCCCCAAGACATGGTTTATGGACCCTCATTGGAAAGTGTTCAATGCACACACTCCAATGAGGGGTTACAAGCTATGTTTTTTCAGGTAAAAAAGTTTTTCAAGAATAATTCTGTCTACTATTTGTTTTGGGAAAAGGGTTTAAATAATACAAATCAATAAAGGTTGATTAACCCTTTACCTAGCCTGAAAATCAGACAACACTTACAAAAACAATTCTTGAATTACTAAGTTTTTTCATTTGTTGTCTCAAAAACATAGATTGTGACCCCTCGGTGGAACGAGCTCGACGAGCTCGTTCCAACGAGGGGTCGAAACCTATGTTTTTGAGACAAAAAAATGAAAAAATAATGAAAATTAATTGGCGATTTTTGGGAATAGTGCTGGCCGGGTTTGGTCGTTACGTTAGGTAAAGGGTTAAAACATTTCATGGCTAATTGTATATTCAGCAAAATGTGTGGTGGTGGAGGAGGGGAATATAAATCATCAGAAAAAGGTTGGGGCATGACCCCTTTCCACCACAACTAAGTGCCAAGTTTTGTTTAAAAACCTATGGTGGAGCAACATTACCCATCTGATGTGATGTTCAGATACATGAAGAAAAGTAGGCATCTCATCCTTTCCATTTCGGAAGTGAAGATCATTAACAGACTGGTGAAGGGGCACTTGCCAAGCCCCAGGAGCGGATTATGGAAGTAATAAAAAATGAAAGTGTCAATGACACTGTAGCTCAACTTGTCAAGACAAACACATGCACATGTGTAGTATGTGACACAGCAATGACAAACATCTAGGTAATGACCTGATAACAAAGGTATATATAAAGTATTTTAACGGTCTGTACATAAATACTGACCGTTGCCTGTAACAAATGTATAAGTAAAGTATTGTAAAGGTGGGTGACAGTCAGATGCTAAACTAGAAAAGTAAACTTTAAGTCCCAGAGTGGGTCTGACTGAACCCCAAAATATTTGTTCTCATAGCACAGTGATAACAAAGGCACCCCAAAACACACTCGTTCCTGTCCCAAGGTGAAAACAAAGGTACCCAAGAAGTTTTGTGAAGATCAGTTCATAAATACGAGCTGTATAGAACTTGTGACAAAAAACTGATTGGACCTAATTTTGGTACAAAATGGCCACTGGCAGCCATCTTGAATTTTGGACCGTACCCAGAAACACTCATTCTCGTCCCAAGGTGATAACAAAGGTACCCAAGAAGTTTTGTGAAGATCGGTTCATGAATACAGCCTCTACCCTGAGCCGTATTGACATGTGTGCTCACATTGTGTAAGTAGCACTGAATAAATCAAAGTTCATCTAATTTGCATAATTTCAGCACGAAAAAAAACCCCTTACAATATGTGATGTATTCCATGTTACTAAACATTCAAACACAAATTTATTCAAATCAGAACTTTCATACAGAAGTTCTGTACAAAAGACTGACTGCACTAATTTTGGTACAAAATGGCTGCTGGTGGCCATCTTGAATTTCGGACCACACCCAAAAACACTCGCTCTCATCCCACGGTGATAACAAAGGTACCCAAGAAGTTTCGTAAAGATCAGTTCATAAATACAGACTCTAGTCTGAGCCGTATTGACATGTGTACTTACTGTGTGTAAGTCGCACTGAAAAAATCAAAGTTCATCTAATTTGCATAATTTCTGCATGAGAAAAAAACCTGTATTATATGTGATGTATCCCATGGTACTAAACATTCACACAAAAAATTATTCAAATCAGCGCTATCATATGGAAGTTCTGTGCAAAAATCTGATTGCACCTAATTTTGTACAAAATGGCTGCCATCGGCCATCTTGAATTTTGGACCGGACCCCAAAACACTCGTTCTCGTCCCACAGTGATACCAAAGGTACCCAAGAAGTTTCGTAAAGATCGGTTCATAAATACGGCCTCTAGCCCGAGCCGTATTGGCATTTGCACTTACAGTGCTGAAAGTAACACCAAAAAACATCAAAATTAGTCTAATTTGCACAATTTACACACGAGAGAAAAACCCGTATTATATGTGATGTATCCCATGGTACTAAACATTCACACAAAAAATTATTCAAATCAGAGCTTTCATATGGAAGTTCTGTACAAAAAACAGATTTCTGCATTATCGGTACAAAATGGCGGCTGGCAGCCATCTTGAATTTCGGACCACACCCAAAAACACTCGTTCTCGTCCCACGGTCATAACAAAGGTACCCAAGAAGTTTCATAAAGATCGGTTCATAAATACGGCCTCTAGCCCGAGCCATAGCAGCTTGGCACTTACAGCTCTGAAAGTAACACTAAATAAATCAAAGTCAGTCTAATTTGCATAATTTACGCACGAGAAAAAAACCCGTATTATATGTGATGTATCCCATGGTACTAAACATTTATACAAAACTTTATTCAAATCAGAACTTTCATACAGAAGTTCTGTACAAAAAACTGATTTTTGCATCATCGGTACAAAATGGCCGCTGGCAGCCATCTTGAATTTCGGACCACACTTAAAAACACTCGTTCCCGTCCCAGGGTCATAACAAAGGTACAGAAGAAGTTTCGTAAAGATCGGTTCATAAATACGACCTCTAGCCCGAGCCATAGCCAATTGTTGATGTACGGACAGACGGACAGATGGATGACGGACGACGGGCCATGACAATAGCTCAAATTTGACTTCGTCAAAGTTGAGCTAAAAAAATGGAGGTTAAAAAGGAAGACTAGCAAAAGATCTGAGAACGCTCTTATGATGTATCAAATAACTCACAAAAGGCATCAAATGGGAATCCCCATGGGAACTCCGGAAGGTGGAGCTGTACTTGTGTGCTGTGGTAAACAACTTTTGGTAAAATAGCTCGTGATGATCAATGGTGGGGAGTCCTCTAAAGTAGGCAGCAATGGTATTTATTTCACGCCTGTTCTATGAAATCCTCATCTACAGCAACACTAAACCATGTGGAAAATGAAAATCTGTTCCGCACATATGTGTGGTACGGAAATCGTCAACTGACTATTTTTAAATAGAAGCAAAATTTCACAGCAATTTTCTACAAATCGTGCAACACAATTACAGTTTGAATTGCTAGTGATAGCTAAAAATCGTTCCCTGAGTTCCAATGTGTTCTATGTGCCAGTTGGCACATAGAACACATTGTAACTCAGAGGACAAAATAGTAGCACAGGTTCCCCTCGCAAATTTGGTTGAAATGTGTTCTTTTTGTTGATAGTTGTCAAATGAATTGCTGAGTGTCCTTCTAATAATTGTTTTTAAAAACGTGAAGGCATATAATAAACACAAGTGCCAACGAGAAGGGTAAAAAAAGAGGCCACAGGCCTTGAGTTTTATCCTTCCATGATGGTATAAGTGCCATATTGATTAACCCATTCACACGCATGTGTCGTTCTGTGTATAAACTGCATACAAATGTTGACTTTATAGTCATGTTGATAATAGGTGGAAAAATGAGGATAAGCCATATATGCTTACATGGTTGGATCTTTGATTTCAAATTTAGATTCACAACATTGGTATTATTTATAATAGCAGATTACCCATAATTTCTGCTCATTGTTTCATCATGACCTGCACATCTACCTGGACGACCTCATTTCTCAGAAGAAAAAAAATTATTTTGTTGTTCAACTAAATTTCTTCCCTTCCAGTGTTCATCTCACGAGGAAATATCACCAACATATCTCAAACAGTATTGCCATTTCATTCGCGATTGCAACATTTATTTTATTTATTCTTTGAGGGGATGGAGAAGCAATGATATCTTGACCCCCTGTGCCCCCCCCCCCACCCTACCCACCGCCCATACACATACATACGCACCATCAACTTTGTCACTAAAAAAAATAGTTTGAGCATCGACAAAAAGAAGATAAAAACAATTACTGGCCTCTCACTACTGGCATTTTGAAACAAAAGAAGACTTGCCTGGTAATGTGGAGCCCATTTCATTTAATATCTCTTAATTGAATAACCCTATTAATTGAATATAGCTTAGAAACAAAACGGGGACGCAGTGGCGTTGCGGTAACCGGTTCACATCAGATCACCGAAGTTAAGCAATGTTGAGCCCGGTTAGTCCTCGGATGGGTGACCATCTGAGCGATCGATTCGGACTCCCACGTTGTGTCCTTGGGCAAGGCATTTAACCCCCGTTGTCCACATGGGGACACGATGATGCTGTGTACTAAGGCGTACTGCACGTTGATGGTGCGCATGTCTTAAACCAATCTAACCCTGCCTGTGCTGCAGTGCAGACTTACGATGTTGGGGAGCTGGCAGCTGCTCGTCGTTGCTCGGTGGTTCTCTCCGGGTACTCCGACTTCCGCCATCCGTAAAACTGTCATGGTTATGATTAGCCATTGTGCATAAGTATGTGACCTAAAAACCAATAAATAAATAAATAGAAACAAAAAAACATTTGGTAAACCTTCAGCACAAACTGGACCTGTTAATTTCATACAGGCTCTAAAGTAAACGCCTGATAATTGAAGAAAACACCTTATAACATGTTGAAAATTATCCTGATAATCACCAAATTGCCCCTGTTTATAGACAGATTTGGCCTCAGTTCAACCAGCACTGGCATTGGATCTATTATATCTTGTTTGACAGAGCCCCATGAGCTCTGTCAAACAAGATATAATTGAATAAATGCTTAGTTTATCTATAGAAAACAGGTTAGTGAACAAATCCCTGTTAACTGAATACTCCTGTTAATTGAATAATCCTCACTGGCAAAGTGGCTATTCAATTAATGGTTTCCTCTGGATCCTTTACAGTTGTGTTATTTTCCCACCTTTCCCACAGACAAAACAAAAGATCCCTGCCTCAGTGAGTGGCAGCTTTTATTCAAATTCAATGGCAACTTGTATTGTTTGCCTGGGGTTAATATCCTGCTTCCCCACACTATAAAATTTGTCGCGTTTTTGATTCCTACCAGCTCCTGCAAGAATCAATTTTCAGTTCTTAAATTATTTAGAATTTGAGAGTACAATTAGGCAGCCAAGACTTTTGCTCGGCATCACTGATAAGTCTAAATATTACCTTGCTATGAGAGAATAGAAAAATGTAGATTCCCCAGGCCTTTAACTGGCAGAGTGCCAGGAGTGCCAAACAGTGCTCTACGTGAAAGTGCTGTAAAGCACTTTAGTGGCTTTACAACGTGTGCATTAGCTTGTTATTTGTGCAGCATTATAAAAAGAAATGTTCACAAATATTTTGTTATAATTTATTGGAGAATGCAAACAGGCTCCTCTTGCTGGTAGCAATGCATCTTTGAAAAAAAATACATATGTTAGGCCCACAAAGTAGAGATCTTCTGTTTCTTAGGCCATTTTTTGTATTTCGTTCCTTGAGTGCAAGAAGGCTTTGCAATGGTAAAGCATTGCAAAGCCCTGTCACACTCAAGGGACAAATTTATCAATTTTATTAACTTGGGTAAAATAGCAGACATAAACCATTTAATTTTTATTTTTTTAAGTTTACATTGGTTATAAAAAGAGAGCATGCAGCAGCCAAAAGTCCACGTGGGAAGGCCTGAGAAACAGATTTTTAACCTTTTTAGGCCTTAAAAATCACCTTTGAAAAATAATTTTGCACTCTACAGTAGAACCTGTCTTGAGAGACCGCCCTTTGGGCCACACAAAAGTGGTCTCTCAAGACAGGTGGTCTCTCATAACAGGTTTCAGGTTTTCTCAAGTCAGTGAATAACCAACCACAAAATTCAGAAATGGAGAAGAATAGATTTTTGTAATTACTTTATAGTTGTTCTTTTTTATGAAGTTTTTGTAACAAATTGAAATGGACTGTTATAAAAATAAATTAGTGTTGAAAATCTTCATTGAAGATTTTCAACACTAATTTATTTTTATAATTTTTATAACAGTCCATTTCAATTTGTTACAAAAAGATTTTCAACACAAATTTATCTTTATTCCTATCTGTCAAATTTCAGGTATGTATGAAATAACTGTTTATTCAGCAATAATCCTAATCTTTTCACAGGGGTCTTATAAAAACATCTCAATCTTTAATGAGTTAGCAATTGAAACCCAATTAAGAGCTTTTAATACTTTTAATTATGTTAGTATAACCACAATGGGTTTTCCAATTCCAGAACAGGTAAAAAGTTTTTGTCATGGTTTCAGTCTTCAAAGGGGCGGTCTCTCAAAATAGGACCATTATGGCATAAAAATACAAGTTGGTACCAGGTCACTGTGGTCTCTCAAGACAGGTGGTCTCCCATAGCAGGTCCATTATAGAGTAAAACCAATCGGTGCCTGGCAGATGTGGTCTCTCAAGACAGGTGGTCTCTCAAGACAGTGGTCTCTCAAAACAGTTTTTACTGTACTAGTTAAGGACACTTTCAGAATCTATGATAAGAGTCAAATGAACATTCCGTGAGAATCAAAGTTGATTATCATTGTTTTCCTTGTAAGAATTGCAAGAATCGATTCTGAATTTCAAGCCCTGCTTCCCTGCCCTGCCTGTCATTAAATGAACTAATTATCAATGCAGACAGCATCTAATTGGCTAATCACAGTAATGGGGTAATCACAGAGCTATCTGTCCATTAAAACAGTTAAAGAAAATGATTATAGTCTAAACAAGAATGGATACCAATCAAATAGCAAGAACCAAGTGCCAAGTCAAGTACATGTACTTGCATTAATTTGCAATTAGGCTCAACCAAATAGATCAGTTTCTCGGGCCATTTTTTGTAAAATTGCTTATGGGTGGGCATTTTTTTATTTTATTTTTTACTTTTGTAATTATTTCTTTTCTATCAAAAGTTCATGTTCTTGATTTGTTTTATGTTTTAGGCCTCATAATCTACAGAATAGCATGTGTGGTGGTGTATTTCATCCCTTGAGTGCAAGAAGGCTTTGCAATGCTAAAGCATTGCAAAGCCTTCTTGCACTCAAGGGACAAATTCATCAATTTTATTAACTTGGGTAAAATATGAGACATAAACCATTTAATTTTTATTTTTTTAAGTTTGCATTGATTATAAAAAGAGAGGAGGCGACAGCCAATAGGACCATACAGGAGGGCCTGAGAAACAGATTTATAACTTCTTTAGGCCTTACATTATCCATGATAAAGCTGTTCTGATGAGTATATTTTTGGTCAGACTCTGTCGTAAATGGTGTATGGATAAAAGTCCTTAAATCAAAAGCACTTCTGACAAAAGTCCCACAAAATGACAGAAGTGAACTGGAACACTATTATTTTTTGGAAAAGTATTTTTAACCCTTTACCTAACATATTTGCTGCATCCACCTGTGTAATTTACAAGCTGAGCAGTTAAATAGTTTTTTTTAACTTTAACAAAACTATGTCATGTGTCCAGCTCATTCCAATGAAGGGGCACATGACATAGTTTTGCTCACCCCTGTAAGTCTTGTCATTATAAGAAAATGAAATCCATAGATATTTGTTCAAGTTATCATACTGTCAAGCTGAAAACAGGCAAAAATGAACTAATTAAGGGCCATAACTCTGCTCAGGATGGCAAAACTGTATCAGTTTTCAGACTCATTCAAGACATTGTTAAGAAAGTCTCACATGCTAAATATTGACCAAATCCATTGATATTTGTTCAAGTTATAACACTAATGAGCTGAAAACAGTAAAAACTAATTAAGGCCCATAACTCCCCTCAATAAGGCCAAGTCACACCATTTTTTTAACTAAAACAAGACATTTTTAAGAAAGTCTCACGTGCCAAATATCGATCAAATTCAATGATGTTTCTTCAAGTTATTGCACTAACAAACTTAAAACAGGCAAAACTTAACTAATTAAGGGCCATAACCCCACTCACTGTGGCCAAACTTCTCCGGTTTTCAATCTCTCTCAAGACATTGTTAAGAAAATCTCAAATACCAAATACTGACCAAATCCATTAATGATTGTTTAAGTTATCACGTTAACAAGTACAGGCAAAAATTAACTAATTACATTTAAGGGTCAATACTCTGCTCATTATGGCCAAACCATACCAGTTTTAAACCCATTCAAGACATTGTTGAGAAAGTCTCACATACCAAATATTGACCAAATCCATTCATATTTCTTCAAGTAATTATTGCACTAACGAGTTGAAAACAGGCAAAAATAACTGATTAAGGGCCACAACTCCACTCAGTATGGCCAAACCGTACCAGTTTTCAAACCCATTCAAAATATTGTTAAGAAAGTCTCACATACCAAATATTGACCAAATCCATTGATTTTTGTTCAATCAATTGTGATAATGAGAAAGGTTATGCCTGTCGGTCCATCTGCCACCTCCATCCACAAACATGCTCTTTCAAATAGAATGGAATTGCTTAAATCTTCTTGCTGGATTATGGGAAAAAAAAACCCCTGCAGCCTGACATTTGGATATTTTGACATCACTGTCCAGAAGGTTAAAGTGCACTTACAAATAAAATTGAGTACATACAGGGTGATTTGTTACATCTACACATACAATCATTGGACATATTTCCCAACATTTGCATTTTCAAGACTTTTCACGACCCATACTTAAAATTCAAGCTGAGGCTTTCAAGGATCTTAAGTTTCTTTTTCGCTTTCATGACATTTCAAGATTTTAAATAAACAGCTGCACCATGAGCTCATGATACACACGTTATTAATTACAAGAGGGAACCACACAATATGAGTATACATGTGTACTTGTCAGGTTACATATACTTGCCACCAAAAAATCATGAAAATTGCTGAAAGTCCAACATGTGGAAAATTGCCTATATTTTGATGAATAAAGTCCCATAACTCTGGAATGACAAATCGGACAGCGACACAAATTGGAAGGGAGATTCCTTCTATCAACATATACTTGCAACCAAAAAATCATGAAAATTGCTCTAAGCATTTTCAAGTTATTGTTCGACATGTGAAAAATAAAGTCCCATAACTCTGGAATGACTAATCGAATGGCGACACCAACCGAAAGGGAGCTTCCTTCCATCAACATAAACCACCTACCAAAAAATCATGAAAATCTCTCAAAGCGTTCTCGAGTTATCGTACGACATGTAATAAATCAACAATTTTCTAAGTAATAAAGTCCCATAACTCTGGAATGACTAATCGAACGGCGACACTAAACGAAAGGGAGCTTCCCTCCATCAACATAAACCACCTACCCAAAAATCATGAAAATCTATTGAAGCGTTCTTGAGTTATCGTACGATGTGTAAAAAATCAACAATTTTCTAAGTAATAAAGTCCCATAACTCTGGAATGACTAATCGAACAGTGACACTAAACGAAAGGGAGCTTCCCTCCATCGATATACACCACCTACCCGAAAATCACGAAAATCTCTCAAAGCATTCTCGAGTTATCGTACGACGTGTAAAAAATCAACAATTTTCTAAGTAATAAAGTCCCATAACTCTGAAATGACTAATCGAACGGTGACGCTAAACGAAAGGGAGCTTCCCTCCATTGATATACACCACCTACCCAAAAATCATGAAAATCTCTCAAAGCGTTCTTGAGTTATCGTACGACATGTGACCAGACGGACAGACGGACAGAGCAGTATACCATAATACGACCGTTTTTTCAAAACGGGCATATAAAAACCTGTGGGAATCCTGTATAAAAGCAGCTAAGAACTAGAAAACACTTCCAAAATTAGCAGGCTGTCATCTGCAGAATGAGGTCCGCAGAAGATGAATTTGGTGATGCTGCCCTGCACAGCAGGGTAGCATTACCAAATTTACTCTCTGTGAGCCTCAATCTGAATCAAGGTCTCTGGCCCAAACAAAAAAAGGTACCCAGAGGATAAACAGGGGGATTCTAGCCACTGTATGGGATAGCATCAGCAAAGTCTCAATCTGGGGACCTCATGCTGCAAATGTCAGATTGCTTATTTCCAGGCTTGCTTCCAGGGTAGACTTCCTTGGGGCCATGTGTTGTGGGACCTATTCTTTGATAACAAAATCTTTCAGGAGTTTGAATAAGGTCTTTAGATTCAACTACAATATAAATGAAAGTGTCAGTGACACTGTAGCTCAACTTGTGTAAGACATGTACATGTATAGTATGTGACACAGCAATGACACACATCTAGGTAATGACCTGATAACAAAGGTACATGTAAAGTATTGTAAAGACAATCTTGAAATTTTGGACCGTACCCAAAAACACCCATTCTCATCCCAAGATGATAAACTAGAGGGCTGCCACATCCACGGGGCAGCTGATCCCCCCCAAAAAAGTGTGGTCATCATAAGATTTTCTAAGTTGAAAAGGGGCATAACTCTGGTAAAATTAATCAGGACAAACCCATTTTCGAACTTGACCCGTATTTTGATATGTTTGCACCACATATCAAGTTTGGTTACAATCAAACTATCTTGAGGGACTTTACCATCCGGAAACCAAAAATCATAAGATTTTCTAAATTAAAAAGGGGTATAACTCTGGTAATATTAATCAGGATGAACCCGGATTCGAACTTGACCTGTATTTTTATATGTTTAAGCCACATATCAAGTTTGGTTACAATCAAACTATTTCAAGGGAAGTTATCATCCAGAAACGAAATGTAAATGGACGGATGGACAGACGTACGGACGGACGGACGGACGGACGGATGGACGGACAAAAAAAAACGCGTGACGACTATATCCCCCCCAATTTTTTTTCGGGGGGATAAAAAGGTACCCAAGAAGTTTTGTGAAAATCTGTTCATAAATACAGCCTCTAGCCTGAGACATATTGATATGGGCACCAACTGTGCATAAGTAGCACTGAATAAATCAAAGTTCATCTAATTTGCATAATTTATGCACGAGTAGAAAACCTGTATTATATGTGATGTATTCCATGCTACTAAACATTCATACAAAAATTTATTCAAATCAGAACCTTCATATAGAAGTTCTGTACAAAAAACTGATTGCACCTAATTTCGTTATAAAATGGCTGCCGGCATCTTGAATTTTGGGCCGCACCCCAAAACACTCGTTCTCATCCCAAGGTGATAACAAAGGTACCCAAGAAGTTTTGTGAAGATCGATTCATAAATACAGCCCCTAGCCCGAGTCGTATTGACATGTGTACTTACTGTGTACAAGGAGCACTGAATAAATCAAAGTTCATCTAATTTGCATAATTTCTGCACGAGAAAAAACCTGTATTATATGTGATGTATTCCATGTTACTAAACATTCATGCAAAAATTTATTCAAATCAGAACATTCATACAGAAGTTTTGTACAAAAAACTGATTGCACTAATTTTGGTACAAAATGGAAGCCGGTGGGCATCTTGAATTTCAGACTGCACCCAAAAACACTCGTTCTCATCCCACGGTGATAACAAAGGTACCCAAAAAGTTTTGTAAAGATCGGTTCAGAAATACAGCCTCCAGTCTGAGCCATGTTGAATTGTTGACAGACGGATAGGCATCCAGACAGACAATGGGCCATGATAAAACATCAAATTTGGTTACGACAAAGGGAGGGGGAGGAGGGGCTCTCATACTCCTTACACCTGTATTATTCTAAAAATTTAGAGTTTCTTGATCAGACTATAATTAGGTGTACTCATCAGAAGCTTTGTGGCTGCTTATACACTTCTCTCTTGAAGGGATAACCAAATTAGTTGTGGAGGGGTAATGACAAATTGACAGTAGCAACCAACTGGTTGATGGGAGGGTGGGGGGAATTAGATCTGCACAGTATTGAAACATCAAGTTCGGTATCTGTATTTTTAGGAAGAGTTACCTCGGTATAGATGCAGTATTCGGTGTTGGTAACATACTGACACCAAATCCAATATCGATTGATATTTTTAGTATACTACCCAGCTGCAGGTCCCATTCCTGCAGAACATAAAATATATTATAAAATACTTTATAAGTAACCACATTTCTATTGGCTGGATCTTATACACATGACTAGTACTCAAAAATCCATGTACACCAGTTTTCCAGTGAATATCAACTTTCTAAATATAGCTTTTGGAAATCTCTCTAGTTCTATTTCAATTGACGTAATCTTTATAACTTTGTTTATTTTTATGTCATTCTGCAGATGATAACTATTTTATTGTTAAATAAAAGTTTTTCGGGTTGATATAACTGAATTTTTAATTGACAAATAAAAAATTTTTTTTTTTTTTGAGGACTGTATATATATAATAAAACAGTCATGAACTTTTTGGTGGTAAATATAATGTGACATGAACCTAAAGAACATTTTAGGTTCATATCACATCATATTCACCACCACAAAATTCCATAATTGTATAATATATAACGGAGGTTAGCCTTTCTTCAGAAGTCAAAAGCCTCAGAATGCTCATATTGTACTTATGGAATTGTAAGGATAGATCATAGGACAGGTTTATGTAACAAATAAGAACTGTAATATTTATCAAAATGGTGGAAATAAAACACACACTCGTCACTGGTCATTTGATGTACATGAAACAATAAAGCTGAGAGAAAATACCTCTTGGGTATTTTCTCTCAGTTGTATTGTTACATCAAATGACTGGTGACAATTGCCTGTGAAAGACATAGTCCATGGCTCCTCCTCATTGTGGAAAATGTTCTACTGTCTGATCTTTATATTTTTAATATCAATAATATTTTTCAATATTGAAACTTAGGTATTTTAGGACTCCTTGACATCGTAAATCGGTTTTGGAATGATATAACACTGATCAATATTATTGGTATATTATAGGAATACCACCCATCTTTAAGAAAAAGGGTAACAAATTTATTGCTGGGAGAAACAGAAAGTAAACTAATTTCTGATTCAGATTTTTGCTGTCTTGACTTTAACCTTTAAAGGCCTATTTACTACTTGAATCCCTTTTATCTACAACAAAGAAGGTGGCCCAACATGCATGCTTAGGGTAAACTTACAAGTTACATTCAAAGTGCCTTAGCAGTTGTTTCTGGACAACTCTGGGCTGCCAATATAGTTGTAAATTCAGTGGATGTTGACTGTCAAAGTATACCAAAAATGTATACCAATCTCCAGGCCCTTAAGAGTTGTTAATTCTTTACCTAACACAGCAATAAATGCCAGCCATCAATATTTACAAAAATTGCAATTCAAATATGATTATTTTTCGTTTCTGCCTTGAAAACAAAGCTGATGAACCCTCATTGGAATTAGCTCATTCCAGTGAGGGCACATAAACTATGTTTTCAGTTCTACTTATCTATAACATTTTTTGCAAGTGTCGTTTGCTATTCATGGTGGGTAAATGGTTGATGGTATTCTCAACAAATGATAAGCAACAACATAACTGTGAAATATCAATGATGTGTATTAGTTATTTTATCACAAAAAAACATTCAAGATTGTAATCTTCTCCATGATTCGCAGCGAATACAACTTGAACAGGATAATTACAGCCCTTGTGTCATCCACAGCTCTGCCAGTTTGTGCCATATCTTAGTGTGAAGTCACACAATATGCAGATATCTCTTTTTATCAGGTGTTCATGTCACAGGATCATCTGAACTTGTTAAGAAGTCATATAGTCCACTAAATGCATCAAATAAAGCTCTCTGGCAAGCAAACTGTGATTTGTACCCACCACCTTTCTCTTCTGGTGTTTCAACTCGAACATGAGATAAATACCTGTAAGTAAATAAATCTTATTTTAACCCTTTCAGACTTTAATTATCCTGACATTCAAACGTCACTGGGAATTCAGTTCAACGTTTTTCAAAATGCGACGTCAAACGTCGGAAAGTACAAATAAGATATTTTTCACATTTGTGATTATCTGGTTGAGGGCTAGATTATTTTTGGTGGTCTGAATTTGTTATTCAAAACTTGTTTTATTACAAATTATTGGAGAGTGCCCACAGGCACTCTCCAATAATTTGTAATAAAACAAATTTATATAAACGTAATATTATTTGTGTTTGACTGAATATGAAATATAAGCAAGGAAAGTGTTGGCTTTTGCTCTGGTATCCTCATTTTTTGAAAGCCCTGATCGCAGATTCTAGTACTCAACCAGTTAAGAAGTCTTGACAGCAGGATTGTATTAGTACTTTAAGCTGTGATAACATTTGGCTCAATGGTTGTCACTGAGAACTATTCGGGAAAAAATAGGAATTGAGGTTAAAACTTTAAAAAATCGAAAATTAATAACAAAACAAATAACCACAAAGTACCAACGTGCTGTTTGATTTTGTACGTCATAAGACATACAAAAGTATCAATGCATTGTTTGATTTTGTACGTCATTAAAACGTACAAAAGTATCAAAGGATTAAGTAATCATTTTTATAAACAGTGAGGTAATAACCAAAGCAGTCTCTTCAAACCAATCGCGACATACTCATACCAGAGGGCCAAGTTTTAAAAATTCAATACTGTGAAATGAAAATCGAAGCAAGAAAAATGAGTGCAATGTCACAGGATGGCCAATCAATCCCCTGCCGCTCAATTCCAAACAAGGGCAATAATTCTTCAAGAAATACTTGGATACAGCTGGTTTGCCATCTGCTTCACAATATTATCACTAAAATGCTATACCCGGTATATTATATTTGGAAAAAAATTCAATGTTTTTTTTTTCTTTTTTTAAATGTGATGACAAGAAATTCTAAGTTCCATAAGGGGGCAATAACTCTTGAAGAAATACTTCAGCATGGTTGATTTGAAATTCCATTCATGACTTTATCAAAAAAAAACCTGAAATCTGAAAAAAAAATCTTGAACAGTTTACTTTGCAATGTGATGACAAGAAATGGTGAAATGATGATAAGAAACCAAGTCCAACAAGGGCAATAACTTTTGAAGAAATACTTGGATGCAGTTGATTTGGAATGTAATTCTTGATTTTATCACCAAAAAAGCTATACATGAAAATTAAATTTGGACTGAATATTTTGAATAGTTTTCTATAAACAAGTGATGACAAGAAATTAGGCAGAATGAATGGATGGATGAGAGATGCAACTCATTCCTGTACCAGTCTGCCATTCCACTACATGGCAGGGGTTAAAAAGGAAAACATCATCTCAGATTTAATGTTCTTGCATTTTACTACTACATATTTTGTGCGGGAAGGTCGGGCAGAGAATTCCAACCAGCTCTGATTTTGTGATCACAGTATAACCCTTTACCCAATGCAGACAATATCAAAATTTATTTTTTTCAAAAATTTTTCAAAAAATTAAAAAAAAAACATATCATGTGACCCCTCATTGGAACGAGCTCAACGAGCTCGTTCCAAAGAGGGGTCACATGATATAATTTTGTTGAAATCTTTTGAAAAATAGTATTTTTTCAGCTGCTGAATTTGCATATTATGCGTGCAGATGTGGCCGATTCGTTGGGTAAAGGGATAATTGATATGTACATGTATAGTATACTATCTTAAAAATTACTTTGAAACAAATTGGAGCAAAAATCTTTTGTTCAAGTCATTATTTTTGAAGAGAATGGACACTAAGCATATAGAGTTTAGTGTCTTCATCCAGTGAAGAACGTAGATATGTTGTCTTAAACACAATAAGCCCTTTGTGCTCCAAGTCAGTTAGTCTTCGACTCGTCTTTATTTCTGATAGAAAAGAAAATGTGTGCTCTAACCTTTACTTAGGTGAAATATCAGCAAGAGAAAAGATCTAACTTTTGAATTTATCTTTACCAAAGTTAAACCTTTACATAACATGACTAGAAATGATAGAGACAAAGAAATTTTTCGAATAAATAAAATTTTCCTTCTTTGCCTAAAAACACACCTTATATAACCACTCATTGGAACAAACCTTGAGGCAGTGCATGTGTCATAAATAATGAATGAAGTGAAAAAATTTGTCAAAATACTGGAATTTTTATGGTGATTTTTTTTAATAGTGTTGGCCTGTAATGACCCTTCTGTTGAGAAATGGGTTAACATTATGACATAGTCCGCAGTCTTTGGCATTGCTTACAATTAACTGCTAGAGAGCTAAATTACATTTGAATGGTCAATTGTAACGTGGGCATTTTTTTTTCCAAAGATATCACACTGTCAGAAAAGGAGCCTTTGTTTAGCAAGATACTACTCATAATTGTTTTGTTGCAATATACTGGAGAGTGGCTATTAAATGTAACAAAACAATTTTATATTAAAAAATTTTTTCTGCTTCTGAGCCAACAACAAATTAGTGCAAACAGTGTAAAGCCACTATAGTGGCTTTCAGCACTTTTCAGTTGAGCCCTGAGAGTGGGTTCTAGCACTCAACCATATATTTATTTATTTATTTGGGTTTAACAACACTTTCAATAGACAGGGTTACCTAGAGTCGGACAGTTTTATGGGTGGAAGAAGCCCGAGTACCCCAGAGAGAACCACTGAACAATGGCAAGCAACTGTCAGACTCCCGATAAACTAACTCTGCACAAGCAGGGTTAACACTGGTTGAAGACAAGTGCACCATCAACATGCAGTATGCCTTAGAACACAGCGCCACTGTGCCCACACGTGAGAAATCAGGATTAAGTGCCTTTCTGAAGGACACAATGCAGTTACCACTGATGGGGATCGGACAGTGGACCATTTGGTTTGAAGTCCAATGTTGTACCCACTGAGCCAAGGCACTCCCACTCAACCAGTTAAAAATAGTTAAAACCCTCTGCTGATAACTCCCTTTGTTTCACCTATATTGTTATCTGAGAATGATGACCACGACCAATAAGTGTGTACAGTGGAGCCCACTTAATTGGATATCTCTAAACTGAATAACCCTGTTAATCCAATATAATTTTCCAACACAAAAACAATTAACTATACCTCCAGTACAAATTCGACCTGTTAATTGAATATAGGTTATAGAGTAAACTCCTGTTAATTGGATAAAAAAAATTTCCTTGACTCTCCCCAGTTTTCCTTGTTTATAGACCTATTTGGCATCAGTACATCCAATACAGGCATTTAATCTGTTATATCTTGTTTGACAGAGCTCATGGAGCTCTGTCAAACAAGATATAATAGAATAAATGCTAAGTTTATATCTAGAATACAGGAAAATGACACAATCCCTGTTAACTGAATACTCCTGTTAATTGAATAATTTTCATTGGCAAAGTGGCTATTCAATTAACAGGGTTTCACTGTATTATTTTAACAATAACTGAGCATTAATATTGGAAGTATAGCCTACATTATTTTAACGGACATGCACACAGCATGGGATGGCCAATCTCCCGTCACCCATGGCCAACAAGGGCAATAACTCATAAAGAAATACTCAGACACAGCTGATTTGCCATCTCCTTCATGATATTATCACGAAACAACTATATATTAAATTCGGAAGAAAAAATCTTAAATAGATTTCTTTAATGTGATGACAATACAGTAAAAACTGTCTTGAGAACCGCACATAATAAATGAAAGGCCAATTGTCTTGAGAGACCATTGTCACACTGTATGGATTGGTTGTTTTACTCTGTAATGGACCCATCATGGGAGACCACCTGTCTTGAAAGACCACTTTTGTCTGGCAATAAAGGGTGGTCTCTCAAGACTGGTTCTACTGTAAATGGTAATGTAATTACTAGAATTTGCAGCCCAACAAGGAATACTTGAACACAGATGATTTGCAATCTGATTCATATTATAACCAAAAAGCTATGCATTAACCCTTTACCTAACATGAAAAGCAGACGACACTTGTAAAAAAAATTCTTGAGGAATTAATTTTTTTCATTTTTTGTCTCAAAAACACAGGTTATGACACCTCAATGGAATGAGCTTGATGAGTTTTTGAGACAAAAAATGAAAATTAATTGGCAATTTTTTAGATCAGCGCTGGCCATTTTTGACCAGTACGTTGGGTAAAAGGTTAAATTTCATTCGGGAAAAATGTTCTGAATGAATTTCATTTAAATGTGATGAAAAGACACTGGGAAGGATAGAGGGATAGATGGATGGCCAGATTGATGGATGAAAGGACAGAACCTGTTCCTATCTACCCCTCCCACTACATGGTGTAGGATAATAATACATAGTAATTGTTCTCACTTGTCAGACACAATTAGGGCTGTCACGATTAATTGCTTAATTGATTGTTGATCGGTCATGCCACAATCGATTAGTATTTTTCATTGTCAAAGAATTGGTAAATTTTATCCTGTTTTAGACGTTTAATAATTAAAAAAAAATTGATGAAAAAACTATTGTTTCTAAAGGTAAAAGGTCAAGAATGTTGACGTTAAACCTCAAGAAGCTATTAGAAGCATTTATCTTTTAGGTACATTCAAAGCTTTGATGTTCTGAACTTTTGAACTGTCGGTGTAATAATCAAGACCGGTCAGCAGTTGCAAACTTGCGAACTTCATTTTCAACGACTTTAAAGAGAGGGAGAGAGGGAAAGGGAGGTCCTCTAGGTATGAATAATTGATTATTATTGATTATTTGAGACGATTAATTAATTTCTAAATTAAAAAATCATGACAGCCCTAAACACAATACACAGCTACGGTACAGTACAGCCATTGTGGACTAGTCACTTTCCACAGATGGGCAATATTTCCATGAACACAATAATACTGGACTCCAATCCATAATTATAAGAATAATCATAACAAAATTAATTAATGTAGCACCAGGTACAACCCAGTGCTTCGTTAATTAAAAATTTTGCTGCTGATGATTGTTTTTACCAGATAAGGCCAAATAAAAAAAATGAATTGATTCTCAGGCAATTTTTTTTTCAAATCAGTGAGGGAGGGAGAGAGGATTTTATTTTTATTTTTTTTTTTTAATTTTTTTTTTTCGTGTAAAGGGTTGAGTATACTCAGTAAATCTTTTTGCTGTCTTTCCACTTGAAAAAGAGAAAAGGTTGTATTTTAGGGTAATTATAGTATCCCTTTTACAGCCCTGGGAATTAGGAAAATTGTCTACGGCAGATAAATGCCGTCGTCAAATCAAACTCAACAGCAATTTTAACATTTTTAAGATTGTCTACAGCAATTTTTTCCACAGGTGGTTGGAAACGTAAAATAAGGAAGTGAAGGTTTTTTTCTCATTGAAAATAACGAAGCCAGTTAGTGTTAGTAATAGCAGGGCCATATCCAGGAATAATTTGGGGACACCGGTGAGAATCCGGCAGGTCGTTTGTGGGGGTAGGGGGGGAGTCCAAATACGATGCGAAGCATCGTCTGAGCCGCAAAGCGGCGAGGGGGGAGAGCACGACTCGAGAGGGGGTATCCCCCCCCCCTCGTTGGTGGGGGTCTGGAAAAATTTTTATTTCTGGAGGCTCTCAGGTGGTCTCTGACGGCACACCGAGCTCCAAAATTGTGGAACATTTCAACAGAGAAATCAGTATTTTTGTTGGTAAAATTTGAGAAATTCAAAAAATGGAGCTACTAACCTCACTTCTAGTGTTAACATGACACAATTCCCTGTCAAATATGGGGGCCCTGGGCATCCGCCCAGTCTGCCCATTCGTAACTACAAAGCAAACAATATTATAATTCACTTGACAATGTGGTGCATCGTGGTTTGAGAGTGTCCTCTGAACCGTCGGTGCTTGATGACCAATCATCATTCAATTTTAATGTTGCACATCAAGGGAGCTAATTAACAGAGCCATTCTGATTCAACTTGCGTTTCGCTTTTAAGTTTGCGTTGCGCAATCGTTATTGAAAGAAATTCGAATCCTGACAAATTGTCAATGAATAAATTCAAACAAATCGTCATGTGAGATCCAGAGGGTCATCCTATTCTCGGTCACACTTGCAATTTGTCTGAAAAAATAACTCTTTTGTACCGGAAACAACAAATAGCCTGCACACGGTCAGGCGAACCGGAACGAAATGTGTATTCGCTGTTGGTATCTAGTTTTCACGGCTTAATGCCTCTGGGCACTCTCCCATAAACTGCAACAAGAAAAAACAATTTACTGCAAACACAGCTAAATAATTATATGTTGAGAAATGTGAAAAAATGACCATTCCAAGTTTTCAAAAATTTTTTAAAAAACATGACATAATAAAAATGTCTAATGAGGAGGTTCAGATTCAATGAGGGAGGGCTGAGAATCAAAACATTATTTTTTTTTAGCCAAAACACATGCCTGGACATCACTACCAATGTGTTGATCAGGACCATCCTTGGCAACTGTATTGTACATAGAGAGTGGCTACAAAAAAACACAATGAATGACTAGACAACACAAACAACCAAACAAACCTGTCTGCATGTTTACCTTCAGTTTCAACCCAAACATCACATACTTTTTGTTCGGTGAGTTCTGCTGAACAATCAATCACTCACTAATCAAGCAATTTAAATTGTAACCGTTTACCAAACACACACAAAATCAAAATTTACTACCGAGAGGCCCACTTAATTCTATATCTCTTAATTAAATAACCCTGTTAATTGAAATTAATTTACAAACACCAAACCATTCACCATACTTTCAGTACGAATTTGCCCTGTTAAATGCATATGGGTTATAGAATAAACTTCTGTTAATTGAATAAAAAATCTTTCAATATGTCAAGGAATTACCACGAAAATGAACAAATTATCCTTGTTTATAGATCTGTATGGCCTCAGTACATCCATTACAGGCCTTTAATCTATTATATCTTGTTTGACACAGCTCCTCAAGCTCTGTCAAACATGATATATTAGAATACATGCTCAGTTTATCTCCCGAATACAACAAAGTGTCCAAATCTTAACTGCATACTCCTGTTAATTGAATAATTTTTACTAACAAAGTGGTTATTCAATTAACAGGATTCTTCTGTACTTCAATTGTTAAAATTTTTCAAGAAATTTGAACAAAACCATACCATGTGACCTCTCAATGGAACAAGCTCGACAAGCTCATTGCAATGAAAGGTCACATGATATGGTTTCAGTGAAATTTAAAAAAAAAATTTTTTTTGGTCTACACAATTTGTAAATTATGCAGGTGTTTGTGGCTGATTTGTTAGGTAAATGGTTAAATTTAAGTCCCCAAAGTGCTGAAATTAGTTCTTTTATCCCCCAATATTTAACAGCATCTTTAATTATCTAATTTCCAAATCAAAAAGCAAAGCATCACCCCAAGTGCTAAAATTAGTTCTTTTTCTCCCAACATTTAATGGCATCATTTAATAAAAATGCAAAGTAATTTCCATTCATTACTTCAAAAATGTCATGATATATTACGCAGAAATTAAAAAAAATCCATTACCATTTTATTCTAAAGTGCAGAGGTAGAGAGAGAGAAAATGGAGATTTTCAGTTCTTTTAACCTTCTGCACTCTCAGTCAGAAGACCAAAATTTCAACCTTCAAGTTTCCCCCATAATGCATCAAGGAATTGAAGCAATACAATCTTATTTTGACAGAGCTCACTGGGCTCTGTCAACAAGAACGAACTGGTTAAATTCCTAGTTGCATCATGGGAAAAATTTGCTGCTCGAAAATTCGGTATTTTGACACCAGTATGCAGAGGTTAAGGTTTTTAACTCTTTACCCAACAATGGCAAAAATAGTCTGGAATAAGGGAAAACTTTCATTCTTCTGCCTCCAAAACAAAGCTTAGGCCCCACAAAATAAATCTTTAGTTTCTGCGGCCATTTTTGTAAATTTGTATGTGGGTGGGCTGTTTTTTTATTTTATTTTTTATTTTTGTAATTATTTCTTTGCCATCAAAAGTTCATATTCTTGGTTTGTTTTATGTTTTAGGCCTTATAATCTACAGAATAGCAAGGGTGGTGGTGTATTTTATTCCTTGAGTGCAAGAAGGCTTCGCAATGCTAAATGCACTCAAGAGACAGGTAAATTATCAGACATAAACCATTTAATTTTTATTTTTTTCAAGTTTGCATTGGTTATAAAAAGAGAACATGCGGCATCCAAAATGAACATGTAGGAGGGCCTGAGAAACAGATTTTTAACTTTTTTAGGCCATATGACCCCTAATGAGCTTCTTCCAATGAAGTGTGCAACATTCACAAATGCAATAAGCAACCAGAAATTTCCTATTAACCCTTTTACCTAATTAATCAGAAATGTCCACCTGCATAATTTATTAAATGAGCAGTTGAAAAAAAAAGGTTTTCCCCAAAACTCCAACAAAACCATATCATGTGAATCTAGATTGGAGTGAGCTTATTCCACCGAGGGGTCACATGGTATGATTTTGTTAAAGTATTTTGAAAGATGTGAAAAAAATAATAATTAAAATAATAAATTTTGATATTGTGAGAATTAAGTAAAGGGTTATTCAGTAAAGGAATAAAAATGAAGAGGTAAGGCCTAAAAAAAAATTAAAAAACTGTTTCTCAGGCCCCCAGATGGTCCTTCTGGCTGCCATATGCTCTCTTTTTATAACCAATGCGAACTCAAAAAAATAAAAATTAAATGGGTTATGTCGGATATTTTACCCAGGTTAATAAAATTGTCCCTTGCACTCAAAGGACATAATACACCACCACCCATGCTATTTCGTAGATTATGAGGCCTTAAACATAAAATAAACCAAGAACATGAACTTTTTAATATCAAAGATAATAATTACAAAAATAAAAAAATACAATGTAATTTTATGAACAATGGCCCGAGAAACAAAAGATCTACTTTGTGAGGCCTAATAAAATTATCAACCAATAAAGTAAACAAGAGGCCCCCAAGAGGCCTGAAGTACTAACCTGACAAAGGACCATTTTTTGTAACAATCATTCATCACCTATTTTGTACTTGTATTTTTTTTCCACTGACTTGAGCAGTGGTTTGAGAGTTCCCACATGGAAAATGCATTATTACAAAAGCTCAAAGATGAACTTGGAAACTTGATTTGAACACATTTGAATTTAACCCCTGTAAAGATGCTGTATACCAAATATCAAATGATTCTGATTGGTAGATCAGAAGAAGATTTTTACATAATTTTCAACATTTTGCACAAAGTTAAACTTCAGGCTTCCACAATGAGCCCAAATATAAACCCAGTAACTTGATTTGAACAAATTTGATAAAACCCCCATGAGGATCAAGAGATTTTTGACTTTTGGATCAGGACAAAATTTTTTTTAAATATCAAAAGATTCTCACTGGTTCATCAGATGCTTTTCAAAGAGCATTCCTCATATCACACCAAGTTAAAGTTCAGGCTATAGGGAGCCCAAATATGAATGGGGGGGTTTGAATTGAACAAAAAATATTTTGACCAGGGGATCTGAAGAATAGGATATTCAAACAGTATTACTCATAATGCAAAAATTAAAATTCAGGCTCAAACAGGCAGCTCAGATATGAAAGGTAGGGACTTGATTTGAACAAACGTGAATCTGACCCACATAAGGATATTAAATTTTTTTAGTAAATTTTGTTTCTTAACATACCTACCACAATTGTTTACAATGGGCTGTAAAATAAGTACAAACCCTACTTCAGAACATACCTCAAGCTAATAATTTTTTATTATAGCAAAGCTCTATGATGCGTAAAGGCTACTGGTCAGGGGTAACCCAAGTGAGGTGTAATTTTGGGACCTAATCACTGCTTTTTCCCTTCTACTCTGCCTACTTTCAATATTAATACAATGCAATATATTACCCTGATGTTTCAGTCATTGCATTGTGGGTTTCCCTCTGAAAATCTAACCTTTTCCAATTCCAGAAAAGCTAATACAGCTAATACAATAGTAAGTTCTGTGATATGCAACGATTTAATCACTTGAATGTAGTGTTTTGCTTCTCTACTGCACATGCACCTATTTTATTTTAATGAAACTGTATATTTGTGTATGGGGTGGTGTTTACAGTGCGTGGAGAGTGTATTATCACTAAATCACCCACAGAGTGGAGAATCCACCCAAGCAATAATTGCAAATTTGTTGCAAAGCATAACCAGTACCAGCAAAATTGCAGCCAATGGACCTCCGGGTTAAACCCGGAGGGAGGTCCATTGGCTGAAACATTGCTTGTGTTTTTTGTCGATATGTACATATATTTGAAAGTTATAGCATGGGTGATAACTCCACTCAGCGGGTGATTTAGTTACAATCCACTCTCCACGTACTGTATGTATGTCATGCCTGTTCGCCAAAGCACATTTCAGTTATGGAAATAAAATTTATTGTTTAAAAAAAAGAAAAGAAAAGTAGAAGAGTGCAAAAGCACTATAAAGAGATCGAAAAATTGTCAAGTGAGACCAGCACTTGACATTACAGGTTCTCTCCCTGCACACCTCTTGCATTTACCGAGCACATGCGCAACAACCGTGACGTCAATTCTGAATTTCCGCCAACCAGAAGTTTTGTGATTTAGCGGGGAGGCAACGATATCAAAGATATCCCATAGGAGGGTGGGCCGAAGGTAAACAATTGTGGTAGGTATGTTAAGAAACAAAATTTACTAAAAAATTTTAATTTCTTTTCAACCTACTCACAATTGTTTACAATTGGCTGAATAAACAATAGGAGGAGGTGAATCACATAACCAATACAATCAAAGCTCAGCTAAAAGAAATGCAATGAGAGCAGGGAATGACAGCAAAACCTGTAAAGCACAAACAGTGGGAAGGCGCTGATAGAAAAGAAGCTGAAACACATCACCATAGTGTTGAAAAGCATGAAGCACCTGAAAACAACAAGGCTGAGTGATAAAAATGCACAAACCTGAAAATATATATTTAACTGGGGTGCACAACAGCCTGAGCAGCAACTAGAGGACCTAAAGAAAAAAAGGTCCTCAGATTGCTGCTGTAGGCGGCAGAGGTAAAAAAAGGTGGACAAAGTAGAAGCATTCCTCCAGTAAGCCGCATTCATAAC
The DNA here is from genome assembly GCA_031216915.1 of Pictodentalium vernedei. Classification (NCBI taxonomy): domain Eukaryota; kingdom Metazoa; phylum Mollusca; class Scaphopoda; order Dentaliida; family Dentaliidae; genus Pictodentalium; species Pictodentalium vernedei. The sequence goes on from CM062292.1 coordinate 102,619,925, forward strand.
ATCCCTGAGCGAAACAGAATTGGAGAATGTCCAGGATGTAGAAATGGCACAAACCTCATAGCATTATATCGGCTCAAAACAAGATCCGGAGCAGACAAACTGGAATAAACCAGCTTGATTGTGAGACATATCCACCTGGAAATAGAATGGGAAGAGATAGACTGCCTCCCAGGAATGAGAGACAGAAAGAATCTCTTTCGACCCCTCCGAATGAACTGAGTATGATTAATATTGATCACATGAACTGGACAAAGAAGAGGCCTCCGGCCATCAACAGAAGGAAGTGTTCGATTGCAGATGGAAAGAGGCACCGAATCAGGAAGTTGATTCTTGGCCAGAAAAGAGCAATCAGTAGTGAAGGTTACACTGTTAGCCTCATTTCTGCAGAAATCCTAATCAACAGAAAGTGCATGAAGCTTGCTGACACGTCTGGCAGAAGCAAACGCTAGAAGGAAAGCAGTCTTATATGTGAGAAAATGCATATTGGTCTCAGATAAAGGCTCGAACGGCACACCCTCCAAACTATGCAACATCCAAGCCAAGTTCCATTTGGGTGTAAGATGCAAAACTCGAGGCCTCTTCAGTTTGGCGAGAAAGAGATTATGCACGATGCACCACTTTCCCACATAAGAGAGAGTTTCTGACTCTATAGCCTTAATAGTAATAGGCAGGAGGCCCTTGGAGTCAAAAAGGTATACCAGAAAATGCGCAATCTGAGCGATCAATGGATTTTGGTAATCCACATGTTGAAATGCACACCACCGACAGAAAACTTTCCATTTAGCAGCATAAGTCATGCCAGTGGAATGTCACCATGATGCAGAAATGCACTCCACTGTTCGTCTCGAAAAACGTCTACATTGGAGACAGGACCTGATAAAAGACAGGCCTCAAGGGACAGGCTCACCAGGTTGTTGTGGTACTTCCTGGGCTGGCCCTAAGAAAGAAGATCATGGCGTAGAGGTAGACAAATTGGCTGATGTGCTAACAGAGGCCTCAGCTGATTGATCCACACCCACTGTGGAGACAGAGGAGCGATCAGAATGACCCTGCAACTGCAAGCATGAATCTTCAGTAACACCTGAAGAAGAATCTGTGCAAGAGGGAAGGCATAGCTGATCCAACCTGTCCAGTCCAGAGACAGAGTGTCCACTGCAAATGCTAGTGGATCTGCACAAGGGGAGACAAAGATCTCTACCAGATGATACCAACGAGTGGTGAAAAGGTCAATAAGAGGACGACCCTACCGTTCGCAAATCGTCTGAAACACTGAAAGATGCAGCATCCATTCGGTGGGAAGGACTCTGTCTCGGCGGGACAGAGAGTTGGCTACGACGTTGAGACGTCCGGGGATGTGCCAAATGGCCACCCGAATGTGTATATCTCACACTAGCAGCAGAAGATCCCGAGATAGCAGATACATGGGAATCGGATGTAGGCCACCACTGTCGAATTGTTTGAAAGAAACAGGACTGTGTGATTCAATAGGTGAGAGATCCATTGCTGAAAACTCAACAGAAGAGCAAAGAGCTCCTTCTGGTTAATATGAAGGGCCACCTGCTCTCGGTCCCACTGGCCAGGAGTAGACAGACTGAGAGGAACTAACGTTGCACCCAGCCCCGATCGCTGGAATCTACTGTTAGGATGTGATTGGTGGGGGAATATCCAGTGGAACACCAGTCAACCAGGAAATATTGGTCCAAGGGCAGAGGTGACAATGCAATGACCAAGGAATAGTAAGTTCCAGGTCCAGAGGATCCACATTTGGATGCCAATGATCCATCAGTAAATGCAAGAGGTGTGCAGGGAGAGTACCTTTGATGTCGAGCGCTGGTCTCACTCGACCCTTTTTCGATTGCTCTATAGTGCTTTTGCACTCTTCTACTTTTCCAAATTCGTTTGGAAAAGTTATTAGCTTAAGATAAATTCCGAAGTAGGGCTTGCACTTACGTTACAGCCAATTGTAAACAATTGTAAGTAGGTTGAAAAGAAACAGAATACTAAATTTCTAAAGATTCTCACTGGTAGATCAAAATATTTTCAAAAACATTTCATCATATTACAGTAAGTTAGAATTTGGGCACTGTTAAGGGGTGAAAATATGAACCTAGGGACTTAATTTGAACAACCTTCAATCTGAACCCCTCAAAGATTCTGTATACAAAATATCAAGGATTCTTATGGGTGGATTGGAAGAATATTTCAAACAATATTCCTCATATTACTCTAACCTGAAATTTGGGCTCCCACATGGAGCCTAAATATAAACCTAGGGACTTAATTTGAACAAACTTGCATCTGATCCTCCCAAGTATGTTGTAAATTCTGACTTGCGCTTCTGGAGAATAATTTTTAAAAAATTTTTCAAAACATGCTGACTCCGCATTTTTTAATTCCCCTAGGGTACCCTATGACACAATCGAATGCAATTTTTTTTGCTCATTTGTTTATATTGTTCCTAAGGATTCTTCATACCAAACAACAGTTCTCTGTTCTGTGTTGTTTTGGATATATAGGCATTTGAATTTTTTTTCCTTTTAGTTCCCGAGTTTCCCACAGGGATGGGGACAATTTTTTTTGCATGAATCACTTACTTATGGGCCAATAATGCCACATACCAAATTTGGTCTAAATCAGCCTATCGATTCTGAAATTAGAAATTTTGGGCAGGACCATAAATCTTGCCCACCAAGAACTGAAAATGTTGTCCTTCAAATTTCTCTTGAACAAACTTTAATGTACACTTCAAAAGGAAATTGAAAACCACATATCAAGTCATTCCATCCTTCAGATCATGAGAAGATTTTTTTAAAAATGAGTGAGTGATCACTATAGCTCACCCTGACTTGTACTGTAATAACCAATAATGTCATAAAAATTTAAATTTTATAGTAAATTGGCTTTCTTATTATACCTACCACAATTGTTTACTACAGGCTTGCACTACAGTGGAAGACTCTAACTCGGAAAATATACTCGCTATTTTGATCTTTCCCAAGCGATTTGGGAAAGAAAAGTGGTGCAAAAGCACCAAGAAAAAATAAGCCAAAACAGGGTCGAGTGCTACCGGCGCAGACCTAGTAGGGGACGCTCTTCTCCTAGTACAAATCCACGACTTCAATAGCCAGTGCGTAGACACGTAGCTAATGACCCATTCTTTTGAATTCGCCAACGTTAGAGTTATGTGATCAGCGGGGAGGAAGGATTCTTACTCGAATAAGAAGACGGGAGGGCCTCCATGTAAACAATTGTGGTAGGTATAATAAGAAAGGAAATTTACTATAAAATTTAAATTTCTTAATCAACTTGCTTTACAATTGTTTACTACAGGCTGAATAGACAAAAGGATGGAGGAAATCACATAACCAACCCACACATAACCCAATTGCACTGGAACCATGGATAGAGGAAGAGGTCCCCAGGCCTATCAAACAATAGCCTCACAAACATTGGTAAAAGACAATGAGAGATGAGACATATGGTTCTGTGCGATGCACAGACAGAAAAGGACAGTAACTGCACAGAGCTGGAACTGACCTTGTGACTAGCCTAATGGCTAGGGCAAACAACAGCCTGAGCAGAAGAAAAAGGGCCCAAAGCAAAAAGGTCCTTAGACTGCTCCTGCCATTGACGCAGATAAAAGGTGGAGAAAGTAGAAGCATTTCTCCAGTAGGCTGCCTGCATAACATCCGATAACTTGACAGAGTTAGAATAAGCCCAAGAGGTAGACAATGCACGCACCTCGTGGGCAGAAATACAATTGGTAAGACAATGACCAGTCGCTAGATGAGTGTAAGCCATGCCAATAGCAAGACAAATCCATCGAGAAATGGAATGAGAAGAGATCCTGTGTCGACCAGGAATAAGAGACAGAAAAAAATCATTTCCTGCCTTTCCTAATGAACTGCGTCCAATTGACATAAATGCGAATTGCACGAACCGGACAGAGCAAAGGGTGGTTACCCTCAACAGAAGGCAGAGCCCTGATACAGATAGAAGGCAGAGTAGATTCTGGTATCTGATTCTTGGCCAAAAGGAGCAATCAGAGGTAAACGTACAACTGTTGGGAGAGCTCCTGAAAAAAGGCCGGGTCAACCAAGAGGGCGTGAAGCTCACTAACACGTCTGGCAGAGGCAAAAGCCATCAGAAAAGCCGTCTTGTATGTGAGAAAACGCATATCCACCTGGGATAAAGGTTCGAACAGCGCCCCCTCCCCCAACAAGCAAATCAGCACCCACTAAAGATTCCATCATGGGGTAAGCTGCAAAGTCCTAGACCTTTTCAAGGAAATGTGCCAAACAAGCTTAGAGAGGTATGGATTAGTGCCGATACGACGCTGTCCCACATATGAAAAGGTCTCCGAAAGCATGTACCCTTTGATGGTAACAGGCTGAAGACCCCGAGAATCAAACAGATATACCAGAAACTCCGCAATCTGTGTGATCGAAGGATTGGCATAATCAACAGAGTGATCCGCACACCATTGACAGAAGACCTTCCACTTTGCAGCATAGGCTACACCAGTGGAGTGCCAGAAGAAATGCACTCCACTGCTCATCTCGAAAAACCTCTACGAAGGAGACAGGACCTGACAAAAGGTGTGCGCGAAGGCACAATGAAGTCGGGTCGATGTGACCTTGGCAAAGAAGGTCGCGACGTAGAGGGATATGTGCCGGAACTGCCGCCAACAGAAAGCAGAGCAGATTGATCCACACCCACTGATGTGACAGGGGAGCGATCAAAATGATTTGACAACTGCAGGTTCGTATCTTGGTTAGAACCTGAGGCAGAATCGTAATGGCGGGAAGGCGTAGCCGACAAGACCGTTCCAATCGAGTGACAGAGCATCCACGGCAAAAGCCCGAGGATCTGGACACGGGGACACGAAAGTGTCCACCTGATGGTTCCAATGAGTTGCAAAGAGATCGATGTGGGGACGACCCCAGGGATCACAAAGCGATTGGAACACCGCCCTGTGGAGAATCCACTCGGTGGAAATAAACCTGCCCCGTTGGGACAGGGAATCAGCTAGGATGTTCTGACAACCGGAAATGTGACGAACCACCACTCCGTTGTTGACATCCTGAGTGAGCAGTAGAAGATCCCAAGCCAATTCGTACATGGGAACAGAGTGCGTGCCGCCCTGGTTGCGAATGTAAGCAACCACTGTTGAATTGACAGACAACAGAAGAACCTGGCAATTCGAAATGTGGGGGATCCACTGCCGGAAACTCAGAAGAAGAGCAAGAAGCTCCTTCTGGTTGACGTGAAGAGCTGCTTGATCCTGGTCTCATGACCCGTGAAGGGAAAGACCTAGAGGATCCAACGTCTCACCCCATCCGAGATCGCTGGCGACTGCCGTCAGAACACGATCGGATTTGGGGAAGTCCAACGGAACTCCCTGCATAATCCACTGAACATCCGTCCAGGGGAGAAGGTGACGAGGAAGAGACTCTGTTAACTGAAGCACCAGATCCAGAGGATTGACATTCGGCCTCCAACGACTGAGCAGAAAGTGTTGGAGAGGTCTGACATGCAGCCGACCCAGAGGAATGAGATCCGTCACCAAACCGCCGAGAACGAGCAGCCGGGGAAGACTCCGAGCTGTTCTGGATGTGGACTGGGACAGAGTCAGGGCAAATGCTGAGAGAATCACAGCCCTTGCCCAGGAAACTGCCACCGCATTCAGCTGAGTATGGAAGTCCATCCCTTGATGACAAAACGACAGAGAAGGGACCAGGTCCAACTTCTCCTTGATGACTCTGAACCCTAGCGACGTGAGCAGGCTCAACAGTGTGTCGACATCTGACTCCAGAAAGGCAGCATTGGAATGCCTCTGGAGGATATTGTCTAGATATGCTGAAGTAGTCACCCTGGACTGTGTGCGATGTAAGGCTAACACAAGCGACATCAGTCGGGTGAAGGCGCAAGAAGCCAGGTTGAGGCCAAAGGGCATGGCCTTGAACTGGTAAACTCGCCCCTGAAAAGTGAACCTGAGATACTTTTGCGATGTCCGATGAATCGGAACGTGAAAGTAAGCATCTCGCAGGTCGATGCTGGAAGCGAAAACTCCCTGGTGAATGGAGCAGCAAACTGACCTGAAAGTCTCCATGCTGAACTTAGGAGCAATGATAGACTAGTTCAGGGTACTCAGATCGATAACCGGTCGGAGTCGGCCGTCCTTCTTCGGCACCAAGAACAGGCGGGAATAAAATCCCACTGAATGAATGTTCTTGACGACCTCAATCACCCCCTTTGACAGGAGATTGCCAATCTCCACGATCAAAAGTTCCCAATGTGTAACGTTGAAAGGGACTTGTGTTGGAAGAGGCACTCTCGACTGAGTTGGATGCCTCAACCTGGGACGAATCGAGGTGACGACTGCTGACACCTACCCTTACCCCGTGAGTAAGTAGAAGCAGCAGCAGGAGGAACAGCCCTTGGCTTCGCAGAGGAAGTAGAAGGGCGCTTGTTAGGCTTTGGACGGCTCCTGTCTCCAACAGAAGGCTGATCAAGCTGACGAAGCAGCAGCTGATCTATGGAACGACGTGGGGTGTCATCCCAGACCGTCGCCATGGAACCATGGAATAGTTGTGGACCCGCCGAAGAAGCAGATCGAAGAGCAGCGCGCTGCCCCTCAGGAAGGGAATGGCTTGTGTCCAGCACAGCGTCCCTGTGAACTAATTCCAAGTTAGCCGTGTTACAGGCATGCATGTGAGTAAGATGCATGTGCGCCTTGGACAGCACACACAAAGGAGCCTGTACGTCGTCAAACTTATCTGGGGGCAGATAAGCAGCAAAGCAGAGACGACGTGATCTGAGAGAGAAAGCATGTCCAGCATCTCTCGCAATAAGCCCAACACGGACACCAGAGTCGCCATAGGAATAACGGCCGACTTGGGCTTGGAAAGCCTGAGGGATTTGGAGTCCTGATCCAAGACCGTCAAAGTCTGGCAGACTGATGGATTGGCGGAGTTGTAGGAACGATAACGCGTCGGAGGCAAAAAAGTGTCAACCCTGGTGAAGAATGGCGTCTTCATAGCCTTGGAACTCAGCTTAAGAGTCTAAAGCTGTAAAAGCTTCAACCACCTAAGCCGACTGGCACGGTCGAAGGTGCCCAGAAGCAGGTTGCTCCACAGGCTGTAGGCACGCGGCCGATGATTGCGGCCGGGCTGACACTGTCGGCTGGTTTGACGGTTTGAGATCTGGAAGGAACCCAAACACAAAGTCAAGAGCTGCCCCCAAGTCAGAAGACTGTTGGCTCTCGACGTCAGGTATGTCGGATGCATCCCCGGAGTCGGAAGACACATAGCCCATCATGGGCAAACCAGCCGACGCCTCCCATCATGTAGGCACACCAGGGGGATCAGAAAGCGGCCTGTTTCCAATCCCGGGAGGCGGCGCCACAGGGGGCACCTGGAAAGCACTCAAGCAACGGGAAGGCTCTTGGACAGAACCTGAGTGAGTAAGGAGACGGCTTCCCTAAGCTCACTGCCCGTGTCAGCCAGTTTGACGTGGGAACGAACCGGCAAAGTGGCTTCACTCCTGACCCTTTTAACCAGCGAAGGGTCACGATCCTCAAATATACCTGACGCGGGGTGACGGGCTGCAGCCGAAACATCTGAAGGCAGATGTGTATAGGGGTATAACATACCCCAAGGATCTACAGAGTGGAAACTCAGGAGAGTCGCCGTGGATCTCTGAGTGACATATGGTCCAGGCTGCACAAAAGGGTCCCGCAAAACTGGCCATGGGACCAGAGTGCATGGACAGAAATGCCACAGAGCTCATGGTGGCCCCACCATGAACATCCGAATCCAATGAGAAAACTGTGGTACACAACGGCTGAGAGAGACCACAGCAGAGAGTTCGGCTGGCAGCCCCTTCCGACTTCGCCGAGTTAAAAGTCAGGAAAGGCTGAGGCCAATACCCCACGTCTACACTACCAGAAATCTCTGCAGAACCCTGCAGGGATAAAACTGCTGTGCTCAACGGCTGAGAGGCCACAGCAGAGGGTTCAGTCAGCAGCCCCTTCCGACTTCACCGAGTTGAAGTCTGGGAAGGCTGAGGCCGATACCCCATGTCTACACTACCAGACATCTCTGCAGACCCCTGCAGGGACAAAACTGCTGTGTGCTCAATGGCAGAGAGGCCACAGCAGGGGGTTCGGTCGGCAGCCACTTCCGACTTCGCCGCGTTGAAGTCAGGGAAGGCTGAGGTCGATACCCCACATCCACACTACCAGACATCACTGCAGACCCCTGCAGGGATAAGCCGAGGCCGGCTGAAATGGTGACCGATGACGTTGCAGACGGAACAGCAGTAGCAACAGATACGATGGGAGCTGTTGAAACTGGTGGAAAAGGGGAGAGAGCCACTGAGCTTGGCCTCCAAAGGAGGAGTCACAACCCTAGTGACCGCCTCAGATGTCGACTAGAGAGGGACCATAGTCCCAGAACCAGGCATCTCTGCACTAGACAACTCAACAGCTCCCACAGTATCCCCCATGGTTAAAAACTGCACATCCCCCACGGAGGGGGTATAACTCTCACCAGGCATGGTCGTGTCGGGAGGCCCCAAAACAACAGCATTCCCTCCCCCCCCCCATGGGTGTGGGAGGAACGGCCACGAGAACGCACCATAAGCAAGGGCAAAAGGCATTGCCCTAAAGGAACATTACTGAACATAACAGAGGTGGGAGCAGTAGAAGAAAAAGGTGAACTCAACAGATGTAGAAAGTAGAACACCCCCAACTATGAGAGAAAGGTGGCAGAAAAAGAACCGGCGGGAACACAACTGAACCCAGATGGCCGACAGGGACCCAAAAACAGAAATTCTGCCCTCAACAGAGAGGAGACATCCTGTCCATACAGTCCCCCAATGACACCTAATTTCAATAATAATAATAAAATTTATCAACCAAAAATTTTTATGTCCGAACTGCACGGTACGCGAAAGTCGTGCGCGACATGGAAAATATATAAAATATAATGAAAATGTGGTTGAAAATAATAACGAGATATATAAAACACAGTCCTGTTATTATACGATCCTCAGATCCATAATTCCAGTCACAGATAACCATTGTCAACGAGTTGAATTATCACTGTTTCTGAATGCCAAATGGACGACGAAAAAAAGAATGAATCATTAGCTACATGTCCGCACACTGGCAATGGAAGTCGTGGATTTGTACTAGGAGAAGAGTGTCCCCTACTGGGTCTGTGCCGGTAGCACTCTACCCAGTTTTGGCTTATTTTTTCTTGGTGCTTTTGCACCACTTTTCTTTTCCAAATCGCTTGGGAAAGATCAAAATAGAGAGTATATTCTCTGAGTTAGGGACTTCCACTGTAGTGCAAGCCTGTAGTAAACAATTGTAAGGTAGGTTGATAAGAAATTAACCAGCAGTGTAATAAATTTCACAAGTCTTTGAAAAGTTCATAGATGATCCCCATAATATACACTGCATCACCTGTTGGCTTTCGACTTTTTACTCAGGGACCTCAAGGGTATGGAAATGTAAAATATTTCGTTGTGTCAATAAGGTGACCAGTTGGGTTATCAAGAACATTCAAGACTAATGCACCTTCAGACTCACAAGCAGATGGTCAAAAATAGGAAATATTACGACCATTAAAAACAATTTCCACAATTCACTCTAATGAAGTGGCCAAAAGCTGGGTTTATTTATTTATTTATTTATTTATTTATTTATTTATTTATTTATTTATTTATTTATTGATGTTTTAAGGTCACATATTTATGCACAATGGCTAATCATGACCATGACAGTTTTACGGGTGGAGGAAGCCAGAGTACCCGGAGAGAACCACCGAGCAACGATGAGCAGCTACCAGCTCCCCAACATTGTAACTCCGCACTGCAGCACAGGCAGGGTTAGATTGGTTGAAGACATGCGTACCATCGACGTGCAGTACTCCTTAGCACAAGGCATCATCGTGCCCCCATGCGGGCAATGGAGATGAAGTGTCTTGCCCAAGGACACAACGCGGTTGCCGCAGGTAGGATTCGAACCGAGGTCCTCTCGGCTTGCAGCCTGCACCTTTACCTACTGAGCCACTGCGCTCCCAAAAGCTGGGTTTAAAAGCTTCTTGAGAATATTACTGGCTGGTTTTGGGTAAAGAGTTGCTACAGATAAGATTACACAAAGGCTGTAGAATGCACAGGGTTAGTTACTCAGTTGATGATAAAATTTTTTTATTACCACAAAGTGTGACTAACCCTGTGCTAGAGCTGTGTGGTTTATCGGTTCGCTTTTGTTTTGTTTTTTCAAAACCGAAACCGAACCGACGCCTTAACAAAAAACCGAGACTTTCAGTTTCAACAAATTTCCCAGAATTGGCAAGTTTATGACCTCTCAATCATTTGCTTTCCACACGCCAAAGGCTAAAATGTCAGGCAAAGGTAAACGCGTGCCGTTTATGCTTACCTTGAGAGGACTTACAACAAATCCCCCCCCCCAGAATAGTGGTAGCAAATTTGTTATACACCAGAAGGAAAATGAAAAATTAAAAAGTCTTATGTAAGAATCCACCCATGCAATTCAAGAATCGTTAAGTAAATTTAATGAACCGGGCACAGCCCCAGGCTCACTCATATTCTACCAAATAGGTATTGCAAGTTACCTGGCAATATATGGTGTAAAAGTAATATAAATTATCTTTGACCCCAAAGCATCTGCATACGGCGTGTAGTAAATTAGATTGGAGGTAAACATAAAATTTATTGAGTTTTAAAACCTCAAAGTTCACATGGGAAAAATGATGGGTAAATTATGTTAATTAACCGACTTCTGGCATGTTCTCTGATGTCACATGCTCAGAGATAATGCTGCGCATTGGCAGTTCTGTTTTTTTGTCAACAAAAAAATGGTTACATTAAAATAGAACATATCCTGTGAAATGCATGGCTGGTAACTACTGAAAAGTTTTTTTAAACTTATTGGGAATTGTTTGTATACTATTTGAACTTACTTTAAGGAATCGCGCAGTACTGCAGGTCTATCAGGTATAAAGTGTCAAGTTAACGCTGCATTCCCAATACGCAGTTGTTATAATCAACATGTGTTTTACCATGTGTATTTTGTGTACACAACAAATCCCAAGATGCAATATTGCAAACTTTCAAATCCCATTATGCAGCCATCTCCCTTCATAAACATCAATCGCCTGTCTTGACCGAGATGAAATCAATGCAGGGATCAGCCAAGAGGGCGAAGTGAAGTTGGCAAATCTTCGCCTTGGCACCACTCACTTCGACCAATTTCTATGTTTGGGCAAAATCAAATTGAAAAACGAACCTCTGCAGTCGAAATTAGGAGAGATATTGTGAAAAGATTGGAGTGAGTGAGTTACCAATAAAAGTTATTCATATATCACGACTAACTTCAATAATAGTTATCAAAATCACAAGAAATATGATTTGTGTTCCTTTCATTCCACTGTCATTTTAGGCAGGTACCATTAAGAAACATGGGGCAGTCCATTTTGAAGCGATGTGATAATTACCGAAATAAGCACAACAATTGCATATTATCCACCAAACCAGGGTGAGAGCTTAGCGACTTCTTAAAAAATAAGGAATTGTTGATTTTTGCTTAAATGTAGCTTTTCTTGTAAATTTTTGCATCTTGACAAGGCCCCAAATCTCACGGATAGAACAAGGCAGATCCACCCAGTGGTGGACCATGGATTGAAATACTGGGAGGGGGGGGGGGGGGGGACCATGCTGGTGAAGAGTTTGGGGGGGGGGGTAATCTCAGGGCTGAGGGCACTGTACTTGTATTGAGGGAAGGAAATCAAAAAGAAACTTTTCAAATTTGGGGAAGGGAGGAGCAAGTGGGATTGGGGGGGAGGGGGTCTCCCTAGATATCTACCCCATGGCTCCACCACTGTAGCCCACTACAGTAGCCTACCACAATATGTCCATTAGCTGAAAACAGTGGTGAAAACTGAGTAACCCGGGTGACTCAACATGCTGTATGAGCCTCTTGACTTGGATGACAAATACAGACACATTTTATGTGTACATTACCCTTTGGATTTCTACAATATATTTTGAAAAACCGAAAACCGAACCGAAAACTGAGTTTTTGTACAAAACCGAAACTGAAACCGAACCGAAATGCAAATTTCAAAACCGCCCAGCCCTACCCTGTGCATTGCACAGGGTTAGTCAAATTTTCTGGTTATAAAAAAATTGGCAAGAGCAACACGAAGCACAGCAAATGCCCCCGATGGTGTCATAATGCCATGGCAACCCCATACTGAATTGGCTAGCCAGACCAAAATCGAAAAGAAGCACTGTCAAGTAATCTCAAAAATTTTGTTTTGATCAAATAAGTGGTTTACAAATCCAACATGCAGTGAATACAATAGAGTTTGAGAGAAATTGTGTAACACAAAAAGGGCCATAACTCTTGGAAAAATTATTGGACGGAACCTGATCCTTGTGAATATCCGTTCCCCATCCAGGTCTATCTGCACACCAAAGGAGATGCAAATCTGACTAAGTGCTTTGAAATTACAATGCAAAACGTTTGTATGGAAGGATGGACAGATGGGTGGACAGGCAGACAGATGTACAGAAGGTCTGTTTTCAATTAATAGCTAGTTTATTATGGTTATCATTCAAACACTTATCAAAAGACATTTGAAAAGGTGACTCTTTTCAAGGACATTTATAACATTACTTGTTAATTTCTCAAGGATTCTTTTGCAATGGCATTTTGGCATGATTTTTCCCAATCTCAGTCCTCCTTCAAATAAAAATTTAATCCTTCTTGAACTCTGAAAGGCCTAATTTTGACATTAATCACTTGTGAATGCAACAAAACAAGGCCCTCAACAGGCAACATTTGTAAGTTACATCCCGAGAACGTTGTTTCTAGGCAATTCTTGGCTGCCTTTCTACATGTAGGAAGCCAAGACTTGTCTAGACACAACTGCTAAGCCACAGAATGTAGACTGCCGAAGTGAAGCAAAAAGCATAATTATCTTCATCATTGAACTCTTTGCATGCTGCTGGCCAATATTTCTGCCCAGCACAGAGATTCTCTTGCCACTGAAATAAGTATAATTTGGGCACATGTAATCATATATTCAGTCTGTAAATTGAATGGATTTTTTCACAAATGATTTCTTGTGTTATATTTAGATTAAGTTTTCATCAACTCTAGTGATGACTGCTCTAGCAGCCATGATTAGATTGGTGAAAAATATCTTGAAAAAACTAAGCAGGTTAAGAGTTAATAATATTTATTTATTTATTTATTGGCGTTTAAGGTCACATATTTCTGCACAATGGCTAATCATGACCACGACAGTTTTACGGGTGGAGGAAGCCGGAGTACCCAGAGAGAACCACCGAGCAACTGTCAGCTCCCCAACATACTAACTCCACACAAGCAGGGTTAGCATTGGTTGAAGACACATGTACCATCGATGTGCAGTACGCCTTAGGACACAGCGTCACCGTGCCCCCACATGAACAATGGGGGTGAAGTGTCTTGCCCAAGGACACAACGTGGTTGGCGCAGATGGGATTCGAACCGAGGATCTCTCGGCTTGCTGCCTGCACCTCTACCTACTGAGCCACCGCATCCCTAAGAGTTAATAATACAAGAACAATTTATTTAAGGATATTACAGAGACTGATCATTATGTCATTTGACTGTTTGTTATAAAACTTACTACATGTACTATACATGTAGTAGCTTCAGTATTAATGTTCTCAGTTTAATAGGAAGGTAACATATCTTATTCTTTGTGTGTTTCTCTTCTAAAACAAATTCCCAAATGCAGCCTTCAGGACATGAATTCAACCAATTGCATGTGCCCAGACCCTTTCCCAAAGAGGGCAAAGGAATCCCCGATTTCCACTATATCACTGGTTGATTTTTATTACACTATTGGTTGATTTTTATTACACTGTTGGTTGATTATAACACCAGTGGCTGATATCACATTACGGGATGATTATTAATTTAATAGTTGATACAAGGGCTCATAAGCTGTGCATTAATTAGGAGATAAAAAGTGAAAATATTATCAAAACTGAATGGCAATTCTTGTGAATAGCATTGGGTAGAGATGAACATTATATTACATAAAGGGTTAATTTATTATTTTATCTTGGAAATTTCTCAAATCATAGCTGTTATGAATCAGCCACAACTTAATGTGATAGCAAATTTGAAAGAAAGGTTTTGGCTGCAATGCACAAGTTCAGACATTTTGCTATGCGATGAACATACAAGATGGATGGCATGACAGACAAACATACACAGATGATTTTACACCTCAAATGCCCCTGGATTGCATGCAGTCCGGATTTAAAAAATACCAAACATTATGTTAAACCATTTTTATTGCGGTAAACCATGTTAATTTATTCTCCAAACAGAACACAATTAACAATTTAATCACTGAGTGAATGTCTTCTAGCTGTTACATCCAGACAAAAGCCTACATGTATTTGTTAGAAAAACTGGGAGAAACAAACACCAGTTTTTCCTAAAAAAAAAAGCCCAATCAAATTAGCTCCCTTGATATGCAATGAATATCAAATATTCAAATTATCTCCCTTGATATTCACAGAATATTTGTTTTTTCCACCAATATTCCAGATCATTTCCTGGGTTTGATCTGATATGATACTTATGACACAAACAGTTTAACGCTTTACCCAATGCAGATGATATCAAAATTTATTATTTTAAACATTTTTTCAAATTTTTCAAAAAATTTCAACAAAACCATATCATGTGAGCCCTCGTTGGAACGAGCTTCACAAGCTCGTTCCAATGAGGGGTCACATGATATGGTTTTGTTGAAATTTTTTGAAAAATAATATTTTTTCAACTGCTGAATTTGCATATTACACGGGCGAATGCGTCCGATGCATTGGGTCAAGGGTTAAAAGACAATCAAATAGTTAGTAAATGAAAGAAAGGAAATTATCCAAACTTATATTTTATGTTCATAATATGTGAAAAAAGTCATTTTTCTTCACAAAATAGATCTAATATTATGATTGTTTGTTTGTTTATTGGGAGGCAACAACACTCTCAACGGCCTGGCTCATATTGTGTCAGACAGTGGTGTTGGTGGAGAAAGCGGAAGTACCCAGAGGAGAGTGCAATTCCTCAGTAGTTAGGGCATTGGACTTCAAACCAAAAGGTCCAAGGTGGTGCTGTGTACTAAGGTGTATGCACGTCAATGGAGCACAAGTCTTCAACCAATGCTAACCCTGCTTGTGGGAATTAGTATGCTGGGGAGTTTGTCAGTTGCTCACAGTTGCTCAATGGTTCTCTCAGGGTACTCCAGTTTCCTCCACCCCAGAAAATATCTGACACAATGTCACCCTGGTTGTCAAAAGTGAGGTTAAAAAAAAAAGTACTTTGAGAGAACCACCAAGCAATGGCAAGTAAATGCAAAGTGTTTTCCCAAAGGACTCAACATAGGTGATGCGGATCAGGATTGAACTGTCAACCTTTCGATCATAAGACCAATGCTCTAACCATGAGTCACTACAATTCCTAATTGTTATTATTTATTATTTACTTATTGGTGTTTAAGGTCACATATTTCTGCACAATGGCTAATCATGACCTCGACAGTTTTACGGGTGCAGGAAGCCAGAGTACCCAGATAGAACCACCGAGCAATGGAGAGCAACTGTCAGCTCCCCAACATACTAACTCCACACAAGCAGGGTTAGCATTCATTGAAGTTAGGTGCACCATTGACGTGCAGTATACCTTAGTACACAATGTCACTGTGCCCCTAAGTGGGCAATGGGGGTGAAATGTCTTGCCCAAGGACACAATACAGTTGCCACAGGTTGGATTTGAACCAAGGACTTCTCGGCTTGCAGCCTGCACTTCTACCGACTAAGCCATCGTGCCCCCAATTATGTTACTAACCCTTCAACTTAAACAAAAGTATTCTTGAAATTGAATAAGTATATATTTTAATTTTCTGACTCAAACTCATTCCAATGAGGTCCATAAGCTGTTTTGAAAGCAAAACTGAAACAAATACCAAAATCTAAATGGTAATTTTTTGTGAAGAGTGCTGGATGGATATGGCTGCTGCAGTACTTGAGGCATAGGGCCCTGCCAATCCCATATTGAGGGTAGAGACAAAGCTTGAATCAAATCAGTATCAGGGTTTCAAATTGAACTGAATCACTAATCCTAAAATTATAATCAGCCCCATTTGATCGGGCTAGCAGAAAAGTTAACCCTTTACCCAACACACTGGGTATCAAAATTTATTATTCTAATTATTGATTTTTTAAAAAATTTTCCAAAAATTTCAACAAAACCATATCATGTGACCCCCTAAAAACCATATCATGTGATCCCCCATTGGAACGAGCTCAACAAGCTCATTCCAATGAGGCACCATATGATATGGTTTTGTTGAAATTTATTTTCAACTGCTTAATTTGTAAATTAGGCAGGCTGACGTGGCTGAATTATTTGGTAAAGGGTTAAAAAGAAGTTTCAACGATAAAATTGTGAGTGACACCCATCATGTATACGTGAAAACATTCAAATATCTGCAGATGCATGTTAATAACCTAACTTAACAAAAATATTATCAACTGTTTTCTTTCATATACCCCCCTCTGCATTCTGCATTTAACAATTGTTCAATATGCCTTATTTTGCTCAAACAGCAAGAGGGACCCACCCATAGGTTTGATAGTTCAAATTCTAATGAAAGTATCAAACCAAGTTGAATTATTGCAGTGGTTTTCAATCAAATCAAATCTTGAAGGGTTCGTAAGGCCCAAGGAAGTCAGTTTTGATTGGATCATGAATGGTTTGCAATCCGATCAAAATTCTCTGTCTACTTACCTCCGGGCCTGGAAGTAAGCAATCTGTCATTTATAGAAAGAGATCCACAGGGGGAAAATTTGCTGATACTATCCCATACAGTGAGCCAATTTCTCCTCTGGGCACCTGTTTCTGTTTGGGCTTGAGATCCTGATTCGGATGGAGTCTCACAGAGGGTAAATTTAGTGATGCTAAATCACCAAATTCACCCCCTGGGGATCTCATTCTGTAGATGACAGTCTGCAAACTCAGCATATTTCCAGACTTGATTACCTCAGCACAATAATATTAGAATCCTACCTGTCAAAAAGGAAATACGTGAACATTATCTCTCAGGTGCTACATTCAGTCATTTTTTTTCATTAAGTCTTGATTTCACTGTATTATATTTACAAAATCTCAGCGTACTAATGTAAATGCATTGCGATTGGATAATAATCTGATCATGAGAGAGAATGCTTTTGTACCTTAAGCAGCAATTTCCCAACACAAAACCATTTACCATATCTCCAGTACAAATTTGGCATGTTAATTGAATATAGGTTATAGAGTAAACTCCTGTTAATTGAATAAAAAATCTTGTAACCTCAGGTAACCTGTCGAAAAATTTCCCTGACTCTCCCCAGTTTTTCTTTGTTTAGAGACCTATTTGGCCCAGTACATCCAATACAGTCATTTAATCTATTGTATCTTGTTTGACAGGGCTCATGGAGCTCTGTCAAACAAGATATAATAGAATAAATGCTAAGTTTATTTCTAGAATATAGGAAAGTAACACTATCCCTGTTAATTGAATACTTCTGTTAATTGAATAATTTTCATTGGCAAAGTTGGTATTCAATTAATAGGGTTTCACTGTATCACAAAACTGTTAAATTATCACAAAAGCAAAAATCAATTCTCACTTGAGAGATTCAAAGAATAACTAGTAGGTAAAATAAATGGCATTAACTCATCGCATTGGGAAACTGACATGAAATAAGTCACCCAAATTCTAGTGCAGCATCCAGAAAACCAGCTGCTCTTAAGCTATGGCGAATTGTTAAAAGCGACTCTAAATAAACATGTACCACTGAAAATTCGTACAGTGACAGCTCGACCACCAGCACCCTGGATAAACACAGACATAAAGCAAGAAAAACGGTCCTTTAGGAAGTCAGAAAGGCTCTGGAGATCCAGTGCCGGGGGCATAAAAAGCCAAATAAGGTACACAGTTAAACTTACCCTCGAGATCTTAGTTCTCTCTCATTTGGTATGTGTGGACCATTCACATCTAAAACATACTCAACATAGTTGTATAATTCACTCTCTTCCATTGGAACTGGTTTGAAGGGATCTTGATGACCCTGTAAACAAAAAACATTGAAATCCTGCCTCACTTCAAAAGATACAGCTACTCATCCAACCCTCATAGGATGATTTTTCTCTCACAACACCCCACATGTCATCGAAATTAATAACTTCAGAAGTGACCGTACCTGAATATCAGCTTTTTCAGCTCACTTCATTTGGTTAACCCATCACTTAATATCTTTGATTCATTTGGATTTTACATTCAATACCTTTGCTTTGTACACATTTTTTACCCCAGCAATGTTACATGTAAGTATCTAATCCAATATTCACACCAGGAAAATTCGGAATCAGTTCTTCTCTGTATCATTCTATCACATTGCCACATTTGCCACTGCTAATGAGCACAATACAGGCATTCTTTTGTTAATACAAATCATATCTATAGTAATTTTGTGAGTTGCTCCAAAGACATCTTAACCTTTAAAGTGCGATCTCAGGGCATGTGCCTTTAACATGCCATCATTAGGAGGTCGTTCTGAAAATAGACAAATTATGTGGACAGTGAGTGGCATTGCGGTAACCGGTTCTAGTCAGATCACTGAAGTTAAGCAACACTGAGCACGGTTAGTAGTTGGATGGGTGACCATTTCAGTGACTGATTCATGCTCCTGCGTTGTGTCCTTGGGCAAGGCACTTAACCCCAATTTCTTACATGGGGGCCCGATGACGCTGTGTGCTAAGGTGTATTGCATGTCGATGGTGCACATGTCTTCAACCAATCTAACCCTGCCTGTACCACGGTGCAGAGTTCAGAGTTACAATGTTGGAGAGCTGACAGCTGCTTGTTGTTGCTTCTCTCTGGGTACACTGGCTTCCTCCACCCATAAAACTGTCACCGACATGATATGACCATGGCTGTTAAAGTGTTGTTACCATAATAAAAAATGCTGATAGGATCACCGATCCAATGTCGAGTTGTGACAGCACAAAAGTGGGTTTAATCATTATCAACTTATTGTCCGGAAACCAATTGTTTACAATTTACTATGCGAAGGGTCACTGTGACCTTCACTTTTGACCTTGTGATTCCAAAATAAATAGGGTTCTTTCTTGCACCAATGCGAACCTACCTATGAAGTTTCATGAACATATATTGGGGTTTCCATGTTAATGGAGCCCGAAGTGTTATTTACTATATGTTTTAACACATAGAAAAACAGAACAAAAACAATTTTTTTTTTCTGAAACCGAACACTAACCGGAACAGAATCTGAAAATCAAAACCTCCCAGCTCTTATCAGAAAAGTGCAGAGGGAATTTCGAACTGATCAATTTTTCCAAAGTCCTGCACCAAATGTATGTCAAACTAATAACATTTTGGCCAGCTGCCGATTTATTACTTTTCTCAGTTGGACAGGCCTTGATTACCCTGTATTCCCAATGCTGATCCCATCCTCTCCCCTCTCTCTACTCACCAACACTCAGAGATGAACTGTTTGATGATAACCCCTACCTCTTCCTTCTAAATATCACGAATAAGCATACTAACTCTGTTGGACCAACATCCACCCATCCATTCTCCTCCCATTCCATTTCCCCATTAATCTTCAGATGACACCAGTTCTGCCAGACTGATATCTTGGACATTTTGAGAGGAAATGCCCCAGGGTCCCCATTACTCCCAAGTTACACATTTGGCACTCCTTGTCAATATCTTTCTCAATTTTCCCCTGAGCATCAGTGACCCCCCTCCCCCCCCCCCCCCCCCAAGTTCCATTTAGGTACTCCTCAACTACATACTAAAACATGTTTCCTTGGGATGTCCCCTGCTTCTACGTATAGGATCTCTACTGAATAGTTTTCCACTCCCTCACTGAGCCAGTCCAACCTATCTGGATATGAGTCTCAAAGATTCTGAGACATTTGTTTAAACCACCAGCAGAGTCAGAGAGATTTACAAGATAGTTAAGGCCACAGAGTTTAGCCAAATCTATCCTGTCTTTGATCCTCATTCACCCAAACCACCTCTAACGGCTTCCAATGCTATGGCATTGCTGAAACCCCATTATCAAACTGCCTGCATCATTCTGCAGAGTTTTCAAACTCACTACAACTGTTGATTTAGAGGTATCGTTTCTATACCAAAGGCTATATTTGGTTCACTGATCATCTCAAAAAAATGTGCTTTGCTAACAGTGTCTCACACAAGTTTCTTATTTCAGATTTGTTTGCCCCAAATTCAGAATCTAGACATGTCTCTTGCTTTGCATTTTTGAATGCCTATCAACAATTGATTGATTCTGCCTTACGGAGTTACAAAATGCATGATAGCCAAGGTCTCTTGTAAAATATTTAAAGTTTGATACCTTACTGCCATCAAACCAATCACCTATTGATTTTGTGAGCTCTGGTTAACCTTTTATCAAATACACAGGATATCAAAATTTAATAATTTAAATATTATTTTTAAAATTGTTTTTTTTCAACAAAACCATATCATGTGACCCCAATCCAGTGAGGGGTCACATGATATGACTTTGTTGAACTTTTTTAACAATAAATCATTTTTCAACTGCCCCATTTATAAATTACTTTGTTGGATGCAACGGATTTGTACAGTAAATTAGGGTTAACTCTTTACCCAAAGCACATGATATCAAAATTTGTTATTTTAATTATTTTTTTATTTCAAATTTTTCACAAACTTTCAACAAAATCCTATCATGTGACCCCCTCATTAGCTCATCTGATGAGCTCATTCCAAGGAGGGGTCACATGATATGGTTTTGACATGTATTTTGAAAGAAAAATATTTTTCAACTGCACACTGTAAATTATATGGGCAGATGCAGCTGTTTCATTATATAAAGGGTTAAAAACTTGAAAACTTTGAATTTTTTGGGATACGGGATATGCAGTGGTATCAAATTCATAATTTAGAGTCATGTTTTAGGAGTTAATTAGAGTCATGCCATTCATACAGCTTGATGGTATTAGTATTTTTAATGGGTAGCATTGTTCATCTTGGAAAAATAATAAAGCACTATGTGTGCGAAGTAACTTTAAATTCCAATAAACTAAGTCTGGGAATTTCAAAATCAAAAAGGATACATGCCTAGGGACATAAATTGCCCACCCTAATTCACCACCATGATTCAATCCAAGAGAGCCACTTTTCAGAATGATAATTCGAGTTGGCTTTCTGTAATTTCTATCTTTAACCTATACCTAATATAGCAGCCAAACACAACAAGAAAATTAACTAAGCCTACCGCAGCCTAAAATATCTCATAAGTTTCTCAATAAAAACATATAAATATGGACATCATTAGAACCAGCTTGTTGTGCTGGTTTCTAAGGATACCCATATTTGCATGGTTTTATTGAAAAATTACGAAATTTGTTTTCGAAAATTGTCTTAAATAATTTTTTAAAAATACTGTGTTAGATAATGGGTTTATCTAAACAAGATTATGCTGCAATGATTTTCATTTATATTTATATAAAATATGTTCAAAAAGAAAGAGATATATGAAATCAATATTACATTGTGTGGGTTTAATATAACTTGTATTAAATCTGAAATTCCAATCTTAACCCTTTGAAACCAAAAACCCACTGTTCCGGCCCAGAATCGTGATTCAACCTAAATTCATAAAGTAGATAGTTGCCAAGTGAAATTGTGTGGTAGAGCAATAAAGATGTTCAATGTGAAGCCCTAAGGCTGCACGTTGAAAATATTGATTGGTCTCCCTGGAGTAATGAATATGGATCCACCAATTGATGGCTCTCAACTGGAATGGAATATACCATTAGTGTCCGTAGGGTTAAGCGAATGATAAACTTGTCCAGATCAGTCAACTTTTCAATCATTTTTCTTTTTAAGTATCCCTCCAACAGAACTGCAAGGGCAAAATTTCAATGCAAGTCAATTCACATTAATATCCACCCAAAAGGTCAAGTTCATCCAATCTTGCATAGAGTTGCAGCCCACATGAGATGATATATGCACATGGCCTTCGGTCTGAAGTAAAAATGGGAGTAAGTATGTCCAAACCAGTGTATTGTACATCAAGGGAGGTAACATATTCACCAGGTGGTCAAGTTTATAAATTTATTCACATAGTCTGCTTGAAATGTCTGGTTTGTTTCTGTGGGGGAATATGAAAGAAAAAAAGCAAATGAAGATGATTTCCTATATCTTTTTTACAAAGATCCACCATACAAGCTCAAGAGAACATTACCCAGAAAGAGAATGAAAAAAATTTACTGAAAATTTGGTGAAATATTTGATGCTGAAGTGTGACAAGGCAAATCCATTCCGAACTCATAAACAGAACCAATCAGAAGCTTTAATCGATAAAAGTTGGGAAATTCTCTGCAAAGTTTTTGTATCTTAATGTGGCAGTTCCATTAGTCTGTAATACCAAATGAGCATGTAGATGTGTCTGGTTTTTTACATTCCCAATTTGTGCAGTTGAAACCAACCAAAATTGAATTGGAAAATCATTAGCTTTGGATAAGAAGGGGTTCCATCAGACTAACTGATGATTGAGGTGGGTGATGAAAACACTTTTAAGTGGGTGCGTACTGTCCACTTTGGTTATTAAAAAAAAATCTTGTTTCTCAGGCACCTCCCTCGTCATAGAAAATCTACTTCATCACCTTTTTTTTCACCTGGAAATCTCTTCTAGGACACTATTTTGCACTTGCAGGACAAATATTTAACCAACCAAGCCAGAAAATAAGCAGACTGTCATCTGCAAAATGAGGTACCCAGAGGGTGAATTTAGTGATGCTACCCTGCAAAGCAGGGTAGCATCACTAAATTTACCCTCTGTGAACCTCAATCTGAATCAGGTTCTCAGAACTGAACAGAAAGAGGTACCCAGAGGATAAATTGACTCACTGTATGGTATAGCATCATCAAATTCATCCTCTAGGGACCTCAATTTGCAAATGTCAGACTGCTTATTTTCAGGCGTGTAACCAACCATACCTTGTTTGACAGAGCTCAGAGCTCTGTCAAACAAGATATAGTTGGTTAAATGTTCAACTACATTATGGGAAATTTTCACTGCTGAAAATATTGGCTTGCCACATAATAGTGTAAGTAGTTAAATTTCTGATTCCAACTATTTTCAGAACTGTTTTGTGAATAAACAAAAAAAAAGAGCCTGCCTGCCTCCCTCCCTCAATAAAATTAAGGAACAATCGCCTGAGTTTTTTTTATATGCCTTATTTTGATGTTGTGCAGATGATGAAGGCCATAGGATAACCCACCTCAATAGACGAGACCTAAATAAATGAATAAACACAGCAAGAAAAGAAACCTGAAAGCACAAATTTATTTATTTACTGGTGTTTAAGGTGCTTATGCACAATGGCTAATCATGACCATGACAGTTTTACGGGTGGAGGAAGCCGGAGTACCCGGAGAGAACCACCGAGCAACAACGAACAGCTGCCAGCTCCCCAACATCGTTAACTCCGCACTGCAGCACAGGCAGGGTTAGATTGGTTGAAGACATGCGCACCATCGACATACATTATGCCTTAGTACACAGCGTCATCGTGTCCCCATGTGGACAATTGGGGTTAAGTGCCTTGCCCAAGGACACAATGTGGGAGTACGAATCGATCGCTCAGACGGTCACCCATCCGAGGACTAACCAGGCTCGGCATTGCTTAACTTCGATAATCTGACGAGAACCAGTTACCGCAACGCCACCGCGCCCCCTGAAAGCACAATAAGAACTGTTTATATTGTGGTTGTTGTTATTGGTTAACCCTTTACCCAATGCACACAATATAAATTTTTGTTATTTTAATTATTGTTTTTCCAAATTTTAAAATAAATTTCAACAAAACCATGCCATATGACACAATATGGTTTTGTTAACCCTTTACCTAACACGAAAAGCAGATGACACTTGCAAAACAAATTCTTGAACAACTGATGTTTTTCATTTTTTGTCTCAAAAACATAGGTTATGACCCTTCATTGGAACGAGCTCGATGAGCTCGTTCCAATGAGGGGTCATAACCTATGTTTTTGAGACAAAAAATGAAAAAATAATGAAAATTAACTGGGATTTTTTAGAATAGCGCTGGCCGGTTTTGGCTGTTACGTTGGGTAAAGGGTTAAAGTTTTACAAAAATTTGTATTCAACTGTTCAAGTTACAAATTATGAGGATGCAGCTGATTCATTAGGTAAAGGGTTAACCCTCACAAAAGGAATTAGAAAAATCTACCCAGCACTGTTTGTAAGTAATATTGCCAATCAAAATGTGTCATTTTATTTCCAACCACAGCTTAGGACCCTAAAATAGAATGAGCACACTTAGCTCATCCAAGTTCTGGGGAATGAGTTGTGTTTTGAAAGAAGAAACATAATTTTTTTGAGCTTTCGCAAAAATTATTGGCAATGTCATCAACAATATAATAGATGAACAATTAACAACAAATATTTAATATATGTACATACAAATCTGATTCCAGTTGAGAACATAGTTGAGGCAGGTTTAACTTCAGCATTTCTCTCTTCTTGTACTCTGTTCATTTCTTTGTGAGACTCCAAAATTCTGTCTGCTGTCATATCTGAATACATCTGGAAAAATGAAAGCCCCAAAAATGACTTTTCACAATTATGACTCATCTCCCTGTAGTTTCAATAAAATCCAGTTTCATTTTATCTTACATTTTTGTCAAAAGCTGAAAGCTCAGATTTATCTTACACTTTCTATGAAATTAAATTTTAAACCTAAAATGCAATGAACACAACCATGGGATATGAATGCCAGCAAACCCACCCAATCACACGTTCTTGAAAGAAAACCTGCCAAACAAGCCTGAAATCTGAAAATCGAACAGAACTTTCATGTGATGGTCAAATTAAAAAAAAAGTCAAATTTCAAATCAATCCAAAGGGAAGTAAATTTATCGTGCAGAAACAAACAATAAGAAAGTTTTTGCACAATCAATTGTATGCCTTTCTCAAGTTCATCAACTGCTGTACCCTTTAGTCAGCCCTTATTCTTTAAACTTTTAACTGGGCATAAAAGGGTCTAAAAATGCATAAATTAATCTGAGTTGTCAATTACAAATATTTACAAATTTAACCAAATATTGGATTATGGTACTTGTGGCACAATTATATGGCTATATCATGTCGGCTTGAAACTTTCTGATTTGCCCGTGAGAAGAATATTGTAGTTCTTTTGGCTGACAAGATTACAGAAACTCAGTAGAGAAACTGGCAATGATAACTACGCAATTTATCATACACATATTAATGTAAAACATGGGATTTCCACTGTTCTGTATGTGCGATAAAAATGAAAAATTTATAGTACAGTGGAACCCTGTTAACTGAACAGCCACTTTGCCAATAAAAATTATTCAATTAACAGGAATATTCAATTAACAGGGATTGTGTCACTTTCCTGTATTCTAGAGATAAACTTAGCATTTATTCTATTATATCTTGTTTGACAGAGCTCTATGAGCTCTGTCAAACAAGATATAATAGATTAAATGCCTGTACTGGATGTACTGAGGCCAAACAGGTTTATAAACAAAGGAAAACTGGGGAGAGTCAGGATAATTTCTTGACAGGTTACAAGATTATTCAATTAACAGGAGTTTACTCTATAACCTATATTCAATTAACAGGTAAAATTTGTACTGGAGGTATAGTAAATTGTTTTGAGTTGGAAAATTATATTCAATTAACAGGGATATACAATTAAGAGATATCCAATTAAGTGGGCTCCACTGTAATTTGTATATTTTATACTTACCAATGGCCCAGACTTAACTGGTGCAAACTCATAACTTTTAAGGACCAAACACAAATTTTGACACCCCCCCCCCCCCAACCCCAAAATCTGCATAGAAATCAGGAAATTTAATGTCCTATACTGTCTTCCATACCTTTATACACTGCGTATGCGTCACAAGCAGGAAGCGACAGAAATTGGTGCCTGCCATCATTCTTACCAGATTATGTGCCTGATAAAGTAGAAAATCCAGCAGGGAGGAGTGAGTGCCCACTCACAGGAGGGGCATCCCCGTCTGAGCCATTGGTAAGTATAAAAAATAAACAAATTACTGTAAATTTTTCATATTTTTCTGCTGTACCAATGACCCAGATTTAGCTGAATAGTAAAAAGACTGGAAAGCCTCGGACTTTAAAGAATAGCAGACTAAATTTCAGCTCCTCGGCCTGCAGGAGGACTCCAAAAGGTGAATAGGAGATTAAAATATGAGGAATTACATATATCCTTCTCAATACAATAGAGAAGGACATACCACCAATTAAAGTAAAAGGAGCAATATCCGAGTGAATCCTTATTACTTAGCATAAACAATTACGCTAATTGACTGTAAAGAGCCCCAATTTTAAGGTTAGTCCAGAATAAGATAGAATTAGGAAAAACGTGTCCGAGAGTTGGAGACTAACATCCACAGACACATGCCGTATACAATGCAACACACCAAGCTGTACATAAAAGATCTGTATTGTCTATAGACAATAACAGCTTCACCCATAGTTACACACTTACTATAAGGCCAGAAGAGGTAAGGAGAAGCCACCCTCTTTTTTGAAGGAAATAACCTTCAAAGCAAAGTGGAAAGCAGCCTGGAATCAGTGATAAAGCGGTACTGAAGAATATCAGAAAAGAAACCTAGTATAAGATACCCCTCTGGGCAATAAAAAGCAGACTGAAGTATAAATAATCGCTTTGAAGGCTCCTGGTTTCAAGCAAAATTAATCTGTTATGACCAATATGTTGTCTTCCAAAGGCATTTAGAGCTAAACAGAATCATCTGTTCAAGACTCAAGACAAAGATAAAGCTCCAACTTCCTTAGCTGAGATCTTATAATAAACCAAAAGCTTCTAAAATGTGTACTGCATCTGGAATACCCAGGCAGTAAAACGTCAAGGTACTGACTGGGCAGAACATTGTTAATATGGGAATAGCATGAGAACCGGTGATATTAACATGTACAACCTTAAACTTGTCCAATTGAATCCCAATGGAAAGTTATCTGAGAGAACTCAGACGCTTCAGAGCTGTGAAGGGGGTTCAACGTAAAATCATATATCGACCCCCCACCCCAGGAGGAGAGGGCTCTCCCGTTCAATCAGACTAACGCACCAACACACTGGGCTTTGCTAAAGCCTAAGCAGTCAACCCTGACTGCTATCGGGATGGAGAGGACTCTCCTGCCCATTACGATGAGCGCGCCGACAGACACCAACCAGCCTCATCCGTCTATCCAAGATTCACACCCTGCACAAGAATTAGAGGAGGCACAACAGCTACAAGCCCAGCAGGCTTGTAGACCAGAAATAGGACCTAATGGACCCACACGAAGCATGAATCTTTTCTGTAGGTCACTATTGACAAACACTAAGTAGTACTCAAACGATTAGTCGACTAGTCAACGTTTTTTTCGCCTATAGTCGACTCTGGTTTTTGTCGTCGACTAGTCGAAACACAGTAGGAGGCCTCGCTAGCCAACAAAATCTCATTAGAAAGATCAATGAATTCACATCTCCGTGGTAATACGGTTACAAAATGCTTGGAAAAAAACGTGCTGCCAATCGCTGGCTTCAGATAGTGGCTGCGACAATGTAACAACCGACCGGAAACTCGATAAACTTCAAAGAACTTTATAGACAGTTTGTCCGCAGCACATGCTGTGTCACGCTCCCGTGCAGTGTCTCATTGTCTTGGTTTGACTCTTCCAGTGCTGATGTGCTAACATCAAAATATAAATCGTTGAATGTTTCTCGTAATACAACTGACCCTCGATGTTCATTTTTTCCCTCTTTTGTTTGGTAACCCGGATGTACCCAACCAACATTTTCGGTCTTTTCCAAAATTACTTGGTTCCATTTTCTGTACTTTGACAGTGCCGAGTACCATACCAACCCATCAGTAAGCCCAGGGGGCATGTAAAAAAATGGGGGTGGGCTTATCCATGAATGAGACCGAATGTAAATGAAAAGTTGACCAGCCAGGAATGATCTGTGTACAAAACAGTTGATCTTGTCAGTGTATGTTGTGTTCCCATTGATATTAAATAAATTAATAATGTACATAAACTTTTATGTGTTTGTTTTATTCGTTTTTTTCTCCATCGAAATCATCAATCATTTAAAAATACATTTCAATAAAAAAAATCAACAAAATCAGCACGAAATATCAACAAAATGTCAGTGATAACAAATGAGGTCAAAAATGCATGTGGTCAATTTGTTTTCATCTGGAAACATGTTTGTTCAGTCATTACATTTCCAATTTGAATTGTGTTTATTAAAAAAAAATATGTGAACTGTGTTTTGTATTACTCACGTTAAAAAAGGTGCCCTCAGTATTCATAACTCCCATTGTGAAAAAAACAAACAATAAATTATGTTGCGTTCACTTTCTCCAAGTGCAAGATGAACAGGGGGCAGTTCGCAGCCAACATTGTTGACAACTATCTGCACTATCCACTTCCCAGTTAATGACGTATCAACACTGAAACTGGCTGTTATGGTCAGAGAAGAAAAAAAATGAGAATTTTTCTTGCGGTCACCACACAACTTAATTCATTGGTAATAAGTTGTGGGATAACTGCACCAAGAGCAAGATGAACAGGGGACGTCTGAACCCCCCCCCCCCCCCCCAAGCTGTGGCGTTCACTTTCTCCAAGAGCAAGATGAATAGGGGACGTCTGAGGCCCCCCCCCCCCTCCTGTGGCGTTCACTTTTTCCAAGTGCAACATGAACAGAGGACGTCTGAGCCCCTCCCCAACCTGTGGCATTCACTTTCTCCAAGAGCAAGATGAACAGGGGATTTCGAATTTATATAACTTTGATTTCACATAACTGCGACAGTATGAGAATAGATTTGGCATACAATGCATTTGATAAAAGCACGTGGGCATGTTTCATAAATAAACAAACTATTTTTAAACGGACCGCCCTGGTGCACATAATGTGTCCCCATTGTTGTAAACAATATGGCTTTCCATTGTTTTATTTTCAAAACAGACTTTCATGTAGCATGGATCAAACTGGATATTACAACTCAGGGGAATGAATTCATATTTATTTTTGAGCAGCTATTTTTGCAGGGATCACATCAGGTAATTTCTCAACTCATTTTCTGAAGTTATGAAAAGGAACAATTTGGGTCACTGAACACGCTGTCATTAATATTGAACTGGGAATTTCCCATTCATCTTCAACATAAAGTTGATAAACATGTGGGCTGACAGTAATAAATAACACAAAAGCATGTAGTTTGGGAATTTTATTTTTTTAGCTGAAAATGTGAAAAGATTAAATTGAGAAAAAAAACAACTCCAAAACACTTTCTCATAATTTTATTTTGATTGAACAATTGAAATTTTCGGGACATTTTCGTGATGACTGGCACTAATAGTCAAAACTTTAATTCAGAGAACGACTACAGTAATGACTACTTTTTATGTGGACCGAACAGTTCTACACTAAAATAGGGAGGTTTATGTGTTTGACACGTTTCTTTTACCACGACGCATAGCTCATGGTTCGTCCTTGTAACGAAGCAGGGGGTAGCCTGTTGGGAACTAAAAAAAAGAGTCTTTTTCTCGTGTAAGGCGGTGTTGTTGCCCGGTTACAAGCGCGAATTCCGAAGTTAGTCTGGGTTGCCGATTAGTTGACATCGACTCGACTTTGGGGTGTCGACTAGTCAACTTTGAAATTCCATAGTCGTTTGAGCACTAACACAAAGATATGATACAATATAAGCCCTCAACACTCCCTAAAATGTATAAAAAACTACATTATACATTATAGGATACAACAACGTAATAGAAAAAATAAAATTTTTATAAAAACGATAAATTTTAAGGAATTTGTATATTTTTTATACTAACCAATGGCCCAGACTAGCTAGCTGGTGCTAACTTAAATTAATCCAGGGCCAAACCCAAATTTTGCCCCCCAATCTCCAACATTTGCATACAAAACCGAAAAAATTAATGGTCCTCCATACTTTTGAGATCTGCGCATGCGCAGTATCCAGGAAGGTACCGAAATTGGCGCCAACCATCATTCTTTCTACAGATGCCTGTTAAATGTTATAAACAGCGAGGAGGTATGAGTGCCCACTCATGGGAGGGCCATACCCGTCTGGGCCATTGGTAAGTATAAAAAATATACAAATTACTTAAAATTACAGAATCACTCATCTAGTTCTATTAAATCTTGTTTGACAGAGCTCATAGTGCACAGTCAACCAAGATATAATAGAATAAATGCCAAAATAAGATGTACTGCGGCCAAATAGATATAAAATACTTTGTAATTTTCAACTGTATTTTAAGGAAAGGATATACAGTAGAATCCTCTTAATTGAATATCCATTTTGCCAGTGAAGATTACTCAATTAACAGGAGTATACAATTAACAGGGATTTGGTCAGTTTCCTGTGTTCTGGAGGTAAACTGAGCATTTATTCTATTATATCTTGAATGACAGAGCTCATAGAGCTCTGTCAAACAAGATATAATAGAATAAATGCCTGTATTGGATGTAGTGAGGCCAAAAAGGTTGATAAATAAGGGGAATTTGGTGCGTGTCATAGTAATTTTTTTGACATATTACGAAAATTTATATACAATTAACAGGAGTTTACTCTACAACACATATGCAATTAACAGATCAAATTTGTACTGAAGGTATGGTAAATAGTTTTGTGTTTGAAAATTATATTCAATTAATAGGGATATACAATTAAGAGATATCCAATTAAGTGGGCTCCACTGTATATAGAATAAATAGGTACTAGGGCTGGTAATCAGATTTAAACCACAAGTAGGATAATGGTTTTAACCACTTGGCTTGCCGAGTGGTTAAAACCTTTATTCTATGAGTGGTTTAAATCTGATTAACGGCCCTAGTACCTATTTGTTTTATTTATATCATGCTCTTAAATAATCGACTTTGTCACTTAAATTGGAGAAAAAACTACACTTTTTATCGCAAAGACACAGGTTTGTTTTGTTTACATCTGCGCCAGTGGGCAGTACTACCGGCCTCACGTGAATGCTCGATTGATAGTTAGACACATCATCAAAGTTGATTGAATTTACCTTTCTCTTTCAGTCAAATTATTATTAACCATTCTTAAATTTTATTTTAAATATTTAATTGTAGGTATTTTAAACTTAATAAGTTATTGCTTGTCGTAGATATTACCGCAAAACATCAAACGTTCGAATAAAACATCGCGAAGTGTGAATGTATCGAATTTGGCAAATTGCATCATGTCAAAGGACAGGTTGAATGAATTTCCGACTATAGACATAAATCTTTTTTAACCGCAGTAGAAGTTTTACACTGGTAGTGGGGTTAAAAGGTAAAATTTAACATTCAGGCTTTTCACGGGTAGCAACGTAGGCAAGCATGGTATAAAATCTAAGTGATGGGAAATTTTCATCCAATCCTTTTTCTTAATTATAAGAAATAAAATAAGTTTAATCTAATAGGTCTAAAAATATGGGGAATTCAGTGAATGTCAGAATAATGCTTTGATTTATTATATGCTAGCCTGTGAATTATCGCAAATTATCTAAAAGATAGATAACGAGAAATATTTCTTAGTAGCTTCCTAAATGACATCATGCTATGCCACATTATGTCACCTCGAAGAAACGATCAGCTAAACAAAACAAACCCGTGACTGCGATAAAAAGTGTCGTTTTTTGCTCCAATTTAAGTGACAAAATCGATTATTTATTAAGAGCATGGTATAAATAAAACAAATAGGTACTAGGGGCGGCTGAGCCTTGTAGTTAAAACCCTTATCCTACTTGTAGTTTAAATCTGATTACCAGCCCTAGTACCTATTTATTCTATATACAGTGGAGCCCACTTAATTGGATATCTCTTAATTGTATATCCTTGTTAACTGAGAATAATTTCCAAACACAAAATCATTTACCATACCTTCAGTACAAATTTGATCTCTTAACTGCATATGGGTTGTAGAGTAAACTCCTGTTAATTGTATATAAACTTTCATAATATGTCGAAAAAATTACTGTGACACACACCAAATTCCCCTTATTTATCAACCTTTTTGGCCTCACTACATCCAATACAGGCATTTATTCTATTATATCTTGTTTGACAGAGCTCTGTGAGCTCTGTCAAATAAGATATAATAGAATAAATGCTCAGTTTACCTCCAGAACACAATAAACTGACCAAATCCCTGTTAATTGTATACTCCTGTTAATTGAATAATTTTCACTGGCAATATGAATATTCAATTAAGAGGATTCTACTGTATATCCTTTCCTTAAAATACAGTTGAAAATTACAAAGTATTTTATATCTATTTGGCCGCAGTACATCTTATATGGGCATTTATTCTATTATATCTTGGTTGACAGTGCTCTATGAGCTCTGTCAAACAAGATTTAATAGAATTAGATGAGTGATTCTGCAGAATCACAGGCTCTTCCTGGCATACAAATCAATAAGCCTTTTGGGCCACACAAAGTAGATGTTCTGTTTCTCAGGCCAAGTTTTGTAAAATTGCATGCTGGCGAGCGTTTTTTTATTTTATTTTTTATTTTTGTAATTATTTCTTTGTCATCAGAAGTTTATATTCTTGGATTATTTTATGTTTTAGGCCTCATAATCTACAGAATAGCAAGGGTACTGGTGTATTTCGTCCCTTGGGTGCAACAAGGCTTTGCAATGCTAAAGCATTGCAAAGCCTTGTTGCACTCAAGGGACAAATTTATCAATTTTATTAACTTGTGTCAAATATCAGTCATAAACCATTTAATTTTTATTTTTTCAAGTTTGTATAGGTCATAAAAAGAGAGCATGCGACAGCCAAAAGGACCATAGGGGAGAGCCCGAGAAACAGATTTTTAATTTTATTAAGCCTTGAAGAAATTTAACAAAATTTCATATCTCTGAATATGTAGGTGTGCAGTTATTTATTTATTAGAGTTTAATAACACTTTTGACAGCCAGGGTCACCTCATGTTAGGCTGTTTTATGTGGAGGGGAAAGCCCAAGTACCTATACAGAACCACCGAGCAATGGCGAGCAACTGTCAGGCTTCCTAACATACTAACTCTACACAAGCAGGGTTAGCATTGGTTGAAGGCAAGCACACCATCGACCAGTATGCCCTAGTACACAACGCCACTGTACCCCCACATGGGCAATGGGAATGAAGTGTCTTACCCAAGGACACAACTTGGTTGCCGCAGGTGGAATTTGAACCAAGGACCTCAGCCTGCACCTCTAACCACTGAGCAATTGTACCTCCATGGGTGTGCAAGAGTTGCTGTGGTTAAAGGTTTTAACATTAAAGCAACAACAAATGCAATCGGAACCAACCCTCCATCCCTTTCTAGGTAAAATTACCTCAGGGGACAAATATCTTGATATCTGTAAATGCAGGAGTGCATTCAGCTTGTCCTTGTACAAGGGCCAATGAATGAAGGGTTAAAAACAACTATGTACCTGAAATTCCCAATTATGTTAGTCCTAATAGAAAATACCCCTATGTACCAAATTTCAATTCTATATCTCTGAACTTATAGGTGTGCATATTGTTGTTCTTGTCCAAGTGTCAACACCACATTGAATGTAAATCACTCAAAATCCTTCAGAACATATTTTAAAGCAGAAAAGTCACTCGAATAGACAGGCATTTCACCTAATGGGAGTCAAATAGTCATAAAGCTCAATGAAGATTTTCTTCTTTTTTCATAAAACTATGTATGCAATGAGGCCCATGATGAATTTCTTTTTTCGTGAGAAAAAAAAATTGAAAATTTGCATAACCCGAAACATGGTTATGCTAATTTCTTTTCTTAACCTTTTATGTTTGCATAACTTTTTGTGTTATGTACATGTATATACTTACTTTTTACAGAGTCTTAGATATTTAATTACGTGCAAAATAAATAAATTTATTAGCTAGTGCAAATGTATATTATATTGCAGCATTCATGGTAATAAGGGATGCCCTTCCCCCACCCCCTAGAAAAGAAAAAAATTGGGAAGAATTCCCACAGTTCCATTCCCACCACCCGTCCCCCCCCCCACTCCATCCACCCCCCCAAAAAAAGAGAACACAATAAAATAGAATAAAAAATTTGGTGTTTCCTTGAGACCTATTCCGACATTAAGCCCCATGCAGGGTTGGAAGATAATGTCCGGCAGAGTAAAATAAACTCTTCGACAGCTAATGTGAATAGAAATGGGATAAGATGTCTACAGAGCAAAACTGTATCGCATCCCTCTCACCAATGAACCTGAAACAGCTTGGAGAATAAATTACAGCATTGACCCCCCCCCTCCCCCCACCCCTCCCCCCCCGCCCCACCCAATCTGTTTGGTGCAGTAGAAAAAATCTCCATCAACATCAGTAGATCAGCACCCTTTGCAACAAGGAGGTGCATTTATTTAAATCAAGGTGTTCGCATGTACTTCCCTAAGGTTTCTCTTGGAGAAATTATTGTATGTATGTCCTCATTCAACACTGCGACAAACACGTTATTGCTCTACTTGAACATTTCATGGTTGATGAATTAATGGTACGTTGCACAGAAAACTCACCCTGTCCATGTGATCCCTGATAAGACATTAACCCTGAGTCAGCCTGAATGACAATTTTCAACTCAATATACGCGAAAATGTAACAGTGCTTGGTTAGAGAGTTAGTCGATGTCCACCTATGCCCCTTTTTTGGTCAAATTACCTTTCTTGGTCTATTTGCCTTTGGTAAAAATGTAAAATGTAGATCAGCTGTGGCAGGGTAGAGTCGACAAAATGTGCAATGTTGCTTGTGTTGACTTTGTACACATGCCTCTTTCCTGGTCTGTGAAAATTGTATGAATGTTACAGTTAAATGGTTATTGTGCAGCCATTTGCAGCTTGGAACTAAGTAATGCCCCTTTCTTGGTCAAGTTACCTTTGATGGTCAAATGACCTGCAGGGTGGGAAGATTGTACTCAGATTGACACAGGGAATAGAACCATGTCTGGCATTGCATGGTTTGAAGGATTACGATGATGTTGATCACTTAGGAGACTCACCACACATCCCTTCCCTTGACAGATTACTATAGGCTCTATCTAAATTTGGTGGATTTGCCAAGGCATAGCCGAGTCGAATGGTGCACGACGTTGCATTGGTTAAACTTGAAATACAACTTAGAGCACAATTTGCTTGCCACTTTCCTGGTAAAATGCAGGGTTGGAAGATAATGTCCAGCAGAGTAAAATAAACTCTTTGACAGCTAATGTGGAACTACAAATAAATGTATAGGGGTAGCTGCGTTCATTGTTGAAGGGTTAATGAACAATAAGAATGCATAGCAGAGTTGAACTGTAAATGACATTGCATTGGTTAAAGGGTTAATGCCACGTGAAGTGCAATCGGGGCCAATGTCATGCCATTGTCCTCAAACCACTGTCCTGTTGAAATGTTGGGGAGCTGACAGTTGCATGGCATTACTCGGTGGTTCTCAGCGGGTACTCCAGCTTCCTCCACCCGTAAAATTGTTGTAGTCATGATTAGTCATTGTGCAGAAATATGTGAACTTAAACACCAGTAAATAAATAAATGGACCGATCTACGAACAGCCCATTCTTGGTAATAAGCCCATGTGATGCCACTAGCATCTTGAAAAAATATGAATGGGTTAAAAGAATTTACATCACCATTACTGCAATTTGTTTTCTTCCAAGTTCTGAAAACTGTTTTGCACCTGATCACCTCTAATAGGGATGGTTTGGATTTGTCATTTTGATTTGAAAATGCTACAGTCTAATATAATAAACTGACAGCTGTTGATTGCTGTCTTCAGTGTTTTTGTTCTTTTGTTCTCTGTATTAACCATCACCCACCATAAAAAGTAAAGGGTCTTCTTCGATATGCCCCTGTAATACATGGCCTGGCTTTGAAGGGCACTTAATCCCGACTGCTCATGTAGGGGCATAGTAGTACTGTGTAAGGTGTGCTGCACATCGATGGTGCACTTGTCTGTATACTTGTCCTCAACCAATTCTAACCCTGCTTGTCCGGAGCTGGTATCTTGGGTAATCTGACAGTTGCTCACCAATGCTCATTGGTTCTCTCTGGGTACTCTGGTTCCCGCCACATGTAAACTGTCCGACATGAGGTGACCCTTGCTGTCAAATGTGTTGTTAAACCCCAATGGAAAAAATCAGTGCTTACATTGAGGCCTTTTTCAGGCTTGTCATTCTGAGGTGGGTGATCGTCCCCAAGCACTATCACCCATCTGATTTTCTGTCCAGGCACGTGTTTGATTGCCAGCCTTACTGTACTGTACCGAGCTGTCAGTTGGCCCACTTGAACACCTTCATGGACAAGCCCAGCCTCCAACTTTATGAAATACGTATTTAATTGGAAAACATCCCAAAATAAGCCTACCACAGATATTCCAACATTTTTCTGGAGCATGTAACGTACTGGTAATTACACCATTAAAAGGAGGCTTCCCAAGTTTCCAATCAAATAAAATGTTACTTGTTTTGTTGATGTTTTTTTCATTTCATTCATTTTATTCATTGCCATAAGAACATCACACCTAAAATAAAATTTTAGAATTATTATGATGTGTTGCTTATTTATATCACTTTATTCTTTCATTGCAGCTGAAATTAAAAATCAGAAAACATCTTTTGTGTTGTTAATGCTGTTTCTCCACTGTGCTAAGCCTTTATATTCAGAAATGAACGGGAAATTCCCAGTTCATAATTAACTAGAGATGGTCTGGTGCCCGCTATACCCCCACCGTGGCACACCACCAATTTTTGTAAGTAAAAAAAATAATCCAATATGGCCACCAGTCATCTTGAAACCAAGTGGGGAAAAAAATTATGCCACGCACTTCCCCTCATCATGTTGATCATTTTTGTAAAGTTTCATGAAAATGCAGCTAAAACTGTGAAAGTAGTTCACTCCACAAGTTTACATAAAAAAAAATCCAATATGGCCATCAGTCGGGCATCTTGAATCTGATCAGGAAAAAATTATGTCATGCACTGCTCCTCATCATGTTGATAATTTTTGTGAAGTTTCATGAAAATGCGGCTAAAACTGTGGAAGTAGTTCGCTCCACAAGTTTGCATGTGCAACAGACCGACGACGACAGACCATTCGACTGACCGACGGACAAGTTAACTCCTATATACCCCCGTAAAACTTCGTTTTGTGGGGGTATAATTATTCCAGGAGGCATGGCAACCCCAGGTATCGGTTTTTATTAGTTGGAAAATGAGTTGTTTGATTATCTAAAGCAGTCATATTGAAATGCACTTCAAAAAAGAAATATAACTTCATACTTTCATTTTAATATCCACTTTGTCAAATATGACATGAAAAGCTGTTTGAAAACAACACACATGTGAAGCCATTTTGGTATTAACATTGGGGAGTCTTTTTGCACACCACAGTGGTCCGGTTAAATATAGCTTGTTTTTTATGAGCATGCCCATGTGGTATTATTTATGTTTCATGTCGCACATGTGTTTGTTCAACAGTGCGACTTGAAATGGAAATCAGTAATGTTTGTGGTCTGTAATACTGTCCACAAAAGAGACAGCTTTGTAAAGGGAGCATATTTCTTAACTCAGGCATTACAATTCACACTTGACACATTGGGAGTGATGTGCTAAAGTGGTGATCAACAAGTAAAATTGCAGTGACTTTCAAATTTAGTGGGCTAATTGTTGATTATACCTATGTTACAACATTTGCATCATGTCACTGCACCTGTTTTTTGTTATACAGTAGAATCCTAATTGAATATCCATTTTGCCAGTGAAAATTATTCAATTAACAGGAGTATACAATGAACACGGATTTGGTCAGTTTCTTGTGTTCTGGAGGTAAAATGAGCATTTATTCTATTATATATTGTTTGACAGAGCTCATGGAGCACTGTCAAACAAGATATAAAAGAATAACTGCCTGCATTGGATGTAGTGAGGCCAAAAAGGTTGATAAATAAGGGGAATTTGGTGTGTGTCACAGTAATGTTTTCGACATATTACAAAAATTTATATACAATTAACAGGAGTTTACTCTACAACCCATATGCAATTAACAGATCAAATTTGTACTGAAGGTATGGTTCATGGTTTTGAGTTTGAAAATTATATTCAATTAACAGGGATATAAAATTAAGAGATATCCAATTAAGTGGGCTCCACTGTATTGATATAGCCTATGACTTCAAAGCTCCCCCCTCCCCCAAGTGTTTATGATACATGGTGATAGACTGTAGCGAATATTATTTCTAGTGTAAACCTGTGCTGTAAGAGCCTTTTCTTGATTTAGTCTACGACTTCAAAGCACCCCCCCCCCTCCCTCTCCCCCAGTGTTTATTATAGTTTTTGATTGGAGAGAGCAGTGCCCACCTGGGAAAAAATTAAGGAGAACTACAAATGGTTTGTCTAACTTTTTCAAAAAGACAGGCCTGCTTTTTTTACAAGTATTTACTTACAAGATCATCTATCAGAGCATTTTTATTTTTCTGTTTTCTTTCTTTTTCTTTGACCACACTCATTTCCTCTTCCATCTGTATACTTCTTCGCATTTCCATCTCTTGTCGCTCTTGTTCAACCATCATTTCCAAGAACTCTTCTTCTTTGGTCTGTCAAACAATCAATATAAATTGAACAGACACTCTGAATAAATGTAATTTCCACATTTTCAACATCAAGACAAAACATATAATTTTTAAATGTTAATGAAAAGCTAGACTCAAGGCGATAGTTGAAAAATGGCTTCCAAGTAGGAAGGAAATTCTATTAAGTTTCCTGTTCACCCATAAGACTGAGTAATGAAAACACCTTTCAGAAATCTCTGTGTCAAGAATGTTTTTCTTTTTCATTGTCAATAATCTTTCTCAGGTTGTCCACCACTTTTGCTGAACTGAAATTAAAATCTATGAAGCATGTATCCAAAATCATACTGTTACAAATACCCGTTTTTTTACATGAGAAATGTGACTAGGGATTAATCCCGGGAGCAGAAATTTTTCCAGTTATTGTTTCTTTTTTTTGATACTGGGATTTTTCCGGTTCTTGTTTTTGAATATCAGTCTTGATAACTGCAACATTCAAAGGACAGAACCGGGAATTAAAGGTTGCGTTCTGCAACCTTTGATTCCCGATTCTGGTCTATGAAATTCCCAGGCATTAGGATTGATTTTCAGAACAAGTACATGTAACTAGGAAATTCCTGTTCATGAGATTAAATCATAGTTCCAACGGCGATGCTGGTCCTGGAAAAGTTGATAATTGCCATCATCTCATAAACTATAATACGTAATCATTGATACTAATGTATATGAGTTTCCCGGGTATCAAGCTTGACTTTCAGAACCAGGAGCAGCAGACCCTGAAATTTCCGTTCCCAGGATTATGCCTTAAATTTGACAAAAATGTATCTGCATAATTCTTCAGAACTGTGAAAGTGTACTTACAGATTTGTTTTAGTGACAATATGAATATACAGCTCACAGGGTTATCATAAGATTTACCTGTGTGAAATATTATCTTAAATAAAACTAGATGCATCATTTGACACAAATGCCTCCGTGGGGTAATATAAAATAAGCCAAAAGCATGGGAAAATAGCCAGGGGGGAATAAAGGAAAGGGAGAGAGGAAACACTGCATAGCAAGAATGACAACAACAGGGCCATGCCTCGAAAATAGGCAACATGAAATAATTTCGTAAAATAATTATAAGTTACAGCCCTAAACATTTGAATCCACTGTTTTTCCTCTCCTCCTATTATTTCCTCTTCATATCCACCATTTCACTCATAATTATGCGGGTGGCATCATTTAAACTGAGATTTACAAGCACAAATATCAGTGAGGTGTTACTGATTTCAGGGCCAAACAACGAATGATTTTTGGTAGCAATTTCGAGACCTCTTGACACTGCGCATGCACAGTGGAGTAAAAGTATGGAGGACCATGTAGGACATGTAATTTTCGGTTTTTGATGCAAATTTTGGGGGATTTGGAGGCAAAGTTTGCGTTTCGCCCTAAATAATTAAGAGTTAGCACCAGATAAGTCTGGGTCATTGGTACAGTATGAAAATACTGAAATTTTAAGGACTTCCAAGTTTAAACTAAAGTTAACTCTTTCAACACGAGAGACTGCATTTCCAGTTCAGGAACACAATACGTCATAATTTCATTAAGTAGGATGGCTACTAAGTGAATGTGTGTGGTAGAATAATTAATATTTTCAATGTTCAGCCTGAATGCTGCACGTTGAAAATATTAATTGCTCTACCCCCCAAATAACGGATATGGACTCTTCCAATTTCTGCCATTTAACTGGCATGGAAGACACCACCAGTGTTGAAAGGGTTAAGTAACTTTGTAAAAGCATCAACCAAGCTCAGTAAAATTCAATTTCAAAGATACATACTAAAATCAGTATATACAGTGGAGCCCACTTAATTGGATATCTCTTAATTGTATACCCCTGTTAATTGAATATAATTCATATAAACACAAAACCACTTACCATACATTCAGTACAAATTTGATCTGTTAATTGCATATGGGTTGTAGAGTAAACTCCTGTTAATTGTATATAAATTTTTGTAACATGTCGAAAAAATTATTGTGACACGCACCAAATTTCCCTTATTTATCAACCTTTTTTTCCTCACTACATCCAATACAGGCATTTATTCTATCATATCTTGTTTGACAGAGCTCTATGAGCTCTGTCAAACAAGATATAATAGAATAAATGCTCAGTTTACCTCCAGAACACAGGAAACTGACCAAATCCCTGTTAATTGTATACTCCTGTTAATTGAATAATTTTCACAGGCAAAACGGATATTCAATTCTACAGTAGTGAAAAAAAGTTACGATTAAAGGTAAAGGTATTATTTATTTATTGATGTTTAAGGTCACATATTTCTGCCCAATGGCTAATCATGACCTCAACAGTTTTACGGGTGGAGGAAGCCGGAGTACCCTGAGAGAACCAGTGAGCAATGGCGAACTACTGTCAAAGGTAAAGGTAAGTAACTCCATAAAAAAAAATCAACTAATTAGGGCCAATAACTCACTCCCTATAATCGGACTGGGTTAGTTTTCAAACTCAACCTGTAGATTCTTCAGTTAAACTCAAATACTGAATATTGGTCCCTGTCAATCAATT
This sequence comes from Pictodentalium vernedei, assembly GCA_031216915.1. NCBI lineage: Eukaryota > Metazoa > Mollusca > Scaphopoda > Dentaliida > Dentaliidae > Pictodentalium > Pictodentalium vernedei. The sequence goes on from CM062292.1 coordinate 102,661,340, forward strand.
AATATTTGTTGAAGTTATCGTGCTAACAAACAAATTGTTTGAAAAAATCAACTAATTTGGAGTCATAACTCCACCCCTAATTATTGGTCTGAGCTGGTTTTTGAACGTGACCTGTAGATTCTTTGGTTTAACTCAAATACTGAATACTGGACCAATCAATTAATATTTGTTGAAGTTATGCTAACAAATGAAAAAATACGTCAAAATTGACTAATTAGGAGTCATAAATCTGCCCCTTCTTATCACCTGGGCTGGTTTTCGAACTTGATCTGTAGATTCTTCAGTAAGATTCACATACTGAATATTGGCCCAATTAATTGATATTTGTTGAAGTTATCATGCTAACAAACAAGAAATATGTTTAAATCGGCTAATTAGGAGTCTTAACTTTTCTCCTAATTATCAGGCCGGGATGGTTTTCAAACTTAACTTCTGTAGATTCTTTGGTTGAACTCCAACACTGAACATCTGCTCAATCAAGAGATATTTTTTCAAGTTATCATGCTAATGAAAGAAAAATTAGTTAAATTCAACTAATTTGGAGTGTAACTTCGCCTCTGATCATCGGACCAGACTTGTTTTTGAACATGACCTGTAGATTCTTTAGTTAAATTCAACCACCGGACAATGGTCCGATCAAAGAATATTGTTGAAATTATCATGGTAACGAATGAAAATTCATTAAAAATTACTACGGTAATTAGGATCCAAAACTCTGCCCCTGATAATCGGATCTGGCTGGTTTACGAACTTGATCATAAACGGGTTAAGGCCAACTCATATATCAAATATCACACCAATCAGATAATATTTCTTGGGAGTAATCGTGCTAACAAGCACGTTGTTATGGAATGATAGATGTAAAAGGGTAACACTATACATGTATACCCCCGGCCATGTTATGTTTATCATTATATTACAAACCCATAACTAACTACTGAAGGAAATGTGATGGAACTTCATGTTTCATTTTCCACATGAAGTATATTATTCTGGTATGCAAGTAATGAAATGAAAAATTTATTTATTTATTTATTGGTGTTTAGGCCCCACAAAGCAGATCTTCGGTTTCTCAATTTTCTTGTAAAATTGCATGCAGGGGGGCATTTTTTTTTTTTTTATTTTTTTATTTTTGTAATTATTTCTTTGTCATCAAAAGTTCATATTCTTGATTTATGTTTTAGGCCTCATAACCTACAGAATAGCATGGGTGGTGGTGTATTTTGTCTCTTGAGTGCAAAAAGGCTTTGCAATGCTAAAGCTAGGGATGCCACAATTATCGGTTTTCAGAGTCAACTGGTTAGTTGCGATAGTCACCAGTTAGTCGATTAGTCATTCATATATTACCGTACTGACCCGTGTCCAAGCCCATACTCAAGTATAAGCCCATCCCTCCCATGTTTTCAGATTTAGGAATCAAGGTGACCTACCCATGTCAAAGCCCACCCCCAAGTTTTCAGTTTGGCAAAGACAGAGACGGTGAAATGAAAATAGGTGAGTTATCGCAGCATTCCACTTACCAAAATCAGGAACTGGATTTTGTTTGGAGTTTCGAAGTATGATGTATTTTGGTTTTTTTACCTTCCATTTTATTAATTGGGTGTATTTTTTTAGGAGGTAAGTGCTTTTTCTTTAATAAAAAATTAAATATCTCATTCAATATCGTGTCTTGTTTATTTTTTATCAACCTTTTTTCTGAAACTCCAATTGCGCAGACTCATGTCAATAATTGTCAGAAACACGCCCACAATGAAAAATATAAATTTTATAGTAAATTTCCTTTCTTATTATACATACCGCAATTGTTTACTACAGGCTTGCACTACAGTGGAAGATCCTAACTCGGATAAAATACTCTTTATTTTATTTTAATCTTTCCCAAGAGTTTTAGAGGCCTTTTCAAAGAAAAGTGCAGAACAAGCTTGGAGAGGCAAGGATGAGTGCCAATATGACGCTGTCCCACATACGAAAAAGGACTCCGAAGCATGGACCTGTACCAATTGTTGGAGACCCCCATAATCAAACATATACCAGAAACTCCGCAATCTGTGTGATCAAAGGAGTGACAGGTGCAACAGAGCACACCATCGACAGAAGACCTTCCACTTAGCCGCAGAGGCTAAACCAGTGGAGTGAGTGCCTCCTTCAAGAAGAAAAGCAACTCCACTGCTTGTCTCGAAAAAACCACTACGGAGAAGACAGGACCCAATAAAAGACATGCGCGAAGGCACAATGAAGTCGGGTCGACGTGAAACCTCCTCGGGCGACCTTGGCAAAGAAAGTCCGACGGAGAGGGAAATGTGCCGGAACCGCCGCTAACAGGGAGCGGAGCAGATTGATCCACACCCACTGAGGTGACAGGGGTGCGATCAAAAGGATTTAACAACTGCAGGTTCGTATCTGGGCTAGAATCTGAGGCTGAATCGGAACCAGCAGGAAGGCGTAGCCGACAAGACCATTCCAAAGGATGGACAGAGCATCCATGGTGAAAGCCAGAGCATCTGGACACGGGGACACGAAAGTGGATGGTTCCAATGAGTCGCAAAGAGATCGATGTGGGGACGACCCCAGAGATCGCAAAGAGACTGGAACAGCACCATGTGGAGCATCCACTCGGTGGAAAAGAACCTGCCCCATCGGGATGGAGTCGGCTAGCACGTTCAGATGACCTGGAAAGTGACGAACCACCACTCCGGCATTGAGCGGTAGTAGAAGATCCTGAACCAATTCATACATGGGAACATAGTGCATGCCACCCTGGTTCCGAATGAAAACAACCACCGTCGAATTGTCAGACCACAGAAGGACCTGACATTTTGAAAGTGGGGGATCCACTGCCGGAAACTCAGAAGAAGAGCAAGAAGCTCCTTCTGGTTGACGTGAAGAGCTACTAGATCCTGGTCCCATGACCTGTGACGGAAAAGATCTAGAGGATCCAACGTCACACCCCATCCGAGATCGCTGGCGACTGTCGTCGGAACATGATCGGACGTGGGAAGTCCAATGGAACTCCCTGCATAATCCACTGAACATCTGTCAGGGGAGAAGGTGACGAGGAAGAGACTCCGGTAACAGAAGCACCAGAACCAGAGGATCGACATTCGGCCTCCAATGACTGAGCAGAAAGTGTTGGAAAGGTCAGACATGCAGCGACCTAGAGGAATGAGATCCATCACCGAAATGCAGAGACCGAGCAGCCGGGGAAGACTCTGAGGTGATGTGGATGAGGACTGGGACAGAGTCAGGGCAAAGGCTGAGAAAACGACAGCCCTTGCCTGGGAAACTGCCACCGTATCCAGCTGAGTATGGAAGTCCATCCCAGATGACAAAACGACGGAGAAGGGACCAGGTCCGACTTCTCCCCGTTGACTCTGAACCCTAGTGACGTGAGTAGGCTCAACAGTGTGACGACATCAGACTCCAGAAAAGCAGCATTGGAATGCCTCTGGAGGATATCAACTAGATAAGCCGAAGAAGACACCCTGGACTGTGTGCGATGTAAGACTAACACATGCGACATCAGACAGGTGAAGGCCCAAGGATCCAGGTTGAGGCCAAAGGGCAAGGCCTTGAAATGGAAAACATCCTGGGGAATGGAACGGCGAACCGATCTGAAAGCCTCCATGCTGAACTGAGGAACAATGATAGACTGCGTCAGGATACTCAGATCGATAACCTGTCTGAGTTGGCCGTCCTTCTTCGGCACCAAGAACAGGTGGGAATAAAATCCCACTGAAAGAAAGTTCTTGATGACCTTGATCGCCCCATTTGACAGGATATTGCCTATCTCCGTGATCAAAAGTTTCCAACGTGTAACGTTGAAAGGGACTCTTGACTGAGTGGAATGCCTCAACCTGGGACAAAATCGAAGTGACTACTGCCGATGCCTACCCTACCCTGTGAGTGAGTAGAAGTGGCGGCAGGAAGATCAGCCCTTAGCTTTGCAGAGGAAGCAGAAGGGTACTTGTTAGGCTTTGGACGGCACCTGCCTCCAACAGAAGGCCGATCAAGCTGAATAAGCAGCAGCAGATCAATGGAATGACAAAGGGTGTCATCCCGGACCGTCGCCGCAGAACCATGGAATAGTCGTGGACCCGTCGATAGAGGCAGATCGAAGAGCAGCGCACTGCCCCTCAAGAAAGGAACGTCTTGTGTCCAGCACAGTGTCCCTGCGAACAAATTCCAAGTTAGCCGTGTTACAGGCATGTGTGTGAGAAGATGCATGAGTGCCTTGGACAGCACACACAAAACAAAAACATGTTTGTCATCAAACTCATCTGGGAGCAGATAAATAGCAAAGCGGAGATGTCGTGATCGAAGAAAGAAAGCATTCCTGCATCTCTCCCGATAAGCCTAACACAGACTCCAGAGTCTCCATATGAAAAAGTCCTGATCCAAGACTGTCAAAGTCTGGCAGACTGACGGATTGGCAAAATCATAGGAATGATAATGCACCGCAGGCAAAAAAGTGTCAACCCTGATGAAGAACGACGTCTTCATAGCCTTGGAACTCAGCTTAGAGTCCAAAGCTGTAAATGCTTCAACCACCTGTACTGACAGGCATGGTGGAAGGCGCCCAGAAGCAGGTCGTTCTACAGGCTGTAGGCGTGCGACCGATGATCATGGCCAGGCTGACACTGTCGGCTGGTTTGATGGTTTGAGACCTGGAAGGAACCCAAACACAAAGTCAAGAGCTGCCCCCAAGTGAGAAGACTGTTGGCTCTCGACGTCAGGAATGTCGGACTCATCCCATGAGTTGGAAGACACATAGTCCATCACAGGCAAACCAGCCGAACCTCCCATGGTGTCGGCACACCGGGGGGATCAAAAAGCAGCCTGTTTCCAATCCCGGGAGGCAGCGCCACACCGCACCCAGAAACCACTCATAGCCTTGCTGGAAGCAACGCAAAAAGGCTCTTAGACAGAACCTAAGTGGGTAAGGAGAGGGCTTCCCTAAGCTCCCTGACTGTCGGAACGGTACGACATGGGAACGAATCGACAAAGTGGCTTCACTCCTGACACATTTACCAGCAAAGGGCCTCGATCCTCAAATACACCCAACACGGGGAGACGGGCTGCAGCAGAAAAACATCTGAAGGCAGATATGTATTGGGGTATCACATACCCCCGAGGATCTACACAGTGGAAATTCCGGAGAGTTGCCACAGACCTCTGCGGGACAGAAGGTCCAGGCTGCACAAACTAGAACTATCACTGAAGGTGATTAATACCCCCGCTTTGGGTTTTTAGAGGAATGCACTTCTGATCATGTAGGCGAAGGCCATAAGGAAATGTATACATAAAGATCATTTTTTGTTGTTGAAATTTGTATTTGCATGTGGCCTTCCACAGAACAGCACTGAATATTTAAAGAGCCCACACATATATGGTTTACTTTTGGAAAAACACATTTACAATGTGCAACATGTATTCAAAATCGGTTCATTAATGTAGGAGGAGTTGCACAAACAAGAATCCCATTTGAAAACCCATAATAAATCAAAGTTAAAGGGAGATAACCTGGTTAAAATTGTCGCAGATCAAAAATTTGGGAATATGCGTATGTTCACTTAGTTGTGATAATGTTTGAAAGGTTTCGTCAAAATTGATTGATAAATGTAGGAGGAGTTGCACGCACAAGAATTTTATGTAGAAACCCATAATAAATCTAAGTTAAAGGGAGATAACCTAGTTAAAATTGCCACAGCTCAAAAATTTTGGAATATGCGCATGTTCACTTAGTAGTGATGATGTCTGTAAACTTTCGTCCAAATTGATTGATAAATGTAGGAGGAGTTGCGCACACAAGAATTTCATGCAGAAACCCATATTAAATCAAAGTTCAAGAGAGATAACCTGGTTAAAATTGTCGCAGATCAAAAAGTTTGGAATATGCACATGTTCACTTAGTAGAGATGATGTTTGAAAGGTTTCATCAAAATCGGTTCATTAATGTAGGAGGAGTTGCGCACACAAGAATTTGTTCGAACGGAAAGACATAATAAATCTAAGTCAAAGGGAGATAACCTGGTTAAAATTGTCGCAGATCAAAAATCTTGGAATATGCGCATGTTCACTTAGTAGTGATGATGTCTGAAAAGTTTTGTCCAAATTGATTGATAAATGTAGGAGGAGTTGCACGCACAAGAATTTCATGTAGAAACCCATAATAAATCTAAGTTAAAGGGAGATAACCTAGTTAAAATTGCCACAGCTCAAAAATTTTGGAATATGCGCATGTTCACTTAGTAGTGATGATGTCTGTAAACTTTCGTCCAAATTGATTGATAAATGTAGGAGGAGTTGCGCACACAAGAATTTCATGCAGAAACCCATATTAAATCAAAGTTCAAGAGAGATAACCTGGTTAAAATTGTCGCAGATCAAAAAGTTTGGAATATGCACATGTTCACTTAGTAGAGATGATGTTTGAAAGGTTTCATCAAAATCGGTTCATTAATGTAGGAGGAGTTGCGCACACAAGAATTTGTTCGAACGGAAAGACATAATAAATCTAAGTCAAAGGGAGATAACCTGGTTAACATTGTCGCAGATCAAAAATCTTGGAATATGCGCATGTTCACTTAGTAGTGATGATGTCTGTAAACTTTCGTCCAAATTGATTGATAAATGTAGGAGGAGTTGCGCACACAAGAATTTCATGCAGAAACCCATATTAAATCAAAGTTCAAGAGAGATAACCTGGTTAAAATTGTCGCAGATCAAAAAGTTAGGAATATGCACATGTCCACTTAGTAGAGATGTCGTTTGAAAGGTTTCATCAAAATCGGTTCATTAATGTAGGAGGAGTTGTGCACACAAGAATTTGTTCGAACGGAAAGACATAATAAATCTAAGTCAAAGGGAGAAAACCTGGTTAAAATTGTCGCAGATCAAAAATCTTGGAATATGCGCATGTTCACTTAGTAGTGATGATGTCTGAAAAGTTTTTTCCAAATTGATTGATAAATGTAGGAGGAGTTGCACACACAAGAATTTCGGAAAGACGTATGGACGGACGTATGGACGGACGGACGGACGGACGGACGTACGGACGTACGGACATACAGGGCGATTCCTATATAGCCCCCACTTCTTCGAAGCGGGGGTATAAAAAGCATTGGTCACACAAAACTGGCCATGGGACCAGAGTGCATGGATGGAAATGCCACGGAGCACCATGAACATCCGAATTCAATGAGAAAAACTGAGGTACTCGACGGCTGAGAGACCACAGTAGAGTGTTCGGACGGCAGTCCCTTCCAACTTCACTAAGATGAAGTCAGGGAAGGCTGAGGTCAACACCCCACGTCTACACTACCAGCAATCTCTGCAGACCCTGCAGGGATAAAACTGCTGTGCTCAACGGCTGAGAGGACACAGCAGGGGGGGGAGGGGGTTTGGTCAGCAGCCACTTCCGACTTCGCCAAGTTGAAATCAGGAAAGGCTGAGGCCGATACCCCACAACCACACTACAGACATCACTGCAGACCCCTGCAGGGATAAGCCGAGGCTGGCTAAAACGGTGCTGATGACATTGTAGATGGAGCAGCAGTAGCAGCAGATACGACAGGAGCTGTTGAAACTGGTGGAAAAGGGGAGAGAGTGACCTAGCTCGGCCTCCAGAGAAGGAGTCACAACCCTAGTGACAGCCTCAGATGTCGAATGGAGAGGGCACATGGTCCCGGAACCAGGCATCTCTTCACCAGACATCCAACAGCTCCTGCAGTATCCACAACGGTAAAAAGAAGTGCACATCCCTCATGGAGGGGGAATAACTCTCACCAGACGTGGTCATGTCAGAAGGCCCCAAAACGACAGCATTCCTCACCTCCCGCGGGTGCAGGAGGAGCTGCACATCCCCCACAGAGGGGGTATAACTCTCACCAGACATGGTCGTGTCAGGAGTCCCCAAAATGACAGCGTTCCCTCCCCCCCCCCTCCCTGCAGGTGTGGGAGGAACAGCCACGAGAAATGCACCAAAAGCGAGGGCAAAAGGAATTGCCCTAAAGGAACCGAACTGGAAATAACAGAGGTGAGAGCAGTAGAAGAAAATGGTGAACTCAACAGATACAGAAAGCAGAAGAACACCCCCAACTACGAGAGAAGGTGGCAGAAAAAAGAGCGGATGGGTACACAACAGAACCCAGATGGCTGACAGGGACCTAAAAAACAGAAATTCAGCCCTCAACAGAGTGAAGAAATCCTGTCCATACAGTCCCACATTGAAACCTAACTCCAATAATAATTTTAAAATTTATCAACCGAAACATATTATGTCCGAAACGCACGGAATGATTTCGAAAATCATGCGCGAAATTGGAAAATAAAAATAAAATTCAATGAAAATGTGGTTGAAAATATTAACGAGAATATATAAAACACAGTCCTGTTATTATGCGATCTTCAGATCCATACTTCCAGTCACAGGAAACCATTATCGACGAGTTGAATTATCACTGTTTCGTAATGCAAAATGGCGACACATCCTTCACGTGCCGTGGACAGAAAAAGAATGATTAATTGTTGACTGCTTTGTGCACTGGTTAACGGAAGTCGTGGAATTGTACTAAGGGAAGAGCGTCCTCTACTGGGTCTGCGCCGATAGCGCTCGACCCAGTTTTGGCTTTTTTTTTCGTGGTGTTTTTTACACCACTTTTCTTTTTCAAATCTCTTTGGAAAGAATAAAATAGAGAGTATTTTATCTGAGTTAGGGTCTTCCACTGTAGTGCAAGCCTGTAGTAAACAATTGTAAGGTAGGTTGATAAGAAATGTACTCCCAGTTGTTTAAAAAAAAATGACCTGGCAGATACAGTAATTTTTTATTGTTTTTTCTTATAGCTACAAAACAGAAAAGAAAATTTACTGGTTTAATATCTGTTGCATCGTTTGCAATACTCGCATCGCATGCTTTTTTCAATTTTGGTACAAAACAGAACGTAGAAAAAATTGAACTTGCATGTTCACTGTTCAGTAAATGTTCCTATGACTAGGACAAGGTGAAAGGCATAGAAAAAATAGGGGACGTTAATTTTACATCATTTGTTGTTTGCATTTGATTGTTATATATATCGTGTTTATATTTTGTTGCAATGTTCTTTCAAAAAATAAAAAAAAATATATATAGGAGACAGTCTTCATTTATTTATTCATTTATATTCCACCAAAGGAAAAGACCAGATATTTCCCAGGAATGGTTTGGGATTTGATATACTTACCAGTGCATCCGGTTCTGAATTGGAGCACACTGCATGTACAAACAAAAACAATTGAAAACAACAAAAAGTTTTATTCATTAAAATGATGATCTGAAAGTGAAACGTATGTATAAGATAATCATGTGATTTTCTTTTATTTTATTTGAGAGAAAATATATACTTCCTAAAATGGGTTCTGCAGAAACGAAATGTACCGAAAGTTGAATTACTGTTATTTACCAGTAATCTCCCATCCCAATGCATTCTGACCCGACTTACAGGCTCTGACTCTCATTCTAAAGCCCCCCCCCCCCCACCTCCCCCCACCCCACCCCAGTTTTTACTTTTTCCGCTGCAAGCACCCCATGAGCTTTGGCTTGGGTCAGTACAGTACGTCCACATTATGCTGACACACACTGATGTAAAAATTCTAATGTCATCTTAAATTCTGATGCTGTTTTGTGGTGGCTGTAAACATGTTGGTTAAACAGAAAGAGTTGAACAACAGGCTACCAGAAACGGTAAACACCACATGAACCCAAGCAAATACAGAACAATAATATCATATATTGTTTTGGAAAAAAACACTTGGGTCTATCTTCGAGTCAGTTTGTTTAGCAAAGCTGGGTCAAAGCGATTTCTGTGTGAAAATGGACAAGATTCTCAAAGTTAATCTTGTTAATGCCCGTGTTACTTAGTGTCACTAGTTAGGCAACTTAGGCTTTGTGTAGGTACATGATAGACATTATTCACACTACAATTTCTTACCACTAAATTTCTATGGCATGACAGGGGGTCGAACCCAAGCTGAAAGAGTTTCCTTCGGCAACAACCGCCTAACGAAAATATACTGAACCACGCACACCACTCGGCCACCGACTGACCCCAAAAAAGGGAATGCTAGTTAACCAAGTATATACGAGGCCAGTACAGAACACACAGAATACTCAATTATTTAATTATTCATCAGATAGTTGCATCTAAGTACTTAATTCTACGAACTGCACCTCACAAGAAATCAGCGACAAGAGTCGATGATTTCTTCTGAGGTGCAGTTCATGGAATTAAGTACTTAGATGCAACTATCTGATGAATAACTAAATTTCTAACTTTTAAGCATAATATACAATGGAATATTTAGCGAGGTACAAGTAAATGCAGTTCAAAATCCTGACAACATAAGTGAAAATCAAAGCACCGTCTGGCCTCTGAAGTTTTCATTTGGGTCATTTTGGGGGATCTAGAAACTGTCGCTTGATGGAAATTGCCAGGAATATAGCGTGCAGTGTTTATTCAAGTCAATCGGATCATCTAGAAACTAGGGTTTACATATGATTTTGTTGAATTTGTTTGAAAAAAAGTAAAAAAAAACAGGAATTCTAATTACAATTTTTGATATCCTGTGTGTTGGGTAAAGGGTTAATCAGTACTAAAGAACACCATTTGAATAAATTCGTGGTCTGGGGAGTAATTGCAGACTGCAGGGTAAATAGAATCTTCGGTCTTATACAGTCGCATGAGCCTACTGGAACAATCCAGCAAGCAAACGTGAGAAAGTTGTCACAAGAGTCAGTTCTCTTGTAGTACTAAGTTGTAACTTGCAAAGGAAAGGAGGGAGACTTATGTTCAAAATTCTGGAAATTAGTTATAGAAATGAAACATTTGCACAAACGTTCTTCTTTAGAATTTATGGAAAATGACTATAAATCGACTAACCATCAACTAATGGTGGTGATTAGTCAACTACAAAATTTGATAGTCGCAATACAGTTAAAACTAGAAGTCTTGTCATGAAATGTGCACAAATAGCATGTCGATCTGCATGTTAATCTACACATTCTGATCATAGTAAGTTTATCAAATTCTGTACACATGGCCTGTGCACAAGCAATGTTTCAGCCAATGGACCTCCGGGTAACCCTGAGGTCCATTGGCAGAAACATTGCCTGTGTTGGCTATGAGTAACCAGGAGAACCTGCCGTGCTTTGGATGCCATTCAATATGGCAATTGCACGCAATTCCTACGCGCAATTAAGCCTAGATAAATGCACTGTTCATGACAGGACTTCTAGTTTTAAATGTAGCCCTAAAGAAAACAAACACAAGGTTATACCTGTGTGACATACAGTAGTGCAGGCCTGGCATTTTCAGGAGGGCAATTTATTCACTCGCCTACTGCTCGCCTTAAAAAAACAAGAGGCCCCAAGGGGCCTGAGGCCGCTCACCTGACATGGTAGCCTAAATATCAACCCAGAGAATTGATTTCAACAAGTTGCATCTGCTCCTCCTAAGAAAAGCTTACCGGTATACCAAATATCTAAAGATTCTAACCAGTGGATCTAAAAAAAAAAGAAGATTTTTAAAGAATATTCCTCATATTGAACTAAGTTATAATTCAGGCTCCCTTATTCCTCATATTGAACTAAGTTATAATTCAGGCTCCCATAGGGAGCCCATATATGAACTCAGGGACTTGGCTTTAACAAACTTGAATCTCACCCCCCTAAGGATGCTGCACACCAAATATCAAAACATTCCGACTGCTGGATCTGAAGAAGATTTTTTAAAGAAAATTCAACATTTTGAACTAAGTTACAATTCAAGCTCCCACAGTGAGTCCAAATATGGACCTAGGGACATGGCTTGAACAGACTTCAATCTCACCCCCTAAGGATGCTGCATACCAAGTATCAAAACATTCTGAAGAACATTTTTAAAGAAAATTCCTCATTTTGAACTAAGTTATAATTCGGGCTACAACAGTCAGCCCAAATATGAACCCAGGGACTTGGCTTGAACAAACTTGAATCTCACCCCCCCTAAGCATGGTGCATACCCAATATCAAAAGATTCTGCCTGCTGAATCTTGAGAAGAAGATTTCAAAGAAATTTGCCTGAAATGCACTAAGTTCAAATTTGGGCTCCTATACTGAGCCCAAATATACACCCAGGGGGCTGATTTGAACACACTTGAATCAGATCCACCCCACAATGTTGCATACCAAATATCAAAAGATTCTGACTGCTGGACCCGGAGAAGAAGATTTTTGAAGAAATTTGCCTGAAATGCACTAAGTTCGAATTCGAGCTTCTATAGTGAACCCAAATATGAATCTAGGGAGCCGATTTGAACAAATTTGAATCAGATCCACCCCACAATGTTGCATTCAAAATATCAAAAGATTCTGCCTGCTGGATATGGAGAAGAAGATTTTTAAAGAAATTTTCCTGAAATGCACTAAGTTCAAATTTGGGCTCCTATATTGAGCCCAAATATAAACCCGGGGGGGGGGGGGGGGGGGGGGGGGATTTGGACAAACTTGAATCAGATCCACCCCACAATGTTGCTTACCAAATATGAAAAGATTCTGCCTGCTGGATCTGGAGAAGAAGATTTTTTAAGAAATTTACCTGAAATGCACTAAGTTCGAATTCGGGCTTCTATAGTGAGCCCAAATATGAATCCAGGGGGCCGATTTGAACAAACTTGAATCAGATCCACCCCACAATGTTGCATACCAAATATGAAAAGATTCTGCCTGCTGGATCTGGAGAAGAAGATTTTTGAAGAAATTTGCCTGAAATGCACTAAGTTCGAATTTGAGCTTCTATAGTGAGCCCAAATATGAATCTAGGGAGCTGACTTGAACAAACTTGAATCAGATCCATCCCACAATGTTGCATACCAAATATGAAAAGATTCTGCCTGCTGGATCTGGAGAAGAAGATTTTTGAAGAAATTTGCCTGAAATGCGCTAAATTCGAAGTCGAACTTCTATAGTGAGCGCAAATATAAATTTAGGGAGCCGATTTGAACAAACTTGAATCAGATCCACCCCACAATGTTGCATACCAAATATCAAAAGATTCTGCCTGCTCGATCTGGAGAAGAAGATTTTTTAAGAAATTTGCCTGAAATGTACTAAGTTCGAAATCGGCTCCTATACTGAGCCCAAATATGAACCCAGAGGGCCGATTTGAACAAACTTGAATCAGATCCACCCTACAATGTTGCATACCAAATATCAAAAGATTCTGCCTGCTGGATCTGGAGAAGAAGATTTTTTAATGTTTTTTCCATTGCCTACAGTGTTAAAAAGGGCGGACTCAGCACTATTTCAAAGTTCTGAAAAAAGTACCTTGTGATCAAACCAATAGGGACTTTTGTTAACCATTCTATTCTACTGGATAAAAGTAAGCTTTATACAAAATTAGAATTCTCTGTGCCGTGTTGTTTTGGAGATATGGCAGTTTTAAGGTTTTTCCTATTTTTAGCTCCCGGGGTTCCCACGGGGGCAATGAAAAATTTTTTTTTGCACCAATCATCTACTTATGGCCCATTATCATCTCATATCAAATATGGTTCAAATCGACCTCACGGTTCAGAAAATAGAAATTTTTAGGCGTGGCCAAAATTTTTGCCCCTCCCATAACGAAGGCAAATAATGTCCGACAAACTTCTCTTGAACAAACTTGATTCTACACCTCAAAAGGAAGCTGCATACCAAATATCAAGTCTCTGCTACTGCTGGTTCAAGAGAAGAAGATTTTCAAAGATTTTGGTGCCCCCAGCGGGCGTGGCCCCACCCAGGAGGAGGGGCAACTTCATTTGAACAAATCTGAATTGACATTAGGTAATAAACATTTACCCAACATTTGAAAAATATTGGGCCAGTGGTTTCTTCGGAGAAGTTGGTTTTGTAAAGTTTACGCCGGACGACGCCAGACGGACGGCGGATGGAAAGCGATTAGTAAAGCTCACCTTGAGCTTCGCTCAGATGAGCTAATTAAGGAGGGCGAAAACTAGCCCTCCTGGCCTTAGAAAATAATGATAACCATAACAGCATATTCCTTAAACCCCACGTCTTTTCAGATATCTGCTATGTCAGTGGTCTCTGAAAGATGGCCTCTCTGCCCCTTCCACACCTCCGGGCCTTGCCGAGGCCCAGAGGTGTGGGAGGGGAAGTGTATACGTTGCCATCTCACAGAGACTACCTTGTTAGCTGCACCAAATAAAATATACAAAACCCACTAGGCAGAATTCATTAATAATAAAACTTTATTTTGCCACTTTGAGCTTTTGTAAGCTTAAGGAGAACTAATCGCTCCCCTAGGCCATGCGAGGGAAGCGATTTTTATCCCTCCTGCATTTTTATGAATGCCAGGCCTGGTAGTGCTGAAATGGATATCTGGTTAACAACCAGTTGCCAACTTAACTGGCAGAAAAAGTGGCCAACCGGATAACACAGTTAAAACTGAATGCTACTAAATGCAAATCTAATATTCAAACTATTAACATTGCCAAACTTTTGCAATGATACAGATGTAGTTGTGTTTGCAGTCACAGACAATGCAATCAAGAGTACTGTATGAGTTCCAAACATGCTTATATTCCTCTTCTACAGTCATGCACCTGGATGCTAGTCAGTAAAACATCAAAGACTTGCAAACTTGCAATATCTATTTATCAGCTGCAGAACATGTGTGAGGGCTTACTTCAAGAGATCAAGGCAATCATTGTAACACACTGTAGTTGTCAAGCATGGCATGTGTGTACAAATAAAAAGTATACCAAATACTTGCAACTTTCACCTTTTGAGCCGCCGGGTTATGTCCTGTGGTCCACAAGATGAAAGTTTTCAAGTACTTCTTGTCCTTAGAATTTATCGAGTGAACTATATATCCCACTGCCATTTAGTAGGAATCCAGTGATTCCACCCTCCATGTATTGTGGTTACTCTGGCACAAACTGTCCGAGATGCAGGGTATGCATGTTTTGTTTTCGTTAGATTTTTATTATAATTATTCTTTTCATTAGGCCTAAAAAAATAAAAAATCTGTTTCTCAGGCCCTCCCGCATGGTCCTTTTCGCTGCCGCATGCTCTCTTTTTATAACCAATTTAAACTTTAAAAAAATAAAAATTAAATAGTTTATGTCTGATATTTTACCCAAGTTAAAAATATTGATGAATTTGTCCCTTGAGTGCAAGAAAGCTTTGCAATGCTTTAGCATTGCAAAGCCTTCTTGCACTCAAGGGTTGAAATACACCACCACCCATGCTATTCTGTAGACTATGAGGCCTAAAACTTGAACCAAGAACATGAACTTTTGATGGCAAAAATAAATTACTGAAATAAAAAATAAAATAAAAAACTGCTCGCCCGCATGCAATTTCTCAAATAATGGCCTGAGAAACAGAAGATCTACTTTGTGTGGCCTTATCCTAAAAGATTTTTTGTTTTCTGGCAATAAAATCATTAGCCAATTAACTGATGCCATACTTAATTGACTCATTGTTGCTCCCTGTCTGTCAGAACAATAAACTGACTCATCTCAGATGTACTGAAGAAATAACAGCCCAAGAAGATTACTCCTGTAGTTACCTCACTTAAGTAAATAGAATATACCAAATATTCTGATTGGTGGTTCTGAGGAAGATGATTCTTTTTATTTTTAGGGAGGCCAAACACGGAGCCAGGGACTTTATTTGAACTCACTTGAATCTGACCCCCATAAGGCTGCTCTAAACCAAAAGTCAATAGATTCTGACTGGTGGATCTGAAGAAGATTTTTAAAGAATTTTTCTCAAATTGCACCAAGTTAAAGTTTGGGCTCTCATAGGGAGCCTAAATATGAACACAGGGTCTTAATTTGACCAAACATGAAGCTGACCCTCCTAAAGATGCTGTATACCAAATATTCTGAATTGTGATTCTGTGGAAGATGATTTCTTTTTATATTTAGGGAGGCCAAATATGGAGCCAGGGTCTTGATGGAAGATGATTTTTTTTATACTTAGGGAGGCCAAATATGGAGCCAGGGTCTTGATTTGACCCCACTTGAATCTGTCCCCCATAAGGCTGCTGTAAACCAAAAATAAATGGATTTTGACTGGTGGATCTGAAGAACATTTTTAAAGAATTTTTCTCACATTGCACCAAGTTAAGGTTTGGGCTCTCAAAGGGAGCCCAGATATGAACACAGGGTCTTAATATGACCAAACTTGAGTCTAACCCTCCTAAAGATGCTGCATACCAAATATTTTGGTTGGTGTTTCTGAGGAAGACGATTTTGTTAATTTGACGTATGATGAGGAACATGCACATCAAATTTGGTTAAAATTGATCTATTAATTCTTGAGAAGTCAAAAACATGAAGATCATAAAGCACCCCCCCCCCCCCCAAAGCTTTGCTCAGGTGAGTTAAACAAGAGGTCCCAAGGGTTTTAATTGCTCAACTGACAAAGTGGTTCAAAGAAGTATTTTGGGACACATTCTGTTAGTCATGGTTCATCAACCCTACAGAGGAATGAAGTCATGAAATTATTCATAACTCTAGTGTTCATGTCAGATGATTATTATCATAGGTCTTCCTGTTTCCAATTCTATCTGCTATAGACAAGCACTGCCCAACTTCCTAGGGTTATGTCACTGCAGTCATGGCAACTCTCCTCCCACATAGAGAGCCCAAATATTAGCCCAGGGACTTGATTTGAATAAATTTGAATCTGCCCTTGACCTATCCACCCCCCCCCCCCTCCTCAGAGATGTTGTGTACCAAATATGAAAGCATTTTGACTACTGGATCTGTAGATTTTAAAAGAAATTTCCTCATATTGCACTAAGTTAAATGTTGGGCTCCAATAGGGAGCCCAAATATTAACCCAGACACTCGAATTGAACAAACCTGAATCTTGAATCATACCAAATAACAGTTCTCTGCTCCGTGTGGTTTGGGAAATATGAGTGTTTGAAAATATTTAGATTTTTACCTCCTGGAGTTCCCATGGGGATGCAAGAAATTTTTTTTGCACGAGTCAAGAAGGTATGATCCAGTAATATCGCATACCAAATTTGGTTAAAATCGGACCATCGATTCTAAAAATATAAATTTTGGGCAGGGCCAAATATCTTACCCCTCCCTTTACAAAGCCAAATATTGCTTCACGAACTTCGTTTGAACAAATATAACTCTAAACCTCACAAGGAAGCTCCATAACAAATATCAAGTCATTGTACCCACTGGTTCATGAGAAGAAGATTTTAAAAATATTTTAGGAGCATTTTCCCCCACCCCCTCCCTATGGGGCTGGACATGTTGAGTTGAACAAAAATGCAATGCCCCTTCAGGACCATCATTCACACAAACTTTCACTTTAATTGGCAAAGTGGTTTAGGTGGAGAAGACCAAAACATGGTGTTGACAGATGATGGATGGATGGACAGATGGATGGATGACAGATGACGGACGGAGAGCGATTAGATTAGCTCAGCTTGACTTTGTCAAGGTGAGCTAAAAAATGCCCGCTCGCATGAAATTTTACAAAAATGGCCAAAGATATAGAATATCTACTTTGTGGGACCTAAAATAAAATTATTATTCACTGTCTTTTCCTCTTAACTGCAAATTATTCTTTTCCAGAGAGGAGACTAAATTAAGTTTCCACTGTATTTATGATGTTCCAATTTCAAATCTGCTCATGATAACAAATCTTTCAATTCCTACAAATAGTGACAGTAAACCCTGTATCCAAATAATGCAATTGTGCCCAAATTATATGGTGTTTCAAATTTTTATTATAAAGTTTTGCAGTGTTTTGCACATATATGTATATATATAGTTTGGTCAAGTTTTCCATGCAATATAATGTGGCAAATCAAACCAATGAAACTGATAAGGCTCCACAAAGTGGATCTTCTGTTTCTCATGACATTTTTTGTAAAATAAATTGCATGTGGAAAGTTGTTTTTTTTTAATTTATTTTTTATTTTTGTAATTATTTCTTTGCTATTAAAAGTTCATGTCTTTGGTTTGTTTTAGGCCTCATCATCTGCACAGGGTTGCTGCAGGTAAGGACTGATTAAATTTAAGGCTATTCAAGGTTCTTGCCACCATGAATGATGATATATGATCATAAGTGTACCCAACAATGGAGGCTTTTAATTACTGATATCATCGGCATGTTTTTATTTTGCGAAAATTCAAGGATTTTCAAGGCTCCTTCGACAATTTTCCGGGATTTCAAGTACTTGAAACACACTTTGTTGAATTTTAGGCCATTCCTTGAATACATGGCCCAGCAGGAATCCTGCTAAGGCTCCTTCGACAATTTTCCAGGATTTCAAGTACCTGAAACACACTTTGTTGAATTTAAGGCCATTCCTTGAATACAAGGCCCCACAGGAACCCTGCTACAGAATAGCATGGGTGGCGGTGTATTTCATCCCTTGAGTGTAAGAAGGCATTGCAAAGCCCTGTTGCACTCAAGGGTCAAATTTGTCAATTTTATTAACTTGGGTAAAATATCAGACATATATGCAAACCATTTAATTTTTACTTTTTTAAGTTTGCATTGGTTATAAAGAGAGCATGCGGCAGCCAAAAGGACCTGAGGGAGGGCCTGAGAAACACATTTTTAACCTTTTTAGGCTTAAATAAGTTAAATAAAACACAGAGTTCACAATGAAAAACAGTCACTGTTCACAGTGTCGTATTTGACACTGTCAAATGTAGGGCTTCACGGTATTCCAATTTGTAATACCGAATACGGTATTTTTTTAAATACCGCGATACGAGTAAATATCTAGTATTTGAGAACTGACAATCCTTGTTTGATATGACCATGTAGAATTCCAAACGCACACAATACTGATTGTACTTTGCGATAGTTCTTGCTTGGAATGAATAGAACCACGTGTATTTGATTTTGCAAATGAACCAGAATAAGGTCCCCACAGGGTGAATTTGATGATGCTATCCCATACAGTGGGCCAATTTATCCTCTGGATACCTCTTTCTTTTTAGTTTTGAGACCCTTATTCAGATTGAGGTTCACAGGGGGTAAATGTAGTGATGCTACCCTGCTGTGCAGGGTAGCATCACTAAATTCACCTCTGGGGACCTCATTTTGCAGATGACAATCTGCTTATGCTTATTTTCTGGCTTGGAACCATATCTAAATTAAATAAAAGTACAGTAGTTTATAGTGTGCGTGTGATGAATTTAGATGAAGTTCAAGTCCAAAAAGTTAAGTTTATCATTAGTTTGAGAATATCGACATTGCTAATCGACAATATTGTGAAGGTCGGTATATCAAGTGAGTTGAAACTGGCTCGGTACGGTATCGATATTGAAAAAAAATACCGAGTTTCGGTGAAATATCGAAATACCGTGCAGCCCTAGTCAGATGGAGATTGTTTTTACCTGATGGTCTCTGTATAAGCATGAACTAAACCTCAAAATATAATAAATAAATTCATATTTGCAGGGGTTTCCTATTGTACATATGCATTTTTTACAATTAAATTGAATTGGGCTCGACACAGAAGTATTAAGAAACCTTCTAGAGTAAACATATTAGTTTAAACAATATTTATTCAAGAATTTGTTATTTGTGTACATTAAGCTAAACGATGTATACAACACAAAATACAACAGAACACAAAATAACAAAGATATACAAATAGATATGGGTTGCTATGTAAGGTAGGGATTCGACAGAAAGCTTATAGCTTATGTTAGTCGTCTCCTTAGGTTGATTATCAATTTTCGCAAGCAGGTAGTGTGGGTTAATAGGTGAGCTCACATATCATTTCCCCGTGGCCCTGCTCCTGGTACGGCAGATTAACTCTTCACCCAACGAGGATATAAGATGATGGGTACAAACTAAATTATTGAACTACTCGATTTTTCATTATCGACCCAACAGACACAGCTCGTGACCCACCTTCGGAACGAGCACGGCGAGCTCGCACCTACGATGGGTCACAGGCAATCTCTCTAAAACCCAAACTGAAAATATAATAAATTTGAGTGATAGATTTTTTATAGTTCTGACCAGTATTGACATAAAACAAGATGAAGGTGCCATTGAGAGATGCGGACCACGGGGCAACGATATGAGAGAATGTTTAAACTACAACATGAATAAAATACAAAGATTTGAAAAAATATCTGCCAGCTTGAATACTTAATGCATTAAATACACTCGAGAAAGACGTAAGAAGGTAGCTTGTTTCATTCGGTTCATCTAGTAAGACGTAAAAGTATAGTGAGTAGTGGCCTCGAGCTGCAACACAAGTTAATGGCTGCATGTGGAGGGGGGTATAGTCATCCAGTTAAGCTTATTTGGCATTATTCCTGTTTGATAAGATTGAATGAATTAACGTTATGTTGTAAATCAATCAATGGAAACATATTAGCAGAAACAGAACCGTAATAACGATGAATACCCATAACCAGTGGATGTAAACTATGGTTGTAAGGGTATGAAAAAACTGAAAAGTAATATGAAACAAACACTGAGAAGGTGAAATACTGGTACTTTTCTCTCCCACCAGGATGCAATGTGGTGGCGCTGTATTTGCTGTTATGACCTAATTAGACCAATCTTAAGTCATGGATAAATACCAGCCCAATCATTGAATAACATTCTTATCACATAATGGCCACAAATAGCTCATTACGGAAAATATCAAATCACAACACATCTAATATGGGAATGATGTTAGAAGTCAACGTTGACATCATAACGTTGTAAGTGATTTGGTTTCGGAAGTAGATTTGAATTAATCTTCTCTTTTCTTTCATTAACTGTTTACCAAATACAAATAGCATTACGACAATTCAAAAAAAAAGTTTTGCCATGGAAACATAGCTTATGGTGCCTCATTGGAATGAGCTCGATGAGGTCATTGCAATGAGAGCCCACAAGCCTTGTTTTCAAGGCAAAAGTTGAAAAACTAATAAAATTTGTTTGGTGATTTGTGTAGATAACGCTGGACAGTTAAGTCATTACAATAGGTAAAAAGTTACATTATACATTAAGTGATAAAAAGACTTTCAAAATCGTCACTATTTGACATGAAATGTCTGAACTTTGTTCACTGAAACTGATCTGAGTCTCAGTAAATCAGCTCAGGTCAACTTTAGTGAACATGGGTAGGAAATTACATACGAAACCACAACTTATAAAAAATCCTCTATGTACAGAAACAAGAGGCCCCAGGGGGCCTGAGGGCGCTCACCTGACATGGTAGCCTAAATATCAACCCAGAGAATTGATTTCCACAAGTTGCATCTGCTCCTCCTAAGAAAAGCTGAAACCAAATATCCAAATATTCTGACCAGTGGATCTGAAAAAAGATTTTTAAAGAATATTCCTCATATTGAACTAAGTCATAATTCGGGCTCCCACAGGGAGCCCATATATGAACCCAGGGACTTGGCTTTAACACACCTGAATCTCACACCCCTAAGGATTCTGCACACCAAATATCAAAATATTCCGACTGCTGGATCTGAAGAAGAAGATTTTTAAAGAAAATTCCTCATTTTGAACAAAGTTACAATTCGAGCTCCCACAATCAGCCCAAATATGGACCTAGGGACATGGCTTGAACAAACTTGAATCTTACCCCCGTAAGGATTCTGCATAAAAAATATCAAAAGCATTCATCTGCTGGATCTGAAGATTTTTAAAGAAAATTCCTCATTTTGAACTAAGTTGTCATTCAGGCTCCCATAGTGAGCCCAAATATGAACCAAGGGACTTGGCTTGAACAAACTTCAATCTCAGCCCCCTAAGGTTGCTCAATGCCAAATATCAAAACATTCCAACTGCTGAATCTGAAGAAGAAGATTTTTGAAGAAAAATTCCTCATATTGACTAAGTTATAATTTGGGCATGGACTTGGCTTTAACACACTTGAATCCCCCCCCCCCCCCCTCCTCCCCAAGGATGCTACTCACCACATATCAAACCATTCCGACTGCTGGATCTGAAGAAGATGATTTTTTAAGAAAATTCCTCATTTCGAACAAAGTTACAATTCAAGCTCCCACAGTGAGCCCAAATATGGACCTAGGGACATGGCTTGAACAAACTTGAATCTCCCCCCCCCCCACCCCCCCCACCCCCCCAGGATGCTGCATACCAAATATCACAAGATTCTGCCTGCTGGATCTTGAGAAGAAGATTTTCAAAGAAATTTGCCTGAAATGCACTAAGTTCAAATTTGGGCTCCTATACTGAGCCGAAATATAAACCCAGGAGGCCGATTTGAACAAACTTGAATCAGATCCACCCCACAATGTTGCATACCAAATATCACAAACAAGATTCCGCCTGCTGGATCTGGAGATTTTTGAAGAAATTTACCTGAAATGCACTAAGTTCGAATTTGGGCTTCTATAGTGAGCCCAAATATGAATCCAGGTGGCCGATTTGAACAAACTGGAATCAGATCCACCCCACAATGTTGCATACCAAATATCAAAAGATTCTGCCTGCTGGATCTGGAGAAGATTTTTTAAGAAATTTGCCTGAAAAGCACTAAGTTCAAATTTGGGCTCCTATACTGAGCCCAAATATAAACCCAGGGAGCCGATTTGAACAAACTTGAATCAGATCCACCCCACAATGTTGCATACCCAATATCAAAAGATTCTGCCTGCTGGATCTTGAGAAGAAGATTTTCAAAGAAATTTGCCTGAAATGCACTAAGTTCGAATTCGGGCTTCTATAGTGAGCCCAAATATGAATCCAGGGAGCCGATTTGAACAAACTTGAATCAGATCCACCCCACAATGTTGCATACCAAATATCAAAAGATTCTGCCTGCTGGATCTGGAGAAGAAGATTTTTGAAGAAATTTGCCTAAAATGCACTAAGTTCGAAATCGGGCTCCTATACTGAGCCCAAATATGAACCCAGGGGGCCGATTTGAACAAACTTGAATCTGACCCCCCTAGAGATGTTGTATACCAAATATGAAAGAAATCTGCCTGTTGGATCTGAAGAAGAAGATTTTAAAAGAATAATCCTCATATTGCACGAAGTTAAAATTTGGGCTCCCATAGAGAGCCCAAAATATCAACCCAGGGACTCAATTTGAACAAACTTGAATCTGACCCCCCTAGGGATGTTGTATACCAAATATGAAAGAATTCTGACTGGTGGATATGAAGAAGATTTTTAAAGAATAATCGTCATATTGCACTAAGTTCAAATTTGAGCTCCCATGCGGAGCCCAAATATGAACCCAGGGACTCGATTTGAACAATCTTGAATCTGAGCCCCCTAGAAATGTTGTATACCAAATATGAAAGAATTCTAGCTGGTGGATCTGAAGAAGAAGATTTTTAAAGAATAATCCTCATATTGCACCAAGTTAAAATTTGGGCTCCCATAGGGAGCCCAAATATGAACCCAGGGACTTGATTTGAACAAACTTGAATCTGACCCCCCTAGAGATGTTGTATACCAAATATGAAAACATACTGACCAGTGGATCCGAAGAAAAAGATTTTTAAAGAATAATCCTCATATTGCACTAAGTTAAAATTCGGGCTCCCATAGGGAGCCCAAATATTAACCTAAGGACTCGATTTGAACAAATCTGAATCTGACCCCCCTAGAAATGTTGTATACCAAATATGAAAGAATTCTGCCTTGTGGATCTGAAGAAGAAGATTTTTTTTGATTTTGGAAAGAAATTCATGTGTGCTATCAGAGTTATGCCCCCTGTGGTGCCCTCTGTGGGCATGGCAACTTTATTTGAACAAACTTGAATTGACATATGATAGGGAACATGCACAGCAAATTTTGTTGAATTTGGTCCAGTAGTTTGTGAGGAGAAGTCGATAATGTAAAGTTTACGACGGACGGATGGAGGGACGGACGGATGGACGGACAGACAGACAGAAAGTGATCAGTAAAGCTCCCCTTGAGCTTCGCTCAGGTGAGCTAAAAAAGATAGATAAAGGATACGGAATGAGTGTTTTTCTCATATAATATTTATGAAATGAGTCTAAGAATTTTCTGTTTGGGCGAGCCTCTGGGGGGCCCAAACAGAAAATTTGGACGAGTTTCATAAATATTATATGAGAAAAACACTCATTTCATATTCTATTTATCATATGACACACACAAGCTCAAATTAGCCACTTAGTATGACTTTTAACCCATCATCAAACTTCAGTTGCAGATGGCACTTGGAAAAAACATCATCATGTAACTAAAAATTTTCATTTTTTGCTTCCAAAACATAGGTTATGATCCCTCATTGGAACGAGCGTGACACGCTAGTTCCAATGAGGGGTCATAATCTATGTTTTGGAAGCAAAAAGTGAAAATATAAAAAAAAATGGATGGCGTTTCTCTTGTATTGCGCGAGACGGTTTTTGCCATTACGTTAGGTAAAAGATTAATAAAATATAACCCACCCTAAATAGGACAGATAATGTAAATTCTCCCTACTGAAATTATGCAAATGTGACCCAGTTGTATTTTGTTTAGCAAATCAAATTGTCCAGTTTTGAAATTGACCAATGAAAGCTCTCAACTCTAATTATGCAAAATTATGAAAATGTGGCCCAGTTGTATTTTGTTCAGCCAATCAAATTGTCTAGTTTTGAAATTGACCAATGAAATTGACGGAAGGCTTTATTTATCACTGATTAATATGAAAACAAAAATATCAAATGTTTAAAAGTGAACAAAATGGACGAGTCATATGATAAATGAAAAATATTTATGATCTCCCAAAACAAATTTTTTATATAATTTTGTATTTGTAAAATTATGTAAGAATGTATCAGCCATACCTGCTTGGATTTATTTTTCATAATCTGCTCCTTGTTATCTCTTTTATACTGTTCAATTTGTTTTTTGGTTGAATCGATGTCAATATTGTTGGATAAATTATAGACTGAAAAAATAAAATATGATCCCAGTGAATACAAGAGGCTACAAGGCAAGTGTCAAGATTTCACAGTAACGATCGTTACCGGTAGGGTGTCGGTATCGAGGTCACAAAATGACGGAACCGAAATATTGTTACCCACTCAATCTGTCACTAAAGACATTGAAACATTTGCTGTTGAAAGAAATGCTCATAAGAGCTGCTAGTTGGTGAACAATCATCACTGTGATAGAAACGAAATGCTGTTTACATCAAATACAGAAACAAGTTGAAGTGGGAAAAACACATGTGTACCGTTTGCACACATTAGACATTTCAACCAATAACATTCTCAGAATGAGTAAAGTGCGGGACCCTTTTGCTGAAGTGAATGTGATTGACTCATTCTGTAAACATCTTGACGTTTTTTTTGTCAGTAACATTATCACAAGTAATTTCATTGTGTGTCTGAGAATTGTTTTAAGTATGATAAAATAACAAGCGCCTGTGTTCAATATATGTTGAAAACTGAAAAGCAGTTTTTTGAACAAAGGTATCATGCACAGGTTTACTGGCATTATAATATCTAAAACAATAAATATATATTAAAAAATCAACATCCCAATAACCTCTGTTTGGTATCTATCGTGCCGGGGGTAATTCCCTTCACTCAGGACTGTTAATATAGGAGGCCGAAACGTCTCGGGGCCGAAACATCCCAATATCATTTCACATATAACTTACAAGTATATCAATGTATGCAGGCAGTTTTATCTAGGAGGGAAATGTGTCTGAAATCTAAAAAGCTACGAATGACATAAAATTCACTCGATTCGGAAAATCTTCAAAAAGGTTCCCATAACTGCTCACAGACGGTACCTAAATTTCGTTACCGGCGGGTTCCGTGTCTCTTAAACCACGGAAACAATTTTTCGGCTCCGCTGACGTCTGAAATCCTGATACTTGCAAGGAGCTTTAATTGCTGATCTGAGAAATTTGTTTTACCCTTAGGTCCTCAGACTAATTTTATATTAATAAGTATCACATATTCATGTACAGAGCTGCAGATGACTTTGCAGTGCTTTACAGTATTGTTGGCTGCCTGTACAGGCAGCCAACAATATTGTAAAATCACTGCCAAGGTAAATGAATCCTGCCTATAGGGTAATCAAGGCAGAAAACATGTGGCACAACGTTTTCAGAGTAATATATATAAAAGTTGTATCTTGTGGCTGTATGAGGTCTTAAGAGGTAAAAATAGGGCTTCAGGTATTTCGGTATTTAACCAAAAGTCGGTAAATTTTTTAATATCGAGTAAATACCAACCTCATTTTAGTTTAGTTGGTATACCATGTTCCACTGTATTTCGAAAAGTACCAACGGTAATATGAATAAAAATAATAAATAACAAGAGCTATGAAAAGCCTGGCATATGCCCCTGATGGTGTCATAAAAGGGTAGGTAAGTCTCTCTTGGCATAACCAAATCAAAAGGAAGCTTCCTCTAGACACCAATAATGCATCCAAAAAAAAAAAAAAAAGAATTGACTAGAATCAGCATTCATTAGTTATTGGACAGAAACCAAATTCAATATGGCCACCATAATATGATCCAAGATCAAGAGGAAGATTCCTCTAGACACCAAAAATGCATAACCAAAAATTGAAATTGATTAGAGTCAGTATTCATTAGTTATTGGAGGGAAACCAAATTCAAGATGGCCATCATGAAGCCATAATGAATTGGCCACTGGTGGCCATCTTGGTTCAGCTGACTGGTCCAAAATCGAAAGGAAGCTTCCTCTAGACACCAACTATGCATAATTAAAAAATAAAAATGATTCGAGACAGCATTCAATAGTTATTGGACGGAAACCAATATGGCTGCCATCATACACAAGTTGTCCCAATTATGATTTGATCAAATAAGCGGTCCTTTCGTTATTTGACAGAAACAAAAAGTTAACCGATAGACACCAAATGACAGATGGACAGACAGACAGACATGGTGAAAACATAATAATAGGTTCTCAGTATCACAGTGCAAAATTCTACAATTAATTGTCAGTGGGCTACAGTTTGTCTGACTGTAATGCACTTGGAGAAAAATTGAATGGATCAAAGGAGGTCGTCCACAATGAATGGTCACCAGGGTGGAATGTTTGTTTAACACTTACTAACATAAAAAAAAAACATGCGAGTTTGGGTTGTTTTGACAGGTGTTATCAAGACAACTATTCGGTGACGTCTCACTCAGCCAACCTTTTTAAAAAACGAGTCGCGTCCAGCCAACTTCTAACAGTTAATTAGTAGCATCTAGCCAACCTCTTTTCCTTCACACCTTCATAATTAACACTATAGTTTGTTCTCACATTTGTTACGTTTGGTGAACTTCAATGAAATTAAGTGTTTGCTTATTTTTTAGCATATCACAGCAGTCTGTATCGGGTGAGCTATTCTCAAACGAATGCTTATTTCTTTAATTTATTTTGTCTGTTTGTTTGAGATAAATTCATTTACACATCGCCGTATGTGTTTGTTTCTTTTATTTATTTTGTGTATTTGTTTGTTTGAGATAAATTCATTTACACATCCCCGTGAGTACATTTCACTTGTTGGTTTTGCTGAAGTTATCCAATATATATGGAGCCCAACATTACCCAAATGAGTCAGTAATCATGGCTGCTGCGCAAATAAATGTTGAGTTTTTAGATAACGGTAGGGGTGGATATTATTTAATTCATGGAGGCTTCAAATTTTCTATTAGAACCAGAAATCATGGGAGATGTTACTGGAGGTGTGTTGATAGGAATTGTTCAGCAACAGTGGTGACAAAAGACAATATTCTGTTAAAAAATCCCAGCAATCATAATCATGATTCGGATGTTGTTGGTGTTGCTGCTTGTGCGTTTATAAGTAAAGTTAAAAAGAGATGTCGTGAAGAAATAGAACCCATTCCCAGGATATACGATGAAGAATTGAGCAGTTTAAGAAGAACTGACTCTCATGAGTTGATAGATGATGTGATCAAAAGCATTCCGACGTATGATAGCTGCAAGGCTTCTCTTTATAGGAACCGTGCAAAAGTGCTTCCAAAACTGCCTTGTGCACAAAACGAAATAGACTTAGGTGATGAATGGAAAGAGACACTCTCCGGAGAGCGATTCCTTCTAAATGATCAAACGGACGAACAGAACCGACGCATTCTTTTATTCGGCACGGAAGATAGCTTACACCGGTTATGTGAATCTCGAGTTGTCTTTGGAGATGGTACTTTTTATTCTTGTCCGGGGTTGTTTTACCAATTTTATTCACTTCATGGCAACATTGATGGGAAGGTGTTTCCATTAGTTTATGCTTTGTTACCAAACAAGACTTCCATGTTCCCTGTATATTCTGTGTCGGTATAACAAGTTGAATTTCATATCGAGCAAAAGAAATATCCCCATCCTGTGAATTTTTCTTTCGTTTGTTCCCAAATTCAACAAAATCTTTGATACAGACTATACCTTCTTCCCTTAATTAATAGTAGCATTCAGCCAACCTAACACCTTTTCGACTCCAGTTAGGAAAAATTAAAAGGTTGGCTGAGTGAGACTAAACCAACTATTCATTAACAACTATTAATCAGTTGAAAAAACAAACCATGCTACTTATGCTGAAATAAGAGCTGCATATGTTTAACTCTTAACCCGCTGAGTATTTATAAGATATTTTTCATCAAATCTAGTCATGGCTGCTCTGAAGCAGCCATGACTAGATTTGATGAAAAATTCATCTAAATTTAAATTAAGAAACCATAGGTGCAAAAATCCATAAAATTTACAGAGGGGAAATTTTGATTAAATGCGCCCAAATTATACTTATTTCAGTGCCTAGAGAAATTGTGTCCTGCCAGGAATATCCACCAGCAGCATGCAAGGAGTTAAGGGAATAAACTTTATGAACAGAAAATAACACATAAATGAATTTTAGGACTACACTGTAATGTCAATTTTATTACTTCAGTCATTTCGGATATTGTACAGCGTAGCCAGTCAGGTAATTTACTAACATTAACATTAATTACATAAAATCCCCCCAAGTGACCTGTGGGTGGGAGGGGGCACAGTATGGTTGGGGGTTTTTTAGGGGGGGAGGGAGGGGGATAAAATCACTTTTATAAAAAAAAACAAATTTCAAGCAAATAAAGAAAAATTCCCCAATGAACCTACCTATCCGAGAGGTCAATGGGCTAAAAAAAATATTTTTTTTTGATTAAAATCTCTCAATCCTTCAAACTCATTTTAAAGAAAAAAAAACATGCTATGAACACCACCTCACCCACCCCATGGAATAAAGAGGGAGAATTTTTTGTGTGCATAAAATCACTCAAAATCATTTAAAACTCATTTTAACTGGTAGAGTGCTGAATTATTTTTGGTCTTCAAAATTTGTTCACATATGTTTGCCTTGTTACAATTTATGGGAGAGTGCCAATAGGCACTCTCCCATAAATTGTAAATAGGCAAATCCTAACAGACTAAATAATTTCACTTCAAAGGTGGTATGAACAACATCCACAAAATATGAAGCCTTTAATTGCTGGTACTGACACTTCAGAGTAAAGCCCAAATATGGGCTTCCAGCACTCTACAAGTTAAAGGGGAACAAAATCAAACAATACCACCCTCACCACAGTATGGGGCTCAAGCAACTTGGTGGGCCCTATTTGAACAGACTTTAATCTAACCCACCCACTATACACCTGACTAACTTTGATCATAATCAGTTATGTCACTTGTGGGGGGAAATTCACTGAAACAAACGAATAGTAAATTCTTCGTTGGGTCTATGTTCAATTTCAAAACTCTCTGGTGCTCCTAAATCAGTCGAGTGCAACATCTTGAACAAACTTTAATCGTGGTGTCATATAGTTATGCTATGCACCAAACATCAAAAGAATTTAACTGGTGGATCTAAATGAGAAGGTAATTAAAGAATGTTCCCCATATTGCACTAAGTTAAAATTAAATGAACTAAGCACCCCTCCACCCCTCCACCCCCCCCCCCCCACCCCCACCCCACCTCCCATAAGGATGAGGTACAGAAAATCAAAAGATTCTGACTGGTAGATCTGAAGAAGATTTTTAATGAATATTCTCATATCCCACCTAGTTAGATTTGGGCGGTCATTTGAACCCAGGAACTTTATTTAAGTAATTTTGATTGCCCTACCCCCTCTCCCCTCATAAGGATGTTGTGTACCAAATATAAAACTGAGCAAAGTCAAGGGTGGCATATACCCCTGCCTGCAATACCATGGATAGCATTACAGAAATGAAACATTTATTACTGGGTGATGCTGAAGGATGACAGATGACAGACCTGTGACAGATTACAGACCACTGGGTATTGTCATAAGAACTATTAAGGATCACAATAGGGTGACACAAAAAGGTACCCCCACCTCTTTACCAAATATGAGAGTGACTTGATTCGATTTGATAATTCTGTAAAAAAAATATTTTTCTGCAAACTTTATATATATTGCGCATCTGCAAGGCATGTGTAACCATATCCTAAAGTTTCATAAGAAACTCTCCACATAAGAAATTGTGGGAGGGGTTGAATTACCCTTAATTAAACAAGTTATTCATGATTGAATTTTGGGATGGACAAAATCAATGTCCATAAAATGTAATAACTCCTACAATAATACACTGTATAACGTCTTCCTTGTACTGTTGGTAGACATCAATAGGATAGACGTGCTCACCAAATATGAAGTCAGTCATTCCACTTAGTACTCTACAAGTTATTCATGAATTAATTTCAAAGTGGACAAATTCTAAGTCCATAAAGGGCAATGACTCTGGCAATAAAATCTTGCACAACACCTGCATTTCACTATGGGTATACAGCAACAGGATACACTTGCATACCAAATATCAAGTCACTCAACCAAGTACTTTTACAATTTATTCATGATTGAATTTTGGGACAGAGGGATGGATGGACTGAAGTATGGATGGACGGACAAGAGGAATCCTATATACCCTCATTGGGGGCAGGGGATAATAATAATAACAAGAGGCCCCACGGGGCCTGAAGCGCTCATCTTGAACAGAACACAATTTAAACAGAGTCCAAGAATAAGTCTACATTAAGCAAGCCATCTCCATAGGCTACACTGTCAATCCTTGAGTCCCTCAGGAGTGACAAAAATAATTTGGGCATCGTGCCTTTTCTTCAGTTGATCATAAAGTAAAATGTCGAGCTCCCCTATGAAGCCCCTTGATACAACCTATGTGGATTAATCTTAGTTACACACCTCTAGAGGGTACTGAATACAAAATTTTTAATTCTTCAGCAAAATGGCCAATTCTGGCTCCCATAGAGAGTCCAGGCTCTCGATTTGAACACAGTTGAATTTGACTTCACTAGAGATGTTGTGTACCGAATATGAAAGCATTCTGACTCTTGGATCTGAAGAAGAGAAACTGTAAAGAAATTTCTTCGAATTGCACTAAGTTCAAATTTGGGCTACCAAAGTGAGCCCAAATATTCACCTGTGGATCCGATTTGAACAAACTTGAATCTGACCCCCCTAGAGATGTTGTATACCAAATGTGAAAGCATTCTGACGAGTGGATCTAAAGAAGAAGATTTTTGAAGAAAATCCCTCATATTGTACTAAGTTAAATTTCATGTTCCCATATGGAGCCCAAATATTAACCTAGGCACTCAAGTTGAACAACCTGGAATCTGACCCCCCCCCTAGAGATGTTGTATACCAAATATGAAAGCATTCCGACAGGTGTATCTGAAGAAGATTTTTAAAGTAATTTCCTCATATTGCACTAAGTAAAAATTTGGGCTACCATAGTGAGCCCAAATATATACCTAGGGATCTGATTTGAACAAACTTGAATCTGACCCCCTTAAAGATGTTGCATACCAAATATCAAAGCATTCTGACTGGTGGATCTGAAGAAGTCGATTTTTTTAAATTACCCTCCATATTGAACAAAGATAAAGTTTGGGCTTCTGCAGGAAGCCCAGATATTAACCAAGGGACTTGGTTTGAACAATCTAGAATCTGACCTTCATAACAATGATGTATACCAAACATTAAAAGATTCTGACTGGTGGTTCTGAAGAAGAAGATTTTTAAAGAATATTCCCCATATTCCCCTACAGTACGTGGAAAGTGTACTATTACTTAATCACCAGCAGAGTGGAGATTCCACCCAAGCAATAATTGCAAATTTGTTGCAAGGCATAACAAGCACAAGCAAAGTTTCAGCCAATGGACCTCCAGGTTTATCCAAGAGGTCCATTGGCTGAAACATTGCTTGTATTTTTTGTCGATATGTACAAAATTTGAAAATTATAGTTTGGGTGATAACTCCACTCCGTGGGTGATTGAGTGACAATCCACTCTCCATGTACTGTATGTTAAAACTTTGGGCTCATGTAGAGAGCCCAAATATGAACCAATGAGCTTTATTTCAACAAACTAACTTTTATCTGACCCCCCTATGAATGCTGTATACCAAATATCAAAAGATTCTGATGATTGGTTCTGGAGAAAAGATTTTTAAAAATTTTTGCAAATATGCTGACTCAGCATTTTTTTGATGCCCATTACAGAACACCCTAACAAAACCGATGGCAATTTTTTTTACCATTCAATTCTACTGGTCCTAAGGATATTTCATACCAAAGAACAGCTCTCTGTTCCGTGTGGTTTGGGAAATATGGGCGTTTGAAAATATTTCTATTTTTAGCTCCCAGGGTTCCCATGGGGATGAGGGAATTTTTTTTTTTGTATGGGTCAAGTACTTATGACCCAATAATACCACAAACCAAATTTGGTTCATACCGGACCATATCGGTTCAGAAAATAGAAATTTTGGGCGGGGCCACAAATCTTACCCCTCCTATTACAAAGCCAAATATTACTTCACGAACTTTGTTTGAACAAACTTGATTCTACACCTCAAATGGAAGCTCCATAGCAAATATCAAGTCATTGTACACACTGGTTCTTGAGAAGATTTTTAAAATATTTTGGAGCATTTTCCCCCACTCCCTCCCTATGGGGCTGGGCATGTTGAGTTGAACAAAAATGAAATGCCCCTTTGGGACCATCACTCACACAAACTTTCACTTGAACTGGCCCAGTGGCTTTGGAGGAGAAGACCAAAACAGGGTGTTGACGGACGACGGACAACAGACGACGGACAGAGAGCGATGAGATTAGCTCAGCTTGACTTTGTCAAGATGAGCTAAAAATTCTGACTGCTAGGTCTGAAAATGATTTTAAAAGGATATTCCTCATATCGTGACTAATATGTTTCTGAAGAAAAAGATATTTAAAGAATATTCCACAAATTGCATTGCGTTAAAATTTAGGTTCCTATAATGGGCCCAAATACTGTGTGTCATGTATTAACACTCTGGTGGCTCAGTAGGTACAGATGCAGGCTGAAAGCCGAGAGCTACTTGGTTTGAATCCCTCCTGCGGCAACTGCAATGTGTCTTTGGGCAAGACACTTAATCCCAATTGCCCACGAAGGGGCATGGCGGCCTTGTGTACTAAGATGTACTGCACATCAATGGTGCACTTGTCTTCAACCAATGCTAACCCTGGTTGTGTGGAGTTAGAACATTGGGGAGTCTGACATTTGCTTGCCGTTGCTTGGTGGTTCTTTCCAGGTACTCCAGCCTCCTCCAACCATAAAACTGTCAGACACAGGGTGACTGTTGAAAGTGTTGTTAAACCCCAATAAATAAATAAATGAACACACTGACTTCATTTGAACAAACTTGAATCTGACCCCCACTGTACAGGGCAGCCAAGACTTTACTAGACACAATTGTTATGTTAAAGTGTTGTCATATTATGGGAGAGTAAAAAATAAAAACAAATTTTCCAGGCCTTTTAGGAGACTTTCAACATCCCTGACAAGAATCAAATGGACATTTTGAGCAAAACAAAGTTGATGCTCACTGATGTCATTGCGAGAATCATTTTAAGCCCTGATTGCCTCACTAGACCATGAAGGGTAGTCCAGTCTGGTCTGCATGTCCCAAAAGGATAGTGCACATTAAATAAAACTCACAAAACACCTTTAAAAGAACTTACCAATTGTTTCAATGAATTCCAAGTAATCATTGTATTCTCGTAAACTGCTGAATTCGTCTTCTCTCTTGTTGAAGCTGCAAATATTAAAAAAGTATTGTTTTTCTTTCACCTAGTTGGGCATACTGGCTTCCAATGATTTGTACTATTCAACATTTAATATCTATGCATACCACTTGCACATAACAACATAGAAACACTAAACAGTATTATGAAATTGAGATGGTTTGCATTTGCAGGGCACAACATTTCACAAGAAAGCTTATTTTTTCTCATGGTGGTTACGCAAACATTTAACAAAACTTTCTCTTGAACTAAATTTCAAGCTTACACATTACCACATGTTGTGTTAAGTGGTCTGGACACAACTCAAAGCCAACTGTCATCTGAAGGAAGTGTGATGGCTCAGTGGTTAAAGCATTGAACTTCAAACTGAGAGGTCCATACTTCGATCCCCGCCAAGGTAACTGCTTTGTGACCTGGGGCGAGACACACTTAATCCCAATTGCCCACGTGGTGCTGTGTACCAAGGAGTACTGCACATCGATGGTGCGCCAGAATTCAACCAAGCTAACCCTACTTGTGTGGAGTTAGTACCTTGGGGAGTCTGACAGTTACTCCCCACCACTCGTCGGTTCTCTCTGGGTAATCCAGCTTCCTCAACTCGTAAAACTGTCTGACACAAGGTGACCCAGGCTGTCGAAAGTGTCGTTAAACCACAATGAATACATAATTGTCATCAGAAGGTTGACCTGGAAATTGGCTGGAATATCCAAGGTCATGTCTGAAGTTTCTTCCATTAACTCTTAACCCTCTGATTCATTTTAAAAGATTTTTTATTAAATCTAGTCATGGCTGTCATCATAACTAGATTTGATGAAAAATTCATTTAAATTTGACAGAAAAGATCATTGGTTAACCCTTTACCCAACATATCACCCGCATCGGCCCACGTAATATGCAAATTCAGCAGCTGAAAAAATATTATTTATTTTTTGAAAATTTTCAAGAAAACAATATCATGTGACCCCTCTTTGGAATGAGCTTGTTTAAAAAATGATATTTAAAATAATAAATTTTGAAATTGTCTGCATTGGGTAAAGGGTTAAAATGTTTATACAACATACAGGGGAAAATTTGGTTAAATATCCTCAAATTTGACTTATTTTAATGGTAAGAGATTTGCTGTCCTGGGCAGGAATACAGTAAAACCTCTCTTGAGAGACCACCCTTTTTGCCAGGCAAAAATAGTCTCTTAAAACAGGGGCTCTCTCATGACAGATACTGAGTAAAACAATCAAACAGTACCATGTCGCCAAGCCTGGGTTGATTACTTTGAAAATGTAATGATAATGATTACAATTACGATTACACAATTAATCCATTTTAGAAAAGTAATGATTACAATTACAATTACTTTGAAAAGGTAATCAATTACATTATTGATTACTTTCTGCCTTTTACTTCAGTGGGATATAGTTTATTATTACACTATCCCTCACGGGAACCATAATAGTAAATATAGTTCTGTTTTTAGCGTTTTGACGAGTCTGGGATTCTGGAGTGGATTGGTCGACACCGAAAAGTTGAATCGAAGTCGACTAGTCGGCATCCGACTTTCTGCCACCAAGATTCACATAGCAATACCTCTGCAGTTGAATATTTTTCACCACTTGCGAACTTTACTGACGCTAGTTCATGTATGTCATATATAGCGTGGGGGGTTATATTTTTTAGGTCAGCCAACATTGGTATCGGCTATCATGTCATATGATGTCACAGCCATCTCTCAAGACAGATAATCTCTCACAACACTAGTCTCTCAAAACAGGTTTTACATTACCCCCAGCAGCATGGAATAAGTTAAAACCAGATGTTATTATGTGATACCTAGCTAGAAAGAGCTTTCCAGAGTCCTTTCCAATAATGTGCTACATAAAAGCATTGCCTTATTTATTTATTTATTTATTGGGATTTAATTACACTTTCGACAGCCAGGATTACCTCGTGTCGGACAGTTTTACAGGTGGAGGAAGCTGGGGTACCCTGAGAGAATCAACGAGCAATGGTGAGCAACTGCCAGACTCTCAAACGTACTAACTTCACACAAGCAGAGTTAGCATGGGTTGAAGACAAGTGCACCATTGCCGTGTAGTACGCTTTAGTACACAGTGCCACTGTGCCCCCACATGGGCTATTAGAATAAAGAGCCTTACCCAGGGACACAAAGCAGTTACCTCTGGTGGGGATAGAACCGTGGACCTTTCAGTTTGAAGTTCAATGCCGTAAGTTCACTGACCCACCACACTCTAAAGCATTGCCAAAACAATAGTAAAGGTACACCATGATGCTAATCTCTTGCCAGACTAGATTATGTTATTGATTATTGATTTGGTGTCATCTCAACAAGACGAAACCCAGCAAGATGAATTGATAAAATATCCCAACACAGGTACCGATCAGGACTATTTAAAATACGCTCTAGCCTCGGAGCCTATTTTTTCAATTCATGCGCCAGATTTCAATTTACGGAGTCACACTGCTGTTTGTAACACACACTGCAAGTATGTAATAGCTCTCATCATTTTCATTTAGTACACTATAGCAAACATTAATCTTCACTGTGGTTTCTGATCAAGTCTTGGCTGCCTATTGAGGCAGCCAAGACTTGATCAGAAACCACAGTGAAGATTAATGCTTGGTAATTAAGACTTGAAGTATCAACTTAAGCACTCTACAACAATGATAAATGATAATCATATATATAATACATGTAAGAGTGTCTCTCTCGATTATTTATCGAAAGAATATCAAAATATGATCCGAGAAGTTACATGCCAACTGAGAAGCCTATTTCTGAGATTTAAGAGCCAGGTCCTGATGTTTCAGAACCAAATACGCACTGACGCATGCCCAGGTCGGTCTCTGCCAACAAGACGATCCCAACAAGATGAATTGGTAAAATATCTCAACAAGACGATCCCAACAAGACAATCCCAACAAGACGAATCCCAACAAGAAAAAAAAAATGTTCTCATCAAATATGGGGGAAACTTACTTTAAAAGAACGTGAACATTACGATGTATGCTATTTGAAGTATTTTAGGGTTTTATTTTATATGTGTGATTGTTTGGGAGTTTTGTTGATAAAAAAAGATACAAAAAAACTAGCAAATAGTGTATTGTAACAAAGTGTGGCACCTCTGTTAACTGGTAGCGTGCTAAGTTTTTTTTGGTTGTCAAAATTTTGTTCACATATTATTGCCTTGTTACAATTAATGGGAGAGTGCCTATTGTAACAGGGCAAATCCACTCAGACTTAATAATATCACATCAAA
This sequence comes from Pictodentalium vernedei, assembly GCA_031216915.1. Lineage (NCBI taxonomy): Eukaryota > Metazoa > Mollusca > Scaphopoda > Dentaliida > Dentaliidae > Pictodentalium > Pictodentalium vernedei. The sequence continues at coordinate 102,698,688 of CM062292.1, forward strand.
AATTAATTGAAATACATCCACAGAATATGAAGCCTTTCAGTTCTGGTGCCCACACTTCAGGATAAAGCCCCAAAAATGGGCTTCCAGCACTCCAGTTAATTAAAATAATTACAATATCTTTGTCCAAAAGTAAGCTGTGTTAGCAGTTTATGATGGAAAACCTCAAAATAAATGGGTCATATAGTCAGTTTAATTAAATTTGTCTTGTTGGGAATTGTCTCGTTGGGATGACCATTTTCGACATTCGTCTTGTTGGGATTCGCCTTGTTAGGAATAAGTACATGTGTCAAGTACGTATGTTATTTACTAAGTATTAGAACCTCATTTCATACAACCATGAATAAAAACACACAAATCTATGAGCACAAACACAGCATACATTTTTTTCATAAATAAAAGGAGAATGGAGTTGAGACTGTGTACTTGATATTTTTCATTTTCCATTTCGTGGACTGAGGATTTTGCCACATATTCTTGCGTTTACCTGTTCATGAAACCCATTCAAAGTCTCTGCGTGGGTGATTGTACTTTTTTGTTCCAAGGCCTTATGCCGTATGTACTGTCATCACTTCTTCTATCCAGCAAAGGATCAAATGCATCATGTTCTTATTGTGATATTTTCTTCCTTACTGCCTCATCACACCACAGATAAGATAAACTTTATTTATTACACCCCTAACGTCTAATTATAATCGGAATCGGTAAAAAATAAATTGCGTTCTCCCCTCACTAGTGAGATCAAACACCTCGGTGATTAACATTTCGCGTGAACTTGAAATTTATAACTGAATTTTCACAAGAGCAAAACAAAAGTTGTTCTCGCTCCACTGGTGAGTATAACAAGACGTCATAATTACGTCATTTCGCCAACAATCCCGAAAACTATTTTGTGTGGATGTACACAACATCCAATGTGATCTGTGTCAGCGGAAACAGCGATATGCTGATTGGTAAACAGATTTCTTGTGTGGTATGGGCATCGGTTTGGATCATTTCAGTTGAAGCTTCAAATGAAAAGGGTAATAATAAAAAGAAAATCTAATGTTTTCTTGTGAATACCGGGATTAATCTCATTCGTGAGTGAGAGAATTTGTATTTTCACTCACAGCAAGCTGCTCGTGAAAATACGAATTCTCTCACACACTCATGAGAAAAATCCTGGTATTCCCAAGAAAACATTACAGTACGTGGAGAGTGGATTGTAACTAAATCACCCACAGAGTGGAGTTATCACCCAAGCTATAACTTTCAAATTTTGTACATATCAATAAAAAACACAAGCAATGTTTCAGCCAATGGACCTCCGGGTTCAACCCGGAGGTCCATTGGCTGAAACTTTGCTTGTGCTGGTTAAGCTTTGCAACAAATTTGCAATTATTGCTTGGGTGGAATCTCCACTCTGCGAGTGATTTAGTGATATCCTTTATTCATTTGTTACCCTAATTTATTTTCTTTTTCCTGACTCTACAGTCAACAGGCTTAGCAACTGATCCTCTAGAAGCCATAAGACAAGAGTGATTAAAGGGAAGTGCACCTGAACCCAAAGGAGATACTTACAGACAAGGATTTTTGTGGTGTATGTTGCAGGACTGGAAATAACATTTAGATGTTTGTTTGTTTGTTGGTGGTTAACGTCACATATTTATGCACCATGGCTAATCGTGACACAACATGGAGATGAAGTCAAGTTTAGTCAATCGTTGATCAACATGTTGCCCATTTTAGAGGACTTTCACCCCAAGCATTGGTGACTGGGTCCTATTTTACTAGTAAAGCGGAACTGGTTTACCACAGTAAACAAGTGCTGCTTACTTCCTGGGGTTCCCACGGGGAAACATTTAGATTACATGGTAGTTACGTCAATTGTAAAATACACGAACGCAGTGCAGGTTATGATAAAACAACACAGCACAAATTAACTTCCTAATCCAGCATGTCTTGCCAGTCAGATATTAGGGGTGCAACAGTGCATCAAGCTTTCAATGCATCATGATTCATTTCTGCCGATTCAATTCACGATTCATCCATCTGAACAATTCGATGCATCGTTTACAGCCCTACTCATGTACTAATATTGAATACAATAACCAAGACTTTTAAATAGGTCTGAAAAAGTAACAGCTCTCTCTCTGTCTGTCTGTCTGTATGTCACTCAGCCTGTCTGTCCCTTTCTGTCTCTCTGTACTCTCTCTCTCTCTCTCTCTCTAGAGTTGTGAGAGAGGGTGAGAGAGAGAGAGTTATCTTTATGTTGGAATATCCTGGATTCTCCTCACTCAAAATCTTCTGTGGTTTTATTTGAATTGCGATACACATCGCATCGTGAGGAAAAAATTGTGATATGCATTGCATCGTGAGCATCTGCATCATTGCAGCCCTATCAGATATGACAATCTTTCGGAACAACTCGACTCAAAGGTAAGGTTGTGCCTTACAACCACATATCACTACAGTGGCATGCCGGTTACATTTTAACATACTTTTCGTCATAATAAATAGCGACAGCTAACGCGCAATCTCGCCAAAGCAAGATCGTGTGTTACTTGTTGCCATTTATTTTGGTGGAAATTTGTTCAAGACGTAAACATCATGACTTGCATAGTAAAAACAGAGAAAGCGGAAAAGCATTACACTTTTTCCCTGTAGGTTACTTCCATGTTATATAGCGTAACCTGCTAAGGCCTCACAAAGCAGATCTTCTGTTTCTCAGGCCATTTTTTGTAAAATTGTATGCAGACAGGCGGGTGGTTTTTTATTTTATTTTTAATTTTTAGTAATTAAATATTTGCCATTAAAAAGTTCATGTTATTGGTTTGTTTTATGTTTTAGACCTCATAATCTACAGAATAACATGGGTGGTGGTGTATTATGTGCCTTGAGTGAAACAAGGCTTTGCAATGCTAAAGCATTGCAAAGCTTTGTAGCACTCAAGGGACAATTTTATTGACTTTGATAAAATATCAGATATGAATCATTTAATTTTTATTTGCATTGGTTATAAAAAGAGAGCATGCGGCAGCTAAAAGGACCATGCAGGAGGGCCTGAGAAACAGATTTTTAATATTTTTAGGCCTAATGGGTTATGCTGTAAGCTCTTTATATCCAGCCCTGGTGGTGGTGTACAAACTATTGTGGGTTTTTTCCAAGTTAAGGAAAAAAAGTGTTATTTACTATACATGTATGTTCTTACCACATAGAAAGGGGGGAGGGGGCAATGGCATTGTGGTAACCAGTTCTTGTCAGATCACCGAAGTTAAGCAATGTTGAGCCCTGTTAGTCCTTGGATGGGTGACGATCAGAGTGATCGATCCAGACTCCCGCATCGTGTCCTTGGGCAAGGCATTTAACCCTGAATGTCCACATGGGGGCACGATGACGCTGTATACTAAGGCATACTGCACGTCGATGGTGTGCATGTCTTCAACCAATCTAACCCTGCCTATGCTGCACTGCTCGTCATTGCTCGGTGGTTCTCTCCAGGTACTCCGGCTTCCTTCACCAATAAAATTGTCACCGACACAATATGATATTGGCTGTTAAAGTGTCATTAAACCCTAATAAATAAATAAATAACACAGAAAAACTGAAACAAAAACAAATATGAAAAATCAAAAGCTCCCAGCTCTAATAGAAAATTCAGTGGTTGCCAAGTGTATTTATTTATTTATTGGTGTTTATTTATTGGTGTTTATTTATTTATTTATTTATTTATTTATTTATTGGTGTTTAAGGTCACATATTTGTGCACAATGGCTAACCATGACCGTGACAGTTTTACGGGTGGAGGAAGCCGGAGTACCCGGAGAGAACCACCGAGCAACGGCAACCAACTGTCAGCTCCCCAACATTCCAACTCCACACAAGCAGGGTTAGCATTGGTTGACAGGTGCACCATCGACGTACAGTACACCTTAGTACAGAACATCACCATGCCCCCACGTGGGCAATGGGGGTGAAGTGTCTTGCCTAAGGACACAACGTGGTTGCCGCAGGTGGGATTCGAACCGAGGACCTCTTGGCATGCAGCCTGCACCTCTACCAACTGAACCACCGTGCCCCCTTATGGTCACATACTTATGCACAATGGCTAATCATGACCGTATTACCAAGTGTAATTATTTGATACATCACAAGATTGTTTATTCAATTAACAGGAGTTTACTCTATAACCTTTAGGGAATTACCGGTATGAGTTCAAATATCTAGTATAGATACCACAAATGGTTTTGGTGCTTGGAAGTTATATGCTATTAGCCTACTAACACTAAACAGATTTTCAAATAAGAAATATTGAATACTGTATTCAGGGCTTATATTTCGTCAAGAATCTGAGAATCATTTCACGGAATTATTTGCGCAACCAAAAATTGTGAGAATCCATGTAGATTCTCGATACACCTACGCAAGGATTCACGAGGAAATAGTCACTCAGATAAACCCTTTACTTAACATAGCAGCAAAAATCTCCTGAAAAATTAACCAATAGATGGCTAATATAATGACCTGAAATATCCTGGCACATTGTCGATAAAACCATACAAATATGGATGTCAATGAGCTGGTTCCAATGTCCTCCATATTTGTTTGGTTTAATTGATAAATATTGTTTATTTTTCAAAATAATCAAATATAGGTTGCTTTTTAATCTGTGTTGGGTAAAAAGTTAACTTGTGTTATCAGTTTACAACAGGGTGTCAACTATGATGGCCTCATAGGATCCTGGGACCACATGTATGGATTCGTGCAACCATTTTCGCGAGAATCCAAAATCGATTCTCCCTAATTTAGACAAAATATAAGACCTGGTATTGATATTCCTATTAGACAATCGTTTGACCTTTTTAATGGGAGAAATCCAGACTTGACCCGGATTATATTATGATGGGTCAATCTTGATCAGATGCTGTTCAGATGGAAACTGATATAATGCAAACTCCAGACTGTTTAGAACAAATACTCATGGGCCAGTTTGGTATCTGGAAATTTGAAGGTCCGTAAATTTTTGTTAACCTGTTGACCATTGGTGTGTAGTGTTCAACCGATGATCAGAATCGGCCACCCCAATTGGCTGATTGTGGGCAATCGGATGACAACAGCAACGGCTCCTGAAACATTGGTTCAACCGATTGTTGCCAAGCATTTTTTGTGATGATTCATTAACCACATTTTATTATCTTCTGCAACTGTTCAATTGTTAACGTAAAATGATGTCAATGATACCATTCAATAAGGTTGAAAAACCACCACAATGTGTATTCTTAATCTCTCTCGGTGCCCCTTTATGGGATATACAGGTTAAAGGTAGGGCTGCACGGTATATCGATAAACCGATATATACTGGTATTCAAACCAATATCGACTGAATACCGGTGTAATTACAAAAATATCGGTTTATTGTCATTATTTAATTACTCACAATTTAATTTTAAAGATGTCTTGAGCTTTTTAACTGTAGCCCCGAATGAATAATATTATCCCTTTATCCAAGGAATCGTCTGCTTGTGCCCTCGAAATATACATATATGAAAAAATTTAATTTTCACAAATTTCAACAAAACCATATCATGTGACCCCTCATTGGAATGAGCTCGTTGAGCTCGTTCCAATGAGGGGTCACATGATATAGTTTTGTTGAAATCTTTGGGGAAAATCTGATAAACTAATTTTGAAAATAATAAATTCTGATATTGTCTGTGTTGGGTCAAGGTTTTTCGAACTGCATCGTCAAGTCATGCTAATTCGTTCTCGATTGTGGTACTTGTGTTCATATATCTGATCAGTTTTCGATATACCGGTATACCGTGGTATTTTTTTTTAATACCGATACCGGTATTGTTTTGAATATCATGCAGCCCTGGTTAAACGACATGTAAAACTTATGTACAACTGAGAGTACTTGTGGCAATCGCCATTTCATACCAGAAAAGTAAAGGTGGCACTTCATTGACTCAGGTCACAGTAAAAATTACCAGTTGCGAGTACTTGGATGGTAAATGTGGCTCTGAGAGCAACATTTACTGCCCAAGTGTGCGCAACTGGTAATTTTACTGGACCTGAGTCAACAGAGTTTACGGTTAAAACTAGAAATCCTACCATAAAATGTGCATAAATAGCACGTCGATCTGCACATTAAGCTATGCGTTATGGCCATAGTAAGGCTATCAAATTCTGTACATATGGCCTATGCACAAGCAATGTTTCAACCAATGGACCTCCGGGTAACCCAGAGGTCCATTGGCAGAAACATTGCCTGTGTTTGCTATGAGCAACTAGGTGAACTTGGTGTGCTTTGGGTGTCATTCGATATGGCAATTGCGCCCAATTCCTATGCGCAATTAAGCCTAGATAAGCGAACAATTTGTGACAGGACTTCTAGTTTTAACTGTAACACTGTGAAATATGTTCAATTTAGTGTAGTTCTTTAGAGTCTCTACTTATCTACTAGTGAACGGACTGTAAACCTGTAAAATAAGTTCAATTTAATGTAGTTCTATTGAGCTATCACTTGTCTAGTAGTGCACGGTATTACAATCGTAATTGGTATTGGAAACAGCTGATTGTGAGCTCAAATAACATGTAATCGGTCAGTGGCCATTTTTGGTCATCGGTTGAACACTGTTGGTGTGTTTTGGGCTTTATATAATCTTCGTGAGAGTGAAATGAGCATTCTCGTAAAATTTTGTGCTCTGTCAACAGACAGCCCAGTTCAGGGCACCAACTATGCATTAAATTTTTGTTTGAGTAGGGACTGGGATTGGGAAATTTGGGACTAAGAATAGAGATAAATCCTGCCTAAATGTCCTTGGAAAGGGTCACATATACCAAAGAATCCCTGCCTTTACATGACTGCATGTTATGGGAGACAAAGAAGATGTAATGAAGCAGATAGATCAAGGAGAAAAGAGAGAGTGTGAAGGGTGACAGAAGGTAGACCGTGACTAGTCGTTGAGTGGCATGCATTGGTAATGATGTTTCTGATATCATTACCGGCCATTGTTATAACTTACTGGAAACATTTACTCTGGGTAGTCATAGGGCCTCAGGTTTTGTGAGGCCGTATGACAACCCAGTTCAGGACACCAACTGTGCATTAAATATAAAATTGCTAACCAAACAAAGTGTAAAAAGTGTCTGGATTCAAAGGCAAATGACAAGTTCTTCTTTAATAGTACAGCGGAACCCTGTTAATTGAATAGCCACTTTGCCAATGAAAATTATTCAGTTAACAGGAGTATTCAATTAACAGGGATTGTGTCACTTTCCTGTATTCTAGAGATAAACTTATCATTTATTCTATTATATCTTGTTTGACAGAGCTCCATGAGCTCTGTCAAACAAGATATAATAGATTAAATGCCTATATTGGATGTACTGAGGCCAAATAGGTCTATAAACAAAGGAAAACTGGGGAGAGTCAGGGTAATTTCTCAACATGTTACAAGATATTTTATTCAATTAACAGGAGTTTACTCTATAACCTATATTCAATTAACAGGTCAAATTTGTACTGGAGGTATGGTAAATAGTTTTGTGTTGGGAAATTATATTCAATTAACAGGGATATACAATTAAGAGATATCCAATTAAGTGGACTCCACGGTATTAGTACAGTTTAACTGGTTGAGTGCCACAGTACAGTCACCGTGGACTGGTCGTAATCCACATGTGGGCATCGATGTCCACGCATGCTTTTACTGGGCAAAAAATTCAGCATCAGCAAAATTTTAATTAATGAAGCACCGGGTACAACCCGGTGCTTCATTAATTAAATTTTTGATGATAATTCCTATAATTAGTGTATGGAATCTAATATTATTGCGTCTGGGGAAATATTGCCCATGCGTGAAAAGTGACCAGGCCATGGCGGCCTTACTGTAGAAGCCACTATCAGGGATTTTAAAAAAATGAGGGCAACAGAGCAAAAGCCAATATTTTCCTTGCCCATGTTTCATATTCAGTGAAACACAAATAATATTTTGTTTATATAAATTTGTTTTATAACAAATTATTGAAGTGTGCCTGTGGGCACTATTCAATAATTTGTAATAAAACAAATTTAGATGAACATATTCAAACCACCAAAAAACATGCAGTTGCTTGGGTATCGGTCTTAAGATTCTCTGTTTAATTCGAAAGTAAAATTTCTTAGTCTTTGCATATTTCTTCCCCTTCAAAACAAATTCTCAATTGGAGCTCCATGACGTAAATTTTCCCATTGGCAGGGGCCCCAGACCTTTTACCAAAGATGGCAGAAGAATCCCTGAAAGCAAGTAAAACATTCCTGTACCAGCTGTTTTTATTTGCAGTATTCAACAAAATATCGGAGACAACTAGGGCTGAAACCGTTGGCTCATTTTCGTAACCGACTAACCGAGAGCAATAACCAGATAATATCCAGTTATCCATGGCCATTATTTCACCGAATATGGGATCAAAACTATAGGAATTGGAAAGCAGTATTCTCCAACTATTCCGTAATGTGTCTACAATCGAACGTTGTCGAGTACTCGACAACGTTCGTTTGTATAACACTATGGAATACTCATTACCCACGGAAACTGCCGATCATTAACAAAGTCTTGAATGCCAAAGTCAATTATTTCTCAATATACACAACGCATCTTCGATGTGTAATCTTTCACAAAGGAGAAGCAGCAGATTTACTACGCTTTAAATGTGGAATGATGATCACTATCGATATTTCGGATAACCGGTTGACAGTTTTTCTAATCGGTTAGGTAGCTAACTGGTTTCAAACCGATTATCCAGTTAACTATTTCAGTACCAGAGACACCTTGTATAAGTTAATAGCTTACTGCTGAATCCACTTCAGTTTATATTATTTGTGTTCACATTATATTTGTTCTTCTACATGATTATCTGAAACAAATATTGTTTAAACTAAATGACCTTTCACAGCATTAACTTACTCTCTTAGAACTCTTTTTCTGATATCTACTTCTTTCTCGACAAAAGCATCTTCAAATACTTGTATTCTAAAATTAGTCCTTCTCAATGCCACACCACATTCCTGACACTTTCCTGAACCTTTTATAAATAACACCTCCACACAACTTTCACATCTACAATATAAACAAGTACACCTGTATAAATATAGGTTATTATTAGTGTTGAAACAACTAATCGACAATGACGCTATTTTGTCAAAAGTCGATCATGAAATCTGTAGTCGACTAATCGGTACATTTTTTGGGCAGGGGGTGTGTTAAGACAGATAACCTAAAATATTGAAACAATGTAACTACACAGCATTGGTTTTATGTTTGTCTTCAAACCAAGAGTGTCTGCTATTCTACGAGATGATTCCACATGCACAGTTCACTGTAGGCCTTGTGCTGCACTCATGATCAATGTGTCGGGGATGTCTTTGATCTGTCAACATCACAGCAAAATATCCGGTTCAAAGCCCGGTGAGGAAATCAAAGGAATGGAAACTTTTGAAATCAGAATTTCCGTCCGTGCTACACTTCTAACATCTTCCTAACTGAACTAAATTTCAATTTCACAAGCACTTACCGCCCACCAATCCCCTTAAGGGGATTGGTGGGTGGTACGTGCTTGTGAAGTTGAAATTTAGTTGAGAATATCGTTTACATAAACAGGCTTGAGGGGCCAGTACAAACCGTAGAGATGTGTATAAATGGCTAGGTACTAAATGACCAGGGTATGAAATGCCCACCATCCGTAGTGCATAGTCTACGGTTATTTCCGTTGTCAAGTGAGCATAATAGGACAGCAAGAAATTATAGCTGAAGTTGGGTTGCCATGCCATTTGAAACGTTACTCATCAGTTTAATGGCCGATTTCAAAATTTGTTTTTGTTAAATTCGTTCAGTGAAACTACGTCAAAGTAAACCTATTTTGAGAGAAAGTTTTATTGATGCCGTTAAGTGTTTCATGCAGAAGATCACAGAGTCTATCAGCGGGTATCTTTATAAAAGGCCTATAGAAAAGTTATAGTATTATAATGATACAGCGTGCTGTCGATTAGTTGACTTCGACTCGATTTTCGGTCGGAGACTAGTCGACTCCAAAATTCAGAAGTCGTTTCAACACTAGTTATTATCATAATGTGGATTTCTGAGATGGCATATTGAAGTCAGGACCTTGTCTCTGTGCATATATCAATGAGCCTGTTAGGATGCGTCAATATACTGTGTGTTCAGAGGCAAGGTCAAGATTTCAGTTCACCATCTCAGAAATGGACATGTTGGTAATGAACAATTTATCTTACAATATTCTTCCCTTTCTTTTCTTGTTTGTATAATGAAGAGATTGGGTACAGTTTTTAACAGCATCTGTTTTGACAATAATTCAGTGTCCACGAATTGATTTTTTATAAATGAAGATCATGGTATTGCATTTTTGCACTGTGTATGACATTTCTGTCCCCAATTCATTGTTCTACCTATACTATAACCTCTGAAGTTTATAGTACGGTTTCAGCTATGAGTCTCTTTGTTGCATTTTACACGTTTACCACATGGTAGGCCAATATGAAAATATCACCATGGCATTTTTTCTAGAAATTTTTACTTGTATTGGAGAAAATACATTCTTGTTGTAAGATCAAATTCCCCACCATTAAGGCCTAAAATTAAAAATTAAAAATCTGTTTCTCAGGCCCTCCCACATTGTCCTTTTGGCTGCCACATGCTCTCTTTTTATAACCAACGCAAACATGAAAAAAAAAAAAAATTAAATGGTTTATGTCTGATATTTTACCAAAGTTAAAAAAAATTGATAAATTTGTCCCTTTGGCATTGCAAAGCCTTCTTGCTCTCAAGGGACAAAATACACCACCACCCATGCTTCTCCATAGAATGAGGCCTAAAACATACCAAGGACATGAACTTTTGGTAGAAAAGAAACAGAAATAAAAAATAAAATAAAAACCCGCTCGCCCGCATGAAATTTGACAAATAATGGCCTGAGAAACAGAAGATCTACTTTGTGTGGCCTAAACTTTTTCTATTTTTTGTTTGTGGAGTTCCCAAGGGTTGCAAAAAATTCAGAAAACTGCAAAGATTGACTTTTGCTAGTACCGGTACACATGCAGGATGTTGGAATAAGACTTGAGAAATACCCAATCAGCAACAGAAAGAAAATTAAATGGCATCGGACAACTGGATACACATACAGTTAAAACTAGAAGTCCTGTCACGAATAGTGCGCTTATGTAGGCTTAATAGCATGTTGGAATTGCGCACAATTGCCATATCGAATGGCATCAAACCACGGCAGGTTCTCCTGGTTACTCATAGCAAACACATGCAATGTTTCTGCCAATGGACCTCCGTGTTACCTGGAGGTCCCTTGGCTGAAACATTGCTTGTGCACAGGCCATATGTACAGAATTTGATAGCTTTACTTGGGCCATAACGTGCATATTAACGCGCATATCAACGTGCTATTTGTGTGCATTTCATGACAGGACTTCTAGTTTTAACTGTACATTGGCAATTCAAAGATTCTCCTTTTGGGCTATACATGTAGAACCTGGTTAGGAATAAATCTAATGTTTAAGGTCCAGCAAAAAAATACATTTCATTCACTGGCAATTAATTTTTCAAATCCATGAGGAGGGTGGAGGTATTTTTATTTTTTATTGTTTTATATGAGTTATTTTCTGCAGAACAAATCCAACTGTATGTTTACAAAGCAAATATAATAAACAGACATTGTATTTTAACCTTCTGCACATTGATGTCAAAATACTGAAATTTTAGACAGCACATTTTTCCCATAATGCATCTGTATTTTACCAATTCAATCTTGTTTGACAGAGCTCAATGAGCTCTGTCAAACAAGACTGAATTGATTAAATTCCTAGTTACATTGTGGGAAAAATCTGCAGTTTGAAATTTTTATATTTCAACAACACTGTAGGGGAGTTAATCATACTTTGTTGTAAACAAATACATATCAATCACAAAATAAAAAACTTAGAAGTGTTACAATTTTAGATTAATTTTTGAAAGACACTGCAAGCCAACAGAAACATTCAAGGAGGTGGTTTAATTTCAGCAAGGGATTGCTGTGAATCAAAACCCTTTTTTAGCCCAGTGTGATACCTTTAAAATCTCTCAGCTCTAACATTTTTTAGAAGCTGGCCTATATGTCTAGGACTTCAGATTCCTTTAATTTGAGCACACCAAGGAGACCACAGGCCCATCGGGCCAACATTGGTTCAGCCTAATGCAAGACTTTGCACTGGAGAAAGACACAAAAGTACATGTATTGTGCCTGATATTTTTCATATTATGCCAGTTTTTAGTGTACCTTGAAGTGATGTAAATTACTGAATTATCTGTAACTGTTTGACAGGGTCAACCCCCTGACCAGACATCCCCGCAGAACAGAATACTTGTTCACATCAGATTGTAAAAGATCTGGGGTCGATTTTGAACAGATGATAAGACTTAACTATGTTTAACCCTTTACCTAACGAATCGACCGCATCTGCCCGCGAAATATGCAAATTCAGCAGTTGAAAAAAAAATTTTTTTAAAAACATTTCAACAAAACCATATAATGTGACCCCTCGTTGGAACGAGCTCGCTGAGCTCATTCCAACAAGGGGTCACATATGGTTTTGTTGAAATTTTTTGAAAAATTTGAAAAAATGATATTCAAAATAACAAATTTTGATATCGTCTGCATTGGTTAAAGGGTTAACATGGTTTAATTAACAAGAAAAGAGAAGAAGAAAAAATCTAACCAGCAACATAAAATAACACACCAGAACAAAATATGAAAACCAGATATTCCTATTCTCTACACTTAACCATCCCCTCAGCCAATATTCTGCATTTCACTCTCCCAAATGTTAACCCTGTTGGCACTGGCCTTAAGAAAAATATTTTAGTGGGGCAGAGAGTCGTCACTTAGGGAGAGAAGTGATGCAACTGCATCACGTCTCTCGATATGGGATGGTTCTCTGTGCTCTCATTTCTATAAGTGTCAAACGAATGGATCTACTGATTCTGCTCTTGAACATAACACTGTCCAACTTTGGGGAGGTAACATGCCCTTTTACAGGCAAAACACAATCTATTAACCTATGTAGTATTGGTTGCCTGCAGCCAGTTAAATCAAAGCTTTAATGCTGCAGGAATGGGCCAAGAATATCAGCGAACACTCTCTTATATAGGAAAATATTCCCGCCAAAAAATTACAAACACAGGAAGCTGATTAATCCCTCGTTATGACCATAGCCAATCACAAAACAAGAGAGTGGACTTCGGCTCGAACCAATGGAATACAGTAATTCATTATGATACGGAATAGACCAGAAAAAAAACAAAACTGATAAATAACGATGGAAAAATTCATAATTTTTTTTTTGCTAACTTTTTAAACCTTTCCAGGATAAATCATTTTAACAAAAAAAGGCAAAGTCGCACCTGCACTCTTCAAGAAATCGTCACTTGCAGCAAACTGTTGCTATAGTAGGTAGCTTTTGTTCTAGTTTTGGGGTGAGGCTATAAAATTTCTAGCATAAATTAGTGAGATACAGTAATGGGGAGTGCCATCTTTGATTTGTGGCAGAAATTTCATGTCCTTCACCTTGTATTAATTGAGAGAATATGCTCAGCATCCGATTGTTTTATAAAATGGATGAGTAAAAGAAGCTATCTCCACAATTACAAAAGGGAACTGTCCATTTCCTTGTCCATTTGTATTCATGTATATCTAAAGGCCTGAAATATTTTCAGCAGAGCCTGCAAATTCTTCAACATTTTTTTCCACAGGGAGGGGTGGAGTGGTCCAGTCGAAACCCTCTGGATCTATGCTTCTGAGATAAATATGATCATTTTAGTCTCAAAGCATCTTGTTTTGGCTTGCACTGAATAAGTTGATATCAGAGGGAGAGTACTGAATCTATAGTGTGCAAGCAAACATCAGCTAAAATATCAAAGTTTTGTTTGTAGCGGTAATTTGCCTGCACATAATAATAATACTGTCTTCACAAATGGCTATATGGACAGATTTTAAGAGATAGAGATATGGGAGTCACATTCTTTTGAAGTCTATAAAAAGGTAGAAAATAAATAAGCAATTAAATAAATAAATATTCTGTTAATCACCAAATGCTGAAATTCTAATTTCAGGGCTTGACTCCACATACATGTAGTGAGCGTACAAAACCCAAGTCCATTTTGTCCAACTAGTTTGATCAATTGCTAAGCACAAAAATGTTCCAGCAGAGTTAGTCAGATGAAATGGTTTCGCCTACTGAAGGCATGCAGGGACAGTGTGGGCCAAGCCCCTTTTGACCCTCAGTAACAGTTGAATAGATTTTCTTGCAACATGTCCGGGTGCACAGTTAGTCAGGTTAATTAGTCTATATTTAGCATAGCTATTATGTAACATCACAAGTTGGCTTTGCTATAAATGAATTGTACATGTACATGTAATGTGGCCAATTTTAAGGTGCTATAAATGTATGAGAAATTTGTTTACTTTGAAACAACTCATGGTGAAATGTGCTTCAGATATCCAAGAAAAAAGCTTGGCAAGTTGGCATTCAATAATACTTTACAATGCAGTGACAGGAGTGCATCTGGGGAAAGGCCAACACTAAGGCCTTTAGATAGCTTTATTTTGGACATATCTTTTTCAGGACTTTAAGTGTGCCAAAATTACAGAAAGTTCCATTTTCAAGCGATATTACTGATTTTTAAACCTAAAAGTAACTTTACACACCAAAAAAAATGAAAGTGTCAATGACACTGTAGCTTAACTTGACTGCGTGTAGTGTTTGATGAAAAGGATATTCTTCAATGTTTTGGAAATGAATGTGAAATAAGACAAGAATTGTGATAATTGAGAATATATTAATTTCTGTTCCCTACATCATATGTGTCAAGAGTTGATTGTTAATTTGTTAAATATATTAGTTTGTAGGACGTTATTGTGAGAAAGGGTTAGTCAGTCTGTTCGTGAGAACATACATTTAGTTTGATATGCCAAGTTCTCTGTACCATGTTCGTAGAATTTATAATTCTGTGTAATGTAATCTGAAACGCATTTTTTATTTTCTGTCCTTTAATGTGAGCGCTTAGTGGATGAATGTGTCGAGTCTTCGCAGTATACCAAGATAACACAAAAAAATAAATGATCTCGAGCGTGGGAATGAAATGAAAAAAATGTAACAGTAACATATGAGCTGGGGCAGTTGAAAAGTAGTTTTAGAGTGGGCAGACTGAATAATAGGATAGCATAGGACGTTTGGGGAATGGCTCCACGTCGGAATTATTAAGTGGGCAGTGGACCCACCGTTGGTGCCAGTGGACGCACCCATACAAGTGCTGGTTGGCAACGGCCACCGAGATGTTGTTGTTGTAGATTTACGTATTTCGGCTAAATCTGAACGGACCGCAAATATATACACTGGAATGAGCCAGACGATTAACATTACCGTTATGCCTAAAGTTGGGAACCACGAGCGATCATTGTATTAATAGTATACTGAAGTGTTTGTAGTGCCGCAGTACTGAACGAATCAGAGCGAATATGAGCTATACGTAGCAACTTTAAATATATGTATAATTCCGAGGAGAATTCGCCAGGGACGTCTATATCTCGTCAGAACGTTCCTGCGAGAACTATACATTGAGTTTAATTATTCAGTGGAGATTAACAGACGGTCGCCAGAGCGAAATGACGTCGAGTGTGTTGATTACAATCAGGAACAAACAGTGTTAATAAGCTACGACATCGGGAGTGAACGTGTTAATAAACTACGACATCGGAAGTGAACAGTTGGAGCAGTAACACAGAGGCGCCTCTGGAAGAACATTCTTTTTTTCAAGGACTGGTAATATAATTGTAAATGAGTGGAAGTGTGTGGATGTGCGTGGAAGTATGTGAGTAAGTGATGACGCAATCTAGTGATGTAGAAGTAGAGAAATAATTAAAAATTATACATTATAGTAAATCGTATTTTTAACCGTATATTCGCTCCTCCAATTCAAAGAAACCTAGAGGCTAAGATTCCCAACCATTTTCGCTCGTCAGAGTATATTCACTGAGTCGACCATGTCGGCAAGGTGCGCACACGCAGTCTAACGGAAAGGTAAATTACCACATCACCCACAGGTGACAATATGTTTTCAATAAGAATAATTTGAGATGCAGACTGTACTAAAGAATTGAGGCCTGGGTAGATGTGGCCCAGACTAACGTTAACGTATGTCAAACAAAGTTACCAAGTTACAGTAAAATCATTCCAAAATGAGTCATCCTACCAAATTACAATGAAAATCTCTTCATAAATATGACTTGTAGACTTTGCAAAAGGAATCTCGGTAGCATGCCCCTTCAGCCATCATGGTTGACTGAACCTGGCCAAAATATGACATTCTCATCTAGACATTATACAGAGTCATCCTACTAAGCTACAATGAAATCCCTTCATAAATACGACCTGTAGACTGTGCTAAAAGTTTTCGGATTTCAAACCCGCACCGTCAATCACATTTGACCAATCGTGACCAAGATAAGAGAGTCTCATCTAGATACATGTATCATACCGAGTTATGCTTCCAAGTTACAAAGAAATTGCTTTATAAATATGAACTGTAGACTGTGATAAACAAATCTAGGTCACATGCGACATCATGTTTGACTGATCATGGCCAAAATGGGACGTTCTCATCTAGACATTATACCAAGTCATCCTACCAACTTACAATGAAATCTTTCCTTAAATGCAACCTGTAGACTGTGCTAAAGGAATCTTGGTAACATGCCCCTTCGGCCGTCATGGTTGACTGAACCCGACCAAAATATGACATTCTCATCTAGACATTATACAGAGTCATTCTACCAAGTTACAATGAAATACCTTCATAAATACGACCTGTAGACTGTGCTAAGTTTTTGGGGGTTCGGACCTGCACCGCCATCACAGTTGACCGATCACAAGCATAAGGGGACGTTCTCATCTAGATATGACCTTGAACCTGCACATGAAATTTTGTGATGATCGGGGGAGAACTATGGGGTGAATGTGGCCTGCGCTAAAGAAGATGTGAACAGATTAACAGACCCACAGACATCACAGACTTCCATATACGTGATGGCAATAGCTTATCTTGACTTTGTCGAGTCCAGCTAAAAGGAAGGAAAACACTCTGGCAGCTGAAAAATTTGAAATACTTCAAAGCAAGACAAATCAAGGACAATATTTTAGAATTTTTCCTATTTTGGACAAAGCTTTTACCACCTTGAATTTGGGGAATTTGAAGGCATTCCAATACTGTCTGTATCTTTTACTGAAGAAGCATTCCATGGACGATAGACATGCATATTTTCATTGAAAAACAATCACGTAAGTCAAAGAAATTCAAGCAGGTGTCCTAATGCCTTGCAAGTAAGATGACAACTGTGCAGTCTCCATATAATACAGTTAAAACTAGAAGTCCTGTCATGATGTGCGCACAAATGGCACTTTGGTCTGCGTGTTAATTTACGCGTTACGACCATAGTAAGGCTATCAAATTCTGTACATATGCCCTGTGCACAAGCAATGTTTCAGCCAATGGACCTGTATTCCTACGTGCAATTAAGCCTAGATAAGCACACAATTCATGACAGGACTTCTAGTTTTAACTGTAAGTGTGTAGTGTGGGGGTGATCCGTCTCATTATTTTATTTGAGACGGCATTGTATATCAATGCTTTTTCAGCTCCGGTGACCTTGACTGAAATGTAAACAAACAGGAAGCAAAACAAAGCCAAGTGTTTTGGAATTTACACAGTACAGGTACAGTTAAAACTAGAAGTCCTGTCACGAACTGTGCGCTTATCTAGGCTTAATTGCGCGTAGGAATTGCGCGCAATTGTCATATTGAATGGCATCCAAAGCACGGCAGATTCTCCTGGTTACTACTAGAAAACACAGTCAATGATTCTGCCAATGGACCTCCGGGTTACCCGGAGGTCCATTGGCTGAAACGTTGCTTGTGCACAGGCCATATGTACAGAATTTGGTAGCCTTACTATGGTGATAACGCGTAGATTAACGCGCAAATTGACGTGCTATTTGTGCGCATTTCGTGACAGGACTTCTAGTTTTAACTGTACCTCCCCACGGCTCTGTTGCAGCGTTTTGAAGAATTTTGATTTCCTAGCTTTGTTCTTTGAAATCTGAAGCACATTTGGCCATGAGTTGTTCTCCAGAAATATTATTTTATTATCAGTTCTGGTACAAATATGGTAGCAGAGTTCCTTGAACCACTGGTGCCTGATGTCAATTCTGTAAGTTGATTGTATATATTTTTTTTGTGTTCTATACATCATAACTTTCAATCTGATGCACAGTTTGTGTATATTTAATTTATATTTATGAAATATCAGACTTTGAAATTTCAAAGTAAACTAATTTTCGTTACTTATAAAGCACCTTAACCCTTTACCCAACGCAGATGATATCAAAATTTATTATTTTAAATATAATTTTTTAAACATTTTCAAAAAATTTCAACAAAGCCATATCATGTGACCCATCATTGGAACGAGCTCAATGAGCTCATTCCAATGAGGGGTCACATGATATGGTTTTGTTGAAATATTGTGAAAAATTTAATTTTTTCAACTCCTCAATTTGCATATTACGTGGGCGGATGGCTGGATGCGGGCGCTTCGTTAGGTAAAGGGTTAAGGAATTAGTTGACTACATGTCCATGTTCTGCCACTGGTTTGGTATTTAAAGATTTGTAATCGGAGCTTCAAGTGATATAGGAAATTGCATGGCATTGGTGAACTACCAGGCGAACAGGAAGATTTGGCCTTGAAAAGATTTGACCTTGGGAAGTTTGGACTCCGGGAAGATTTTGCCTGGGAATATTCGGCCACCAATAAAAAACATGGTGACAATGGTTCAAGACATTTATTTAATTCACCATTCTTCTTATTTTTCATATCAAATAACTAGCATCATTCATTAAATTAAGAATTATGATTACACGATTGATCTGTTAGATATTTTAAATAGTCTACAATATTATAAAATATTTCCTTCCAAAACACAGCACAAGTGTAATTTAGAGGTAGGTTCTGGATGGGTTCTGAGAGATTCTGGTATTTAGAACTCCTACTTGTTACAATCTTTCTGGACGAAGGCATTGATTTCAGGAGTTGACCATTTGGAATAAAGGTCTGACTGTTAATTTTGACAAAGGCTGAATTTTCCTGGAAAAAAGTACTGGGGTCGAATCCTGCCAAATCTTCCTGGACCCAACTAATAGCACCGACTGAGGGAAAATTCCAGACCCCCACCCCCCCCCCCCCCCAGCCCAAACCTACCCACCACAATCAAATTTGCCTAAGGTTTCTTGTCGAATCCTAGTCTACCTACAGACTTGATTATCACTGTTGCTGTTATTTTGTATGCTGCTAGCAAAATGTTTTTTATTAATCTATTATACTGCTATGTAATGTATACATACAGTTAAAACTAGAAGTCCTGTCATGAAATGCGCACAAATAGCACGTTGGTCTGCGCGTTAATTTACGTGTTACGACCCTAGTAAGGCTATCAAATTCTGTACATGTGCCCTGTGCACAAGTAATGTTTCAGCCAATGGACCTCCGGGTAACCCGGAGGTCCATTGGCAGAAACATTGCCTGTGTTTGCGATGAGAAACAAGGAGAACCTGCCGTGCTTTGGATGCCTTTCGATGTGGCAATTGCGCGCAATTCCTACGTGCAATTAAGCCTAGATAAGCGCACAATTCATGACAGGACTTCTAGTTTTAACTGCATAACATTAACTTGAATAAATATTGTTTAAACTAAATTTGCTTTAGAGTTCTCTAAAATCTGGTCAGTCACTTTGGGACAAAAGGAGGCAAAGTGGATCGAAGCAGCCCTTGAAATTAGACTCGGCAATCAGCAATGCTGTGGGAAATGCTGCAGTAGATTGATTTGGCTACAGCAATCCAGTGCCATGACCAGAAAATTGAGATTCAAATTCTTGTAAACCTTTTGATGAGTTCTACACATAACCAGGACTGTTTAAAACAGTTTTGTCCATGAGTTAAACTGCAAAAGAATACTAATCAAAATAAATTAAAATACACCCATTAAACTATACATGAATGCAGTTGTTAAGTGCACAAAGTAATTGGTACTGATAGAGTGTACATGTACATGTACGTGGAAGAGAATTATACAAAATATAAAATGCATGGGTGATCAAAATCAATTTGTGACTTGGACAACTTGTCACAAGTTTGTACAGTGGAGTCCACTTAACTGGATATCTCTTAATTGTATATCCCTGTTAATTGAATATAAATTCCCAACTTTTTTTTCATGATGATGTATGCAGATTGCAGATACATTTTTTGTTCACTAAATTTAATGGAAACAATTGCAATACAGTTTTACTTCATTTCAAGGTTCACTTGTTTGTTATTTAACATGTTTTAGTACTTTCCTGTCCCAGTTTAGTAAATAAGATATGGAAAATACGTATTGTGTTACAAAAACCGAAACTGAAAACCGATTTTTTTTATCCGAAACCAAACCAAACCAAACCGAGAGAAAATTTCAAAACCGACCAGCTCTATTGTGTACCTTGTTAATATGGTAATCCTTTACAATAGCGGGTTTTCATTTTTTTTGGTGGAATTAGGCAATTGTTTCTCACTTCTTTTTGTTTTTTTCCGTTTTAAAACACTTTTCCAACAAAAGCGCACACTTTTTTGATGCAAATATTCATATTTTATTAAGAATTACACTATTTTATTGCGCCGTTGAAAATCAGTCCACTCGAAGTCGCCACTGTGATTGGCTTGTTCTTTCTCACTGGTCGGGAGTAAGTGGGTGTGCTCGTATGAAAGTGTAATATACACCCTGGGTGGAATACGGGGGAAATCAGTTGAAGATTTGTTTTTAAGGCAAAAATTAGTAAATTAGTGAATAACTTTTATATCAATCTAGTTCATGTACATGTATCACTGGGGTCAGTAGTAGCTGTGCCAGGGTCTCTCAGGGCCAGGGTCACTCAGGGTCAGTAGTAGCTGGGGCCAGGTTAGGGTATCCTTACCATGACTCCGCTACTACTGAAACTATTTTGATGTCACCTCAAATCTTGTTGCATGTACATTGATGCCTCCCTCGCTTTGAAGAAGACACATAGAGGGCGCTGATGCTGAAACGAAATTGAGCTGATGATTCCATTTAAAAATGCTACACTCAGTGTGTTATTAAAATGCATTTTTTATTAAATTTCTTGCCCCAGAATTAAATATTTTTCTATTAATTTGTTGGAAAAGTGTTTTAAAACGGAAAAAAAACAAAAGATGCGAGAACAAATTGCCTAATTTCGCCAAAAAAAACGAAAATCCGTTATTGTAAAGGATTACTGTTAATATTTATATACAACTATGGGGGCACATCAGCTTCGATTCAAAAATGCTATAAAATATAATTTTTCTTTCGATTTCAAGGCTTGTGCCGAGTATCTCTGTGGGTCCTCGGTTCGAATCCCACCTGCGGCAACTGCATTGTGACCTTGGGCAAAAGACTTCACCCCCATTGCCCACATGGCAGTACGGTTACGCTGTGTACTAAGGCGTACTGCACGTCGATGGTGCACCTGTCTTCAACCAATGCTAACCTTGCTTGCGTGGAGTTGGTATGTTGGGGTGCTGACAGTTGCTTGCCGTTGCTCGGTTGTTCTCTCCAGGTACTCTGGCTTCCTCCACCCGTAAAACTGTCACAGTCATGGTTAGCCATTGTGCAGAAATATGTGACCTTAAACACCAATAAATAAATAAATGAGTGCCTGTGCATACAACCACTCAATCAGAATGCCGAACGTTGCAGTGTTCTGGAGAACTGGTTTTGACACGGCAGCGTAGTTCCGTGGCCCAAAAATGCTAATTTCGAGGGCTGAGTAAAAGAAATCATGTCGAGTCACTTGGAGACGAAATCGTCATAACCAGAGGGTGCCATGATATTACTGGTTCAGAAGATCATCATACGAAAGTAAGGTTGAAATTAGGTGACATCGTTTATCATGACTCTATATTTATAACATACAGTGTATGTCCACACACATTAACCATCAGTTTGAGAGATGGGTTTCTGTATTTAGTAGTTTTACATCTCGGGCAACCTTGTTCATCCATAGCTGCTGACAGTAAATACTGTCGAAAGCTAAATAAAATAGTTGTTCCCGGCTTTTCTTCCAAATTTCCGAACTGCAATACAGGGGAAATAACTGAATTTTTTTTCTTCGCAAAATAAAATCGAAAGTCGTCGACTGTGCCTCTCACCGAAATAGTATAAGGGGGGGGGGGGGGGGGGCAGACATGCCCGATCCCTTATTCCCTTATAAAAAAGTACCATGGTAAACCATGGTAAATCCCAACCATGGTATTACCAGGGTATTTTGGGATTTACCATGGTTTACCATGGTACTTTTTTTTTATAAGGGATTACCTGGACTTTTGTTAGTGTAGCTCTATTAATCATTAACATACCCACCAAGAGTGGAGAGGTGTTTACACATTTACACCCAAACCAACCTCCAATTAAATTGGCTTCCAACATTTTTACCCAAACCAGGCTCCAACCAATCCAAACCAGCCTCCACATTTTATCCAATCCGATCTCCAAAGTTTTACCCTGAACATCTGACACAGTTTTACCCAAACTGGCCTTCAAGAATTTTAGCGACAGGAAAAAAAAAGCAACACAGACTTTTTAAAATAATTATGGACATACATTTATTAACAGAACTCATATCAAATGACTATAGAAATACCTTATATCAAAAGCCTATACAAACATCATCTATGACATACAGGATAGCATCTGAAATGGTTGTTACCAACATTTTCTCTGTACACCGAATCGAACCGAATCTGATACAGTGGGTCTCATTTGCTTTTAATTTCCCAGTCAGTGAATGACATTTGGTAATGCTTTGGTAATGTTTTGAAACACAGCTACAGCGTCACAGGAACATTATGTGTTAACTGGGCCTATCAAGAGAGTACACGTGTTACTCGGTGGAAGGTATGTGTCAGCTGATTCTGTGAGTCAGCACCTGCTTTGCTTCACCAGTTTGTGACTTAATAAATGCATGAAGTATATACAACCGTGTGAAAGGAGATTTAACCAGACAGAAGGTACCACCCACAGACCAAATTTTTATGCTTCGTGTCGTTTTTTAAACAGCTTGTTTGTCGGTAACCTTTCTAGTAATATAAGGGGTGGGGGTGGGGGGTGGGGAGTGAAATTGTGGTTTTTTTCCATTTTTGGATATTTTTATATGGATAATTATTCGATTTTTCTTACTGATACTGGTACAGGTATGTGGATATCACTTTCCAAAAAGGATGTAGGCCCACATTTTGTTCTCACAATTTTTATCATTTAAATTTTGCTACAATATCATAAAAGTGACTTATAGGCGTGTGAGATTGAAAATGCGCAGAGGCCGGTTCAGATAAAATTATGGAAGCCGGTATGGACAAAATTGTGGAGGTCTGTTTGGTTGGAGGACGGTTTGGGTGTAATTCGACAAAAATATACCAGCATATTCACCCTCCAACCTCTTTAAACTAATATTTTTCTCTTTTTTGACATATGTTCTTTTGTGTTCATTGAGTAGATGAATTAGAATCCTGTGCAAATAAACGAATCCCACTATAATGATTATGCTACAGCTCGGTAAAATTACCCCAAAACATCCGAATTTTGTGTGTTAGGACCATGTAGGCCACTCAGGTCGAGCGACATCCTTTCTGTCCTAAAGCCCCATTGCAGATCACTCAGCGCTTTCTGAATCCTAATATTAAAAGAACAGTGCAATGAGGGGAGACTATAATAAAATGCGATCGCAATTAGGGACACAAAGTATAGCAATGAATTAAAAAAAATTGATTATCCTCTCTTAATTTTGAAAAATGTTTAATGAAAGTGTGAAGGGGGTTCTATTTCTTTTTGCCTTCCTTGGGTGAATGGACTACCATGTAGGTGCTAAAAATGTAACAAATTTCCAAACAAACTCATTGGTGAGGGCGGCTACCCAGCCCTATATAGATTAGGTGGTTAAGTGACTATCACTCGTCACCATGGTTATAGGTCACAGACCTTGAAATAAGCACCAACTGGAATTCATGGGTCAAAGCCGAAAAAAGTCTAGATTGGTTACAGAATAAGAAGACAATGACCAACACTCAGACCCATTTTCAGAGGATGTGGGTACTCTACTGTTTAAATTGAGGTCAAAACAGCTAGGGTTTGTGATAAAACTTGGAAAAAAGGTCAAAAAGGGGTACTAAATATGCAGGGTAAAAATAATGGAAATTCTGCAGCGTTTTTCCCTCAAAACAACAAAAATAGCAGTTCAGTAGAAGCAGATTTTCTGCGAGTATAAATAACAAGTGAGATGACAAGGAGGAAACATGAGAGAGAGAATGATACAAATGCAAACAGGAAGAAAGGAAACGGAAAGTGGTAAGCACCTGACTGAACAATTTCTTTCTGAATGCTATGAGGAAAGTTGGGAAGAAGGAAGAAACGTCTAGTGGGACAAAGGCGTAGTGATGGTTAATTCGACTTTATCGAAGTGGATACCTTGTTTAACCCTTTACTTAACATGAAATGCAGATAACACTTGCAAAAAAGTCTTGAATAACTAATTGTTTTCATTTTTTGTCTCAAAAACATAGGTTATGACCCCTCATTGGAACGAGCTCGACGAGCTCGTTCCAACGAGGGGGTCATAACCTATGTTTTTGAGACCAAAAAAAAAATGAAAAAATAATGAAAATTAATTGGCGATTTTTGAGAATAGCGCTGGCCTTTTTTGGCCGTTACGTTGGGTAAAGGGTTAAATTGTGGCGATAAATGTTTCTATCCCACCATCACTTTTTTGGCCAAGTCTCATCCGATCCAACCGATCCATTCAGAAATCTCGTGCATCATATCCCAACAACATAATTTGTCACGGAACAATAGTTTCTGTACTTTAAAATCAGCTAGGTTAACAATTGACCCAAATCAACTGGGTTGAGTGAATACGAACTCAGTTAGGTTCATATTCACTTAACCCAGTTGATTTTGGTTAATTTTTAGCCCAAATGATTTTAGAGTGCTGAGTAGTTTACTCAAACATCATCTAACTCAAAAGTGTATTCGCAATAAGATGTGTCCACTATGCATGTGCTTCTAGGGATAATGGTGTAGTCGGACCTCCAACGGTGCGAAGTGATAATAATGTGCAGTTCTGACATGGGGTGGAGGTGGGGTGGAGGACCCAAGCCTCGTTTTTCGATAGGAAAATACAGAATCCGCTTCCCGCAACATCTCCGTAAATGCCAACAACGAAACGTTTTTGAATCCCCTTCTACTCTTATAATCGAATCCATGGATTTGTGCGTTTTATTTGTTTCAAGTATATATGATCTGGCAAGAAGAGTTGTTGATGCATCTCTCGGTATGTTTTCGAGCGCTTTGAAGTCCCCTTATTACCTGCAACGACGATATTCTAAGCGTGGGCAGTGGTTTCCCTAACATCTGTATTTATATATGTCTGTCTGTTCTGAGCCTACTGCTATATATTGCGTATTTTTAAGTTGATTAAACAGGGTGTGTGTTAAGACTAATAATTTCCGTTGAACAGAACTGTTTCTTCAAGCACCCAGCAATGGACGTAGAATTAGTTGCAGCGGCAGTAGGACGATGGGGCGTATTTATTTATTTATTTATTTATTTATTTATTTATTTATTTATTACAAACCGGTACTGACAATACAACTAGTGGCAATTTGTTTCCTTATTAAGATTTTAACGACAATTTCATCGATAAAAGCCACATGGTGTCAGGCAGTTTCACGAATGAAGGAGAAGCACCGAATGCTTCTCACAAGGTGACGACACATAACTGCCAGGGGTTTTCAACTTACAAAACACTTGTCAAAGAAGTTTGATCTCGATTCGATTTGGCTGTTTTATTATGTTCGGATCTACCATCATTCGTCTTGATACATCACGGCATGGGATCCAGTAAGATCAAGTCAGGTTAAGGGTCTTTCCCGGGACACAGTGCCAACACTGGCTAGCTTCAAACTCACAACCTCTTGAAGTATGCTATGTTAATCTGTGACCCAGAACATCTCATTGTAGAAGAAATAGCACACAGCAGTAGCAAGAATAGGAAATAGTAGTAGTCGTAGTAGTAGCAATAGTAATACTATCTGTATTAGTATTTCCAGCAGAAGCAGGAGTTTGCTATTTGATGTCACATTTTAAGTACATATTCGAAGAACTTTAAATGGAATCTGGCCTGTCAAACTAGGGCCCCGCGAATCACACATTTTCGATTCGAATCGAACCACATATATTATTCGAAATCGAATCGAACCTCGAATCGAATCAGTGTCGTTTTGAAGATGACCAATAGGGTTTGGGGTACTATCAACCTGCTTTGTTCCGGCTGTGACGGCTCAAGTCCCGACTGATAAAATAATCCAATTGCTTTGGAAACCTTAATTTTGTATTTAATAGTGGTAGAGACTTGTATTGGAAATAACTTTGCTGGTGGTATGTTATTTATGTTAATTTATCTCACAATCGGGGCGTTTTTGCACTGTAACGCATCTAAAGTTTAATGTATCTGGGCCCTTGTTCCGGCCCCTGATACAAGCGCGTGATTCTGCTGTTGCCAAAACAACGGTATTAATATCATTTTTCGATCGCTTCGCGTTTTTCCCTTCAGAGAAAACAATATTAGGTGAGGCTAAGCCGTATATGACTCTGTATCTGCCAACTAAACGCCCTGTAACATATTTATTATGCACGGCATGCTAAAATCACACTGGGAAAGTTAACTCAACGAATAGTTAAATTATGCGCACTTTTCGACATCTTGGGCTGGTGTGTAGCCTTTTATTTGGGATTTTCCTGAACGCTGGAGTGGAGGCTTCTGTCTTGAAGTTGAAGGATTAGCTTTCGCTATGAAATGTGGAAAACTCCACCTCAATAAACGATGAACGGGATATTCTAAAATATAATAAACCTTTACACCAAGAGGGATATTTAATTCACCAGTAATTATTGCAAAACTGAGTAACAACCAAATTCACATTGACGAAACACACAGTTGCTCCACTTCGCAAGACAGTATTCAGTAAAGTGAATCCCAGTGCGTAATTTCTTTAAAGTGTAACGTCATCACTGACCTCCAAATGGAGATCAATGAACGCTATTCTCTTTTTCAATTTGCGTTTTTCCATCGATAAGGCAAATGAAAAAGTTCCTCTTAAAATAGTTTTATAACACATTTTGTGGTCAATATTGTGAGATAAATTGTGTGTGTGTCCGGAAATTCTGATGAAGTCTCGTTGTAGGCACAGAATCGCATTTCGACTCGCCCTAACGGGCTCGTCGAAATACTGTTCTGTTCCTACAACTCGAGTTGATCTGAATTCCCGGAGACACACACTGTGGTGATAATCTGTATGTATCGGAAGTTATACTCAGTCTTTTATTTCAACATTATTTATTTACGATTTCCATCTGAACTTTTCGCTTCGTGAGACGATGAAGATGACTGATACTAAGCTATATTCCTATGATAAGGATTCGAGAGGAAACGAGTCGAGTAGCCGATTTCGAATCGAACCGAATATCTACTTAAGATTCGAATCAAATCGAATCTCGAAGCTTCGCAAAGCGATATGTCAAACCCTTTAAGCTAAATACGTGAGTCAATACTCACCACACTTTTGAAAAAAACACAACCACACCCCCTCCAAAATACTACCATATCTCCCACACACTCTTACACAAAACGGATGCACACAAATACACGGCTAATTAATGAATACCAATCATGTAAATAAGTTTTTGAAGATGAAAACATTGTCTATTTCATTTATTTGTCACCAAAATTATCAAAAATAACCAAGCTATTTGATAACACATTATGACCAGCATAAATCATGAAAAATCACTTCGACTTTTTCCATATCAGGATCTGGCTCATATATCCATCAAAAGTCGATAACAGGGGCGGACAGGCCCAATAACAGTTACCGGGAAATGAACCAAGGCTAGCCTCGGACCCCGAGAACATTTTGATTTTTCGAACTGGACGAACGCCGCTTCCTTGCACCCGAGTGATCAATGGCAGTTCCCATATAGAACATTTCGATGGCATTTTTGTATGACCTTCACCACTCTTTCGGAAATAATGGAATTAATGTAGCTTTGGGTGGGGTGGGGGTACGCGGACCCATCGGCCCCACCATAGTTCGGCCCAATGGAAGGAAATTTAGATTTTTCAAATTAAGAACGCTGTTTCCTTGCATCTCAGCGATCAGTGGCAGACTAGACTGCAGGTATATCAAAATGTTTTCAATGTAGAGTGCCATTGGCACTCAACAGCGATAACATTTCAATATACCGGCATGCTATGCAATCGGATCCATTTCGCCTGTTGGGCGCTTTCACAAAATTTCGGGCACCAACAGGTGTTGGGCTGCATAAATTTTGGGGGTTCTAGGGGTCACCCAATAGGAGACACACCCAGAATTTTCCATGTAGACCATACGGCCAGTCCACCTCTGGTCAATAATTTGGATCGTGCCCGAATCCGGAAAAAGTTTATCCCAATTATAACACAGCTATACACACCACGTTCAGTCGCGAAGAGACCGGTGTAAAAGGAATGGAAGTCCGTAGGAACGTTAGTCCCTCTGGACTATTATTCCGCGGAATTATAGTCCTAGGTCTAACATTTCTAGGAATAGTAGTCCGGCGGACTACTATTCCTAGAAATGTTAGACCTAGGACTATAATTCCGCGGAATAATAGTCCAGAGGGACTAATTTTCCTACGGACTTCCATTATTCCTGTCACACCGGTACTTAGTTCGAGTGTTTGTGATGAAGGATGGATGCCTTCTGTTATCCTCAAAGTATTTTCATCTCTTTTCATCAAAAGCACCACACAAATACACTTGAGAATACATTAAGTGTGTCTACAACACACGGCGCACGATGGTTCAGTGTTTAGAGCATTGATCTTCAAAGATCGACGGCTCGATGTGGCAACCACTTTTGTTACAGCAAACCACTTTTGTTACAGCTCATCACATTTGTTACAACACTTGCCCACTTTTGTTACAGCTCACTACTTTTGTTACAAAATCAACCACTTTTGTTACAAAATGAGCTCACCACTTTTATTGCTACAGTCGCCCATTTTTATAACAAAAAAACCCAAACTCGCTCACCACGTTTGTTACAACAACCGCCCATTTTTGTTACAATTTAGTCAGTGTGAAAAATGAAGTAATCTCAATAAGTACTTGGACGTGACGTTCAGTCATGATTATCAAACCTAAACCTGTTGTTTATGTCCGGTACCAGCATTATATACTCATGTGTGCAGGAGTTCTGAAGTTGACTATTTTCGGAAAATTTTAACTTTTTGGGCAATGGGACTGCTGTTTCTTTCGCGGCTTTTGGACACAGTCTTCGTGGATGAGGCATCTTTTTACTTTATACAGTAATCTCCTGAATGTCTCGCCAATTCTCTACCTTCTTATCGATAAAATTATCTTAGTTGAGTGGGGCCTTTTGTCAGTACTCTTTAACCGTCACCACAGTATTTTAGGAGGTGGCCCATTGGATAGCGTGTCGGATTTGTCGGACTTGTGATCGAGAGGTCATGAGTTCGAATCTCGCTAGAGTCACTCGCGTTGTGTACACTAAACCTCGCTTGCTCGAGCGGTATCACGGTGGCACAGTGGGCTAAGGCGTATAGCACGCCGATGGTACACATGCCTCAACCACTGCTAACCCTGCTTCTGCCGAGTTATTAAGTTGGATCTCATGGGGGACCCCGCAGGGGACCGATGAAGGGAGTAGTAGGAGATGTATGGATCGTGCCCCATTGGCAGGATCTCATGGGGGACCCCGCAGGGGGACCGATGAAGGGAGTAGTAGGAGATGTATGGATCGTGTCTGTTTGGGGGAGGGAATGGTGAGGGGGAAGTGACGTCATGTTACGTGACTTGGTGGCGCCATGTTTAGTTGTCATGGTAACCCGCGTGAGCGGCCATCTTGTGACGTCATCTCCATAGTGATGCGTGGTGTTAGTACGGATGCGCAGCGCGTGTTGTTAGGGTGATATGTGTTTCCGTCGTCCATTTTGTATACTGGAGGCCGCCATCTTGGATTCTATGGTAGCATGTGACCCAAAGGCTTATAATAGGACAGGGGTATGTTCGAAGGGTATGTTCTATTTAATAGGGATACTGGACCTGATTTTCCCAGAATCCCATTTGTTAAAGCCTATTGCATATGCTACTCTAACACTATCTATCCAGTCCAAACTATCTCTGGTTCTCTCGCCCAAGTCTTATAATCACCAGTGCTTGATTTTCCCATAAGCTATATGCAGAGTTGTCTCTCTTCTGTATTACAAAAGCCTATATCATTCCCAAAGCCAATAAGCTATCGAGCAGTTACTGAAAAGTTATTGCTCGAACGACTCGAAGTCCATCGAGCAAATGAGCTTTAGTGCAATTGCTCGATCGAGTGACTCGCACATATTGCTGGAACGACTCGAATCCCATCGAACAAATGAGCTATCGAGTAATTGCTCATTCGAGTGACTCGTTTATACGACTCTTAGCCTCATTTCCGAAAAAAAGAGATATTGTAGCCACAGACATATCCTAAAAAGGGATTCCAAAAATGGGATTCCAAAAAAGGGATTCCATAAGTGGGATTCCGTTTTACCTCGAGTGACTCGCACATACTGCTCGAACGACTCGAATCCCATCGAGAAAATGAGCTAACGAGTAATTACTCGTTCGAGTGATTCGCTTATACGACTCTTAGCCTCGTTTCAGATAAAAGGGATTCAATAGCCACAGGCGTTTTTAAAAAGGGATTCTACAAATGGGATTCCACAAATGGGATTCCATAAGTGGTATTCCGTCTTACCTCGAGTGACTCGCACATACTGCTCGAATGACTCGAATCGCATCGAGCAAATGAGCTGTCGAGCAATTGCTCGTTCGAGTGACACGCACATACGACTCTTAGCCCCATTTCAGAAAAGGGGATTCCATAGCCGCAGACGTTTTCAAAAAAGGAATTCCACAAATGGGATTCCACAAAAGGGATCCCATAAGTGGGATTCCGTCGTACCTCGAGGGACTCGCACATACTGCTCGAATTCTATCGAGCAAATGAGCTATACAGCAATTGCTCGTTCGAGTGACTCGCACATACGACTCTTAGCCTCATTTCGCCATTTGAGGACACCTATGACCGGGTATTGTATTATTTGAGGATACCTATCAAGGATACCTTCTCGAGAATCGCTTCTTTTTTGTCGTATGAGGCCCCGAGGGCCATGAGAAAAGCTCTCAATGAGGTCTAATTTACCATCCCTCTTAGCTTCATCTCGGTATTTAACAGCCATATCCCCAGGTACACCAATTTCGGCACCCCTTTTTGGAAAACGTCTGTGGCCTTCGGCACCCCTTTTTCGTCCCATGAGGGCTATGTGAAAAGCCCTCAATGAGGCCTCATTTACTATCCTTCATAGCCTCATTTCGTTTGAGGCCATGAGGGCCATGAAAAATCCCTCAATGAGGTCTAATTTACTATACCTCTTAACCTGATCTCGGTATTTAGAAGCTATATCCCCAGGCACTCCAATTTGGGCACCCCTTTTTGGAAAACGTCTGGCCTTCGGCACCCCTTTTTCGTCGTATGGGGCCATGAGAAGAGCCCTCAATCAGGCCTAATTTACTATCCTCCCATCTCGGTATTTAACAGCCATAGACCCTGAGACCCCAATTTCAGCACCCCTTTTTTGGAAAACGTTTGGCCTTTTTAGTCGTATGAGGCCATGAGGGCTATGTGAAAGGTATGGTGGCCCTATAGCACTACGTGCTGCAAAATATTCTTGAAGAATCCATATCAAATATAGTCTTTTGGGGGGGGGGTGACTTGAGGACTGGGTGAACTAGTGGGGTCTGGTGGGGTCTGGTGGGGACTATTTGGGACTGGCGGGGACTAGCAGGCTAATTGCCGTAAAAACCCATGGTGTCTACAACCGGATCTCCACATCTCCTACTACTCCTTTCATCGCCCCCCCCCCCCCCCCTGTGGGGTCCCCCATGAGATCCTGCCAATGGGACACGACCCATACATCTCCTACTACTCCCTTCATCGGCCCCCTGTGGGGTCTCCCATGAGATCTTGCCAATGGCGCACGATATATACATCTACTACTATTGTCGTTAAACCCCAATAAATAAATAACAGAATTTTAGAAATGAAGTAAAAGTTTTAAAAATCTATATAGAAATCTTTAACATAACAATAAAACTATGAATGTTATTGGAATGAGATCACTGAGCCTGTTCCAATGAGACTCAGACCTGTATTGTTATTTTGTTAAATTGTAACGATTGTTTTTACAGTATTTGCCTTATTATGGGTAATTATTTGACTTTTCTGGCCCCTGTACTAGATACAGTTTACGGATAAAGATCTAATAGACCGATATCGAGTGAAGAAACAAACATAATGGTAGTGTGTGGTCGGCGAGGGAGTGCGGTGGGTGGGTGGTAGGAATACAGATTATACTCCAGTGCAATATAACGATTTTCTTTAATCCCCTCACCCATAATAGTTTTCTGTTTAAAAAATCCCATACTGGAGTAAGTCTCACTTTCCATCAAATATAATAACAAAATTATGGAAGTCATTGAAACCCTTTCATGGAGCAGGTTACAATGACAATCATATTTGAGTGGTTTTGTATAAGAAGTTCAAATCTATTCCAGGTAGTGCTGGGTTTATTAGCTCCCTGAAGTTAGCTTAACGTTCGCCTGAAACTAGTTTGATGTCCAAAATCCATTACATTTTAATCCAAATGTTTTTCTTTTTTAGTGCAGTACTGTTCACCCACAACACAAGCTAAAAACCCCTCGGCTGTGAATGCCAGACTGGAAAGTTCCCAGTCTGACATTCACTGTCGATAGGTTTTAGGCTGTCTTGTGCGTATACACGGTAAAGCAAGATTCCAGTGACAAGTTGGAACCTTGTTTTTGCATGTCGATTGTCAAAGTAGTGACAACAAAATATCAAAGTGTCAATGTGATATAAACCGTTCAACCCTTATCTTTTTAATTTCAGTGACAACAGTTACATTATATTTATGCATACATGAAGATGACTTAGCAACGTTTGCTTGCTAGCACTGACTGCCTATGTAGACAGCCAACACGGGTATGCAAACATTTCCAATATAAATTTCACAAATTTGACTTACAACAAATAAAACATCTGCGAGCACCCACTTCAATGCAACACTGTAGAGGTGATTTTGGGGCTATGCGGGGCGCATTGAACACCGCGTTCGTGACCTGTTTTCCAATCACGTGTTGTTTGAACAGTTAGTCAAGTCTGTATTGTAATATTAAGGAATATCTGTCATAACTGAACAAAGAGCACATGCGGGCTGTTAAATTCAGTTATGAAAGCTCTCCTCCAGGAATGTATGATTTTTCTCTTCAGTGAGGCCTCACCTCACACCCCTCTTAACCTCATCTCGGTTCAAGTGATCACTAGTGATCACTAGTGATCGCCTGTGGTGATCACTAGTGACCATTCTCCCCGTATGGGGATAATAGGATGTGAGATGAGGCCTCTGGTATGAGGTAGAGGCAGCAGTAGCAGAGGGAGATCCCTGCCTGTTGCGGGTCAGGGGGGTAGCTGGTCGACCAAAGTAAAAAGAAACTGCGCCGATTTCCACTGGCAGGGCCTGCAAACGCATATCAGACTACCCATGCCTGGTTATCCCCGCTGGCACACTAGTGGACCCCTACGAGACTCCTGAAACGATACATCCGCCGGCGTTCACCCGCTGCTACCACTGCAACTACTTCATAACAGAGGCCTCACCTCACATCCCTCTTATCCTCATACGGAGAGTATGATCATTAGTGATCACAGGCGATCATTAGTGAGGTGATCTAACGGGACGAGCGAGAGCGACACAGTCGCCCTTCTTCCAGAAACCCAGCAGAGAAAAATCGACAAGACATCCCCACGTGACCGACCATCCCATCCCACCCATGTGTGACCCGGTGATCCTTCCCAGTGATCCTATCCCTGCCTTCCCCCGTCATTTATGGGGACCTATCCCGGGGGACCCTTTCAAATGGCCCTGCACCAGACACCGTGGCCAAAAGCGACACAGTCTACCTCTCCTTCTTGAATCCCCATCTTCCTTCACTCACTGGCCCAGGACTCACCTCACACCCCTCTTATCCTCATGCAGGGATATGACCACTAGTGATCACCACAGGCAATCACTAATGACCCCCGTAGGTGATCACTAATGATCACTCAAACCGAGATGAGGAGAAGAGGGGTGTGAGGTGAGGCCTCACTTGGCCTCACCTCAAAGGCCTTTTTGTCATCATATAGGTGATGTTCACTAGAGGGCTATGAGGACAAGATGGGGCCATGAGGTGAGGGCTATGAGTCAGGGAAGCCCACGAGGTGTAGGCTAAGAGGGCAGGGGAGGCCGTTAGAGCTATGTGTTAGGGCCTCATTGAAGCCTCTCCTCATAGGCACCTTGTACTCGTGTGGGACGAAGCTCACAAAGGACCGTTTGAGTAAGTTTCTGCGGGGATTCGGTCCAATAAAAGGTTCTGTGGGGTAGGTTTGGGTCATTGCTGGGCTGTGTGTGGTGATTCCCTGCACTCCCGCTGAATCGAACACACCCCTGTTCAACAAGAAGGCCATTTGCCACCATAATAACCACATGCTGCCCCTAACAACCAAGATAGCGGAGCACATAGTCAAAATAACTGGCGAATGAGTGCGGCACCTTAGAAACATGCGCTGCGTATGGGCAAAGGAACCACGTGTCACCATGGACATGTCGTCACAAGATGGCCGCTCACACGGACTACCATGGCAACCTCACCCCACCCCTTCTGGTCACATGACTGATGAACGTCAGATGAGAACCTGCATCAGAACCTGCCAAAAGGACAAGAAGTCAACATCACATAGTGCTTAGGTCCAAGGCTCAAGGAGTTGGAATTTCCTATAATTGGCAACGATAGGCACGTGCCATTTCAGATATACGTGTGCGCATGCGTACGATACTCTACATATGACAACGACAATGATGACGCAAGGTGGCAGGTTACTATGTCACGCAATAATAAGCAAGGGTGTGGCAATACTACTGAATATGTGCGACAATAGTTTGGTTTGATAATCATTATTGGATTGTTGGTGTTTTATGACACTTTAATAGTTGAGGTCATATTGTGTCGAAGACAGTTTTACGTGTGGAAAAAGAGAGTACCACCACCATGCAGCGGCGAGTAACTTCCAACTTTTCAGCGTACTAATCCCACAGGCGTAGGGTTAGCATTGATTGTTGGCATGTGTGCTTACGTGCGATACGCCTCAGCACATGGTGCACCCGTGCTCCCAAGCGGACAATTGGGATTAAGAGCCCTACCCAAGAACACAGTGCAAGTAATCCCGACCAGGCATCAAACTTACAACCTTCCGATCTCAAGACCAACGATCTACCCACTGGGACAACCGGGCTCCCGATACTCACGACTGAGCGTCACGTCTCGCATTACTTGCAGATTACTTCATTTTTCATACTGACAAAAACTGTAGCAACAATAGGCGATTGTTGTAATAAAAGTGGTGAGCGAGGTTTTTTTGTTACAAAAATGGGTGATGGTTGTAAGAAAAGTGGTCATCTCATTTTGTAAGAAAAGGTGATGATTTTGTAACAAAAGTGGTGAGCTGTAACAAAAGTGGGCAAGTGTTGTAACAATAGTGGTTGAGTTGTAACAAAAGTGGTTGTTGTAACAAAAGTCAATACCGACAAGCGGTAACTGTGCTGTGTCGTTGGGCACGACACGTAATCCCGATTGTCCACGCGGGGGCACGATGACGCTATGTAGTAAGGCCTACAGCACGTCGACGGTGCACTTGCTTTCAACTGTAACTCGTCGTCTGAGTGCTAGAATGTTCTATGTCCCCAATGGGACATAGAACATTCTAGCACTCAGGCGACGTGTTGCTAACTCTACATGTGCAGAGTTAGTTCGCAGGGGATTATGATAGTTGATCGCAGCTGATCGTTCGTTTTCTCCGGCTTTCTCACCAGTAAAACTGTCCGACAGCCCTGGCTGTTGAAAGTGTCGTTAAACCTCAATAAAACAAATCTAAGAATCTTCTACAAAGGGGATAATTATGAAGACCGATAGTTTACCAGATTTTAGAAATTCGCTCACTGATTTAGCATAATCCTAGTTTCCTGTGCCGAAAATACTTACCTGAGCGACTATATTTGCAAAAATACCCGATTGACTAAATTCAAATGGCAGTGGCCATATCCCTCATCAACGGGCGCGCAGGATGCTATAATCGGGGGTGCCCTAGCCAGTTTTTTCTTTTTTTTGCGGGTGTGGGGGGGGGGGGGGGGGCGGTATGGGGGGTGCAAAGATGAAATTTGAAAAACCGTTGTGCGGGGTTTCGAGTGCCTCCCCTAGGAAAACTAGGACCCTTTGGTCGTTGCCCAGTCGTCCCACTTCCTAAAGGGAAGTGGAATGAGAGGGCAACGACCCGAGGGTCCTAGTTAGGACTAGCCCACCCACCCAACCCCGAGAACATTTTGCAATATTTAGTGCCTTAAGAGCGAATCTGATGCATTTGTAGCATGTACAGCCCTCATATTGGAAACCATTTGGAGCTCAATGATGTGTGGAAGTTGCATTGGGCCACTGTTTTGGGAACCCCCACCCCTCTTCTCTGCCCCGCTTCTCAATGGACGCCTTTGTGGATCATAAACGGTGTAGAGTGATTCGGTTGTTTCCCCTTACATGTATATAGTGTTCAATTTTATTCCCAAAAGCACGGCTGGCGGTGACTTGCTCGGTCTTGCCATTTCTGCTGCAGATTAAGGGTGCATTTTTCAATGGAATGTCACGGCGACTTCTTAGAGACAGTATGCTGAATACGAACAATGCTGGATTCCACCTGTCTGTTAAGTTTAAATGAACGCGCCTCATCTTTCCCACTAGTTTCAAATTTATTATTTAAAGAAATGAGACGATCACACCGAGACTCTGTTTCTGTGACAATACGATTTTAACCATTTCCTAATTAATGGACGTAAACGGCGCTCGAAATTCACAAACATCGCCATTCATATTTGATTAGTTCCCATTTTTGTCTATAAGATATGTAGCTTATATCCCAGGTAATATCAAGAAAATTTACCAGAATAACAAGACTAATTTATTTTAATGAAAATGAGCATATTACATTGGCAATCTGCCATCTCCAAACGGAAAGGTTCTTTTCCCAAGAGAAGTGTAAAAACACAAACCCGCTTAAATCTCGCCTTCATTTTCAGAATCATTAGTATTATCACCTCTACCTCCCCCAACAGCAACACCCTCTTCACTGCCGTCACAAGTCTCCACTGCTTAAAGCAGAGGAGATTGGTAGCGACAGTGAAAAGAGGGTTGATGTTGGATGATGTCGTGAATAGTTATTCTGAAAATGAAGACGAGATTGAAGCGGTTGACGTTCCGCTGTTGAAGGGGGGTTTGGGGGGGGGGGGGTTTGGGGGGGGGGGGGGTGCGTGCTTCAGAACTAGTAGAGATCTTCAGTGATCTATTGAAAAAAGGTTCGTCAAGAATCAGGACTGTAAAAATTCCAGGCGTGGAAAGCTCGACGAAATCCTACAAATTACGTTGGGGCAGATATTCAATTCCGAAAACTTCAGTTCAATACACAAACGCAGTGCCACGATTGATTCCCTGTTCCGTGCTGTAGATTTCCCGGTTATCGGGACCGGCATTCGGAACCGGGAATCCGGGAATTCCCGTTCCCGGGATTAGACCCTACTTATGACTCTCTCACTGGAACGAGCTGACCGAGCTCGTTCCAACGAACTGGCAGAAGCCATGCATTGAAGGCAATATATGGAAATATTCAGTTATTCACGAACACTGTTTTTCAAGTGTCCTCTAGTCGAGCAAATGTTTATCACTTTATCCTTTGCGACTTACTTTACCTGCATTCATTTTGAAAATAGTTTATCCCTCGGAATACTGGTGTCAAAAACATTAAAATTTCAAGCTGCAAATTTTTCCAGTAAAGAGCCTAGGAATTTAACCAATTCAATCTTTTTTTGAAAGAGCTCAAGAAGATTGAATTGGTTAAATTCCTAGTTACATTATGGGGAAACATGCTAGCCTACTTGAAATTCCAGAATTTTGAACAGTGTGCAGGGGGGGGGGGGGGGGGGTAAAATGTTTTTTTCTCTCTTGAAAGAGAGAATTGGGAAAATGAAACAGTATAAAGGCCTCTACAGAGAAGTAAAAACGAGAAAGAGAGAGAGAGAGAGAGAGAGAGAGAGAGAGAGAGAGAGAGAGAAAGCAAGGCCAAAGAAGGACAAGCATATCTTCAAATAAGTCGTTAAAGAACTTATTGTTTCCCCTAGAGCCCTGTGAAAGATTACACTGCGCTAAAATTTCTACCAAGTGGTAATAAGGATACAGATACCCAGAGCCAGATAATGCTTAGACCAATATCGAAGTGCATACATCAGTGACCACACTTTTATCTTGGGTATAAAAGATATGGGTGTAGACGATATGGAAATCAGCTATATTACTACTGTTAATTTAAATGATGGCCTTTACCGTGCACGCACTCGACTGTTCCTCTGCATTCTGGACTCAGTCTATTCGTACATATGATACTATTATCGTATGAGTCTATAAAAGTGGTCATTAATTTCTTTTTAAATAAATTTCTAGGATAACCCATCTTTCCACACCACGCACTGAACGGAAAGACATTGGCGACCTTGTTTCAAGAAGAGGCCATCAATTATGCTCAGTAGGCGTCATAACCTATGTTTTTTGAGACAAAAAATGAAAAAAATTATGAAAATTAATTGGCGATTTTTGAGAATGGCACTGGCCGGTTTTGGTCGTTACGTTGGGTAAAGGGTTAAGCAGAAGGATTATAAGACACGATAATGGCGATTATCAAAGGTTATTAAAACAATTGTAAACTCACGCGTTTCTTGAAAAAAAACAAGATTAAAAAATTTTAAAAAATACAAAGGACCAAAAAACATGAGGTGAACCAAATCTGTGTACCTCTCTCTTAATGACTTTTATCCTATACCGTTATCTGGTCAGGTTTTGCTTCACAATACAAGACTATAGAAAGACAGTAACCTCGGAGGATATCTGTGACTGTATGCCAACCCTTTATCTAACACGTATAAAGGTAATCACTTGCAAAAACACGTCTTGAATAACTCATCCCTGCCTTACATCGCCATGAAAATCGACTAAAGTTATCTCCCTTCAAATTATTGGGCGAGGGAGAAAGGTCCGATTCAATATGCAAGTACTTGTTGAGAAAACACCCATGACATCGGTAGAAAATAAAGACAAGTATACTTTTGTTACTTTTAATAAACGAGAACAACTAACAGGTCTCTTCTTTCCTTTCACATTCGCTGAGCAAGGAGCCAAAGTGGAAGGTTACTTGTGTTGTTTCCAATTAGCTTGCCATAAAAAGCCAAATTTCCTTTTGTAACTTCTAATAAACGAAAACAACAGACAGCTCCGAGAGCTGTCTGTTGTCTCCGTTTATTAAGAGTAACAAAAGGGAAACCTTTTTTACTGATGTCATTGGTGTTTTCTCAGCATACACATGCTTCTTAATTGGACCTTCCTCGCCTGTCTGGTAATTTCAAAGGAGATAACTTTATCGTAAGTCGATTTTCATGACGTGAGATAAGTCAGCGATGTTGTATCTTCTTAAAATTCCTTTCAATAATTACAAACCACATATCAATACATACATCAAATCTGTGTGGAAGGCGGAATGGATTGGAGCGACGAATAACAAGTCCATTGTTGCTGACCAAATATTATTGATCAATATTCATCTCGCAGCCTCTGTAGAAAAGACTCTGTTATTCTGACACAATGCCATGTTGGTCATATTAGATTTACACAATCCGTTTTGTTAGAGGGGAATATGCGACCAGAACGTATGCTCTGCCAGCAAGTATTGACATTGGAACACATTCTTTAGCACTGTACAGATTTTAATTTTGTCGGACGGCAGTTCTTTACTGCAGTTTCTCATAGAGACTTATTTTGCAACACAACTCCCACAAAATTATCTCGTTCCTCAAGGAAATCAACCTATTAATATATAATAAATTGTGAATTGTTTTTTATTCTTTTTAAACTTACATCTATTCATATCTGTTCAGCAGGTTGATTAACATAGTATCTTTTCAACAAATGGTCTCATTTTCTCACTACTATTTTCACTACTTAGTTTTACTCCTCGTTTTCTTTCCGGATGTTATGGACTCGTTTTATTTCATGGAAGATAATGACCTCTTTTATAATACACACTTTCCATCGCCACGATATAGCCTTAGATGTTGATGTAGCGTAAAACACCATTATTACCACATTAGCGGGCGTTCTCTAGTATATTAACGGTAAGACTCAGTAATTCATGACGCCATGCAGGGGGTCTGATCAGTATTTTTTGCGTAAAATCACTCAAACCCCTTTAAAACACATTTTAAAGCAAAGAGAAAAAAAAACACCCCCCTCAAACTCCTCACCCACAACAGGAGGAGAATTCATATTTTGGCATAAAAAGAACAAA
This sequence comes from Pictodentalium vernedei, assembly GCA_031216915.1. NCBI lineage: Eukaryota > Metazoa > Mollusca > Scaphopoda > Dentaliida > Dentaliidae > Pictodentalium > Pictodentalium vernedei. The sequence goes on from CM062292.1 coordinate 102,739,483, forward strand.
AGAGTCCAAAGGACCCTCCTCCACCAGAGACTCAAGTAGCCTGGTGGTCCCCATCTGAGTAAATGTTAATACCATGTAGCAAAACAAATCTGACTCATGGATGTGAAGAAGTTTTTTTTTAAAGAATAGTCTTTATACTGCACTAAGTTAAAATTTGGAAACCCACAGGGAGCCCAAATATGATTCTGACCAGTGGGCCTGGAGAAAATGATTTTCCCCATATCACACAAGTCAAAATTTAAGCTGCCATAGAGAACCCAAACATGAACCCATGGACTTGATTAGAAAAAACTGGAAACTGGCCCCAGTTAGGATACAGCAAACCAAAAATCAAAGGTGGATCTGACGAAGAGAATTTTTGAAAACGTTTCCTCATATTGCACTAAGTTAAAATTCGGGCTCCCATTGGAACTCCAAATATGACCCCTGAGACTTGATTTGAACAAACTTGAATCAGAACCTTCTACGGATGCTGCATATCAAATATCAAATCATTCTGACTGGTAGATCTGAAGAAGAAGATTTTAAAAGAATAATCCTCATATTGTACTAAGCGAAAGTTCAAGTTCCAACAGGGAGCTCAAATACGACCCCAGGGGCTTGATCTGAACAAATTTGAATCTGATCCCCTAAGGATGCTCTATAGCAATCAGCAAAATATCCAGACTGGTAGATCCGAAGGAGATGTAAAGGAGAGTTAAAATTCCCACAGGGATCCGAAAATAGAACCCGGGACGTGATTTGAACAAACATGAATCTCACGCTACTGAGGATGCTACATACCAAAATATCAAAACATTCTGCCTGGTGGATCTGGTGGATCTGGAGAAGAAAATTAAAAACAACATTCTCATATTACACTAAGTTGAAAGTTGGTCTCCCACAGTGAGGCCAAATATGACTCCAGGAACTTGATTTAAACAAACTTCAAGCTGACCCCTAAAGATGCAGTATACCTAATATCAAGAGATCTTGTGTTGTAGATCTGAAGAAGAAGATTTTTAAATACATTCCTCATATTGCACCAAGTTAAAATTCGAGATTCCTAAGGGAGCCCAAATATGAACCCATGTATTTGATTTCAGCAAATTTGAATCTGATCGCCTAAGGATGCTTTATAACAATCACTAACAGATCCTGACTGATGGATCTTAAGGAGATATTTTTAAAAAATCGTCTTATTGAGCTGAGTTAAAATTCGGGCTCCCACGGGGATCCCAAATAAGAACCCACGGACTTTATTTGAACAAACTGGAAACTCATCGTACTGATGATACTATATTCCATATATCAAAAGATTCTGCCTAATGGATCTGGAGAAAAAGATTTAAAGCAAATATTTCTCATATTACACTAAGTTAAAAGTCGGGCTTCCACGGTGAGCTCAGATATAACTCCAAGTACTTGATTTGAACAAACTTCAAGCTGACCCCTAAAGATGCAGTATACCTAATATCAAGAGACTTTGTTTGGTAGATCTGAAGAAGAATTTTTTAAAATACATTTCCTCATATTGCACCCAAGTTAAAATTCGGGTTCCCAACGGGAGCCCAAATATGAAAACATGGATTAGTTTTAAACAAACCTGAATCTGGCCCCTCTAAGGATGTTGTATACCTAGTATCAAAAGATTCTGATTGGCAGCTCTTGAGAATTTTTTTTTAATTTAGTAAAATAACTTTGTGGGTGTATCAATGAACCAATTATGGGACGTCTAAGGTACTCTTCAATACATTATAACAAAACAAATCATTAAAATAAATTGAGACGTGTAAAATTAACTTGACACTCTACCAGTTGAAAGCATAACAATAATAACAATAATAATAATAATAACTCTTTGGCCAGCCGCTGATTTGTCGCGGTCCTCATAAGAGAAGGCCATCATTCCCCCTGCACCCCACCCCCTCTTCCCCTCCTCTCCTCCCAGCATTCAGATATAAACTGCTTAACAGTGTCCCTCACTTCCTCTTTTTCAATTTCTTCAATGAGCATTCCTACCCTCTCCCTCGTGTCCCCCTTCAGCCATCTATCCTTTGTTTCTTCACCCCACTTCTGCATTATTCTTCCAGTAAATTTTATTCTATGAGGTATATACTGTGGGCATTCCAAGAGAAAATGTTCCAGGGTCTCCACTACTCCAGAGTGGCACATTTGGCATCCCTTTCCCCATCTCTCCCAATTTTTCCCCGAAGCTCAAGTGATCTTGATCTCAGTTTGAACAGCAGTGACCCTCCAAAGGTGCCATCTAGGTACTTCTCAAAAGCTGGCTTTTCTTTATATTGTAACCCCTGCAGTGATCTTTTCACGCTAACCCCTGCTCGCCAGTTTCGATTGCAATCTTCCATGACTCTCTCTTTGACAAACCTTTTGCCTTCTTTCATTCCTACTTCTATGTTTGTGACCTCTATAGAGTAATTGTCAACAATAGTAATACTTGTAGCATCAACATGGTATACGCATCGGAACACGACACCATCATACTATCACATGCCCATATACTGGATTGAGTGCCCTGCACAAAGACGGCGTCGGGCGCGGTGGCTCAAGGGTTAGAGCACTGGGTTTCAAACCAAAAGGTCGACAGTTCAATCCTGACCAGAAGTAACTGCGTTGTGACCTTGAGCAAGGCATTTAATCCTGATTGGCCACATGAGGGCACGGTGGCGCTATGAACTTGTACTGCATGTCAATGGTGCACGTGCTTCAACTGCTACAAATCCTGCTTGTACAAAGTTAACCTTTACCTAACGTATAACGCTCAAAACCGGCCAGCGCTATTCTCAAATATCGCCAAATAATTTTTATTATTTTTTCATTTTTTGTTTCAAAAACATAGGTTATGACCCCTCGTTGGAACGAGCTCGTCGAGCTCGTTCCAACGAGGGATCATAACCTATGTTTCTGAGACCAAGAAATGAAAAAAATTAGTTATTCAAGAATTTTTTTGGTAAGTGTCGTCTGCTTTTCAGGTTAGGTAAAGGGTTAATACGTTGGGGAGTCTCACTGTTGCTGGCCGGTGCTCGGTGGTTCTCTCCTGGTACTTTGGCTCCCACCGCCAGTGAAGCTGTCCGATACGATGTGACCCTGGCTGTTGAAAGTGTCATTAAAACCAAACGACAACGTCGGTTACTTTGGGTGGATTGGAACTCACTGCTACAATACAGTCGCCGTGGACTGGTCGTAATCCACGCGCGGACAGTGATGACCACGCATACTTTTACCAGGTGATAAAATCGTCAGCAGCAAAATTTTAATTGATGAAGCACCGGGTTGTACCCGGTAAATAATTAACGAAATTTTTGATGATTATTCCTATAATTAGTGTTTGGAATCTAATATTCTTGCATTCGTGGAAATATTGCCCACCCGTGGAAAGTGACCAGTCCACGGCTGCCGTATTGTACCTGGTGATTACCGAGATCCAATAATTCCAATAATCTTATTGCGCCTCCAATACTCGCACTAGTATTTATTTAATTATTTATTTATTTATTGGTGTTTAATGTCACATATTTATGCACAATGGCTAATCATGATCGCGACAGTTTTACGGGTGGAGGAAGGCGAAGAACCCGGAGAGAACCACCGAGCAACGGCGAGCAACTGTCAGCTCCCCAACATACTAACTCCACGCAAGCGCAGGGTTAGCATTGGTTGAAGACAAGTGCACCATCGACGTGCAGTACGTCTTAGTACACAACGCCACCGTGCCCCCACGCGGGCAATGGAGATGAAGTGGCTTGCCCAAGCCAAGGACACAACGCGGTTGCCGCAGGTGGGATTCGAACCGAGGACCTCTCGGCTTGCAGCCTGCACCTTTACCTACTGAGCCACCGCGCTCCCCCGTCCTAGTAGTAGTGGTAGACAAACAAATTACTTAAGTTGCAGACCGGTCCTGGTACCTATGATTTAACATGTGAGATTTCAGAAAGACATGTCGAGAGTTCAACGGTTACGCTGGCCCTTTGTTCTCGGGCAAACCACCTATTTATTATTTTTTATCAGAATGAAAGATACCAAATTGATGCGTAAGAATTTCGCTAACCCCTGAGTTCCAATGTGTTCTATGTGCTTACTGGCACATAGAACACAATGGAACTCAGGTCGGCATGAAGCTATTTCACGAAGCACCCCGTTTTTATATCATATTATTTATTTATTTATATCTGTTTATTTATTAGGTTTTAACGATACTTTAACGGCCAAGGTCATATCGTGTCAGCGACAGTTTTACGGGTCGAGGAAGCCGGAGTACCCGGAGAGAACCACCGAGCAACGACGAGCAGCTGCCAGCTCCCCAACATTGTAACTCCGTACTGCAGCACGGGCAGGGTTAGATTGGTTGAAGACATGCGCATCATCGGCGTGCAGTACCTCAGTGAACGGCGTCATCGTGCCCCCATGTGGACAATCGGGGTTAAATGCCTTGCCCAAGGACACAACGCGGGAGTCCGAATCGATCGCTCAGACGGTCACCCATCCAAGGACTAATCGGGCTCAACGTTGCCTAACTTCGGTGGTCTGGCGAGAACCTGTTATTTTATTAATTCGTGATAGGTTTAACGACTGACATTGTATTGTTTTTAAGCTATACATATCCCGAGAATACGGATGTACGGGTTAGGAGGCGATCGTGCCAACACATCCCATTAGTTTCATAACAAATTTGCTTTCACAGACAGACAATCTCAACCCCCGGGAAAGCTCATATTATCGTACATTTAAACACTTGCTGTAATTAATTCCGGAGCTATTACTTTGTTTCCGCTAGAGTGTAAAAATATTTTCGATTGGCTGATGTCTTTCTTCTTCAATATTTTGCTTTTGGCGAATGAAGTTTTCCTTTCCGGAAATAATGTTTGTCGAGTAATTCGTCGTGTAATTTCTGTCTCTTTGAGGGAAAATCTATCGATTTTTCACGACGGGAGCCAAATGATTGAATTAAAAGGTCTTTTAGAGAGTTTCTGCAATAGCCCGCTGTTTGTCTGATATCTTCGTATTATTTTTTGTCCACAGAAAACCCTGTTAGCATGTTTCAACAAATAATTGATTGTCCAATCGCAAGGACAACAACATGTTTCCGTCTTATTAACCGATATTTTGTTGTTCAATAAATTGTCACTTCACGTGCGTGTCATTCTCCACACTTATATACGGTATCCGGACAAAATACCCTCGGACAAAATACCCTTAGGACATAATACCCTAAAAAAAAATACCCTTAGGACATAATACCCTCGATGGGTAGGACAAAATACCCTCGGACAAAATACCCTCAGACCAAATGTATATAAAGTTGGATTTTGGTGTTGGGGGGGGGGGGGGGGACAAGTACCAATATTTTTAATTTTTTTTATTAACCCTTTACCTATCGTAACGGCAAAAACCGGCCAGCGCTATTCTCAAAAATCGCCAATTAATTTTCACTGCTTTTTCATCTCAAAAACATAGGTTATGACCCCTCGTTGGAACGAGCTCGTCGAGCTCGTTCCAACGAGGGGTCATAACCTATGTTTTTGAGACAAAAAATTAGTTATTCAAGAATTATTTTTGCAAGTGTCGTCTGCTTTTCAGATTAGGTAAAGGGTTAAACTAAATAGATATGAAGCACAATACCAATGGCAGATGGCAATTCAATATGAAGCACAATATAAATGGCAGATAGCACAGAACATGAAACAAATATGAGGGTATTTTGTCCGAGGGTATTTTGTCCTTCCCATTGAGGGTATTATGTCCTAAGGGTATTTTTTTGAGGGTATTATGTCCTAAGGGTATTTTATCCTACAATCTTATATACAGTACGGCAGTCGTGGACTGGCCACATTCCATGGGTGGGCGATAATATTAGATTCCAGGCACTAATTACAGGAATAATCATAAAACATTTAATGAATGAAGCGCATGGTACAACCCGGTGCTTCATTAACTCTTTTGGCGCGATAGGCGACTGAAGTCGACTGACGTCAGGCCGCGGAAAGGTACTGCAGTAGTCATTTTAGCCAACTGTGTGTGTCCATTTTCAAGTGCTTTTAACCCTTTACCCAACGCAGACGATATCAAAATTTATTATTTTAAATATCATTTTTTCAAATTTTCCAAAAAATTTCAACAAAACCATATCATGTGACCCCTCGGGTCACATGATATGGTTTTGAAAAAGGTGTTTGAAAAATAACATTTTTTCAACTGCTGAAGCTGCATATTGCGCAGGGGATGCGGCGATTCGTTGGGTAAAGGGTTAAACAAACATACGTATTCCTATGTTTCATCCACCATTTATATCCTATTCATGAACAACGATATCGTCCCTTGAAACTACGAAGGTACTATTTAAATATTTTCAGAAAATCATTAGAACGTCTTTTAAAAAAATCTAACGCTTTAGTCCAACAACCTGTACTTTTTGTAAAATTCCTGATGAATATTAGGCGCTAAGAATTGTGTTTCTCAGATTATTCCGCGCCAAAAGAGTTAATTAAAGTTTTGCTGCTGATGATTTTTATTACCTTGTAAACGCACGCGTGGGCACCACAGCCCACGCGTGGTTTACGACCAGTCCACGGCGACTGTACTGTACAATGACTGACCAATATGGAGTAAACAATAACAACGGAACGGAAGTTAATTATTCCATTTGAGTTCCACATTCTGAACTTCCCCATCTGATATAAGTTCGTCCATTGGAGTTTAACGGCACTTTCAACAGCTAGAGGTCACATCGTGTCGGGCAGTTTCACGGGTGGAGGAATTCGGACTATCTGGAGAGAACCACAGAGCAGAGGCGAGCAAGTCAGACTCTACGGCCTACTAACTCTGCACAAGCAGAATTGGTATCGGTTGGAGTCAAGTGCACCATCAACTTGCAATACGCCTTAGTACATCAGGGTTGGGATATTCGAATTCGCTATTCAGTCGTATTCAGGACTACCTGGAGAGAACCACAGAGCAGAGGCGAGCAACTGTCAGACTCTACGGCCTACAAAATCTGCACAAGCAGAATTGGTATCGGTTGGAGTCAAGTGCACCATCGACTTGCAGTACGCCTTAGTACATCAGGGTTGGGATATTCGTATTCGGTATTCAGTCATATTCAATACATTTTTTCAAGTATTCGGATGTATTTAGTATTCATGCAATTTCAAGGTATTTGTATTCGTATTCCAATACAGTCAAATCTGAGATGTATTCATGAATGAATGCTTTTGAATACTTTTTTTATTTTTAATGTACAGAAAATTTTGTAAAAAAATTGTGATTATCAATATCAGAGAATAGTCAAGAATTAAACTAGTACATTTGAAGTGCCTGTTTTTTCATTATATTAAAATATAATTTGAATATATTAAATTAAAATATTTAATAATAGAATATATATTTTTTATATATCTGTTACCATATTTTTTACTGCAGCAGGCTAATTCACTGCGAAGTCCGACTGCCGGCTAAAACTCGGTTATCGCTGGTCAGGATCGAACCGCCGACCTTTCGGTTTAAAGTCCAAACCTCCTATTACCACGTCCTGAAAAACATGTGATAAAGGTTTGTGTGCCCATAAAAATTTACCATGGTCAATTATAGAAAAAGTAGGTTCACTACTTTGACACTAGAGGACGGACGCACGCCTCGCTCGGATGGTGTCTTCCCATTTCATCAATTCCCATTTTCATCATTTTCATCAACTGCCTCTAAAAATATATTTTCCCTTCTCATCAATTCCCACTTCATCACCAGAATGAAAATATGTTTTAATCCTTTGTAAATGCATTTTTTACCAATTATAAAAAAATATTAAATTAAACAGAAATATATTATATTAAGAAATATATATTTGACACATTATTTTTTTTTTTTTATTATTTACTAGTGTTTTTGAATGTTGTTTGTTTTTTTCTGCTTCATCAACTGAATGAAAATAAGTATTAAGCTTTGAATATTGTTTGTATCTCAACTGTTTGATGTCTGTTGGTGGCTTATGGTTTTTTTTTTGGTTTTTTTTGTGCATTTTTACTTTTAACTGAGAGAAGTGTTTAGCTGGAAAGGGTTCTACCTGTTATATATATATTTCAGAACCTTTGATAACAAGCTAACACACAGTGGTTATATAAACAAGACAAACTTCAAATACTAAGTCATTACTATCAAAACACGGATAAGTTAATTGTTGTACAAACACTAGTACAAAACTAAACACTTCTCTAAACACTAGTAAATAATTAAAAAATAAATTAATGTGTCAAATATATATTTCATATATATATATATATAACATATTTTCATTCTGGTGATGAAGTGGGAATTGATGAAAAGGGAAACTATATTTTTAGAGACAGTTGATGAAAATGGGAATTGATGAAATGGCAATAAACCGCTCGGACATATACGGCAATGGGAAAATCCAAGCTCTCGGACCGCCAGTCAAATTCCGTGAACAATTGGCATCCCTGACTTATATCGTCATGAAAATGGACGTTTGATAAAGTTATCTGCCTTGAAATTATTAGATGAACGAGGAAGATGCATTCATATTTATTTATTTATTGGTGTTTAAGGTCACATACTTATGCACAATGGCTAATCGTGACCGTGACAGTTTTACGGGTGGAGGAAGCCGGAGTACCCGGAGAGAACCACCGAGCAACGACGAGCAGCTGTCAGCTCTCCAACATCGTAACTCTGAACTCTGCACCGCAGCACAGAAGGGTTAGATTGGTTAAAGACATGCGCACCATCGACGTGCAGTACGCCTCAGTACACAGCGTCATCGTGCCCCCATGTAGGCAATCGGGGTGAAGTGTCTTGCCCAAGGACACAACGCGGTTGCCGCAGGTGGGATTCGAACCGAGAACCTCTCGGCTTGCAGCCTGCACCTCTACCAACTGAGCCACTGAGCCACCGCGCCCCCGAAGATGCATTTAAGAAGAACGTAATTGTTGAGAAAACCCCTATGACATCAGTAGAAAATAAAGTCAAGTTTCATTTTGTTACTTTTAATAAACGAAAACAACAGACAGCTCAGAGAGCTGTGGAAACTTGACTTTTTATTGTAAGCTAATTAGAAGCGTCTAGTTCACAGATAATCCTTCATAAAGAATATCGATCAGTATTTCACCTAACGCTAAAGTGTTCACTTTGGATCTTTGTTTAGCGAATGTATTTTACTATAATTTGCAAAATTTTATTCTTCCCAGGAAAGAAATTACCAAGTCTCACGCCTAGACTTGTGTAGTAATTGAAGGGACACTGTGTGTTATATACTATTCAAAAAAGTAGGGGATATTTGATAAAAGTGAGATATATGAAAAAATATATTTATATTTCCATCGAAAAGACAGCTGAGGCATTGCACTGTGACATCTGGTGAATGATTTCAGCGATGGTTGGGTGTCTGGCAAGCACACATTCCACGCGCTGAGCTGTAGAAGACATGGACGGTCAGTCAGAGAATTTACCACATTCAGTCCAAGACCTCAAAACCTTGTAAATCCTCCTCGGTTCGCTAGGCAAGCGCCGATCCGACGCGGCATACTCCTCACCAAACCTCCAATATCAGCTTGACTGATGTTATTCCATTCTTTCTGCACTGCAGCGGCGAGTTCCTAGACATTTGTAGGGGGTTGTTGGCCTTGTCGTAGGCGCCTGCCAAGTATATCCCTGACGTGCTCGATTGGTAAAAGGACTGGACTTAGTGCTGGCCAAGACAGTGCAGCTCTGCTCCCGGAGGAACTCTGTAGCGACACGGGCTATGTGTGCTCTTGCATTGTCAAATGGTACCACATGAGCTGCTAACATGTTGTCATTGTAGTACTGCCATGTGACACGCCACTGGATGACATGTAATGCTGTTCTGCTTGTCATAGTTATGCCTCCCCGCACCATAACCGATCGACCATCAAAACGATCATACTGCCTAACGGTTACGTCATGGTATCGTTCGTTCCACCACCACCACAATCTGTTTCGCCTGTCGTGGAAGTCGAGAGTGAACCTCGATTCTTCGGAAAACATGACGTTGCTCCACCGACGATTGTTGCCAGCGCTCGTCGAGCTCGTTCCAACGAGGAGTCATAACCTATGTTTTTGAAACAAAAAATGAAAAAAATAATGAAAATTAATTGGCAATTTTTGATAATAGCGCTGGCCGGTTTTGACCGTTACGTTAGGTAAAAGGTTAATAGTATATGTAACGATGCGCACGCTATTGATAGGATGAACAGAATAAAATCACAGAACATCAAAATATGGTGAAAACGCCGTTTTCTTGTTTTGAAATACGTTTTAACGGAGAAGAATAGTGAAACGTCTAAACTGAATGGGAAAAAATTGTAAAAAGCCAGCTAATGTATTTTTATTTTCCTCTTCGGGAAAATGCATTAACCCTTTACCACACGTAACGGTAAAAACCGGCCAGCGCTATTCCCAAAAATCGCCAATTCATTTTCATAATTTTATTATTTTTTGTCTCCAAAACATAGGTTATGACCCCTCATTGGAACGAGCTCGTCGAGCTCGTTCCATGAGGGGTCATAACCTATGTTTTGGAGACAAAAAATGAAAAAAATAGTTATTCAAGAATTTTTTTTGCAAGTGTCGTCTGCTTTTCATGTCAGGTAAAGGGCTAAGTTTGTGAAATGATGCATTGGCTAACATCTGGAAATTTCTATTTTTAAGATGCAAATTCGTACATCACGAAATGATATTCCATTACCCCTAGCGTTAAATTTACTGACAACTTTCGGAAATTAAGAGGAGTTAACTTTCCCGTAAATCTCTTCCAATTTCGAAAATGTCACCCATTGGCTGTTGACCAGAGAGCTTGTTGGAAAATCGGACAGAGAATTTCGCCCCGATCATGACCAAGTATCAATTCTCTGTCATTTTTTCTCCCCCACCTGATCGAGAAAGGGGCCACTTTTGCGATCAACGTACTTAATAGGCTTATAATATGATTTAGTTGGAATTTCCGGAGAAATGCCATTGTATAAGTTAACTAAACACTGATGGGATTGCGTTGACAGTCACATGACTCAATAAAGACTGTCCATCGACGTAACCATAACTGGGATATATTTCAATGCATATATTAATAAAATTTCCAAAAAGATTATCTCAACTACATTACGTAGATACGTAAAGGATATCTAGTGTTTTTGAGTGGATACCGAAAAGTATCTCATAAGCGACCGAGACAAATGCTTATTTTTCGTGAGCGATCGCGCGAGCGAAAATAACGGTTTGTCTCGTTCACGAGTGAGATAATTTTCAGTATCCACTCAAAAACACTAGATTTTCTTTTTTTATATATTTTTTATAAGAATCTGATCATTCATATCGATAATTTCACTCGTTTCAACCTTGAATTGATGCACGAACGTAAAGAGCTGATGCGCATTGATACGCGGAAGTGATTTGATCGATACTCGGAACAGGTATTGGTATATTTGAATTGAGGACCCGGACTCGGACTGGGAAGAAATCACACACTAAATTAAAGACTCGGACTCCACCTCAAGTTTGTTATCCCTATTCTGATTGTTTGCGCTACTTGTTGCATATTTAACTGTATCAAACTAAGAAGAGAAAACAAAACGATTTTGTTTTTACATTAAATAAAAGAAAAATGTATTTTATTTTATTTCTTTTATGTTTTTTTTAACTCTTTTGGCGCGACAGGCGACTAACATCGACAGACGGCAGACCGCGGAAAGGTACCACTGTAGTCATTTTAGCCAACTGTGTGTGTCCATTCCAAGTTGCGGTTTAACCCTTTACCCCACGCAGACGATATCAAAATTTATTATTTTAAATATCATTTTTTCAAATTTTTCAAAAATTTCACCAAAACTATATCATGTGACCCCTCGTTGGAACAAGCTCGACGAGATCGTTCCAATGAGGGGTCACATTATATGGTTTGTTGAAACTTTTGAAAAATAATATTTTTTCAACTGTTGCATATTACGCGGGAAGGGGGGGGGGGGGGTGCGGCCGATTCGTTGGGTAAAGGGTCTGAACAAACATCATGCGTCTTCCTATGTTTCATGCACCATTTATGTCCTATCCATGAACAACAATGTCGTCCCTTGAAAGTATAAAAGGTACCATTTAAATATATACAGAAAATCATTTGAAAAAACTGTCAATGAGATCATTAGAACATCTTTTAAAATAATAATGCTTTCGTCTAACAACCTATACTTTTTGTAAAATTGCTGATGAATATTAGGCGCTGAAGATTCTGTTTCTCAGATTATTCCCGCGCCAATAAGAGTTAAACAAGGAAAAAACGCAACTGATGAACATAATTTTGAACAAAAACCTCGTTACGAATGTGACAAAGTAATGGTACGGCTCGATCTGGGGACCATGGGGCGGTCCAAGTGGTGGGAGGTGTCATGATTTCTGCGGGTCAAAAACGCGCAGGGGAGATTTTGAGGCGCTAATCTCCCCTTCTATCCTACTTCCCAGGTCAAAATAGAGCCTTGCCGGTCGACGGCCTCCAACGGCTCTGTTTGCTAGGTGGGTGGGGACATATTTGTCCGTTTTTAATTTGAGCGGTTTTGATCCCTTTATTCTACCAATGGCTTGGCTTTAGGTGTGTGCCCCATTTTAATCTTTTCCCTACCTATAACAATTGACGACAGTATTCACTCCACAGTTTGTAACATTTGTAAATAGGAGAAAGTATGTTTATTATCACCAATGACATGACTTTGTCAAGTTTGTCGGGCATTACTTTGTTTCAATAGAAGTGGTTAACAGCCAAGAGTTTATTAGCGGCCCGAGTCGAAGTCGAAATACTGGTTCTGTAATATTTACTAAATAGGAGAAAATATGTTTAGGTTTTTAATGGCTTTACCGTGTATTAACATCTTAACAGAAGTGGTTAACAGACCAAGAGCTTATTAGCGACTCGAGACGAAATCCAGGGGCCGCTAATAAGCTCAGAGGTTGTTAACCATTTCTGTTGAGATTGATATGACAACCATCGGGTAACATGTTATGACACGATAACAGTCAGATCTTTTTGTTTCGCTTATGTGCCTGAGGATTTTATATATTTCGCATCCCAACAAATGAAGCACCAGAAAACGCTGAAAATCAATGGCAATTCAACAGAATAACCTGTGTCGAATTGAGTCCGAGTCCTTAATTCAGTGTGTGATTTCAGTCCGAGTCCGAAGTTCACAGACACCTTGCGATCCGATTCAGCTGGCGGGTTTCATGCATCAATTCAAGATGAATACGTGTTGAATTATTGCTGGAAATGATCGGTATCCACTCAAAAACACATCATTTGCTTTCATTATACGTTTTAGAACAAATTATATCATTTCCAGTGATAATTTGACTCGAATTCACCTTGAAGTGATGCTTTGAAAGCCGCCATTTTGATTGAGACCGTCTTTCCGTAACTTTTCGATAATCTATCGTTTAGCGTATAATAATAAAAATACTACTACTAATAATAATAATTTTTAGAAATTAAAAAAATTCCGAACCCTTCAACTGACCAGCAGATGTAACCGAAACAGTCCAGCTTTCTTTTTTGACCTCTAGGGGCGTTTGTAAGAAACCTATCCCCTTATTCTGTGCCTGTTTGTTCCGGATCATTTCGCCCAGAAAAGACTAACAGTGGGAGAAATATAAACAATAGTCGTTCTCACTAAACTATAATGACCTCACAAAAATGGGAGAAAAGGACTCTGCAAATGGAAAGTAGCTTTGTTGATCGTACGATGTACGATGACATAAATTTGCAGGTGTCGCCAATACTGTTGCTACATCAATTACTGTCAAATCGCGTAACGAAAATTTCGAACATCGGAACACTTGCCAGCACCAGACAAAATGATTGTTATTTAATGCCAATTTACTACGACTCGTGGTTGTTCTGATATTGGAGACGGTAATAGATCGCCACAACCCTTGTCCGTAATTTTGCAGAAGACAATTGTTGGATAAATGTCACCGAACAAATTACTGCTCAATAGCCAAAGGCAGATTATTCATGCTGCCTGTTTGGTTTGGACAATTACTTTGCCTTCAAATAATTGTTAACCATTTGACAGCAATGAATATTCTTACTGTTTTCAGTTCTCCCTTTATTCACTTTGTTTAATTTTTTATCTAATTTCACTGCCCTCTTCTCAAAGCTGAAAAGAGTGGCTTCCCTACTCGTGCATTAACTCACTGCATACTGCTGACATATATTCCTGCCCAAGACTGGGCACTGAAATGAATACAAGTTGGGGACATTTAACCAAATTTTCCACCTGTAAGTTGATTTGACTTGTCCCCAATGATTTATTTAGTTAAATTTAGGTGAATTTTCCATCCAATCTAGTCATGGCTGCTTTAAAGCAGTCATGACTAGTTTTGATGAAAATATCCTTAAAATACTCAGCGAGATAAGAGTTAAGAACATTTGTCATGCTTTTTCATTAAGTATAAGTGTGATGACAGATCAGGCAGGAGCAGTTGATCTTCTAATAAAATACGGTATCCAGACAACTGCCCCAAGTCCAAAAATGGCAGGTCGGACGACTGCCCCCCAGTCGAATTGGCAGGTAGGATAACTGCCCCCCCCAGTCCAATTGGCAGCTAGGACGACTGCCCCCCCCCCCCCCAGTCGAATTGGCAGGTAGGATAACTGCCCCCAGTCCAATTGGCAGCTAGGACGACTGCCCCCCCCCCCCCAATCCAATTGGCAGGTAGGACGACTGCCCCCAATCTAATTGGCAGGTAGGACGACTGCACCCACCTGAATTGTCAGTGAGGAAAACTCTCTCCCCCCCCCCCCCCCCCCACCTGCAGGTGCAGTCCAATTTGTCTGTATTTTTGGCTGTATTTTATTTTAATTACATTCTTATTCAGTCAGTTCTATATTGTTTCTTCCAAGCCTCAATGCGTTTGAAAGGAATTGCATTCAAAGGATAACAATAATTATGGCACACAATAAAATGTATACAAAAAGATCAGCTAAATGCACTCACAGAAATAGAACGTTTGAGACAAGGTGAACCAGCAAGAAAACGCATACGCCTCGAATCCAAAAAACTCCAAACAAAACTAAAAAGTCTTTGTATAAAGCATTCTGAGGGAGAAAAGACTGTACCTGAATTTTTGCAAGCAGTTGGCCATTGCATTCGGTTCTAACTGTATTGACTGGTTGAGTGCTAGAAGTTATTAGGCATAGAAACTATGAGTGCTTTATTTTTTTTAGACTGCAAGTATTTCTCTTTCTACAATTTATAGAAGAGTGTCTTTAGGCACCTACAGCCAATTACCTAACAGAGCGTTTCTGGCCATTTTTTAATTTCACATTTTACGAAAACAAATCTCACCATTTTTCAATAAAACCATGCAAATATGGATATCATTATAACAAACTCAATGGGTCAGTTCTAATGATATCCATACTTGCATGGTTCTATTGAAAAATGGTGAGATTTCTTTTCGTAAAACGTAAAATTCAAAAATTTCCGAAAACTCTCTGTTAGGTAAAGGGTTAAAGACTGCATATTCTGTGGATATGCTTCATTATCTAGTGACCTGTCCATATTGTGTCTATTAATATTGAAATGTACCAGTTAAGTAATGATTTTGCTACAAGGATGTAGTAATAAATGCTGGAGGAGAGGAGGGGGAGGGGGGTGGGGTGCTGAGAGAATGATGGCCTTCTCTTGTGATCAGCGGATGGCCAGAGTTATTATTATTAGCCAATTACCTTTACCTAACAGAGCGTTTCTGGAAATTTTCTAATTTCACATTTTACGAAAACAAATCTCACCATTTTTCAATAAAACCATGCAAATATGGATATCATTATAACAAACTCAATGGGTCAGTTCTAATGATATCCATACTTGCATGGTTCTATTGAAAAATGGTGAGATTTCTTTTCGTAAAACGTAAAATTCAAAAATTTCCGAAAACTCTCTGCTAGGTAAAGGGTTAAAGACTGCATATTCTGTGGATATGCTTCATATCTAGTGACCTGTCCATATTGTGTCTAATACTATTGAAATGTACCAGTTGAGTAATGATTTTGCTACAATGATGTAGTAATAAATTATCAGTACGTTTTAATAAACAGTGTGAAAATATTTCAGTTTTTCTTTTTCATTTGATGAAAACCAAAATTAATAATAATTGACCCGGCAGTTGGGTAGTGCAAACTTAGACCCACTTTTGTAATATAATTTTTTGGTTTGGTACGTCCTGACGTACCAAACCAAAAGATTATATTACGGACTGTGGGTCTAAGTTTGGAATATAGTTGGCAATTGCACTAGGGGAGGGCAGTTGTCCTTGCTGACAAATGGGCTGGGGGCAGTTGTCCTCACTGACAATTCAGGTGGGGGGCAGTCGTCCTACCTGCCAATTAGATTGGGGGGGGGGGGGGCAGTCGTCCTAGCTGCCAATTGGACTGGGGGGCAGTTATCCTAGCTGCCAATTCGACTGGGGGGCAGTCGTCCTAGCTGCCATTTCAACTGGGGGCAGTGGTCCTAGCTGCCAATCGGACTGGGGGGCAGTTATCCTACCTGCCAATTCGACTGGGGGGCAGTCGTCCGACCTGCCATTTTTGGACTGGGGGCAGTTGTCTGGGGGGCACTTGTCCTACAATCATAAAATACATTTCTGCATAAAAGACCATCCAGAGACAACGACATACAGAGAACATATAACTTTTCTGAGACCGTTGTACCTATACCACTGGTCACACAGAGAGAGATAGATAGAGAGAGAGAGAGAGAGAGAGAGAGAGAGAGAGAGAGAGAGAGAGGGGGGTGGGGGGGGGGGGGGGGGGGGTTGCGTAGTGTCCTTGCGTATACTACTTGCTAGCATGTGCGCACATGGGTAATTTTCAATGCGAATGGTGAACAAGCCTTTTATCATACATTCACGGATGAATTTTTTTTAAATTTCATTAAACAACCTTGTGCTCAAGTTCAAAGACGAGAAGAACCATAGGTTCGCTTTTCCAACTAACCGAAATATTCCAGACATGCTAATCTAAACATAGGCGATGGACTATTTAAGAGTAGACTGGTTCCAGGCCATAACAGTGTCACATTCCTCACAGAATTAGACTGGTGGCTTTAGAGCTGGGTATCCAGGGGGTTCAGTTTACTCTTCGATCTAGTCCTGTTACACAAAATAATTTACCGAGTACTATCGGTTAACAAATAACGTCGTGGCTTCCTATTAGGTTCTAAGTCTGACATTTAGAGAAACCATTACAAGAAAATTACTAGCGGGATAAAATCAGAATAATTTGCTCGAGTGGTTTGACACCTATCATTCCCCGATTTACACTTAATTGTAATATTATTTGTAAACAATGTACTTGTTGTTTATGTTAACAATTTATGCAATATACAGCTGATGATGTGAAAAAGGTTAACATCAGCTGAGTATACTGAAAATAGACTATTGATCTGATAACTTTACCTCTGATTGACTGATAAGAGGTGGTCTAAAAACTCTAAAATATGAAGTACAGTCCCCGTGGGCTGGTCGAAATCCACGCGTGGGCAGTGATGTATAGGCACGCATTTTCCAGGTAATAGATATCATCATGAAAACAATTTTAATTAATGAAGCCCCGGTTTATACCCGATGCTTCATTAATTCAATTTTCGATCATTATTCCTATAATTAGTGTTAGGAATCTAATATTATTGCGTCCATGGAAATATTGCCCACCCATGAAAAGTGACAAGTCCAGTGCAACCGTCCTGTAACAGCTAAGGTTTTTAAGGCCCAGATGAACGCCTTCAACTTTGAACAATAGGAGTGTGACTGTGAGACGTATGTAATATATCACGTACATGGACTCGCCCCATCTGGAGGCGGGGGTGTGGGGGGTGGGGGTGGGGGCGAACAAAGGAAGAAGACGTAACGTCACAGGACAAGTTACCGGTAACAACATATTGATTGTGAAGATAAGCCTAGAAATGTGTTCCTGTCGTGCACTTTGTTAGATGGGGCAACCATCGTGGCTTTTTCTTTTGCAAAAAAAGTATAATGCGACTGCCATGGGGTGCGCGAATTCCCATGGACAGGGTCACGTGAGGAATTAAGAACGTAAAAAACACAACAATGAACAAACAAAAAGCAGAATATCGCTTGAAGTGGTTAACCCTTTACCCAACGTAAAGGACAAAACCGGCCCGCGCTATACTCAAAAATTGCCAATTAATTTTCATTATATTTTCATTTTTTGTCTCAAATACATAGGTTATGACCCCTCGTTGGAACGAGCTCGTTCCAACGAGGGTTCATAACCTATGCTTTTGAGACAAATAATGAAAAAAATAGTTAATCAAGAATTTTTTTTTTTGCAAGTGTCGTCCTTTTTCATGTTAGGTAAAGGGTTAAACAAGTGAAAAAAAAAATAATAATAACGAATTCTGTTCCAAATGGAAGTTATTCTGCCCTACAGGAAGAATCCACTCCACCATAGGCCACCCTTTGAGACATCAGTCTCAGAATGGAATAGTACATGTCTGTCAACCTGTTCTCCATAGAAACGCGCAGCGATGGAAATCTAAGACGTAGCCCTTCAGTCATCAAACAAAATGAACGTCGGGATATGCAACCATAACAAAACGTACCGCGCACACGCAGTAACACCACTTTTTACCAACCTTTTACCGTGGTAATGGGATCGCGACATGGACGCATACTCCAACCCCGTTTTCTCTCCATTTGGGGGATATACAAGGTACGTGGTATACTACCGATGTAGGTGACAGTGATCCGCAAGCAAATTGATGTAATCCTTCATTAAACACTTACAAACGGTAAAAACCAAGGTCCGGAAATGGACTTTTTGAGCTTGAACAAGATATTCTTGGTCATCCCAGGTGGTCATCCGCGAAAAAATTCGATGTGTGCCCTTGCTTACTTGTTCACGACAATATGCGTGATTATGACATACCTTTACATAACAAAGCGGACAAAAACGGCCAGGGAATTAAATAATATATGCCCACCACAGCCTAAAATATCTAAGACGTTTCTCAGTAAAACCATACAAATATGGATATCATTAGAACCAGCTCGTCGAGTTGGTACTAATGTGGTATCCATACTTGTGTTGTTTTATTAAAAAATTGTGAAATTTGTTTTCGAAAAGTATGAAATTTAATTTATTTTTTAAAAATACTGTGATGGGTATAAAGTGTTAATTTTGGTCATCCAAAAAAGAATTGTCAACAAAATATCGAAAGAATGTTTTGGCGAATGTGCTTTTTATTCTACAAATATTTGTAAACACCCGTACAGTTTATTTCTGTTGCGATTAAAATCTCACACAGTGATTTTATTCTAACCAGATAAATACACCTTAGAACACAGAGCCGCAGTTCCCCCACGTCGGCTATCGGGATTAAGTGCCTCGTTCAAGGACACAACGCAGTAACCGCTAGTGAGGGCCGAACCGTCGCCCCTACTATTTATTTATTTATTTATTGGGGTTTAAGGTCACATACTTATGCACAATTGCTAATCGTAACCGTGACAGTTTTACGGGTGGAGGAAGCCGGAGTACCCGGAGAGAACCACAGAGCATCGACGAGCAACTGCCAGCACGTCAACATTCTTACTCTGTTCAAGCACCGCTCAAGCAAGGTTACAGCGGAGGACATGTGCTCCATCGACGTGCAGTACGCCTTAATACACGGCGTAATCGTGTCCCAATGCAGACAACCGAGATAAAGTGCCTTGCCCAAGGACACAGCGCGGGTTGTCCCGGACGGGGATCGAACTCGGGACCTCTAGCATAGAAGTCCAACAGTCTACCACTGAACCACCGTGCTCCCTCGTCGCCCTTACAAGTGACTTGGTAAAGGGCACCAACCCAGGTCACCTCGCGCTGTCTTCTAAAAATGTTGATTCTGGACGGAATGTTTTGCAGATATGGTTGCAAAATACTGCAGTACGCCATAAAATCAGAAATATTTATGCCAGCTTATCATGCTTGCTCAATATAGAGACATATTATGTTAAACAATCTAACAATAAAACTGAAACGAGAAGTAATAATGAATTCCGCATATTAGTGGATCTAGTATATCTGGAGTTCCAGTTTCTTTTGTTTCCCATGTCAGCTGAATATTCCTGAGAATTGAATCCATCATTAATTGTGCCGAGAACTGCCCCAAGTTATACGCGCGCACGCGCTCCAAATAATCAACTCTTTATCTTTTCGAAAAGACATTTCAGAAAAGTGTCAAAGGTTCGTGCATTACTGTAAAGGATAAACAACTGCGAATCAGCGTGTTCATATATTACCTTAAATAAAGGACGAATGCAGTAAAACCTCTCCACAAGAGGCAGGCGGTTACTCGCGGGCATCTGCCTCTCCCAAATTTATATTTATACTTTCGGAAAACACAAATATGCCACCACAAACATTGAATTCAGCATTTCACAACAGTATTAAGTTATACTAAACCACAGTTTCTTATAAAGTAATTACTTCATGCTCCGTGGAAAACATAAATAAACAGAGACAAAGTTCAGCTAATGGACCGCTGGGCTTATCCCTGACGTTCATTACTAGAAACATTGATTTTGCTTTTTCAACGCTTTCAGTTTTTATCTCAGTACAAGATCACTCTGTGGGTGTTTTTTGCGGTAATTGACCCTTCGCGTGCTGTGGACCGCGAAACTGAATTGAATATTATCCCACGAATAGGGTCAAAAGACGCTTAGGAAATAAACAGCATACATTTCTTTAACCCCTTACCCAACGTAGCGGCCATAACGGCCAGCGCTATTCACAAGACCCTCCATTCAGTGTGCATTATTTTTTTCATTTTTTATCTCAAAAAACATAACTTATGATCCTCATTGGAATGAGCACGTTGAGCCCGTTCCAATGAGGGACCATAAGCATTGTTTTTAACGCAAAAAATAAAAAAAGGTTATTCAAGAATTTTGTTTTCCAGTGTCGTCTGCCTTTCGTGCTAGGTGAAGGGGTAACCCTTTCACACGGTTATGTATAAAGTTTTTCAAAAAAAACAATATTAGTATGAAATGACGGATGACGTAATACACAACATATTGACAAGGAGGAGAAGCAGTAATTTAATCCACAGCCGTCCCTATTGCTGTAATTACTTTCTTTGGGAAGGTGCTATTCAGAAGCTCAGCGTTGAAAGCGTTAATTGGTCCTATGATTGTCTTTATGAGATAGTATTTTTACATATTTATTTCTGAAAAACTACACGAACAAAGAACATGACTGGCAGGGATAACGTTACCGCTTTTTATGGCACCATTTTCCATGTGTCCTGCCCGCCCAAACTGTATTCAAGGGAAGCCACCCCAAAGTTATTAACTTCATTACCCACTCTCCCATTTGTTATGCAAAAGTCTGGACGCAAGTTGATTGTTTTCCCTGCTCTACACCGTGGCGGAATAAAATAATCTCGCTACGTTCAAATGGTGGCGGGTTTAGACTGTGTCATCAGTGTCACGTGACATGTCAAAAAGAATCCCAAACTGGACTCTACTTTTTGTGAAAAGGCTACACATAAGAATAGATTTTCCTTTCTAGACTCGACCAACGTGATATGCCTGTTTCAATATAAGTTAAATTCCGAATCCAATGACATTTCACAGTTGAAATATTATTTTTAACTTCAAATTCCATAGAAGTTGCGGCATCCTATCGTACAGCCAGTAGTATTGATAGGTGATGGGTGGTGGGGGGGGGGGGGGGTGGGGGGGATTCGCAATAATTTTCCAGTCGGGACATTTTCGTCTGGATAGGAGAATTAGATATCGATTTGCCATTTCTAGTAATCATGTATTTTCTTACTAGACTGTTGATCCGATACTGGGACGGGACTTATGTCATACACCCCGCCGGTCATACAAACTGGATGCCTGTAGTACCCGAATCGGGAAGTTCGGGGCCCGATACGACCAAAGAGGAGTACAGTATGTGTTGGCAGTGCATCAGAACTTTCTCCAATCACTCTGTTTTTCTCTACTTTAACCATGAATTTAACCAATTGTATCTTGTTTGACAGAGCTTACCGAGCTCGGGCAAACAAAGTATTTTTGATTAAATATCAAACTAGACTATGGGACATATTTGCTGCTGTAATCTTTGCCATTTTGACATCAGAGGGTTAAATAAATAAGAGGCTACGTCACGACAACCCCATGTGTATTTTATTTATCCACAAATTTTTTTATTTATTTATTTATTTATTTATTTATTTATTTATTTATTTATTTATTTATTTATTGGTGTTTAAGGTCACATATTTCTGCACAATGGCTAATCATGGCCACGACAGTTTTACAGGTGGAGGAAGCCGGGGTACCCGGAGAGAACCACCAAGCAACGGCGAGCTAATGTCAGCGCCCCAACATACTAACTCCACACAAGCAGGGTTAGCATTGGTTGAAGACAAGGGCACCCTCGACGTGCAATGGGGCTTAAGTTATCTACAAATAAATTTTCGAGAATTAATTCTTTTGAACTATAGTCCCATTGACTAATAATATTCCAACTACATCACCAAGTCATGTCTTAAATTACAAAGTTGGAATTTATTACCAGTCGGGGCTTGAATCATGACCGTCGGAATAAATAGTTTCATCCCACCTCTACGTCTCCAATCTGTCATCTTCGCGACACCCACGGGTACAGCGCATAAAGAGAGATGGGTTACGATAATGGCTAATTGGCATCAGCTGGATCACCGTATGTCCTTCAGGCTTTTTCTGGTTTCTCACAAACCTCTCTGTTCGATGGTTTCAATGACACGATCACGTGCGTCACCCAGATACGCCCCCGGAAAACTGATTATATCTTCATCGAACCACTTGCATTTCTCACTATAACCTCTTCCCCCTTTAACCCTTTACCTAACGTAACGGCCAAAACCGACCAGCGCTATTCTCAAAAATCGCCAATTAATTTTCATTATTTTTTTCATTTTTTGTCTCAAAAACATAGGTTATGACCCCTCGTTGGAACGAGCTCGTCGAGCTCGTTCCAACGAGGGGTCATAACCTATGTTTTTGAGACAAAAAATGAAAAAAAAAATAGTTATTCAAGAATTATTTTTGCAAGTGTCGTCTGCTTTTCAGGTTAGGTAAAGAGTTAACACGCCTTGACATGAGACAAAATTGATCATATACAGTCACTGAGGGTCGAAAGGGGCTTGCCCCAAAACGTCCCTGCGCGCCTTCGGCGCGCGAAACCATTCCGTCCGGGATCATTTCTCACTCCACATACAATTTTCAGGGCAATAAGTCATGCTTTGATGGTCATTGTTTTTCGTGACACTTCGCTTTTTCAACCAGCTGAAAAGAATGAATATATTTGAGCACCTTGGCGATGTCCAATTCGAGGGATAGACTGGTTCCAGGCCATACAGCGTCGCATTTCTTACAGAATTAGACTGGTGGCTTGGGAGCTTTGCTTCGGATCCGAAGAGAGAGACATTAGGGCCCTGCGGGTCTCAAATTTCGAAGTCGATTCAAATTTCGGATCGAATCAGGAATGGGATTTCATGTTGTAGATATTGCACCTTCTTATAACTGTGGGATATAACAAATATTGTCAGTCTACACTCAGGTATTGTATTGAAAGTCGACCCGTCTGTTTAAGCAATCAAAAATGCGGAATACTCTAGAAATATAGAAGCAAAATAGTTTCGGATGCGGAACCTCCTTGGGGTCTTCTTCTATCATCATGGGCTAATACTAAATACTATAAAATTTTACAGTTGTTTTTTCTAGAATTGTATTTTCTAGTGATGATTTAAATGGGTTGAAATGTACTATTAGAATTTTCAAAGATGTGGCAATTTGCCAGTTGGCAAATTGCCATACCTTTTAAAATGCTAATGATTCATTTTAGTCAGTTATATTAATAGGTAGAAAATACAATTTTAGAAAATACAATTGTAAACGTTTTATAGTATTGGCTCAAGGTCTCCTGCATAGAGGACCTGCTGATGGAAGAAGAATTCAAGAAGAGACACATTAGGATTTTGAGAATATCTTGACGATTAAAAGCTTTCCGAATCGAATCATCGGATTTCGAACCAAACCTAATTCCGCAGCCCTCTAAGATGCATAAGAGAGATATTAGAATCCAAAATCACGAACAAACATGAAACTCTTCGGCAAACAAAGGAGATACATAGAGTAATCGCCTGACTGGACTGGTTACGTGAAATAATTCATGAGATGTGAGGGACGTTCTTCAAACACGAGTGCGAGAATGCGCACGAGTGTTTCACATTATAGTCCCTCGCTTCGAATGAATTATTTCACGTAACCAGTTGAGTCAAGCGATTACTCTGTTTATTACTTTTCATTATTAACGATAATTATATTATTCAACCCTTTACCTAACGAAACGGCAGCGCTATTCTCAAAAATCGCCATTTAATTTTCATTATTTTTTCATTTTTGTCCCTAAAACATAGGTTATGACCCCTCATTGGAACGAACTCGTCGAGCTCGTTCCAACAGGGGGGGGGGGGGGGGAGGGGTCATAACCTATAAAAAAAAATTAAAATAATAGTTATTCACGAATTTTTTTTGCAAGTGTCGTCTGCGTTTCATGTTACAAACAAAAACCAATGAAGTCCCCATTATACCCACGGCAAAGCGTCTTCGTTTGCGCGCACGGATACATATTGACTGCATAATTCACTTGAGAAGTTATCGTTTATAATCAAACCAGGAAATCCCAGTAAATCACACTTTGGAAAGTAATAAACAAGCGTTAACAGCAGTTAACAGAACAAAAATCGAAAAGGTCAAAGACTGTTTGGAGAGACCGAGCCACGAAAGTTGAACAGAACGAAAAACCAAAACTGATCTCTGACGCACTGTATAACTAGAATAGCACATTCAGTCACTTGAGAGAGAGAATAAAAACATCCTTTCAAATATTTTGCAATTTATTTGTCTGGCATTGTCATGAAACAAACAACAGTAAAAATATATCTGTGCACTTAAAATGGAATGCAAAATAATTTTCCTTCGTTTTTTTGTCTTGGTGCAAAAGTGCAACACTACGGGAGTACCTTGTACTTAAAAAATGCGCCCACTTTTATTAAGAGACTTGATACGAATGTCTACCAGTGTAACAGTTTATCCCCCCCCCCCCACTGATTCCCCCACCCCCAGAGATAACCTAGTTTATCCACTCTGATTATCTTCCCCACTTGGATTTTTTTTAACAAACTTACCTACTTGAAGGTTAGTTTACTTTTGCCATTCAGTGCAATTTTGTGATTCAAAAAATGTATTGATGGTGACTGTGACACATGCCTCTTCTTCAGAAATTTTTATTCCATTTATCCTTATCCTTTCACACAATAGTGTCTTTGGGAAATAACTTATACTTTTAAAAACTAGAAAATGCTTATTATACAATATGGATTTTAAAGTGTGTTTGTGTGTGTGTCTGGGGGAGGGGGGGGGGGGCTAGTTTATCATATCATCCCTCCACCCTGGCCTGATTATATTCCTCCACTTGGATTTCTTTTTACCTCATTACCTACTTGAGGGTAGTTTGCTTTTGTCATTCAGGACCATTTTGTGATTCAAAAATGTTATGATGGTGACTGTGGCCCGTCCCTCTTCTGCAGATTTTTTTCTCATATTTCCTCATCCTTTCACACAATAGTATCTATGGCAGTTAACTCAGGGGCGGAGGAACGATTTTCAAAGTGTGTGTGTGTGTGGGGGGGGGGGGGGGGGGGGGCTGGTTCGGGCGATGGATGGATGTCGGTATGAAAATTTTAAATTCCAGGGTCCCAAAACCCCCATTTCCGTGCATCTGAGTGGATATTTTGAGATTTTTCAGGAGATGTATTTGAAAGATTTCACACTTTAAGAGCTGTTAAAAAATGTCGGTAAAGCATACAGGTGAGGTCTATGTATCTGTTTTGGTCGTAACGACCAAAGCTGATAAATAGACCTCACCTGTATGCTTTACCAGACGTTTACAGCAATTATACTGTCTGGGGATTATCTTGTCTGGGGATGGATTTGGTACTTGTATGTCTGTAAGATTACGATCTACTTCAGTTAACCGATTTATTAACAGACTGTATACATTTTAGCGTTTGCTGCCATTTACTGCAAAAAATGATCCGAAATCCATCGAAACTGAACCAGTACGAGAGAAACATTTTTTATACATGTACTGATTTTCAGGGGAGGGGGAGATAACCTAGTTTATCTCACCTCCACCTAAAATGTCTTTAGTAAATAATGCTGGCATACCAGTACCAAGCAATATCTTCCGAGTTTTCTAATCTGCAAAAAGTTGATTCTTTTAAAATCACAGAGAGGTACAAACTTAAATCCATAAAAAAATCTGTGGTTAAATGGAAAGCACCAAACAATTTGGGTGGGGGATAATCAGGGTGGGGGAGATAAACTAGGTTATCTCCCCCAAGTGTGGGGGGATAATCTTGCTTATCTCTCCCTGGGGAAAGCTAATCAGGGGAGAGATACAGGGACGTGGCTAGAGGTTTCTGGTTGGGGGTGTAGGGTAGTGAATTTCCAACTAGAGAAGGGACCTGGAGGGGTACCACCCCGCCCCCCCTCCCTAGTTGGAAATTCACTACCGAGAAAACTTTTGAAAATGAAGCCATGAAAGGGGGCATAAAATTGATTCTAGTAACTGAAATGGGAACACAGTTTTGATAGAATTATCAGGTTATTATCATTCGGTATTTTTCTGGGAACTGAAGATGTGCTAAACAAATGTCCAAGCTGAGAACTTTGAGCAATTTACACTGTCCTAACATTAAATCATATCTTATACAGGAATGATCAGTTTTCGATGTTTCATCATTTTGTAACTGTGAATGATGGAATTAACTCAGGATAACGATTTTACATGGTGTGATTTACTTGAAGTGCATTTCAAGGATTTTTTTAATGACGATAAGTAAACTTACTATTGAAATCTCGCACCGATTGACATCATGCATACTTATGAAGCTCGTTATTGCGTACACTGTAGTTGTAAATAGTAACAGTTTTTTTTGCCAGTTTGCCAGAGTTTTTGCCAATTTGAAACCGAGTTGGAATTTTGGGAAGTAAAGGATACATCGGCATCACCAAAGAAGCTCTAAAATCCAGATAGATGGAATTTCCAGCTTCTCGTGACTTGGCCTCCGAATTTCCAACTATAGTAAATTTTTGCCAGGATTGGGGTCGCCACGTCCCTGGAGAGATACCTTGGGACAGCAAGGTACATCCCTGGAGAGATACCGTGGGACACTAGAAGCGTGGTGCTAGCTGTATCACTCAGAGATACAGACAGAGTACATAATTATTGCTTGATAAATGAGATATGTTGACTGAAGAACGGTAGTTTAGTTTTTGTATATAAATATTTTGCACTTGACGGAAAATTGAAAGGTTAATGTTGATCTTATAATTCATCGCTCAATTATTTCTGTAATTGTAGTGAATATGAATATACGGCGATATAATTGCACTCTTTTTCTCAGAAAACACAATAATTTCAGTTGATAAATTCATAAAACAAGCGCTAATGATATTTGATCAGATATTCAAGAAAATAATTACGGGCATTGCTGTTTTGTGTATGAATGCACCCGCATTGTGGAATTATAGCACTAGCATTATTCATCACATAATGTCAACGGTCTTTATTGTTATTTAACCCAATACGTCCAAGTAGACGAGCAAAAGGACAGATAATATAAAACAAAAACTCTACTATTGTATTTTCCAGAACTGAATTCGTCCCCTGATTTCCTTTGTGTTCTATGTGCCAGTGGCCACATAGAACACATTGGAACACAGTGGACGAATTGTATCTTCTTTTTTAATAATAATAATAATAATAATAATAATAATAATAATAATAATAATAATAATAATAATAATAATAATAATAATAATAATTGAAATTGCATAGTGAATAAGAAACATTCTATGGCGCTGTGCTGTCGCCATCAGTCTCATATTAGACTATGTCGAAAGCTCTCTTTAAAAGATGAGTTTGTATGTTTTCTTTGGAAGTTTTGAGTGTCTTGAAAGACTTTTCATCTTCTTGCAGAGAATTCCAGAGAGAAGGCTCAGTACAGCCAAATGATCCATCGACAAAAGTAACATGTCTGTGAAAAAGTACCTTGAGTTGACAT
This sequence comes from Pictodentalium vernedei, assembly GCA_031216915.1. NCBI lineage: Eukaryota > Metazoa > Mollusca > Scaphopoda > Dentaliida > Dentaliidae > Pictodentalium > Pictodentalium vernedei. The sequence goes on from CM062292.1 coordinate 102,767,673, forward strand.
TTGTCACTAGACAAAGGGACGAAAGAGCTTGGTGTATATTGAATCAATTCCGCAAAGTAAGAGAGAGCTGGGTTATTCAAACATTTCCTGACCAAGGACAATATCTTAAATTCAATTCTTTCTAATACGGGAGAAAGTGCAGTTCTTGAAGAGCATCTAATTTGCTGGGAACTTTGCTTCTGCCCAAAACTATCTTAGCGGTAAAATTCTGAATTCTTTGGAAAGGTCGAAGTCGACATTTTGGTAAATTTATAAAAAAGACTATTTCCACAATCCATGTGACAAACCTAAAGTGTGGTGGTCATTTTTTATATGCGTAGCGACAGAGATATGGTGTGAGTTTCTAACGTCTGAACATAGCACCCGTCGCTGCCCTAGCTTTGAGAGAGACACGATGCTGAAATGTCAGACTGTCCTCAATGTGAGGACCAAGGGGCTTGATTTTATCTGATCTTTCAATCAGGACCCCGTAAACATTGATTGATTCTATGGCACATTCCGGGTGAAGCTTGTTATTCCTAAACATTATAAACTGAGTTTTTGACTCATTCATTTTCAATCTGTTCCACAAAATCCAATTTTTAACATCAGTTAAAGTAGAAGAAATTTCTTTGACAATGAACGAATGATTCACGTCTCGAAAGACAATTTACCAGTATGTAAATATCCACGTCCTTTGACACGCTAATGAGCAATTCAGTGATCTAATTCACAGGTAGAAATTATAATTCTGGACAATAGGGTTGTTAAAGTTTAGTGACCCCTAATTATGGCTTTATTTAATAATATGAATTTGCATCCTGTAAGTTTTAAGGGATTTTTTACTCTTGAAAATTCAGAAGGACATATTATTGGAACAAGTGCAATGTGACCGTCCAGTGGGGTGGGATTAGCCTATCGTGACGAAGATAGAAGATGGACAAGAGGCAGGTTTCCTCCTCCCCAACAAAACATTTTGGTTGAAATTTCGAGGTCTATTGATTGTTCTAGTTACAGGAAGGCCTATTCACGCTACAAGGTATTGCCAATTTTGTTAATAAGTCAACGAGGGGAGATGTTTGTTTGATTGCTGGAGTTTAACGACACTTTCAACGACAAGGGCCACATCGCATTGGAACAGTTTTATGGGTGGTAGAAGCCGGTGTACCCGGAAAGAATCAACGTACAACGGCAAGTAACTGTCAGGTTCTTCAACTAACCCGACACAAGCAGAGTTAGCAGCGGTTGAAAGCAAGTGCCCCATCGAAGTGCAGGAGCCCAAACTATAAAACTTTTAAAATTGTATTTTCTGGAACTGTATTTTCTACCTATTAATATCACTAACTAAAATAAATCATTAGGATTTTAAAAGATATGGCAATTTGTCAAGTGGCAAACTGCCAGATATTTGAAACTACTAATGGTTCATTTTAACCTATTTACAGTTATAATTAGAAAATACAAGTCTAGAAAATACAATTGTATAAAAGTTTTATAGTGCTCATCCCAGTTCGTCTTAGTACTGCGGACACGAAACAGAGAGCATACCATTTCTGATCTCACAGTTCAACAAAGCGCCACCGTGTGCTAACGTGGGCAGACGGGATTAAGTACCTTGCCCAAGGACACTGCACAGATGGCACGAGTCAAGATAGAGCCGTCCACCTTTCGGTTTAAATCCAATGCATTAACCAATAAGTCACCGCGATCCCAGGTGTTATAATATTTGCCCTCATCATTGCTCTATACATACACGAACTTACAAGATGAAAGTTTTAAGGGATTTTTTTCCTGAAAATTCTCAATGACAGTTTTTGGAACGAGTTCAACTTACCCTTTCCAGTGAGGTGGCATAATCGTTTTGTGAAATAGAGAGAAGAGGACACGAGGCAGGTCCGCTTCCTAGTCCAGTATTTTGTCAGTTGGTTTGATATGGTTACAGGAAGTCATTTCTCGCTAAAAGTTGCTGCCAATACTGACAACAAGTCAATGAAAGTAGGATACCCGCTGCTAATATGTGAAGGGGGTGGTTGTCGAGGCAATACTGTTTCACACAGATAAAATATCGATGCATAGTATCGCTGATTTGTGTTTAAGGTTTCATTGAAGCTCTCCAATAGAAAGGCAAACATGACGTTGTTATTTATCACAATTCTTAAGCTGCAGATTGAGATGAAAGCGAATACAAAGTAAAATCCGATTTGACAAATATTTCGACCCATGTTTGGGAAACTTAGAAATAGTGTTATTGTGACATCAGTGTTTAGGAGGTTAGGAAACGATTAGGCCATTTTCACCGCGTAGGTGCGGAACATAGACCATACTATTTCTGATATCAAATTGTGGATGCGGAACAGAGAGCAGATTATTTTTGATCTCACAGTGTGGATACGGAACAGAAAACATACTATTTGTGATCTAACAGTGTGGTTACGAAACAGACAATATACTATTTGTTCTGTGGTCGCAGAACATAGACACCTTTTCTGATATCATAGTTCGGGTGCGGAACAGAGAGCACACTATGTCTGATCTCACAGTGTGGATACTATGTGTGATCTTACACTGTGGATGCGGAACAGAGAGTATACTATTTCTGATCTCACAGTACCAATGCGGAACAGAGAGCATACTAATTCTGATCTCACAGTGTGGATGCGGAACGGAGAGCATACTAGGTTTGATTTCACAGTGTGGATGCGGAACAGAGAGCATACTATTTCTGATTTCACAGTGTGCATGAGAAACAGAGAGTATACTATTTCTGATCCCACAGTGCGGATGCGGAACAGAGAGCATACTAGGTCTGATCTCACAGTGTGGGTGAGGAACAGAGAGTATACTTTTTCTGATCTCACAGTGCGGATGCGGAACAGAGAGCATACTATGTCTGATCTCATAGTGTGGATACGGAACAGAGTGCGTGCTATGTGTGATCTCACAATGTGGATGCGGAATACAGAGTATACGTTTTCTAATCTCACAGTGCGAATGCGGAACAGAGAGCATATTATTTCTGATCCCACAATGCGGAGGTGGAACAGAGAGTATACTATTTCTGATTTCACAGTGCGGATGCGAAACAGAGAGCATACTATTTCTGACCTCACAGTTCGGATGAGGAATAGGGAGCATACTATTGCTGATCTCACACAGGGGAGCGGAACCGAGAGTATACTATTTTTGATATCAGAGTGCGGATGTGGAATAGAGAGCATACTATTTCGTAGCTCACAAAGCGGATGCGGAACAGAAAGTATACTACATCTGATCTCAAAGTGCGGTTGCGGAACAGAGAACATACTATTTCTGATCTCAAAATGCGTATGCGGAACAGAAAAAGTATACCATTTCTGGTCTCACGGTGCGGACGCGGAAGAGAAAGCATACTGTTTCTGATCTCAAAGAGCAGATAGGGAAGAGGGAGCATATTATTTCCGATCTCACAGTGGGGATGCGGAACAGAGAGCATATTATTTCTGATCCCACAATGCGGAGGTGGAACAGAGAGTATACTGTTTCTGACCTCACAGTGTGGATGCGAAACAGAGAGGATACTATTTCTGACCTCACAGTTCGGATGAGGAACAGACAGCATACTATTGCTGATCTCACACGGGGAAGCGGAACCGAGAGTATACTATTTTTGATATCAAAGTGCGGATGTGGAATAGAGAGCATACTATTTCGTAGCTCACAAAGCGGATGCAGAACAGAGAGCATACTGCTTCTGATCTCAAAGCGCGGTTGCGGAACAGAAAGCATACTATTTCTGATCTCAAAATGCGTATGCGGAACAGAGAGTATACCATTTCTGATCTCACAGTGCGGACGCGGAAGAGAAAGCATACTGTTTCTGATCTCAAAGTGCAGATGGGGAAGAGGAAGCATATTATTTCAGATCTCACAGTGCGGATGCGGAATAGAGAGCATACTATTTCAGATCTCACAGTGTGGATACGGAACAGAGTATACTTTTTCTGATCTCACAGTGCGGATGCGGAACAGAGAGTATACCATTTCTGATCTCACAGTGCGGATGCGGACCAGAGTGCGTGCTATGTCTGATCTCACAGTGCGGATGTGGAAGAGAAAGTATACTATTTCTGATCTCACAGTGCGGATGCGGAACAGAGAGCATTTTATTTCTGATCTCACAGTGCGGATGCGGAACACAGTATACTATTTCTGACCTCACAGAGCGGATGCGGAACAGAGAGTGTACCATTTCTAATCTCACAGTGTGGACGCGGAAGAGAAAACATACTATTTCTGATCCCAATGTGCAGATGAAGAAGAGGGGGCATATTATTTCCGATCTCACAGTGCGGATGCGAAACAGAGCACATACTATTTCTGATCTCATAAGTGTGGATACGGGACAGAGTATACTATTTCTAACCTCACAGGGCGGATGCGGAACAGAGAGCATATTATTCTTTACCTCACTAGGTCTGATATCACAGTATGGATGCGGAACAGAGAGTATACTATGTGTGATCTCACATTGTGGATGCGGAATATAGACTATACTGTTTCTGATCTCACAGTGCGGATCTGGAACAGAATATACTAATTCCGATCTCACCATGCGGATGCGGAACAGAAAGTATACTATTTCTGATCTCACAGTACGGATACAGAATAGAGTATACTAATTCTGATCTCACGGTGCGGATGCGGAACAGGGCGTGAACTATATCTGCTCTCACAGTGCGGATACGGAACAGAGTGTACTGTTTCTGATCTCACATTGGGAATGCGGAACAGAGGGCATTTTATTCCTGACGACATAGTGTGGATGCGGAACAGAGTATACTATTTCTGATCTCACAGTGCGGGTGCGGCGCAGTGAGCATATTATTCCTCATGTCACAGTGCGGATGTGGAACATAAAACACACTATGGAGCCATCAGCGTGTATTTTTTTCAAGTAGAGGGAAGCGTGAGGCCGAACATATCTTTGGGAATTGTATCCCTTCCTTTCCCCTAAAGGCACATTGCCCACCATTAATATATATCAGTATGCTGGTACCCTTGTATAATCGTGCCTCAAAGTTCGAAATGCTTGCTACGTCCCTGCCCGGCGTATTTTCTGCTTAACCCTTTGAACGCTAGTAGTATCTTCCATGCCAGTTCAATGGCAGCAATTGGGAGAGTCCATATTCATTATTTGGGGTGGACCAATCAATATTTTCAACGTGCAGCCTCGGGGCTGCACGTTGAAAATATTGATTGGTCTTCCTCACAAATTCACTGAACGGCCATCCTTTATAATGACTCTATGACGTATCATGTTCCTGGCCGGAAAAAAGACCACCCGCGTTCAAAGGGTTAAAACTGCACGTGTAGGTTTGTTTATCTAAATACTAATTTGCACGTCGCTTCCAAGACACAGATAATTGTTCGTTGTGGGAACGAGCGTGACAAGCTTATTCCATGAGTGACGGTGAGATATGTTTTGGAATTAAAGAATAAACTTTCAGAATATCTATTTTTTACAGAGTTTTTTTTTGGGGGGGGGGGGGGGGGAGGAGGGGGTGTTACTGATTTGTCATTCTTGTATGAGGGTTTTATTTGCGCATTTTGTGTCAGAGAAAATAATTGAAAAAAGGGTTATTCTATTTGTTAATGAAGACTGCCCGCAGCTTCCATGGCGTTAAAATGTCATAATAAACCCGATTTCATTTCCTGCTTTATAACGACTTGCCCGGAAACCCCGTCACTATAATTATTGTATACTTTACATGTTTGATTGGCCCTAATTGGAATTGTTTGCAAAGAGAAATTTTCGAATTTGACAACAAGCAGGGTAAACTCGTGTGAAATGTGACAACAGGCTGAAAAATGACGAGTTTCGAGGAGCCATTATCGATTTCTCATTAGATCTCTTCAATTATTCCATTCGATTGCGGGAAATTAGCATTGTTATTATCTTAATACTAGGCACGAATGGGCACGAACGATGTGCGCTCGGCTCAACATGAGTACTTTATTCTCGCCACTTATCTTTCTACCTGCGCGTGCTTTCAGCTTTATTTTTTGTCATCAAACTGAGACGCCGATGGCATTATCGAAGCATTAGCGCAATAAAATTAAAATTGTACCGTGTAAAAAATTGCCTCATCCCGAACTCACCACCAGTATTTTTTATGCCGGCTCACACTATTGTATATAAAACTATTGTAGATAAAACTGAATGATAATGTTATGATCACCAGGCGTGTTATAAAAAATCAGCTGTGAATGGCGGATCTCTAATGAGTCGCTATTTCATATCAGAACGTGACGAATTTCAGTTTCTTTTTATAGCGTAATCTGTAATGTAACCTTTTATAACCCAACGACTAAAACTGGCGGAGCCTGTTCATAAAAAGTGTCTGCCAACTTTTATGAATTTTTTTCAATATTTACCTCGAACACATAGTCTACGACCCCTCAGTGGCACGAGTTCGTCGAGATCGTTCCTAATGAGGGGCCATAAGCTGTTTTCGCATGACAACAACGAAAGTTTTTAGCTATTCAAGAAATGTCTTCTGCTTATGCCGTCTGCTCTTTGTATAAGACAAACAGTCAAAGAAAAATAAAGTAGAGAGTAATCGCTTGACTGGACTTGTTACGTGAAATAATTCATGAGAGGAGAGGGACGTTGTACAGACACGAGTGCGCGAATGCGCACGAATGTTTTACAATATTGTCCCTCGCCTCGAATGAATTATTCCACGTAACCAGGCCAGTCAAGCGATTACTCTGTTTATTACTTTTCGTTATTAACGATAATTATATTATTTAACCCTTTACCTAATGTAACGGTCAAAACCTGCCAGCACTATTCTCAAAAATTGCCAATTGTTTTGTCTCTGAAACATAGGTTATGACCCTTCATTGGAACGAGCTCATCGAGCTCGTTCCAATGAGGGGTCATAACCTATGTTTTTGAGACAAAAGATGAAAATAATAGTTATTCAAGAATTTTTTTCAAGTTGTCGTCTGCTTTTCATGTTAAAAGAACCAAATACAATGAAGTCCCCATTACACCACGGCAAAGTGTCTTCGTTTACGCGCATGGATACATGACCCAATTGTTGATTGCATAATTAACTTGTGAAGTTATCGTTTATAATCAGACCCGGATATCCCAGTTAATCACACTTTGGAAAGTAATAAAGAAGATTAATTTCATTTTATATCATGATTACCTATTCTACTCTATATAAAGCCAATGACATAAATTTTAGCTTTATACACCAACCGTAGAGAATACGCCAGCAATGGCATTTCAATAGTTAAAGTTTACACCTAGTGGAACTACATCCGAGCTGACCTTTGGTGACCTCGACCTGAATGCAAACTTGTCTAAATTTATCGCACGTCGCCTCGCGAAGACTGAAATGAAGGCGGCAATTATTTACTACGTTTTAAATGGGGTTACCTCAGAAGATATCAAATATTAACAAACATGCTTTGTCTCATGTTAATAAAGCATCCGTAACTCGAAATAGTATGTTATGTTATTAAAATGAAAAAGACCTAGGCATTTGCGCGTTTCTTTTTCCATTTCGTTTCGGCGGTAAACTTTACAGCGGAAGTACCGCCCACCGGAGCTCATGTAAACAAAAGCAGATTCGCACGCATGTAGGTCTGCTGCTCAGTAAAATCGAGAAAAAATAATAGTGACACTTAATAATCTGACGATCATGGTATAAATAAAATATACCTAAAGTAGCTTGGTGTACCAAATGTTCAACACTCGTGGGGAACATTTGGTACACCAAGCTACTATGGGTATATTCTATATCTACTTTCGAAACCAACTCACGCACAACGTTACCATGTCGATTCTGACGTCATCCCAGTTTTGTGAACGATATTGTCGGTAATGAGCTATTTGATGGTGATTTTGCGATAAATAATAATAAGGGAGTAATTACCTGGACTCGAATGCTGTTAACCTAATATTCACGACTCAAATCCCCTTAGCGTTTTATATAAACAAATAAACAAAAAATCTAAATAAATGAAAACAGAGACAGAAAAAAAACGCCATTAGAATTTTATTTTCAATAAGTTTATGACTTCTCAGTGGAACGAGATCAACGAGCTAGTTCCATTGAGGGGTTAGAGGCTATGGTTTTGTAGACAACGCTGATTTATTTCACAAAAACAGATTGATTCCCTTTTGTGTGGTCCAAAAAAGGTCGCTTATTTCGATTTGCCCAGTTTATTCTGAATTATTCTCTTTATGAAGAATACCCACATCCATGCCTGAGTAATACGGGCATGTTTGTTCTAATAATGATGACCGATTGCTTGCAAATAATATATAGGATAAATAGGTACTATGGCCAGGTAATCAGATTTAAACCATGAGTAGGATATGGGTTTTAAACACGAGGCTCTGCCGAGTGGTTACAATCCTTATTCTTCGAGTGGTTTAACGCTAATTTCCGGCCCTTGTACCTATTTGTTTCATTTATACCCTGTTCCTAATAAATAATCAACTTGATTGACAGATAGACATATCGTCAAAGTTGATTGAATTTACCGTGCTTTTTCAGTCAAATTATTGTTAACAATTCTTAAATTCTATTTTAAATATTTGATTGTAGGTATTTTAAAATTAACGTAGTAGATAGCACCGCAAAACGTCGTTTGTTTGAATGAAACATCGTGAAGTGTGAATGTATCGAAGTCGACAAATTGGGTCATGTCAAAGGTCAAGTTGGATGTACTTCCTGCTGTTGGTGTGATACATTTTTAACCGCAGAAGTTTTATACCTGTGGTGGGGTTAAAAGCTAAAATTTAAGATACGGGTTTTTCACAGGTAGTAACATAGGTGACATGGTAAAAATGATGATTAACCCTATAATAAACTTAATCAGACCGACATTATATATTGTTTATCGATATTTTGTAACCAAATTTCAACCCCGTAAACAAAAAGATTTAAAAAGCTGTAATATAATCAGAAAACTTCTGTTCACTGTGTTGCCCGTGATTTTGATACAACCAAATGAATAAAGGCTGAACGTCTTTTCCGTTATTTGGAGTACATCGATTTGTTAGTTGTGTATAAATTGCGTGTATATGTTTTCTATGACAGAATAACTTATTTTGCACACCAGTAGTTGGTTATTAGAATTCATAATGTATGATGTTTGTCGTTTTAGTGAGTCCGAAAGAACGGTTATCACTTCGGTGCAAAGAGAAGCTGTTTCATTTTTTATATTCTTTGTTGTGGACGTGACAATCGTTACATATTCCCAGTTCCTTAATCGATATTCGTTATCAACCGACAAAATCGGTTGATAACAAATGTCAAATGAGAAACTAGTAACAAGTAATGGTTGTTACGTCAGTTTTTGTATTCTATTTTTATTTTACATTTTGAGGGAAAGCATGTATGTATGTGTTTAAGGTAGAAAAACAGTTATTATTAACTTCCAAATCATTGTAGAGATAAAACTATCCAGTAAATGTGGTGATCTATCAGTATTTTCAACTAACAACAATATATTTTTAACAATCGACTAAATTTTATCAATATTCTTGTCCGGCATCTGAACTTGATGCTAATATTTTTTGTCGAGAGGAGGTATCCATCAAATGACAAAAATGTCATCTAAATATCTGAGATGCACGAGAGGAGGCTTTGCACATTTGCTTAAGATATTTTCTCCCCGTTCTGAACCGTAAATGCTTGCAAAATTAGTAGGCCATGCGGAGCTTCGAGATTCGATTCGATTTCGAATCTTAAGTAAATATTCGGTTCTATTCGAAATCGGCTGCCCGATTCGTTTCATCACGAATCGTTTTCATATGAAAATAACTTGGTATCAGGCATCTTCATCGTCTCACAAGACGTACAGTTCAAATGGAAATCGTACACAAATAAAAGACTTAGTGTAACTTCCGATACATTAACATAAATAACATTTTCACTCATGCCACCAACCATTCTAATTCCAGTATCACTAGAATCTACCACTGTTAAATGCAAATTTAAGGTTTCTTTCTAAGCAATGTCGACGATGGACTATATTCCTTACAGGGTAATATTCCAACTACATCATCAAGGCATGCCTTCGACGAAGGCATGTCTTGATGATGAAGTTGGATTATTTTATCAGTCGGGACTTGAGACATCACGGTAAAGGTGTAGAATAGGGGACTTTTCGTTTTTTTAAAAAAATAACGCTTTTTTTGCTATTTTTCTCTGTTTTTTTTTAAAGTAAACTATATTTTGAACAAAATGACACAAAATCACATACTTTTATCGTTTTTTTTTCAACAAATATTAACGATTTTATTGTGACAGCGCCGTCGAACTCACTGCAATCGCTCCGTGCCATTATCGCTATCATAGAGGGAGAGCTTAGTAAGTGAAATGTCGGTTGACAAACCCCGCCCCCTCACTAAACTGACCCTAGATCAAATGTTAGGGTCAGTCTAGTGTGGGCAGGGGTTAGCTTACCGATTAGCCCACCCTGGTCCTAACTGAACTGACCTTAAATCGAGGAACACGCACACAAGCGAAGCGCACCTGCTAACATGCACACAAGCGAAGCGCATCTGCTCTCATTTAGAATGATTTCTCCCCTGTGACGTCACTCGTAACAACGAATGAAAACAACAGATGCTGCGAAATTTTCAGCGGTTGAAAGAAATGGCAATTGAGAAACTCGCAATTCAACGGGATTTAAAATCTATTTTCTGACATGTTAAAACATGATAGAGGTACCTAATTTTGTGTCATTTTATTCAAAATATAGTTTACTTTAAGAAAACAGAGATAAAATAGCGAGAAAATCGTTATTTAAAAAAAAACACGAAAAGTCCCCTATTCTACACCTTTACCGACATCACACCTTCAAGAAGCCACTTATTCGATTCAAGGTTCAATTCGATTTCGAATAATCGACATGATTCGATTCGAGATTCGATTCGAATCGAAAATGTGTGATTCGCAGGGTCCTAAAAATTAGGACTCAATCTTTTCCCCATTGGATAACTCATCATTTGTAAATAATTTTATCCAGTGAATTGGTAGTCATCACATTTTAAGCTCGGCTGTAAAAGATCCAAAATATGTTAATCAGGGCATTTTACATCAGGATAGTTTTCGAATGCATTCTTTTATTGATTTGACTCCTTGGTTAAAATCAATATTGGTAGTGAATATGAAGGCCCAAGTGGGCTCATATTCACTCAACCCAGTTGACTTGGGCTGATTTTTAACGCAACTGCGTTTACAGTGTGTAGCCAGTAGAATATTTGAATAAATGTATGTCGCGGTGGACAGCTGGGTGTGTGAAGAAATGTTAAGTACGCGATGAGAACCATCGAACAGCGACAGGCAGATGTCAGACATTTTAACGATAAAACCAGGTTCAGATGTCAGACATTTTAACGATAAAACCAGGTTCAGACGGGTTTGAGTCAGGGCTACAATGTTTGAAGGTACAATGTTTCAGCGCACTCCTTTTTGAACAGTTAATCATTGAGATAATTATCTTGCTCAAAGACACAACGCAAGTATTGCGAGTCTGGAGCAAGTCCAGAACCTTTCGATCAAAAGACCTACTCATTTACCAGTGATATATCTTTATATATAGGGCCAAAGTGTTTGTGTTTATTTGTTACATTGGTCTTCTCCGAAGACGGATATCGTCCACTAAGTGAAACAAGGCGCGTTGTAGGTGGCCCCCTTGTTTCCCTCAAGCAACGATATGTAAAACTGCTCCGATTTCGATGGAATGTAAAATTAGCAGTCTGTCGACTTTGAAAATGGATGGCGCACTGTTATATTGCTCGCTACCAGTTGAAGTGAAGCGCGCTATTGTGGAGTCCCGGCATCGGGAAACGTTTTCAAGAAAAACATCAACGAACAAGTGTTCATCCATCCCGGTCACGCCACTGGTGCACAGTAAGTAGGGACTCAAAAAATATTACCTGATTTTTCGAATAAGCTTTTCGCAGCATAATCAAGTTTATTTGAGTTCAGTATAATACATGAAATGAAACTTGAAGTTTGTTGAATTATGTTGTTTATGTACCAATTTCCGGAAAGTGAATTTAGATTAATTTGAAGTCTTGGACTGCTACAGCTTATGATTTATGGTGTATTTTTTACATTTTCGTGCACGCATAGTATTGTAACAGGAGGAGAGATAAGTGCGGGAGCCTGGGTTCGAACCCTCGACCTCTAGCACACAAAGCGACCGATTTACCACGAGACTAAGAGATCCTGACCAACCAGGCTGGTTGGTAAATGACCTTTATACCTCGACCGCTACACTACTCTCCCCTTCTTTTGAGATTCACCACATGTGAATCTCACCCAAGTTCCTCTTCGGAGCGGTCGAAACACCCGCAGTGCCACCTACTGCTGAGGATCCCGGACGAGCCCCCAAATGTAACAGGAGGAGAGATAAGCGCGGGAGCCGGGGTTCGAACCGTCGACCTCTAGCACACAAAGCGACCGATTTACCACGAGACTAAGAGATCCGGACTAACCAGGCTGGTTGTTAAATGGCCTTTATACCTCGACCGCTACAGTATTATTTGTCCTATTTTCCACGAATAGATTTTTAACCCTTTTCAGAAAATGCGTGACATCAAATGTTTTTTGAATAAAAATTACAATAAACCATATCATGTGACCCCTTCATTGGAACGAGCTCATCGAGCTCGTTCCAATGAAGGGGGGTCACATGATATGGTTTTGTTGATTTTTTAAAATTTTCTTCTACTGCACATCTTGTATATTATACGGCGGGTGCAACCAATTGGTTTAGGTAAGAGTTAATCGCTCGCTTGGTTAATCAACTCGCAAAAAGTAAAAATTGCAGGTGCGATGGCGAGCAAAGAGCGACAGCTCGTCTAAAGTAGAAGGGCAGGAAATTAAACATCTGTCGTATATCACACTTTAATATGGATAATATTGGTACTGCAATCTACTCTTTGTGTTAGGAAAGGCGTTTAAAATAGATTTAAAAGATTATATAGATATCATTACAAGATTAGATTCATTTGACTCTATGGAATTCCTGAATGCTATAAGTGAGAATTGTTATCCCCCAAGAACTTACGCGTCTTCGTTAATTTAAGGGCGATATGTAAAGTTTAAGACACCTAAAGCAACGCGAAATTATTAAATCTGCAATTAAAAATATTTTATACAGACGGATTTTCATAAGATGCGACACTGCGGAGAGATAAAAACAGAGTTGCCAGAGAATAATGGAAAGTAAACACAACAGCGTGACATAATTCTGAATATAATGTTACTTTCACTGCTGTCCGAATGAATGGCTGGCACAAAAAAAACAAAAAAAAAAAACAACTGGGCATTATTTTAGCAATAACTGGGCATTATTAAATCAACAACTTTGCATTAGTTTAAATAAAGCACAGTTTTTCTCCAATAAAACCCACAACACACATTTCGGTAATGATAATCAAACTGCACGGACACGAGGGCTTCAAATAAAACAGATGTACACAAACTTCGCATTTATCTTTCCAAGAAAACAAATTACGAAGAATGTCGGACTTCATATTGCAATTGTACTGTATCGTAAATTTCCGTAAGTGGTCGGATACAGAGATCGGAATAACAGAGAGCTGCCGTTTTGAAAAAGTCTATAAATTCTCGCCATTTATGTAGTCTATTTAATAAGAACGGTCGATTTCATGCAAATGATGTTTGGAACATAAGAGTATTTTTACATAATGAAAATTACGGTTTTATCAAATGGTCAACGTATATTTTTCACATTTGTGTCTTATTTCCCCTTTAAGCCATGCAATGGGGCCACAGTGAGAACCCGGGGGATTTCAGTTTCACTTTTCTTTTGTGTTTGAAGAAGTTCTCTGTATCAGCTGGTTGTATGAAATATGATTAATCCTTTACCCAACACACAGGATACCAAAAATTATTATTTAACTCTTTGATACCTTTGTATGTTTTATGACGTACGAAATCAAACAGCACGTTAATACTTTGTAGTCATTTGTTATATTATTATTTTTTGATTTTTAAAGTTTTAACCTTAATTCCTATTTTCTCCCGAATAGTGCCCAGTGACAACGGCCGAGCCAAATGTTATCGCAGCTTAAAATACTAATATAATCCTACTGTCTAGACTTCTTATCTGATGGAGTGGGGGCGCGGTGGCTCAGTGCATGGTAGACTGCTGGACTTCTATGCTAGAGGTCCCGAGTTCGATCCCCGTCCGGGACGACCCGCGTTGTGTCCTTGGGCAAGGCACTTCATCCCGGTTGCCTACATGGGGGCACGATGACGCCGTGTACTAAGGCGTACTGCATGTCGATGGTGCACATGCCTTCAACCGCTGTAACCCTGCTTGAAAGGAGCTTGAACAGAGTTAGAATGTTGAGGAGCTGACAGTTGCTCGTCCATGATCGGTGGTTCTCTCCGGGTACTCCGGCTTCCTCCACCCGTAAAACTGCCACAGTCACGATTAGCCATTGTACCTATGTATGTGACTTTAAACACCAATAAATAAATAAATAACTAATGGAGTGCTAGAAGCCATTACCATGGCATTCAAAAATGAGGATAACAGAGCAAAAACCAACCTTTCCTTGCTTATATTTCATATTCATTCAAACACAAATAATATTTTGTTTATATAAATTTGTTTTATTACAAATTAATGGAGAGTGCCTGCGGGCACTCTCCGATAATGTGTAATAAAACAAGTTTTGAATAACAAATTCAGACCACGAAAAATAATCTAGCCCTCCAGTCACTAATGTGAAAAATTGCTTATTATTTGTACTTTCCCACGTTTGACGTCACATTTTGAAAAACGTTCAAGAAACTGAATTCCCAGTGACGTTTGAACGTTAGGATAATTAAAGTCTCAAAGGGTAAATTAATGGGTTTTTTAAAAAAAAAATCAAAAAATTTCAACAAAACCATATCCTGTGACCCCCCCCCCCTCCCTCATTGGAACGAGGTCGACGAGCTCGCTCCAGTTAGGGGTCACATGATATAGTTTTTCTTGAATATGTTTTTTTCAAAGGTTTAATATGTAAATTACGCGGGCGGATGCAGCCGATTCGTTAGGTAAATGGTTATGTACATAAATATTACACGATGAAGACGCCTTTAAGAAGAATGGCAAATATGAGTATGGGTGAAGATGGGTGTATGTGGACGGGAGGGTGAAGACGAGTTATATATGCTCTCACATGCCACACTATGTCGCCCAGTATTGTTGTGTTCCTTTCTGGTGACTCAAAGTTCATCGCGTTCTAGTGGATGTTTAATGCAGCCTGTTTGGAAGTGTCTTCCAACAATAAATCTATCGTGACATTTTTATATACTCAAAAATTGTGATAATGAGAGAAATAAATGTTCCTCTAAAAGGAATGGCCTGACGTGTCATTGATATATCGCGAACGTTTTGCTAAAATTATTTGTATGTTGATAAAAATAGGATTTTTAAACTTGTTTGTGCCTTAACTGGCTGGCGTACTGGCACAGTGAAGAAAGGTGAACTTTCTACTAAAACTCAACACAATGACACGGTTTCTCCAATAATGAATATTCAATTCAATGGGGCTTTTTTTAGAAAAAGCGCAAGACACAATGGCAATCATTCGGCTCAGAGACCACCGGTTGCGCCCGGTGGTCTATCAGCTGAAGATTGCTAATGTTAATACTAAGTGGGCCTTTTCCCATACAATGTACATATATGACGACTTTTTAACCAAAACACTTTGAGACTAACAATGCACAAAAATATTGTTGGCTAAATTTCTTTTTTCTTACAAAACATAGACTTTTTCATCAAATACATTCTAAATAGTAATAATAATAATAATAATAATAATAATAATAATAATAATAATAATAAATGAATGAATGAATGAATGAATGAAACCAACGGTAATTCTAGTATACTCCCTGCCATTTACGTGAAGTTTAGCAACGTAGACGAATGAAAACTCAGTCGCCAATTCCTTTCTTGAGCGAAAAAAGTTATGTCGTTGGTCAAGGTCGTACAGGTCTTAACCACATATTCTCTGATACGTACGGCAGCGTAGAACCGCCACACCATAGTATATTTCCAGGGATTCCTAATCTGTTTAAACAGATTACTAATCTGTTTTTAATGATTACTAATCTCTTTAAACAGATTACTAATCTGTTTTTTACAGATTAACTAATCTGTTTTTACAGATTACTAATCGTTTTTACAGATTACTAATCTATTTTTAACGATTAACTAATCTGTTTCTACAGATTACTAAACTAGTTAATCTGCAAAAACAGATTAGTAATCTGTAAAAACAGATTAGTAATCTGTAAATACAGATTACTTAATCTGTAAAAACAGATTAGTAATCTGTAAAAACAGATTAGTAATATGCAAAAACAGATGAGTAATCCCTGGAAGTATACTACGGTGTGGCGGTTCTATACGCAAGCCAAAAACGAAATTAATGTATCCCATCTTGTTGTTTTATATTTTCCCAGTTTTATACCGTTCAAGTAGAAGTTTAATACAATGTTTGGTATACTAAACATATTTTTAAAAAACTGATATACATCGAATTGCCTCGAAGTGGGAAATTCTGAGGAAATGAGAAAAACTCTCAAGCATAAGATTAATACAACGTTTGGTATACCAAATACATTTTAAAATACTGATATACATCGAACTGCCTCGAAGTGAGAAATTCTGAGGAAATGAGGAACACTCTGTGGCGTTAAAGCAACTTCAACTTACAGTCAGCAGCGATAAGGCGACATATTCCTCATTACTCCAAAGCAGATTTTCTAACTTAGTTGTGAAATTAATTTGAAAAGGAACATGAAGTATGCACGAGAACTTGAAAATAAAGATTAGTAAATGGGATAGAGATGCGGCCAATACCATAAAACTTTCACAATTGTATTTTCTAGAATTGTGTTTTCTAGTTATGGCTTTAAATGGGTTAAAATGAAAGGGTACCATTTTCAAAGGTCTGGCAATTTGCCAGTTGGCAAATTACCATATCTTTTAAAATGCTAATGATTCATTTTTGTCAGTGATATTAATAGGTAGAAAATACAATTCTAGAAAATACAATTGTAAATGTTTTATAGTATTGGCTCCTGACATCCCCAACTTATATCGTCATGAAAATGGACTTTCGATAAAGTTATCTCCCTGGAGCTTATGAGGCGAGCGAGAAAGGTCCGAATAAGATGAAAGTCATTGCTGAGAAAATCCCTAGGAGATTCGAAGAAAAAAAGTCAAGCTTCTTTTTGTTATTTTTAATAACGATAACAGCAGACAACTCTCAGAGCCGTCTGTTACTTTCATTTATTCAAAGTAACAAAAGGAAAACTTGGCTTTTATGGCGAGCTAATTAGAAGCACTTAGTTCACAGATAATCAGTCATAAAGTCCATCAGTATTTCAACGTCCACCACACAACGTCCACTTTGGTTCTTTGTTTAGCGAATGTGTTTTTACGGTAATTTGTAAGTTTTTATTCTTCCCACGAAAACGAATTAGCAAATCTCACTACCTAGACTTTTATATTAATGAAAAGGACAGTGTTTATAATATATGTCACGATGCGTACACTGTTGATGTACTGAACAGAAGAAAGTTATTGAACACCAACAGATCGTAAAAACGCCGTTGTTCTCCTTTGTTAAAACTCACAAAAGCAAACTTGGCTTTTTATGGTAAGCTAAGTAGCAGCAACTAAGTAACCGTCCACTTTGGCTCTCTATTTAGCGAATGTGTTTTTATTTGAAAGTATTTAGGCTAAAAAAAGTGTTTTGATACTCAGGCAATCCCTCATTGAATTTGACCCCCCCCCCCCCTCATTGGACATTTTTTTGCCTTTCAGTGTCTTCCAATATTAGTACAAACTCACGGAGAACCGAACTGTTTACAGTTTTGATTGATGCATTTTTATTTACTTGTGTCTCCAATATGTTTGCCTTGTTACAATTTATGGGAGAGTGCCTTCAGGCACTCTCCCATAAATTGTAACGAGTCAAATTCCCAGAGAACACTTTTACTTCAAAGATAATATGAAGAGTACTGAAAGAAATGAAGCATTTGAATTGCAGTACCTACAGTTTCGTTTTAAACGAATGTTTTATTTTTTAAATTAAAAATGAATTTATTTGTATAAATATGCACTTTCTATATTTCTATGTATAAAAGGAAATCCCCTCCATGTTTGCTCACTTTTTGCAAAAGAAAAATTAAAATTAAAACTCTCACACACTCCCTCCACCCCTCCCGCCCTCCCTAATTTGAAAAAACAAAATTGCCTGAGATTCAATTAATCTATTTGGTGTGGCCTTATTCTTCTCAGGAAAAAAATAGCCATTATTTCCTCCTAGACTATATTATATTAATGGAAAGGATGGTACTAGTATTATGTGTCATGATGCGCACACTGTTGATTTTATGAACAGAAAAAAGTTATAGAACATCAAAAGATGGTGAAAGCACCGTTTTCCTTATTAAATGGGTTTAAACAGAGAATAATAGCCAAACATTCAAACGGATTGGGAAAAGATTGTAAAAAGCCAGTTTGTGTATTTTTATACAACTCGACAGGAAAATGCCTTAAGTTTGTGAAATGATGCACACAGCGATGACGCAAATTTGCTAAGAATTCGAAATTTCAAGTTTTACATGAAATTCTCTTATCCTGAGTGTTAAATTTACTAACAGTTTTAGGAGATTAAGAGGGATATAACTTTCCCGAAAATTGTCAGCCATGGGACAAGAATCTTAATAAATCCTTTTTATACATCCCTGACTGGAACTGCATGACAGCACCGAAGCGCCATTTAACTTTCATTTAATAATCTGTTTTTATAGATTAGCAAACTGTTTTTAAGAATTAATAATCTGTTTTGCAAATAGAACAGCATGGAAATGCTAGGTGACATTCATTTAAAAGTCTGTAACATTATCTGTTTTCACAAGCTTATAAGCCGTCTTACAGTTTAATAACCTTTGTTAGCGGATAAATAGCCCGTTTTTACAGATTATTAGAAGACTGTTCTAGCAAATAATTACTAGACTGTTTTGTCAAATTTGTAAAAAGAAAGTAACTAATCTGGGTTCACACATTTTCGAAATTTGAAACAAAATACCAAATTAATAATCCATCAGAACTTGACTTTACGAGTTTATGTAATGTAAACTTGTAAAGTCGAGTTTACACCATATAGACTTGACTTTAGATTGTGTTGTATATTTACAAATTATCAAAATTATTAATCTGTATCTAAATATTATTGGGAGGCCTCTATAGAGTATCAGAAGACTAGATGTTTTTTTTCAGATTACCAATCTATATTTGCAAATTAAGTGATCCGTATTTCAAAATTAATAATCTACTTGTATATATTACTAATCCGTATTCAGTATTTGTATTTATCATATGACTCGTCCGTTTTGTTCACTTTAAGACATTTGATATTTTGCTTTCATATTAATCAGTGATAAATAAAGCCTTCCGTCGATTTCGTTGGTCAATTTCAAAATTTAATTGGCTGAACAAAATTCAACTGGGATATATTTTCAAAATTTGCATAATTGAGGTTGGGAGATTTCACTGGTCAATTTCAAAAAAGGACAATTTGATTGGCTGAACAAAATACAACTGGGTCACATTTGCATAATTTGAGTAGGAAGAATTTACGTTATCTGTCCTATTTTGGGTGGGTTATATTGCATTAACCCTTTACCTAACATAACGACCAAAACCGGCCAGTGCTATACACAAAACATTTTCATTTTTTGCTTCCAAAACATAGGTTATGACCCCTCACTGGAACGAGCGCGTCGCGCTCGTTCCAATGAGGGGTCATAGCCTATGCTTTGGAAGCAAAAAAATATTTTTTTTTTAGTTATATGAGGATTTTTTTTCAAGTGTCGTCTGCAACACATGTCAGGTAAAGGGTTAAAAAGTCATACTAAGTCATTAATTTGTGCATACGTGTGTCATATGATGAATAGAATATGAAATGAGTGTTTTTCTCATATAATATTTATGAAACTCGTCCGAATGTTCTGTTTGGGCTCGCCAGAAGCTCGCCCAAACGGAAAATTCTTAGACTCGTTTCATAAATATCATACGAGAAAAACACTCATTTCATATCCTCTGTCTATAAATTATTAATTGACTATTGAACAAATTATTAGAAAACCGTTTTTACAAATTACTAATCTGTATTTACAAATCATTATCGGGTAGTTTGAGAAATTATTATTAAACCTAACAAGGGCCAATCCCATAAAACTTTTACAAATGCATTTTCCAGAATTTTTTTACCCGAGATGACAATATGCCAAACAAAACAATCATTAACGTTTTAATGTACGTATATTGACACGTCTCTTTAAACGCAAAGGCCCCTTTTAGTTCTACGGAGAAAGAGGAATTCCGAAAAATACAATTGTGACAGCTTTTTTTAGAATTGGCTCCAAAATATTCAATTTACAAATCTGTATTTACAAATTATTAGAAGACTGTTTTCACGGGTTATTGGAAGACTGTTTTTCAAATAATTAGAATACAGTTTGTTTGTCAAATTCTGTAATTTGTATATACATGCTACTTATATGTGTTCACGAATTATTAAAATAATGTTTTTTTTATCGTTTATTTTACAGTTGATCTATTATATCATGAACGTATTTCATTATCACGATCAACAGAACCTCAAAAAAGAAGTCCGAATATTGGTGCGTCACGGTGTGCGATTCGAATCGAAATGGTTTTAGCGCACCGAAGGCGCACAGAGACGCTGTAGGGCAAGCCCATTCTCTAACAGTATAGTAGTGTTACTTTTGCTTTTTAGTTTTCTTCACCATGTCTGGGCGTGTCAAAGGAGGAAAGGGAAAGGAGCGGGTTTAGCGGCGTTTATGCTTCTTGCTTCTCTTCTTGGGAGGAGGAGGCTGTGTCGGTGATATTGTAGTTGTAGCAGTTGGAGTGGTTGGTAAAGTTGTAGCCGTTTGAGTAGTTGGTATGTGAGGGCTGTTGTTTGCTTATGTTGCAAGTTCTGCTAAGATCCGCTGATTTTTTGGACTTTCATATCTCTTTATGAGTGCATCCGCTCTTTTGATTGCTTCCTCCGTGGAAGCCGTTCTATGTTGTTTTCTGGAATCTGTGTTGGTGAAGTGGATTCGGTGGTCTCTTTCTGGCTTTCTGGTATTGAGGTGAGAGGTGAGTGGGGATCGGGAAGTGGCGAGAAGACAGCTTTCGTTTCCATCTCAGTCTCCACAGGACTTTCCAAATCCGACGTTTCCAGCTGCGGAGCTGGTGGTAGGATGGGTGCGTCTGTCGGAGTAGGAGCAGAAATGGTGGCTGCTTCTGGCTTTTTCCTGTCCTCACCACTCTCTCCCTCTTCTCCAGGAAAGCCTCCAGGCGACGGTAATCCCTCCGCTTGGTTGATGGACTCTTTTCCTTTTCATCTTTCGGGGCCTCCTGACCCCCTCGGGTGAGGACCAGTGTGAGAGGGGATCCTCTCATCATCAAAGGTACTACCTCTCCCCAAGGAGGGTGGTGTTTTGATTTCTTCTTCAACCTTGAACTCCAGAGTCAGATGGATGCTCTTACCTATCTCCTGGATAGTTCAGGTGATAGGGCAAGATACACCCAGAGCTGCTATGGTTTTCTGCAGTCTCGATGGTAATTCCAGTGTTTCCATAATCTGGATTAGGGTGTTCACACTCTGAATTCAGAGTTGCGAATCTGAATCTCATCAATGAATCCATCCATCGTGTGCGATTCTGTCGTTTGAATGGTCTTTATATGTCGCGTAGATTGTGGTGTTGTTATGTGGTAGTCACCATGCAGTTTGAGTGCGCATGCACAGCAGCTGTTCTCATGGTGACATGCTTGTAAATATGATTTGACTGATGCACAACTGTTGTGTGTATACTTCGAACGATCACACAAGAAGCAGAAACAAAAATTAGTACAATTACACCTGTTATGCCGAAGATCTGTTATGACCCTTTTACTTAGTTCGTATTTAATCTACTTGTGCCCTGGTGGAGTTGTTTGTTCGTAGTTTGTCCTGGCAAGCCAGCGTTGCTGGTCCATGGACCGATAGATTTGTGGTGCATGATAGCGTTTTCACGGGAGTTTACCATTTGTTGGTTTGTGCCATCTTGTTGTGTTACTTCTTTTGATGAAAATTTACATATAACTGCGAATTTCTTAGGTGAGTTATTTTTGTAGCCTTCACCCAGTGTCAATGATTGGAAATGCTTACCAAATTTCATCAGTAATATTTGTGGCATCCGGTTATTTATTTCACTCAAATTGCCCCATAAGTACGAATTCTGTAATTTGGCAATTTTTGGGGGCCTCTGGCTCCATGTTCCTGAGTTGTCCCTTAAAAGACATTATTCTTTCAACATGGCGATACCAGGGACGTAAATAAGAGGGCGAGGTATAGTGGTGTGTTACACCCCCGTTACATTTTAGTCTGGATTCGAGTCTTACAGATGTTGTTCCGATCATTTTAGTAATCATGTTCTTTCGTTGGAGACCAGTTTCGGTATTTTGAGTTACGTAACACGCACACATTCGGTCATATAAATGAAGGAATGTGGTACCTGATTCACGTTGTGTTGTTGATCAAGCATTACCAATTTGGAGAATGTTGCTATTAAATAAGATGCTGGGAAGGACATGATTCACCACTGCAACATGTCTTTATCCACAAATACATTTCTCAAGTTTTGAACTATAATCTCGGCTGACTAATATTCCATCTGCATCATCAAGGCATGCCTTCGTGCATGCCTTTATGACGTAGATGGAATATTTTATCAGTCGAAACATATTGTGTTTACACCATCCATCTCCCCGATCGGTCACCTTCGCGGCACTCCTCGGTCCAGCAGGTGGCGATATTTGTCCTTCGCTTGTCCGAAGACATAACTAGAAGAGTTTAACATTAACCAGCCAAAGGGGACGTGACAACCCTTACTTATTCCTAATCCCTTATTCAACATTCGTTATCAACCGATAAAATCGGTTGATAACGAATGTCGAATAAGGAACCGGGAATAAGTAACGGTTGTCACGTCTGTCCAGTCAAACAGTACTTTCCATCTTAGTAGATAAGTAACGTTGACCCTTGGTACGTATAAACAATTTGCGGGTCGTCCCGTCCCAGAACGGGGAGCCCCGTCCATGCGATAGAAAATTTCTAGTTGCATTGCATATTGAGGGAAATAGTCCAAACGTGAATTTCTCGCTGGGCTGAATCTCGTGATCATTGAATCACGGAATCACACGCTTCCCTGTTTATTTAACAGAGTGACAGGATATACGCATGTAAGTCTTCTTTCCTAAAAAAACTAGACTACTGGCTGCTAGTGCCCAGACAGCGATTACATGAGAGTTCATTTGAGATGCAGCGTAAAGGAAACAAACCGAGTAAACTTTATATGAATACAATAATTACTCTACATCAAAAGGCAATCGAAAACAATGTATTTCCGCTTTATCGCAACTTCATTTATTTAATTATAGCTCTGGCAAAATGTCACCTTCTTCATCAGACGAATATGCCATTAATTATTGTAAATTATTTGTATACTTTTTGATTCCCGTCATGAATTACATTTGACATTTTATAATACGTTTTGTCCGCAAAAGTGAGGTTATAACGTCGCACTCAGAAATATGGATGACTGATCTTTGTACTGGAGCTAACATCACAAAAACAAGCACGCTTCAGTGTCATGCAGTTTTTGATATTGACTTTCAAAAAATACCAGGGCAAATGATCGATCGCTTGTCGACCTCCATATAACTGCTAATTAAATTGGTAAATGATGTTGGGACACTCTGGAGCGAGTGTTTTTGAGAAGAGCGAAAATGGTTTCTTTGGTAAACCAAGGCATGATTGGGCATTTTCATAATTGACAAAAACCTTTTGTATTTGTTACATCTGTGGACAGTTCTCCTTTCACGACTCTAAGAAATGTTCCCTTGGCGTATATTTTTGGGGTAAGATTTAAACATTTCTTGTATTTTTTTTTTTTTTTTTTTTTTTTTTGGAATGAATGTTTCCTTTGGAGTCATGGCATGGCGTACATTTCACGACAGAGACCAGAGTCGGTATCATGTACACATTGACCTCGACGAGGATATACAAACTTAAGTAAATATATTTCCTAACCCACCCAACAAATTAAAAAATCCCTTTACGTTAACAAAAATGACCTTCCTTTGCTAGACATTAACCCTTTTAAACAAGGCACACAATATCCAAATTTATTATTTTAATTATTTGTTTTCTAATTTGTCAAAAAATTTTCATATCATAACAATAACATTTTGGCCGGCCGCTGATTTGTCGCGGTTCTCGTATGAGAAGGCCTTGGTTACCCCTGTTCTAGCGACTGCCTCCTTATTCCCACGCTTCTACTCTCCCCCAACACTCGGAGACGAACTGCTTGATGACATTACTTGCCCCATTCTTCCCAATCTCTCCGATTAGCATATTAACCCTCTCCTTTGAGTCGCCCCCTGTCCTTGAACTGCCTAATTCCACCAGAACCATATCATGTGATCCCTCTTTGGAATGAGCTCATTCCAATGATGGGTCACATAAAACGAAAAGCAGACGACACTTGCAAAAAAAATTCTTGAATAACTAATTTTTTTCATTTTTTGTCTCAAAAACATAGGTTATGACCCCTCATTGGAACGAGCTCGACGAGCTCGTTCCAATGAGGGGTCATAACCTATGTTTTTGAGACAAAAAATGAAAAAAATAATGAAAATTAATTGGCGATTTTTGAGAATAGCGCTGGCCGGTTTCCGCCGATTCGTTAGGCAAAGGCTTACAGGGTGGAAACAATCCATCACTTATATCAACCTTAACAATGTTAACTACCCCCGTGGAAACACCGGGGGGTGAACCAGAGCTTGCTGACTGCGGTAAACAAGATCTGTTTTACTAGTAAAATATGAACCAGAAACCAATGTCTGGGATGGAAACCCTCTAAAATGGTCAACATGGGTATAAACGATTGGTTGGACTTGACTTTATGTCCATGTTGCGGTTATGATTAGCCATTGTGCAGAAATGTGTGACCTCAAACACCAATAAATAAATAAATTACAATGTTTGCCATTTTATTTTCGGTTGCTTATCCCCTCACGTAATAAACATTGTAACCGTTAACAATATGTTTTTCCAAGTAATTAAAAATGTTATGTGTTGTTTCAAATCCTTAACTTTTAGAACCTCATTGGAACGAGTGCAACGGGCTAGCCACACAGAAAGATCAACATTAGCAATGGTTTTGAGTAAAGTGGTGAATTAAAAATTCCAATAACCGCGGTTGGCATTTGACTCATTTGTTAGGTGAAGAGTTAATGCGAATATCGGAGGAGCAAGAGCGACCCGCAACACACACATAAACGTCTTTGTCTCGCCGGACAGTAGAAGAGCAGAGAACAATTTCCCCATAATGCTCGAAGACATGTGGGTTGGCGTAAAACTGTCATAGTTCGTTTCTACTTTGGTTATATGTCAGTCAAAAGTACAAATGTAGTATGCAATGTGGTTTTCATCTCCCAATTGGCAGACCTTCTGGGGCACATGACCCAGAGGCGTCATGCTGAATTGCCATGGTAGCCCACCCCTCGTGACGTGTTGCGACATCATTATGATGGTGATACCAGTAAGCATGCACAGCGCGTGTTTGGGTAACACGTGTTTCCGTTGTCCGTGTATTATACTGGAGGCCGTCATCTTTGATTCTGCTTGGCAGCTGACAAATAAACATGTCCATGAAAAAAAAAGATTCCAAATTGACAGTATACAGAAAACATTTAGAAATACAGATATTTTACATATGTAATAGGCCAGTATAATGAAGAGTGGCATAGCCAGAATGACTGTTTTACCTGTAACAGAGCGGGAAATTGCAAACAGACTATGTCCTAATAATTCAGGTTATATATGGCACACGAGGGGTTCGTGATCGGGTAATTTCATTGTTGGGGGTCAAGATACTGCCCCATACACATACCAAAAGGAGGTAGATTGTTTCACATTGACAAAAAGCAGCATGCTTATCGTGTACACGCCACAACTCAAGCTAACATCCGAGAACGACGTTAAGTCCCAGCACCCACCTATTGCCACACAGAAACTAACAATGCATTTGGTCGGTATGTTTGGTTGTCGAGTCCACATCGATCAGCTCATTTGCAGATCGCCCTTCTAGAGTCCTCGACAAATGCTCTGGCAGACGTGTGTCGTATTGTGGCGGAGTTCTTTATCGTGTTAAATTCAACAACAATAAAGCAAAAATGTATTTTGGATTTACCCACAACTATTGGGGCACAATGCCCTCAAGATAGCTGAACTATACGGAAGCCAATCAGGGCTAACATGTGTAGCGGGGGGATTGAGCATTTAGCATTGCGAATATTCGCGTTTAACGTTGCGAATCACATTCTGCATTGCGAATATTCGCAAGCACCTTAACGAATATTCGCATTCAACATTGCGAATATTCGCAAAGCATTGCAAATATTCACAATGCATTGCGAATATTCTCAACATTGCGAATATTCACAATGCATTGCAAATATTAACAATGCATTGCGAATATTCGCATTCACTATTGCGAATATTCGCATTTAACATTGCGAATATTCGCATTCAAATGTTGAATCCAAATATCTGCAATTCGTTGCGAATATTCGCATTCGCAGTGCATTGCGAATATTTGGAATGTTGAATCCGAATATCTGCAATGCAATGCGAATATTCGCAATGTGAATGCGAATATTTGCAATGCGAATGCGGATATGAGCAATGCTGAATGCGAGTATTCGCAATGCTCCCACCTACACATGTTGGCCCCAATGAGCTTCCGTAGAACTGCTCAGGAAATAAATGTAGCAAACTCTATTGATATACTTCTCTTATTTACGTGCCGAAGTTATTCTTTGGGTCATTTGTTGGAATGAACAGGAACAGTTGGTATAAACAGAACGAAGGTTCCAGATAATTGTACAGACCACGGCTGGTGCGTATACATAAATGCTGTTTGAAGTTGTTAATAGTCGACTATCCATGAGAATTTACAAATTTATATTTTGCCATCAGGACTGTAAGGACACTCTGGACTATAAGGATTATTACAACAGGCAGTAGTTGAGTGTGACGAAAGGGATTTTGAAGTCTGATTTCTTAAACATGTTTTGTTACCGATATTACGAGTTGTGTTATCTGGAGTGTTCCAGATTTGTCGGAAAAGTGTGTATGAAAGAAGTTTATATAAGGATCTGGTCCACGTTTACTATATCTGTATGTATAAAAGACCTCACTGTCTGTCAGTTCTCCCTGATGGATCGTCTACAGAACTGAAGGTATCGACAAAACAAACGCTGGTAATCTACAATCCTGCCAGTCAAAGACTAAAGGAGCAGCATGCAATTTAAACACATCTTCCACCTTGGAACTCAGGGGACGAGTTGAAAAGCGCATTACTTAGGTTACTAATGATATCAATATTGGCACGTGCATGGACGCTAAGTAATGAATAACAAAATGTCGAATGCCCAGGCAGGCCAATCTATGCTAAGAAAGACAGAATGTTTGAGGTGTGTTCTATGTGCCTACTGGCACATAGAACACATTGGAACTCAGGGGACGAAATGTCAAGTCGAGTGGGAAACAAAACAATGGAACCCTCTTTATATTGCATCACCTAATATGTAAACTTCGTTATTACTTCTCGTTTTCATATTTCCTATCCTTCTTTTTGCATAAACTGCTTCTAACCTGCACAAGCATAACAAGCTGGCATAAATATATACTTGCAGTTATGGTGTACTTAAGTATTTTGCAACCATATTTGCAAAACATTCCGACTAGAAATCCCAACGGCAATTTTAGAAGAAAACACCATGTCAATTGGGTTGTATTCTCTTTATCAAACCACTGTACTCTCACGATAAAATTATTATTTTTTCATTTTATGTTTCTAAAACATAGGTTTTGACCCCTCATTGGAACGAGCTCGTTCCAATGAGGGGTCATAACCTATGTTTTTGAGACACAAATTGAAAATAATAGTTATTCAAGAATTTGTTTTGCAAGTGTCGTCTGCTTTTCATGTTAGGTAAAGGGTTAAAAAACCCCCGAAAAACAAAGAAGTCCCCGTTACGCCCCCGGCAAAGAGTCTTCGTTTGAGCGCACGAATACATGACACAATTGTTAATTGCATAATTCCCTTGTTAAGTTATCGTTTGTAATTAAACCCGGAAATCCCACAGGTAAACCACAATTCGCCTGCACTTGAAGACGTGTGTAACACAGGTACTCGGCACATGCTGGGGACTCGAAAGAAAAATGATATTTGATAGCATTTTTGAATCGATGCTGACGTGCACGCATAATGGTATATAAATATTAACAAGGTACACAACTCGCTTTTCGAAAACGATAGCACTCATCTTCGTTATATCCCCATCAAATTTGATTCCCACAACGTATCCAACAGTATCCGATATCAGTGGAAAGGGGAATGAATAAGCAGCTTTACAGTGGTGTATTACACGACCGTTGGGTGTTCTTGGGTTGTTCATGATAACTGGGAGAAGTCGCAGAAAAAGCCGAAAAACATTTAGTCGGACAAGATAGACCACAGGGGAAAGTGTCTTGCGAGCGACAATTATCCGATTTATTACAAATAATTCGAGGTCCCATTGTCTATGGATGGCAGATTCAAATATTAGCCGTATACCTTTATCAATTTTCAAGCTTGGGTTGACATTTATTCATTTCTGGAGTTCACATTTACCGTTATACACTTTTTAGCCGTAACTTTGAAATATTTTCCAAGTTGATGGCGTCCACAGATACGCGACTTGCGCAAAAATGTTCTCTATTCTCCCATTGGCTTATTTTCATTGATGATTTTCTCGGCATAAATAGTAGCCAATGGGATGTTTTCGTGACCATCTTCGCTTCTATGGATGCCATTAGCTTGTTTTGTTTCAAAAGGAAGGTTAAAAAATGTATAAACGGCAAATGTGATCGCCAGAAATGAATAAATGTGGATCCGAATTAGTAATTGATAAAGGTATGCGATTAATATTTGAATCTGCTCTCCATAGACATTGAGACCTCGAATTATTATAATAAATCGGATAATTGTCGCTCGTAACACACTTTCCACTGTGCACTATCTTGTCCGACTAAATGTTTTTCGGCCTTTTCTGCGACTTCTCCCAGTTATCATGAACAACCCAAGAACACCCAATGGTCGTGGGTCGTGTAATACACCACTGTAAAGCTTATTCATTCCCCTTTCCATTGATACAGGGCATTGTTGGATACGTTGTGTGAATCAAATTTGAGGGGGGGGGGGGGGGTGTATAACGAAGATGAGTGCTATCGTTTTCGAAAAGCGAGTTGTGTGCCTTGTTAATATTTATATACCATTATGGGTACACATCAGCATCGATTCATCAAATATCATTTTTCTTTCGATTCCACGGCTTTTGCCGAGTACCTGTGGGAAATCCCAGTAAATCACACTTTGGAAAGTAATAAGAACTATTTAACTCTTTACCTAACGTAACGGCCAAAACCGGCCAGCGCTATTCTCAAAAATCACCAATTAATTTTTATTATTTTTTTCATTTAAGCTCGTTCGAACGAGGGGTCATAACCTATGTTTTTGAGACAAAAATGAAAAAAATTTGTTATTCAGGAATTATTTTTGCAAGTGTCGTCTGCTTTTCAGGTTAGGTAAAGGGTTAATGAATTATTGTGTTTAAATTACTGATGGCGGTGGAGGTGGTAATGTTTGTTTTTATGGAGAGGGCAAAACACATCCGCGGGTATGGGATAATTAGAGTAACACGGGAGGGGGGGGGGGGGTATGGAATTCACAGGAATACGTCCATAGAACCATGTACATGGCTGTTAATTAACCGCGGAATGACCAAATGCCACATTTCGATGCCAGTAGACAGCAGCTAGATGTTATCCACTGGTATCATCAGAAGCTTTATAGGGAGTCTGAGCCACTCCGTCTTAGAATATAGGAAAAGGTATCTCCAGAATGGTGTTTGTTCAAATGAATAAGCACCTGCCTGGATTTTGTATGTTTTTTACCTATATTTATAAATAGAGATCAATTTGTGATTAGTTTCAGCAGCCATCGCTATGGATATATTTGGGAGGAAAATGCGAATTTCGCAGCAAAATCCTTCGGCAATTAATTATCAATTCGACAAAAGTTATTTAGACTGGCTCGGGCTTCCCATTTAGAACACTTATTACATGAAAAACAATTTCGTTTTTCATTTTAAAGTTTCACACCAAGTCACAAGTGGAATATAGGGAGGGGAGGGGGGGGGGGGCGGTCATAGATTGGTCTTCACAATATGGCTGCACGATATTCAAAACTCAATACCGGTTTCGATATTAAAAAAGAATACCGCAGTATACCGGTATATCGAAAACTATTCAGATATATGAACACAAGTACCACAATCGAGGCATCACAGTCGGAACGAATTAGCACGCCTTGATGATGCGGTTCGAAAAACCTTTACCCAACGCAGACGATATCAAAATTTATTATTTTCAAAATTAGTTTATCAGATTTTCCCCAAAGATTTCAACAAAATTATAGCATGTGACCCTCACTGGAATGAGCTCAACGAGCTCGTTCCAATGAGGGGATCACAGGAAAAAGTTTTGTTAAAATTTTTGAAAATTATTTTTTCAACTGCTGAATCTGTATATTACGAGGGCACAAGCAGACGATCCCTTGGATAAAGGGATAAAATTATTCATTCGGGACTACAGATAAAAAACTCAAGACATCTTGAAAATTAAATTGTGGGTAAATAAATTATGACGATAACCAATATTTTTGTTATTACACCGGTATTCAATCGATTTGGTTTGCATACCGGTATATGTCGGTTTATCGATAAACCGTGCAGCCCTACTTTAGAAGAACGAACTCTTACCTAAATTATTGCTTGTAATATTTGTGATGATTTTTCTTGTCTTGATTTTTTTGCTATGGCCTTTTCAGCTTTGGTTTCTTTCTTCACTAAGGCTTTTCTGCACATTTCATCTTCTTGGTGCTCTTCAGAGAATTTATACATTTCCGTGCCTTTTTCACAGCACTGAACTTTAAATTTAATCGCTTTCTGTATCTTTTTATGTAAATCGTTTCTCTGTAACTGCTGTTCGCTGAATAATTACATTGTTAATGTAGTTTTCGTTTTGGGTCCAAATACTCAATTCCCATTGGTCAGCTGGGTGAAAACGTCATGACCAAATGTAATTCATTTTCCAATGAATACATTTGGTCGAAATTTGACCCGCGTTTACGGTAGAGCGCAGTTGGCAGAATGTAATTCGGGCGGTGTTTGGGCGGGTTTTTAACTTTTAGCGCCTCTCGCAGTGATCAACTCCGCTGCTGTTTCTTTGGTGACATTTCCCAACTGTGGCATAAAGCCCGTTACTGAAATACTCGTTTCTAAAGTTGTGAAAAAAAAAATCAGAGTTGTGCGCTTTGTAGTTTGTGTGAGGGTGGTTTTTCGCCTCCGTTCGTTCGTACATCTTTTATTTCGTCTTTCTGCTTTAGTGTTTGGTAAAAAGTAGTTTAAACAGTTATGGAATGTAATTATAAGAATTGAAAGCAATTTTTATAATCTTTATTGGAGTATGAACGTGTGGGAATGAGTAAAAATTGTATGAATCCCGAAGGGATTCATACATAATTTGTACCCATTCCCACACGTTCATACTCCAATACAGATTATAAAAATTGCATTAAATTCTTAAATGTACAGCACTGAGAGCTCTTCCCCGAAAGTTCCCAAGAAAGGTGACATCAGGTGTCAAGACCTCCGAAGACAACGATTGACAGCCTCGTTTTGGCGGTATTCCTGTGAAGTCCAGAACAACGAGAGCAGTTACTGGAACAGGCATTGGTTGGACGACGTAAAGCATATAGAGCAAGCGGGCTATCGTGTAATGACGGTAACAGGCATTGCCCTACCTCGAGAATCTTATCGAGAAAATGAGTTGTACATCAATTGCTCGAAAGAGTGACCCCACATATGACTCGACGAGTCATCTGAGTATTTGGGGATACTTATGACTTGGTGATGT
The DNA here is from genome assembly GCA_031216915.1 of Pictodentalium vernedei. Classification (NCBI taxonomy): domain Eukaryota; kingdom Metazoa; phylum Mollusca; class Scaphopoda; order Dentaliida; family Dentaliidae; genus Pictodentalium; species Pictodentalium vernedei. The sequence continues at coordinate 102,799,855 of CM062292.1, forward strand.
AGCGTTAGAGGATACCTTTTGAGGGACACCTTTTAGATGATAGTTATCTGGTTAAAACAATACATATGAAACATATTCAGGAATGAAAGGATGGATAGCCGGGATAGCTGGGGGGCCGAGAATTCTGGAAGAGTCCAAACTAGATGAATAATTGTCGGGTTATTTTAACTCAAACATGCACAACAAACACAGCCTTCTAGTTACATAGTAACCATGCACCGCCATGAAAACTATGATGGCGACCTTCAAAATATAAAATCGATGACAGGTCTGAAAAACTCACACAAAAGCATAGGTATTTGTTAAACAAAGCTATTAGGTAAATTGGGCCATGTCGAGCAAACATAAGCCACTACTCAACATTACGGCCGCCGTGGACTGGTCACTTTTCACGGGTGGGCAATATTTCCTCGGACGCAATAATATTAGATTCCAAACACTATATATAGCAATTATCATCAAAAAATATAATTAATGAAGTACCGAGTACAAGCCGGTGCTTCATTAATTAAAAATTTGCTGCTGCTGATTTTTATTATCTGGTAAACGCATGCTTGGACACCACTGTCCACTCGTGGGTTACGACCAGTCCACGGCAACAGTACTGTAATATCCAAATTTAGATAGGGCTTGGGGACAAGAGATAGATTTGTAACATCGTATTTAGTATCACATTACTTTTGGTGTACAATTTTACGAAGAGTACTGGCGTGATATTTGTTGTTAAAAGCTTTGAAGGTCGTTAGAATATGAAAACAACTGAAAATAATACGCTAATGTCAAAGTGACACCAACTACAAATTAGTCCAGAATGGATTGTAATTGGAAAGTACTGCATATCTTTGGCGCCTCTGATGCAATTCATGTGTAACTGTGAGACTGAAGCAGTTGTTTCTAGTATTTTGCATGCAGACAGTACTTGTAAATGATATCCTGCACATGCTGTAGATAGAATGGTTTAGACGGATGACAAAGATGTGCATTGACTGACATAGCTAGTAATTTGGGTAGTATCGTTATCAGGGATTCTTTTGGATATCTACAGGGGCCGCTTATGGGACCCTTTCCCAATGACAATTTAGCATGTTTGTTCCAGGAACTGGGAATACGTAACGACTGTCACGTCAGTCAAATCATCGAGGTTCAGGGTTTTTCGTCAATAGTTACTATCTAACATACCTGTCTCTATACAACTAGATTTATGAAAAGCACATTGATCAGAAACAGATATGTGCCCCACCAGTCAACATCTTATCTTGCGTGTGTGTGTGGGGGTGGGGGGGGGGGGTGGGTGGGGGGGGGGAGGTGGTGCTAATTGTTGTTATTAAAAGACAATGCTTGACGAAATCTTTTTATTGATGGTTTTTAATAGTTCGGCGTCTTGCAATCGCCGGTTGATTGTTTAACCCTTTACCCAACGTAACGGAAAAGCCGGCCAGGGCTATTCACAAAAATCGCCAATTAATTTTCATTATTTTGTTCATTATTTTGTTCATTTTTTGTCTCATAGGTTTGCATGTGTCGTCTGCTTTTCATGTTAGGTAAAGGGTTAAAGAATATTATTTTTGATGTCTGCTAAAAACGAATATGTTGGTGAATTGCACATCTTTATCGACAATACAAATTGAATGTTTACAAAGTGTCTGTTCATTATTGACAGAAAACAAGTGCTGGTAGTAGAAAGTTGATACCACAAATGCTTGAAATGTGCCAAAGATCATGAAAAATGAAAGTATAAATTATTTAATTGGGCAAGTGGTATATCAACGTAAAGCTGAATGTCTTGGCTGTCAGATGACGTCAATAACTCGACTACAAATTCACGCGTTTGTTTTTTCTGTGAGTTTGAATAAGGCAATCCCCGTCCGGGACGGGACGACCCGGGTTGTGTCCCCTGTTGCCTACATGGGGGCACAATGCCGCCGTGTACTAAGGCGTACTGCTCGTCGATGGTGCACATGTCTTCAACCGCTGTAACTCTGCTTGAGCGTAGCTTGAAGAGAGTTAGAATGTTGTGGAGCTGACAGCTGCTCGTCGATGTTCGGTGTGGTTCTCTCGGGTATTCCGGCTCCCTCCACCCGTAAAACTGTCACGGTCACGATTAGCCATTGTGTATAAGCATGTGATCTTAAACACCAATAAATAAATAAACAATTGAATAAGACAAGTAGATATCTTCCACGCCAGTGAGTTGTGAACCTTAACTCCCTTATAATACTTGATCATGGAAAAATACATAATTTGTTAATAAAACGTCAAATACATTATTCGTCATGACCTTTGCCACAGTTATGTCGAACACCTGTGGTTGATACCATATTTCTCCTCCCACTTCCTATGCAAGATATGCGTGTCTCACGTGAGAAGGCCATGTGAGATAGATATCTGTCTCACATGACCCACGTGACCGTATCTTATGTTTCGTTGGTGTTAAAACCTTAACTTAATTCCCACCACTACAGCGTCAGATTAAACATATTTTTATTTGCCATTCAACAATGCAAATCAGGATTAGAGGGTGGTGCTGACCACTTAGAAAACCCTCCGCTCCTGGACAAAGACTAATAGATTACAAAAGGCATCGTCTATCCATCGATTGATGCACGCGCCCAACTGACGTCATCGGAATGTGTCAATATTCATTTCGCTACAAATATTTAAACCCTGTCTTGCCGGCGTTAGAATTTAATTTCGTGGTATATAAAGAACTTTGTGCACTCTTTCCGATAAACAAATCAGTATTTTTTCAGAAATTTACGTTTGGGCAGTTTTTAAATTCAGAAAACTTCAGTTCAATATACGAATAGTGCTACGCTTCATTCCCGGTTCCGTGTTATAGATTTCCAGGGTATCGGGACCGGCTTTCGGAAACGGGAATTCCCTAATATAAATCCAAGTATCAAATCTGGTATTGATCGAAAGTACATAATTACTAAACAAGAGTCAATCAATATCTAAGCCTTCAATCCAGACGAAAATGTCACGACTGAAAAAATTAGGAGGGGGTGGGAGTCACCCATCTCCCTGAAATATCCTTCGTTACACCACCTGCGATGCCTCCAAAACAGGAACGTATGCAGATTACATGATAAGGTCAAAGAGTTGACTTGAGATTTTAACCATTTACCCAACGCAGACGATATCAAAATTTATTATTTTAAATATCATTTTTTAAAAATTTTCAACCAATTTCAACAAAACCATATCATGTGACCCCTCGTTGGAACGAGCTCGACGAGCTCGTTCCAACGAGGGGTCACATGATATGGTTTTGTGTGAAATTTTTTGAAAAATAATATTTTTTCAACTCATAAATTTGCATATTACGCGGAGGGATGCGGGCGATTCGTTGGATAAAGGGTTAACCCCCAAACTGGGAATACAGGTTACGAGAGTAAGTCTGTTGGCTATAGAAGAACTATCCAAGTTATTTACGTGCCGTCATTCAAAGATGTTATTTAGTTTAAACAATATTTATTCAACGAAGATGCCATACATGACAGAATTGAACACCAAAAAAAAAAAAAAAAAAATAAAAAAATAAAATAACAGTACAAGGAACAGTAGCTAACAGTATAACATATATTTAAGTGAACCCCCCCCCCCCCCCCCCCAAATCGCCAAGTAATAGAGGGATTTGACAGAAAGCTATGAGCTTATTTAAGTCATCTTACAAAAGGTGTTATTTGGTTTTGATTGATTTATTCCAACTTGTAACGCTTGTTTTTCGCATACTGAACAGATTGTTATGGGAAAAGATCCCATCAATGCGTTCGATTTGATTGTTTATTTATTTATTGGTGCTTAACGCCACATCACCCGCTAGGACTATATCGTGGCGAGGTTCGACTTGATTGAAACTTGGACTGTGAATGATTATGACGATCGCTCTTGAAACGATCGATTCAATCGAAATAGAAAATAAAACCGATAAAACCGTTAACACAGAACTGAAAATATGTTCGTAAAAATTGCAGACAGATTCCCCGACTTGCTCAGACTTTCATTTTTCACGAGACAAACTTCTTTATTTTGAATGATTATTAACAAAATTCCGATTGATAAAAAATCATTCTCCAATCCGGAAGAATTCTACCGTCCAGTCTCACCCGACCAGTTTAAGTGAAGTATTGGTGAAAATATTTGAGTTATTTATTTATTTTTGTTTATTTACTGTGCACCAACAATGGTCAAATGTACAATCCATTACATATGCATAAAAAACGATATTTTACAAAAGAGAATACGAAAAAAAAAATGTTCACGGCGTCCATCTTGGATGGACCATGTTTCTGTGTGAGACAAGCTTGGTGTACCAGCTTGGTAGGAACACTGTAATGAGGCCCTAATTTAGCTGACTTGGGGTTTCCATATCATTCGAATTTTAGTCCATGGTTGGCGGGTGAAGCGAAAAACTGCGGGTCATCAGATTTCATGAGTAACTTGAATTGTTCCTGCTGCAAAATTCTGGTCTGTTCGATCCATAAAAACGCAGCATCTGTTATCCGGTAGTTTTCTATGAGTTGTGTGTGGTAGTAGAGCTCGCTCCAGTGAGGGCCACATGATGTGGTTTTGCTGAAATTATTTGAAAAGTAAGGCTTTTTTTCATCTTATCAGTTGTAGATTACGTGGGAGGATGTGGCCGATTCGTTAGGTAAATTGTTAATCAAGTTGTTACAGTTGAGAACTGTATGATAAATCTATCATCACCATTATATTTATGTAAATAATTAAGATTCATGTAAATCGTGTACCAGAATCTCGCTCTTGTTTCTCAGGCTATATCTCGACTCATCGAAATATGAATGACCTTAGAAACAAGAACTCGACTCTGAAACATTTAAAAATACACATAATGGTGATAATATACTTTATCTTACAATCAACATGTATTTTGTCTGTAATAACTTAATAACTCTGCAGATGTCGTGTATCCGACCCCCTGATACAGATGTTTGTATCAGGGGGTCGGATGCAAGCACGTTCCTTTCGCGTGAGTTCCATGTTTTTTCTTTTTGTTCATCCGTACGAATAAATAGTTCGTTATATATTCGTCTACATTATTGACTTATCTCCAATATATTGTAACATGGAATGATTATTACCATTATGTTGATGTACAAAATATGTATCGGAGTCTCGCTCCGAGTTCTAAGGTCTTCGACTCGTCGTGATCTGCCCTTAGAACCCGGTGCTCGACTCGGATACATATTTTGTACATCCACATAATGGTAATAATCTCTATGAAAGTGGGAACTCCCGGAGATCCAAAATGCAACTAAGGTTACTGTATTCCTTGTTACAGTGAAGAAATAGTTACAAAATTTGGATTGAAAATGTTGGTATTCTTATTGCTTGAGTTGTTCAAGAAGGTCAATAACTGTAAATGTTTGATCCTCTTTTCAGCTTAGAATTATTTTGAGTATGTCTGTAAGCCCAATGTTTGTATTATAGATGAGTGTGGTCGATTAATGCAATTTCTTTGAGGAATGTAGATATTGTAAAGGACTGAACGAATCATTTATCCTCTTCTTTCCAAGGTCTGGCCGCGATAAAATAAACTGTCGTATATTGCTTGTCTTCAAACTGATGTATGTGTAGGCAGGTTCCATGATTTGCCCATTGTAAGTTACGATTCTAGGAGTTGGAGTTGATGTTCTAGAATTTAAGGGTACCATGAATTAATTTTGTCAATGTTCAAGTTTAGGTCTCCATTTATCATTGCATTTATGTAAACACCCAAGTTTCTACAACAGACCTTCTTTTGTTGTAGTTGTACTACAAAGAACAAAATCATCAGCAAAGGGCAAACAGGATATGATACTGGCTTCAAGTTCTGATTGGTCTGTTGTATTCAACATACTATCTAGTCGCTCAGTTATGAATAAATTGAAAAGGCTAGGACTCAAACAATCGCCCTGCTCAACTCCTACGCGGATGTCAAAGTATTCTTTCCTTTTTACGTTCAAATGTTACTTTCAAACACCCAAGTTTCTACAACAGACCTTCTTTTGTTGTAGTTGTACCACAAAGAACAAAATCATCAGCAAAGAACAAACAGGATATGATACTGGCTTCAAGTTCTGATTGGTCTGTTGTATTCAACATACTACCTAGTCGCTCAGTTATGAATAAATTGAAAAAGATAGGACTCAAACAATCGCCCTGCTCACCTCCTACATGGATGTCAAAGTATTCTTTCCTTTTTACTTTCAAATTTTCCGCTTAAGGTTGTTTCTAGTGCATTTATTAGATAGCATTGTAGAATATTTATTTCCAGAACTTAACTGCAACAGTTTGTAGAGCACTGCATTCTTTAGGCGTAATGAATATGCACGTGCTTTCTTGTTATAGTTTTGATATTTTTAAATTAAGGTTTTTAGCACAAAGATGTAGTCTGAAGTTCAAGACCACTCACTAAATGTATGCTGAACATTCCATCACTTGAGTGCATCAACGTACCATCTGTAGTGCTTTGGCATTGCAGATGGTACTTTGATGCACTACGGGGGGGGGGGGGGATTCGTTAGTTCGTTTCCAGATTGTTCCAGCAGGCTGTTATTAGCAGATTATTGAAAACCTTAGGTAAACAATTCGTGGCCGAGATAACCCAGCACTTATATGGGGGTCCCTAGACTCCCGATTAAAATATTGTACTGCCGAATAGTGTTCACCAGGATTATGCATATTTGCCACTGTTTAGCATATAAGGCAGAAATGGCCATTGAGCGTTAGCACAATTCTACGCTTTGCTTTGGATGTAAATTACTCGATTGCCAGGCCCATGTTTCGGATACGTAACTTGAACGAACCGAAAGTATTGCACAAATTGAGGAATAGAATTGTTTTCTTTCCTAAAAATAACGTTATTTGAAATAACACAACCGGTTAGTGAATCATTTTTAAATAAAGAATGGTTAATATCACCATGCTTCAGAGTTGCAGCACACAAGTATGGAAATAACGGAGTGTCGCAAGAATTTCCTGGTACAGTGATTAAAATATAAAAGTTTTGTCGAAGTAAATTTTATTACACATCCATTCAACTTTAAACCCTTGTGTTTAACTGAATAGCCGCTATGACATAAATGATTCTGTATTCAATGGGTGATGTACAAGCTGGAACTTTTTCCCCAGGAACGTTCATACTAGTTCCTTTCACATCGAGATATTAGTTACGCTTCGAAAAGTTTCCAAATTTCGTTATACAATTATCGACAGTCTGTCGCATAGTGTGAAAATGAAAACGTCCAAAGCAAAATAAAGTCGGTTCACAAAAACTTAGTCAACCAAAAATGAAATAAAATTTTGAACAAAAAACCCCAATCATTTCCAACCAGAACATTAACCCAGTCCCGCGGCCGTCTCGTTTTGTGGATCCGTTATATCTAAATTGGTCAACTTTATTTCGGTAAATCTTCGTACATCTTGACATGCTTCGAACTTCTTTTAAAACTGTTTCTCCCAGCTGTTTTGCAAATCTGCACAAATTTGTACTAAAAGTTTTACTAACAGTAATAGCCACCAAATGGTTAGGTGTGAATGGGAACCAGCCGAAGAGAAATAGGGATACGAATTTCAAGAAACACTGGTTCCAAAAAAGTTTGTTTTGATTTTTTATCGATCCATTTGATCAGTACAGCTTCAGACAAAACAAACAGACTCTTCACCTTTGGATTTACACATCGGAATTAAAATTTGTTTATTTAAATGAATTTTAATGCATGGGTTGTGTAATAAACACAGAACGCGATGTGTGTTTGAATCGGTAGGTGTTTTACATAACTCGTTGGAATGTCGTAATCATATTTCGTAGGCTCGAGCGAAATTATTATTACGCCATTCCAACGAGTCATGTAAAACACGCACCGATTCAAAAACACATCGCGTTCTGTCTATTTATCTAACAATCATATAGAATTTGGCCTGAAAACTACGAGAAACGGTACGTATCACATAATGTGTTCCGATTCCGTATCATATAGATGGCTCATTCTGATTCCGTATCACACAGACGACTCGTTTCCGGTAGCGCTACGGGCTGTCATAACAGGCGCATGGATACATTCTATGGGCGTTTCAGTGGTCGACCGAACATTATGTCCCAAAAATGTTTGAAAATAATTTAACCCTTTACCTATCATGAAAAGCAGACGACACTTGCAAAAATAATTCTTGAATAACTATTTTTTTTCATTTTTTGTCTCAAAAACATAGGTTATGACCACTCATTGGAACGAGCTCGACGAGCTCGTTCCAACGAGGGGTCATAACCTATGATTTTGAGACAAAAAATGAAAAAATAATGAAAATTAATTGGCGATTTTTTGAGAATAGCATCGGCCGGTTTTGGCCGTTACGTTGGGTAAAGGGTTAAGATTTAATCTGTTTATGTGACAGAATTGTTAGATAAATGAATTATCATGATAATGTGCATGTCCTGTGATTTGTATCAGATTCTCGGTGGTGTCCAAAAATGGGATCACAACTCGCCGGCAAAGCAGGCTCGTTGAGATCCCATTCTGGACACCACCTCGAATCTGATACAAATGACAGGACATGAACATTGTCATGATAATCTGTATATATGAAATAAAAAAATCGTTGAAAGCTCATTTATATTGGAAGATGAATAAGATATCAAAGAGAAAGTTTCTAATTGAAATAAATTATATATCTTATGAATACATATCGTGTTAGATCCCCGGTTCGTCACTAAAAGGAAAGCCGAAGGCAGTCGAGAAAATCCACGGCGGAGGTGAAAAAAACTGTGTAGGTGCACAAAAGGTTGTGTGGGATGCATCCTTGGCAGCCAACAGCCGTGCAGGGTAGCCGTAGTCAATAACATAACAACGAATGACACCAATTTCATTAGTTTCCAGAGCTAGGACAGCTCTGAGATAAATGTGATTGTCATTGAGATTATAGAGTAAGGATGACTTGGCTTGATGATGATATTGCTGATACAAACATTCAAGTGCTGGCGGCTTGAGATGGAGATAGAGTTAATCAAATGAACGGCTTTCAAATGATGTGAAATTGAACTTTTGAGGCAAGAAAGAGGCAGTAATAGACCAGCACGTGACACATCCAGTGAAAGTGCAGCGGAAGTTTTATCGTGAGACAATAAAAGCCAATGACGACGAAAACCCGACGTTCATCGCCAAGTATTCAGACCACCAGTCTAATTCTGTTCAGACATCGACGGTGTCATGGGCTGTTTATTTCCCCTCTTTTTGTGGACCTTTGCTTGCAGATGGCCATAGATATGCCTTTACTTGCAAAGATACTTGTATTCTCTCCTGTCCCGGATATAGATATTCCAATCAATAAGTATTTAATTCGCCGTGAAAACATCAAGATATCTATATAATTTGTGAATCTACCCTGCAAAAATATAAAACTACGGCTGTGGCGAGTCTTGATTTCTGATATTAATGTCATAAAAATCTCGATCAAATCAAATCTCGGGTGAGCAAAATGTCTTGTTTTGATTCACAGACAATGAATCTTTATGAATTGTTTTCAAATTCAATCGTACGGAATATATCAGGTGGGCGGAAAAGCGAACCGTAGGTTTTCCAACCAAATGAAATATTCCAACCAAATGAAATATTCCTGACGAAACTGATTCTATTCCTGATTCTAAACTTAGTTGATGACCTGTGTGAGGGCAATACTTATTTCAGATGATATCAGCGTCTAATTTCTTACAAAATTAGACATGGTCTAAGGGTTTGGAGCTACGCGATATCTGAACACACACTTAAACTGTGATGTGAGAACAATGTGAGAGACAATAAGGGTAAATGCCGTAGGGATGAAGCAGAGGTATGCGGAGGTTAATTGAGAAGATACCAGAAGCTAAGAACAGAAGATGTTATACCAAATCCAGTGTTATGTAATTAACTTCAGAGAAAATGTCAAGAAATGGTATATCGCCTGTTGGCACACAAGTAAATAAATTGATTTTAGTGAAACATCATCGATATCCTTTTAATATTCAAAGTCACTGACAACTTTCCAGCTCCAAATAAAACGAGGGTGACTGGGGTGAATTTGTCAGTCATGCGGCCGAATCTGCGTTCAGACGGTAGTCTGAGTGTCGGCTGTTCCTCTCGCTAATCGCTAATCGTACACCTCCACCCATAAGATGTTATCCCTACACCCACGACATAAAGAACTCTTCGCTTTTTAGGAGTAAATGCTGTATCAGTTATGTCATTCGGCTCAAAAGATGTTTCTATCTCATCTATTTGCCGCCTATCTTATCTGGAAGTTGCAGTGTGGTTGACTATTATCAACAGTTATGTTTCTGAAAGATGTTTGTGACAGATATTCAAAGTTCAATATCATCAAGTTGTTATTAGATATTGTTTTTGCGGTAGTTGTATTTCGTTTTTGGTATCCCCAAATGCCTTTGAATCTGAATCGGTAATCAAGTCAAGTCTCAGCTATATCTGGACCGTTTCCTTTCTTTTCGGCGCGTTTACTCTTTGTAATACTGTTTTATTCAGACGTTGGTAATGGTTTAGAACACATCGTTTGGGTCTAGCTATTTCATCTAAATTTGGGAGAATCCGTTTGGCGTCTCACGAAAATGGTTGCGAGAATCCATACCTGCTATGAGAGTCCCAGGATCCCATGAGGCCAGCATCGTTGAACTCATGTTGTATACTGATAACACATGTTAACCCTTTACTCAATGCAGCTTTTTAATTTTTAAAACATTAACTCAATTTGATATTTTTTAAAAAATAAACAATATTTACTAATGCAACATTACAAATATGAATGTTATTGGAACCGGCTCATTGAGCCGGTTCCAATGACAATCATATTTGTACATTTTTAGTGACAAAGGGTCGGTATATTTCAGGCCATTATAGCCTTGTATTGGTTAAATTGCTGCTGCTATGGTTGATAAAGGGTTAAAGTGACTTTTTTTTCTTTTCGCGCGAATCCTAGCATAGGTGCTACGAGAATCTGTATGGATTCTCGCTTGTCTTGTTGCGCGAATCTTGGTGTGAATCGATTCTCGGATTCTTAACGAAATATGAGCCCTGCTCTAGCGATACATTGCGTTCAAGTTGTCTGAGTGTTTTTCCTATGCTAAGGAGGTCCGCTTTTACCATCCGGCTTTATATGGTTTTCGTGTTTTCGACATTGCTTGTTAGTATGGGGGGAATGGTCAGTCGGGGACTAGATACGATTAGTCATATTTGAGGTAACAACATCAATATCATTACAACAATTACAGGCAGGTGGTTGTAAAAAGTCAAGAACTTTATTTATTGAAACAGTAGTTGAAGCTCTGTAAAAGGCCTTTCAAGGAGGCGTCCGCCAATTATCGTAATTTCTGCACAGATCATAGATTTTTTAATCTCAACCGTGCATTGCTTTAGGATGCAAGAGCGTGCGAGACCAATCTGGCAATTTACAGATAGATAATTCCGAAAATGTGTTGGAACTCACCCCAACTCAATGCTCCTTTTCCCCATTATTGCTAAGCAGAGGAACCGTCTTCTGCAAATCTCACATTCAGTTTGTCAATGCGAGTCATACTGCGATCCAGGAACGCCAGAAGAATTTCGAACTTGAGGATAGGGGGGAGGGGGTAGAGACGGCCAAACAAGGCCATATCAGTGGTGGACCAAATGACTCAGTGGGCATATATCAATGGGTGGGTGGCCTTGAATGACCCCCCACCCCTCACAAGTTCGAAATTCTCTCCACGAATCCAATACGTATGTTTGGGACTCACGCACCTTTACATTAGAAAAATAGTCGTGACCGGCGCAGCGGTGCTCGAACTAACATGAGAATGTGTGTGTGTGGGGGGGGGGGGGGGTGGGGGGGGGGGGTGTCTTTTGGGCTTTTGGAGGAGGGGGCAAGACAGCTTATCTGAAAAGTGAATGGGTATAACACACCTTCCAGCAATCCATCAAACCCTTTCTGTCGCCATTTGCGTGACAGCAATACACCCCTAATTAACTAACCCTTTACCTAACATGAAAAGCAGACGACACTTGCAAACAAAATTCTTGAATAACTATTTTTTTCCATTTTTTGTCTCGAAAACATAGGTTATGACCCCTCTTTGGAACGAGCTCGGCGAGCTCGTTCCAAAAAGGGTCATATCCTATGTTTTTGAGACAAAAATGGAAAATAATAATGAAAATTAATTGACGATTTTTGTGAATAGCGCTGGCCGGTTTTGGCCGTTTCGTTGGGTAAAGGGTTAATTGAGGTCATAGTATCGGAACGACATTGGGCCAAAATAAAGTCACACCATTTCATGTTGTGACATAAGTATATCTTTTATAGCCCAAAAACATTAGGTTTCACTAGGGAAAAAAATCGGAGAAAGCTGATTTTTTCAGGGAATGTCGAGTACATGTCACTGAACGATTAGACAAAAGTCCCCTAAAATCCCAGTTGAGCTTTTTTTTCTACAGCCTTTTTTCGAAAACGCGTTTGAAAAAAATCAAAAAAAATCGCACGAACTTTGTAACCTCGAATTGATCCAACTGTATTTTTTGTTTACGCGTATTTCGAGCTACATAATGTCTAAAATACATTTACCTAGAGGAAAATGTGCATTCTGTGACAATTTCTGCGAAAAATTATTGAAAATTCACAAAAAAGTATCGGATTTACGCAAAAAATGACGATTTTCCTAACGGATTTGCCCAAAGGGTCGTAGTACAGAACGGGATGTTAGTTGGACAGACGATAAAAAATCCACCACCATTTGAAGACTTTTATCATTGCTTACAAAATAGACATTATGGAAGGCCCCCTCTGCTTCTGGCCGAGTTCCCCTTTTGGCATAAAATTCGTCAGCATGAGAACTCAACTATTTTCGGGCTTGGGACCGAACAGACACGTCTGTGTCTGGCAGCATTAGATCAATAAATAATATTTACAGAATGTACAAAAATCAATAAATAATATTTACAGAATGTACAAATCAATCAACATGGATTAAGTTACATTGACTATTATCAACGCTATATACAGAAATGACATGACCTATATACATATTATTCATCGAACTCAGAAATTTCCGACAGGACAGTGTTTCTGTGGTTGTTACAAGAATCCGAACTGCAATTACACAAACCTGAGCAAGAGAGTCCTGCCTTCTTACACCCACACCTTTTTGTACAAGCACTCTTGCAACCACAACTGATCAGATTCAGTAGGTTATCGGGGGCACATGGCTTTGTGGCTGCAGTCGGTACAAGAAGTCCATTGTCTAGCGACCACCCCCAATCCGTCGGAGGAAGCGAAGTGCCCAGCCATTGTTGGACCTGGAGATAACATCTGTAGACATGTTGTTGTGCAGCATCGCTGCTTGGTGGGAGTGAGGCTAGGTCGATGGGTTTATTCAGTTTAGATTTTGCTACATAACGCTTGTAAGTGACATATCTATATTGGTCGAGAGAGGAAACAGTTTTACTCCCGTATAAGATCAGGAGAAGTTGTTCCCCGGCAGCGGCTACTGCACTTGGTGTACTGTCATCCGCCAAAATTGTGTTGACATACTGTTGTGAGTCGCTAGTAACATCGGAGACAATTGTACTGAATACTTTCTTCTTACCAACTCGAAAGAGTGCAGAAGTAGTGTCACAACCACTTATAGAATGTGCTACAAGGAGGTTGCTTCTATGGTCACCCATTTTGGTTGCTATTTCACTAACTGAAACTAGTAAGTTTGGGGTAATGGAATACATCATGTGAATATTACATCCCGGTTGAACTCGAGAGGTAAGAATGACTAACAAGTCTGTGTCTGTTCCCACAACGACAACATTGTTGTCATCTTGAGCGATGTCAAGTGCAGTTTCGGCTATCAGTACATCAGCATCAGCCTCGGCCTGCTTGGACTGAATATTGATAACAGATAGCTCCTGCATTAGAAGATCGATCAGTTGGGTTTTGTTCTTGGCATTTGCAAGGAAATCGGATTGGGGTGTGGTGGCTGGTAACTCGGGTGAGATATTGATATCAATGGAATACCTGTCTTTAGATCTACGGGCTTGTTCCATGCCCTTTGTCGACATTGTACAAGCATAACCATCAAAAACAACCACGACGTTCGCCCCAAAATGTCTCACTAGATAATTGGAATATGATGTACATATGTCCTTATATGACAACTGTTTAGGCCATACAACTGCCCTCAATAAAAATCCACCATCTACAACAAACAGAGAATGTTCTGGGATTTTAGTTTGCTCGGAACCGTATGTTTTGAGGATCTTACCGAGCGTGCTTTTCTGTGTCTTCCTCATTCCAGCAGAATCAAACAATGCTGGTGGTTTCGGGGCGAGTTCATATTTGAGATACTCTTCCATCTCTGCTTGTGACTGAATAACACATGTGATGCGGTTGAACAGAATTGTGGGGTCAATCACTACCTTACTTCCACGGACTTTGATGCTATTTGCCATCGATGCGAAAGACTTCACAGTGTCAACACGTCGTAGTTTGATGCTGTTGAACGTTTTGCTTACAACATTCGATACGCAACATTCACCAATTTTGCGAACTTGGTCACAGTTCACAGTTTCGTCGGCCACAAGCCCGGTCGCTATAGAGACTAATTGTAGTGGATCTCTATTCTGAAAGGGGGAATGCACTCTGAGCCAGTTCAATAATTTGGTGATATCATTGGCATCAGTCAATTGTGAACTTTGACGGAGATCCCGATGTTGTTCGCCATGACCAGTGTGAACATGAACAAAATTTTCGAGAGCATTACATATCGGAAGGCAAAGAGGTAGTCCATGTACCCATTTCGCAACAGTGCTATCGGTTATTCCCCTGCCATGTGTGAGACCACCAGGGAGCTTGAACATTCTCATTAAACACTGCTCTATGGTCTGATCAGAATATATCCCGTCCCAGAATTTATCTGAGCGCCTTATGGTAAAGTAACCTTTCTCAGTGAACAACTTCAAATCATCCTGTTGCATTATTTCTGTTAGCTCATTCATCTGCTGCAAATAGAGATGAGAACTTTTTGCGTATGCAAAATGACCACCTGCGTGAAATACTGGAATCATATTGCGAACACAATATGTGTGGAGTTCCCAGTCGCCTGTGCGCTCTGCTCTCAAGAACAACTGGAGAAGACCTATTTGCTCGTAGTATTGTACCCAAAGCTTTCCTGTGCGTCCTACGGACGCATTCTGGAGCAGTTCGTGTAATTTTGACAGTAGATGGTTGACACTTTCTTGATTGACAGCGTCAGCTGTTGTACAGTCACCTCTGGCAAGTCCACAGAATATTTCATTGACTTCTGTGCAGTCTATGTTATCTAGTGTTCGGCTTTCTTCAAACACAAGTTTTGTAATGGCAATTTGTGTTAGCAAATGGGCACGAACTGCTCTTGAATATGCATGACCACTGATCAAATGATGGATTGACCCACCAGCATAAACAGTCCCCCAAAGTTCATCCAAGCCGCTACTAGCCATGATCGAACCAATTGCCCCTAAATATGACATAATCATATGGAAGCCGCCGAGTCTAACGAAAACTTTTGTCAACTTATCTGACGAAGACACAATCTCCACTGCTTTGATATAAAGTGGTTGGTCAAACGTCACTGGACAAACGTTCAGTCCCTGTTTCTCACATTCAGTTAGTGCAAACATGAGAGCAGTGTATAGTAATTATGTGATTTAATCGAACATGGAAATTGAAACAATGATGCTATAATACGGTATTTGAATGAGAAAAGTCGATGCCGTTTGAATTTGAGTTTAGGGGGTATGGTTAATATTTCACACGTTTCACCAGTTCATTATGGAATAAATGACTATTGTTATATATCATTATAAAGCCACGGCTTTTCTGCAATTTTTGATATATAATTTAACTCCCAAAGTAGTCGTAGATTTGATTTAATGGACGTTGTGTACCGTTGTATGTATGAAAACAATAATTTTTTTTTCGTAATTTTGTACATTTTCGTGAATATTTCACCATTGAGTGTGAGGATTGGTACAAAGTTGGCATTTTCTGTTGGGGTTATGTATTCTCAATACAATTCAGCACGATATTTATGATTCTCACCCTACTAAGGTGAATAAGAATGAGAAATATGGAGCTGGGTCGAATTTTTTTAAATTTTTTTCATCAAAAAAACGCTATAACTAAAAAAGCTCAACTCGGATTCGCGGAGACTTTTCACACTTTATCCGCAATGTGTGTCCCGGAAACATATAAAAAAATCAGCTTTCTCCGATTTTTTTCCTTACTTTCTCATTTTTATGTCTAATGTGCCTGGACTATTAATAGAACATAGCATGTGGGTTTCATTCCAAAGCTCATGAGAATGGGTAGGTCGTTCTCAAAGCTCGAGGATTATTTAAAAATAGGAACACACGTGAATGGACAATCTTCGAAAAGCAATGATAGTCCTGGATTCCTAGGTGCAAGTGGTTATCATTTTGCCTACTTTGGTAGGCTTTGGCAGAACTGGAGACTTATTCTCAGGATGGAAACGCCACTTCATGCCTGTAGTTGTAATCTATTTTATTATATGCTAGTCTGTGAATTATCGCAAAAAATCGACTTGATGGATTACGAGGAATATCCATCCCCCATGCAGTAGCTTCCTAAATGACGTCACGTTTCGGCTCATCACTTCGCCTTCGATACTTTTACAAGAGATTCAGTGTCGGTTTGATCAGCAGTACCAGAAGTTCATGCTATTCCAATCCGTTCTGGTGATTCTATGATTGAAACATTAGATGTATAATAACAATAAAATAATAAAGTAAAATAATTAGATGTATAGAAAGTGTCTCCGAGAGTGATATAGAGCCTTGAAATGGGTAACTTTTCCGAAAAAACCTTGTTCATCGATTCGCCCTGGAAGTATTTTGTTGGATGAGTCGGCGCACTCAATTCCAAATTCCTTGAAAATTGACATTTAAAATGTTCTAAAATTAACATTAAAGAAAAAAATGAGAATATTCTCATTTATAGTATTATAATTATTAAATTTCATCTGTGAGTAGAAAAATTAGTTGGTTAAATTATCGTGGAAAAGTGGGACTATTTTTTATGATTGAGTGATTTGGCTAGTACAGGGTTGAAAGAACGATCGGCTGACCTTTGTTATTGTTTTGAAACGCATCGAATTGGGGTGAATATTGGCTCTTATTCACTCAAACCAATTTTTTTTTTAATTTTTAACCCCTCTCAATTTAGAGTGCAACACATATGTCGATTCTTAATGTCCAAATGCACCGATCACCCTCGGCAAATCATATTCAACAGCTGTGATACACGTTCGTATTTCATTCCTGTTTAACAAGCATGATAGTGTGCAGACGTTATATGACGAGCTTGCACTGAAGCTCTGGTTGGGCAGATCGGCAGAACCTATGGTATCATAGGACACTGCTTCGACAACTGTCAGGCTATCTCCGTTCATAGAAGTGTCAGCGGCTTTGTCCCCCTCTCCTCTAGAGTTAAAGTGGCAAATGCAACCACCCCGATCATCCGGTCGCAGCCATTTTCGACTCTGCCTTTTTTAGTCACTGACATTTTCGTCACTGTCATTTTTATTCACTGCTATATTCGCCCCAGCCTTTTTACCTGAGATACCAACCGCCCTGCAAATATGCACTTAATCGTGTAGTCCCCAGAGACAGCCGTTAGGTCTACATCGATGAGTACATTTTTCTGGGTGGTTATTGTGGAAGAATTCTCTCTCAACAGAAGTTCAAACCTCAGCTTTTCCATTTGATATGTATTTTTATCATATGACTCGTCCGTTTTGTTCACTTTAAAACATTTGATATTTTGTTTTCATATTAATCAGTGAAAAATAAAGCCTTCCGTCAATTTCATTGGTCTATTTCAAAACTAGAGAATTTGATTGGCTGAACAAAATAAAACTGGGCCACATTTTCATAATTTGCATAATTTGAGTGGAGAGCTTTCATTGGTCAATTTCAAAACTGGTCAATTTGATTAGCTAAACAAAATATAGCTGGGTCACATTTGCATAATTTCAGCAGGGAGAATTTACGTTATCTGTCCTATTTAGGGTGGGTTATATTGTATTAATCTTTTACCTACACGAAAAACGCCATTCATTTTTTTATATTTTCACTTTTTGCTTCCAAGACATAGGTTATGACCCCACATTGGAACGAGCTCGATGAGCTCGTTCCAATGAGGGGTCATAACCTATGTTTTGGAAGCAAAAAATGAAAATTTTTAGTTATACGATGATGTTTTTTTCAAGTGTCGTCTGCAAGTCAAGTTAGGTGATGGGTTAAAAAGTCATACTAAGTGGCTAATTTGTGCGTGTGTGTGTCATTTGAGAAATAGAATATGAAATGAGTGTTTTTCTCATATAATACTTCTGAAACTCGTCCGAATTTTCCGTTTGGGCTCTCTAGAGGTTCGCCCAAACGGAAAATTCTTAGACTCGTTTCATGAATATTATATGAGAAAAACACTCATTTCATATCCTCTCTATATATTTTTGTAGTATTAAATTATGTGGTAATCACTCTCTTTTCTCAGCAACAATATTTTATCGTGCTTAATGATTAGAATAATTACTTCTGATCCAGTCTGACCTTAGTGCTTATCAGAAAAATTCTTCGAAAGACCAAATAAAGTTTGACATTTAAACAACAATGCTATCGCCGCTACAAAATAAGAACCTTTGTTTAACTACAAAGCACAATACACGCACCCAATATAATTACAAAATTTATCGAAGTACTAAAGTGACATCACGTCTGAACTCAATTTGTTCGAATCGTTTGTGTTGCTAATTATTCACTTTGCAGTCGATTCTCTCGAATGCTCAATTCTGGCCAACGCCTGGGCGTTGACAAGAAATATTTGTAATGCTCAGACAAACACCTATGGTACGGCCACCTTGGATTGGTCACTTTCCACGAGTGGACAATATTTTCACGGATGCAATAATATTAGATTCCAAATACTGATTGTGGGAATAGTCATCAAAAATTTAATTTATGAAGCACCGGGTACAACCCGGTGCTTCATAAATTAAAATTTTGCTGATGATTATTTTCATTACCTGGAAAACGCATGCGTGGACATCATGCCCAGGTGTGGATTATGACCAGTCTACGGCCTAGAGCTCAGGTGAACCTGAGGCATAACATAGAAATAATTCGATTTATTATATGCTAGCCTGTGAATTATCGAAAATTATCTGACAGATATTTCTCGATATCCATCAACTTAATAGATAGGGGGCGCGGTGGCGTCGCGGTAATCGGTTCTCGTCAGATCACCGAAGTTAAGCAACGTCGAGCGCTTTTAGTTGTTGGATGGGTGACCATTTCAGCGACTGATTCGTGCTCCCGCGTTGTGTCCTTGGGCAAGGCACTTAACCCCGATTGCCTACATGGGGCACGATGACGCTGTGTACTAAGGCGTTCTGCACGTCGATGGTGCCCATGTCTTCAACCAATCTAACCCTGCCTGTGCCGCGGTGCAGAGTTCAGAGTTACGATGTTGGAGAGCTGACAGCTGCTCGTCGTTGCTCGGTGGTTCTCTCCGGGTACTCCGGCTTCCTACACCCGAAAAAGCTTCCTCCACCCGTAAAACTGTCACCGACATGATATGACCCTGGCTGTTAATGTGTCGTTAAACCCTAATAAAAAAAAACAAACTTAATAGATAACGAGGAGTATCCCTCAGTAGTTTCGTAAATGACGTCGCGATTCTGCGCATCACTTCGCCTTCGATACTGTTACAAGGGATTCAGTGCAGGCTTTACCAGTAACAGACTTTCGTGTTATTCCAAGCCGTTCTCGTGACTCTATGACTGAAAAATTAGATGTATAATAATAATAAAATAATAAAGTAAAATATAAATAGATGTATAGAAAGTGACCCCGAGAGTGACATTGAGCCTTGAACTTGTTAACTTCTCCGAAAAACCTTGTTGATCGATTCGCCCAGGAAGGTTTTTTTTTTTTTTTTTTTTTTGGGGGGGGGGGGGGGGGGGGGGGTGTCGGCGCACTCAATTCCAAATTCCTTCTTGTAAATTGACATTTAAAATGTTCTAAAAATTAACATTCATCAAAAATATTTGAATATTCTCGTCTGTAGTATTATAATTATTAAATTTCATCTGTGAGTTGAACACTTAGTGTGTTAAATTATCATGGGAAATTGAGGCTATTTTTATGTTTGATTAATTTGGGTAGTACATGATTGAAAGAACGATCAGCAGAGTGTTGTTATTGTTTTGAAACCGACGTGTTGAAATTGAATTGGGCTGAATATTGCGCAGTAAAATGTCACGTAGCATCTTATAAAAAGAACATCTATGCGCTCATGAAAAATAAAACTTTTAGATCCACATTCACGAGATAATTCCCGATATTTACTAAAATATGGTAGATATCCTCTATTTTTTATCCACTGTTCATTTTTTAGGAGCGAGAGATCGGGAGCTAGTGTGATGTGTAAACTGTACCACGTGCAAAAGAGACACAGTAATATTGCTCCTGGAACTGGATGCAACTATATATAATATAGGGTTTAATATATACCCTGGTTTTGTAGGGATCGGGAGCGGGAATGAATCTATCCTCAGAATCGGGACCCGGGACGTTTCCTGGGTAATAGCAAGCAAATTTACGAGAGCTACAAGACGCATTTATTTTTATGAAAATAAGCACAGTTCATTGGCAATCTGCCATCTCCAAACGGAAAAGTTCATTTCCCAAGAGAAGTATGAATACCCAATTTCGCTTCTGTCTCGTTTTCATTTTCAGAATCACTACTATTATTACCTCTTCCTTCTCCAACACCAACGCTCTCTTCATTGTTGTCACCAGTCTTCCGTACTTGAAGCTGGGGAGACTGATGACGGCAGTTAAGAGGGGGGTTGATGTTGAAGGAGGTAGTGAATAGTGATACTGGTGATTCTGAAAATGAAGACGAGTTTGGAGTTTGAACTTTGAAGCGGGTGGAGATCTTCGCGTTGAAAGGGGGGGGGGGGGTGGCGGGGGAGGGGGTCCTTCTGAATTGGTTGGGAGCTACTGTGATTTGTTAAAAAGGATCGTCAGACATCAGGACTGTACAAGTTTCCGGCGTGGAACGGATGACTAAATAATACAATTTACACTGGGGCAGTTTTTTCAATTCAGAAAACTTCAGTTCAATACATTACCACATTTCATTCCCGGTTCCGTGCTAGAGACTTTTCGAGATCTCGAGACCGGCTTTCGGAACCAAGAACCAGAAACACTCGTTAATCTAAACTTCCTGGCTTTGACTACCTGAGCTCAGACTAGATGCAGGTCTGGGGTGCAGTGTAATTTTTTTCCTGTGATTACCATGCATGTTATTCCCATTACTGTATATAGTGTTATAATAGCTACTGACAGAAGAGCTTATCAGAAAGCTACTCAATATGACTTATATAAAATACAATGGTAAGAATAAAAACATTGACTTTCCAGAATCACCTCCCTTGAGTGTCTGCATTCACAATTATAACTCCCTTAACATGCAGGCATTCTTGATAAATTTAGTATTGTTTAATAATTTGGAGTTTGGCGTTTGGGAATCATTCGTTGGATGTCGGTAATTCGTATACCCAATTTACTGCAGCAAAAAAAAAAAATGGACCCATTCACTCCAGTTAAACTATCTCATCTCTCTTACGACTATGAACTTCGTTTGCTTTGAAATGTGTGTACAGCTCTCTTCCTCTTTTCTCCTTCTCTTCATCAACCTAATCGTTACTTATTGCAGCCATTGCTTCCTCACCATAAAAACCTACTTCATTTGCCCAGCAACACCAATTTTATTTGTTCATTGCGTTCGACGGACAGCAGTGTAAGATTTTACTGTAAAAAATGGTTTCGGCTCGTAATGCATCAGGGGGAAGAACTCCAGCTTGCTTCATATCGGTCGAGTTCGGTATCGTATCAGCTGTGCTTGATGATGGGCAATTCAAGGACATAAATCTAAGAAATAATAGGGAATAAAGTTTGATTGGTACTTCTCTACACTTAAAATCAAACCTGGTGTTAATAGACTGCTTGGTAGCCCACTGCTGAAGCTGACAAGCACTATTCGCGAATTTTATTTTTAAATAAGGAATAATCGTTTGTTTCTGTCTATTTGTTGAGTTATGAACCCCATACACTATGTTTGGCCTTTTTTTGGAGTTCATAACTCAACAAATTGACAGAAACAAACGATTATTTCGTTATAATGAAAAATGGGGGGCAATAAATTTAAACACCCTCTACGTTGCGTTGTTGAAATAAAAATTAGGTCGCATCATGCTTCCTGGTGATAACTGAAAAAAGGCATAGTTTTCTAAAATTTTGTTTGTAATAACGATACATTTCACTGAAAAATGTTCTTGTGTCGTTAAAAATTTTATTGACCAATGAATAGCATAAGTTAAAAGGAACGTCACAGGCCACGCCCACACAAAACTTCAATCTCCTTTTCCACTTGATCGGACCTGCTGTCATTCTGAGCAGCACTGAGTTAAATTTAATTCTAATTTTGACCATTTCCCGAGAAATTGAAAACACAGTTTGTAAATGTGGAGTTCGATATAAACCCAGATACCCAGATGACATGAAGTTGGTTGAACTTTGTCTCAGAAAGAGTTCATTCAGGCTATTTGGAAATTGGAAAGTTTTGTTGGCGTGAGTTTCGTTTGTGGATTATTATGACCGGCCATTGTTTACCATTGATTTGGGTAAAACGACGGACGCAGACGATCATCTATTGCATGTAAACAGACTGAACACGGAATAAAAAGCATGATAAGGATTTCATTTTTTATTAAATTTTATTTTGAAAGTCATTTTAATATGATGCGATAAGTATTAATTACCTTTCATGTTGAAACAACATGAGCATACAGGGGTTCGTTTCCATTCATACTGTGCAACGTAAGTTTTAAGATAGACATTGGAGGCGTGATTTAGGGCGTGCCTAAATGCGTATTTTTCGGTTCATTGTGTTATGAAAAGAAACAAAAAAAAATGCTTTATCCAATCATTTTGCCTGAAAATGCAAGAACAGAAAAACGGTTGAATTATTTCAATTTTACTTATAGAACATAGCTTATGACCCCTCATTGCAACGAGCTCGTTGCGCCCATTCCAATGTGTAGTACGGTATGTTTTTGTGTCAACAAATGAAACTTTTTCAAGTAATTCAAGAAAATTTTCGTAACTGTCGTCTTCAAAACAGCTGATCCCAGTTCCTCATAAACTTGCTTTCAGCACAAGCCATGTTTGCTTCGAGAACAACCAATGATTTTTTAACTAGGAAATAAAATAAAAAACAAAAACAATACACACTCATACCCGATTAACGGGAAACCATCACTGAAAGGGGAGTTAACTGGAAGGAAATACACAATCTTAGAATACTTGCTCAGAAAACAGACTCATGGAACAATGGCTGTTTCCTCCACCTCCTCCCAATACACTTCGGTCGGTATCCATGAGCTTTATACGTTTTTCAGCATTGGCAACATTTTTCACTTCTTTGTTCGTCTGTTTTCTTCACGTAGGTTTATTGAAGGATGTGAGAAAACAACTGTTTTATCAAAACTTCACTACTCTTTATATTAAAAGTAGAACTATTAAAGACGCGAGAGATTTACTTAATGTGGTGGTTATAAAACGAGGCAGGGCAGATATGGAAGTTACTCTTCCCCTACAATCATGTTTAGCTGCCCACGACAGTAGTCAAAGAAGTGAAAGAGCCTACACCAGCAGATAGATGACTGCAAAAAACTTTTAAAAGTAAATAAAAATAACATTCTATCTTGTCTCTCTTCTTGTGAACATTAAAACAGATATTTTTAGAAATACATCACTTGTTTCCGTGTGAAAGTATTTTTACATGAAGAAATATGTAAAACGCTGTGAAAAGACATGTGCCGTACGACGAATGACAGGTTATCTACCGAGTTCCAATGTGTTCTATGTGCCTACTGGCAGCCTACTGGCACATAGAACACATTGGAACTCAGGGGATGGGGTGTGTAAAAAATTAAGTTTTAATCTTAATCGACTGATGCAAACTGGAAACTGAACTAGAGAAACAGAATTTACTGCCACCAGTAAATTCAAGTCTGTGTGAAAAGGGTTAAAGTATCAGGAATAAACTATAAAGAAAAAGAATTCATGGAGGCTTATTTTTCAGGAGTAAAATATTTTTGAACGAACCAGAAATGGGTTTTCGTTAGCAGTATTTACAGATATTCATACAGGAAACAGAACATTTTTACAAGAAACCAGAAATGGCATATATGTGACCAGTATTCAAAGGGTTTGATACACGAATCAGAAATGGACATTTTTGGCTCTGCCCACTAATTTGAGTGATGAAATACGTTCATAAACTTTAGAAATGCATTAAGGTGTAATAAAATGCATTTCCCAGTCTTTCTGAATAATGCCCCCATATTAAGATCTTCAGAGAGTTAACATATTCCCTTTAAATACTCCATTTTAATCCTTTAAATGGGGGCGCAGTGGCTCAGTTGGCAGAGGTGCAGGTTGCAAGGCGTGAGGTCCTCACTCTGTCCTTGGGCAAGACACTTCACCCCATTGCCCACGCGGATGCATGGTGGCGCTGTGTACTAAAGCGTACTGCACATCGATGGTGCACCCATCTTCAACCAATGCTAACCTTGCTTGTGTGGATTTAGTATATGGGGGATCTGACAGTTGCTCGTTGTTGCCCGGTGATTCTTCCTCCGACTTCCTCCACCTGAAAAACTGTCGTTGGTCATGATTAGCCACTGTGCAGAAATATGTGACATTAAACACCAATAAATAAATAAATAATCCTTTAAAAAAATGAGCTCAATCCAATAAAGGATCATAAGCTATGTTTTTTCAAGGAAAAATGAAAAGGTAATTAAAACTGAATAGACGTTTCTCTGAATAATGTTGACCTGTTTTCGCCATTATATTGGCTAAAGGGTTAAGAATCCCTTACTTTGGAAGGCACACTGAAAGGGTGTCCCATTCCACATAGAATTAAATGTTAAGAAAATAAAGCGAAAAACATTATGTTTCTCAGCTGAGAGTACCTGCTTTTGGACTCCGGAGGGATGGAACGGCACAAAGACAGAGACATTCTCTTAATGACACTTTGGCACCTAAGGTTTCTGTACTCTCGGCGAGACCCAGCCGAGCGCAGTGAAAGACTATAGAAATCATCTAACAAATGAGTTTTAAACAGTCATAGTACTAACACAGTTAACAGTACAGTCGACCATGTCAGCATTGCATTGTTACCGGCACCCTGACAGTTTTGTGACAGGTTCCAACAATTATTCAGTGCAGTTTTATGTAAAGGGTTAACTTTATTCTGCCTGAAATAAAATATGTGCAATCCACATTGAAGTCTTGAGAGAGTTAAAAGCATTGAACTGAATAAGATAGGTTTCAACAATTATCCAGTGCAGTTTTATGGAAAGGGTTAACTTTATTCTGCCTGAAATAAAATATTCCATGATTATTCCATGTCAGTATTGCATTGTTACCGGCACCCTGACAGTTTTGTGATAGGTTTCAACAATTATTCAGTGTAGTTTTATGGAAAGGGTTAACTTTATTCTGCCTGAAATAAAATATGTGCAATCCACATTGAAGTCTTGAGAGGGTTAAATAATGAATAATGAAATGAATGAATAATAAATGCTAATGGTTCATTTCAATTAGTTGTTTCCATGAAAAGAAAATACAATTCTGAAAACTACAACTGTAAAAGTTTTATAGTATTGGCCTCTACTAGTTCTTCAAACCCCACATACCTGCAATTCAAAAGATACAGGTGCCCTTTTTTCTATAAGGATGGTTCTCCAACTTGTATAAAATTAACCGATATGTCATTCAGTTCTTTAAATCTTACCGCTATGTCATTCAACCTGAATTATAATCTTGTTACCATACTCACTGATTACCATCAAACAGTAACCACAAACAAATGCAAAGCACCTGCTCAGGTAACTAGATACTGATTCCTTCCGTGCTGTTATTGGCACGAATTATATCTGTTATCATCTGTTCTTTGGTTAATTACTGGAACCTATTAATCAGCACGCGACGTGTTATCATTATTCTCTAACAAACAAAACAGGTTACAAATCGATTCTTTCTTCATTTGTTTCTAACTTGACACGGAATCGAATATCGGTACAATACCAGAGTTTTGTGTATACCTGAACGTGATTAATTTGCCAATAACAATGATGATCAAAGGCGGTGTGTAAGGCCGGGGCGCATACATATCCAACACGCACCAGACATAAGTGGTTCGGTTCCTTGAAAAAAATAAAAACTGGATCCACAGAAGTACCACTTCCTTGTTTCTTAGACGGTCCATTCCCACTATACACCAATTCCCTTTAGACCAACTCCCACGAGGCCAATTCCCAAAAGACAAATTCCCCTTCGACCAACTGGTGTGTTCTACTTTAAAAATAATCCTATATCAATAATTTGATATATTTATAAATATTTATAAATGTATTTAATGTTATTGATATTCAAGTCTCAAAATAAGCAGTCTGTCATTTGCAGAATGAGGTCCCCAGAGGGTGAGTTTGTTGATGCTATCCCATACAGTGGGTCAGTTTATCGTCTGGGTACCTCTTTCTGTCTATGTTTGAGACCTTGATTCAGGTTGAGGTTCACAGAGGGTAAATTTAGTGATGTTACCCTGCTATGCAGGGTAGCATCACCAAATTCACCCTCTGGGAACCTCATTTTTCAGATGATAGTCTGCTCATTTTCTGTCTTGTCGATATTTTATAGATGTTGGGCAGATTTTTATAAATAAATGTTTTCCTAATTATCCTTAATCAACCCTTAATCAATAACACTATGTAGTTTGTCTAAGGGGAATTGGTCTTTTGGGAATTGGCCTAAATGGAATTGGTCTAAAGGGAACTGGTCTAGTGAGAAGACACCTCTTAGACAGGTCTGCATCTGGGGTGGGGCTGGGATAATATCTGTTGAAATTGTTTGTTGTCTGCTCTGGTCTGTCGGGAAAAATGTTGGTCTCCCGAACGCCAGCATTTTCTCTAAAAGCGGCTTAGAAAAAACTTTGACCACGTGACGAAGCCGCCATGTTTAGTATGAAAGGGCTCGTTGTATGTTAAAGATAGAATAGATATGGGAAAAATATGTTACTTAAAATTACCTGGTAAACCTTTCAAACAGCAGATGGAGTAAGACGGCATTTAAATGTGTATGAGATACCAACATTTAGACAGGATGAGCAAGGCAGGTTAGGGAGGTAATGGAGAATTATTCCATTGAGACTGTAGACCTAGAAGGAGGAGTGAAGCAACGGACAGTTTTGTAAGGGGGAGGATTCTCTATGATTTTAATAGAAACTGGAGCTCTTTGGGGCAGGTTAAACAAACGGCACCAACTTTTGAGGAGTACCTCGATGGATCTTTTGGCGGGGTCTTTGTTGATCAAAGTCACTCGAGTTGATTGGGGAAGTCGGGAACGGTGAGGATAGAGGGCGGCCAAATGTGCAGCTTAAGAGTAGCGGAGACCCTGGAACAATTCATTTTAGAATTCCCTAAATATTTGCCAAAAAGAATAAGATTCATTGAAAAACTAAGGGAAAACTGGAATGAAAGCAAGGGAGATAAGTGGATGAGGGATGATATAAGGGAAAGAGTTAATATCATAGTTGGGGAGATTGGAAAAGCAGCGCCAATGGGGGAAATAGTAAAACAGTTTGTGTCAGAATGCTGGGAGATTAGGGGGGACAGTGAGAGAGTGGTGATTAGGCGGGTGACGGAGTTGATGTAGAAGGCTTCCTCGTTAGAGGACCGCGGCAAATCAGCGGAAAGTCTAACAATTATTATTATTATAAGTGTATGGCAATCCAGTAGTCATGTACACGAAAACCTTTCATATATTATAATAATTTTAAAGAATTACTTTCATTAAAAGAAAGTAATTCGTTAAAATAAGAATAATAAACGAACGTTTTGGACCTGTTTTAACCCTTTACCTAACACGAAAAGCAGACGACAGTTGCAAACAAATTATTGAATAACTAATTTTTTTCATGTTCTGTCTCAAAAACATAGGTTATGACCCCTCATTGGAACAGGCTCGACGAGCTCGTTCCAAAGAGGGGTCATAACCTATGTTTTTGAGACAAAAAATGAAAATATAATGAAAATTAATTGGCGATTTTTTAGAATAGCGCTGGCCGGTTTTGGCCGTAACGTTGGGTGAAGGGTTAAAAAAGTATATTGAGTTGCGTTTCAATTTCCTACCGACAGTCAACGATCAGTGGCACCGGATGCACTTCAGGGCAGGGTGGGGGTAGGACCCTGGGAAAAGGGCATTTACTCGCACTGGCAGCCCTGTCATGACAGCCGAAGAACGCGTGTCTCGACGACCGAATGCCCGAGATGGGGCAGTTTGAGAGGAGGTGCCCCATCGCACCGGGATGGGGGCACCTCCTCGTAAACTCCACCAACTCCCCCATTGAATTTTGAAAGCTCCCAGAACGGATTTGGAGTGTATTTTAGCTTTACTTCGAGAATAAATCACTGAAAAAAAATTGAGTAAAGAATCTGGGAAGTGCATTGTCTGCCCCTCCTCTCTCTCCCCCGTGTTCCGAAGGCAGGGAGGGCAGCTTCCTCCTCTGTCCCCCTGCTTCCGGTGTCCCTGTCAACGACCCGTGAACGCTACTGGAAAATACCTTAACTCTCGCCTTAACATGTCTGAAGATTTTTATATCCTGGCTTCGGCATATTTTTCAAATGTTGACGAGGGCGACGAAAGCGTTAAAGGCATGGGTGGCCGATATAAACACTATGCACTTGGAAGGAATAGCTTCAACAAGGCGTTCGTTGAAAAAAAAACTATTTGGGAGCGGGTGAGATTAACAGGTATAACGTATGGAACGGATGTGATTCCACTGAACCAAACGTTAGTGAAGAACTTGGAGATTCGGTTCATTCCCACTAGACCAATACCCTTTAGACCAATTCCCACAAGGCCAATTCCCCAAAGACCAATTCCCCTTAGACCAACTCATGCGTTCTACTTTTAGAATAATTCTATATCAATAATTTGATATATTTATAAATATTCATAAATGTATTTAATGTTATTGATATTCAAGCCTCAAAATAAGCAGTCTGTCATTTGTAGAATGAGGTCCCCAGAGGGTGAATTTGCTGACGCTATCCCATTCAGTGGGCCAGTTTATCCTCTGGGTACCTCTTTCTGTATATGTTTGAGACCTTGATTCAGGTGGAGGTTCACAGAGGGTAAATTTAGTTATGCTACCCTGCTGTGCAGGGTAGCATCACCAAATTCACCCTATGGGGACCTCATTTTTCAGATGATAGTCTGCTTATTTTCTGGCTTGTCGATATTTTATATATGTTGGGCAGATTTTTATAAATAAACGTTTTCTTAATTATCCTTAATCAACCCTTAATCAATAACAGTATGTAGTTGGTCTAAGGGGAATTGGTCTTTTGGGAATTGACCTAAAGGGAAGTGGTCTAAAGGGAATTGGTTTAGTGGGAAGACACCGGAGATTCTACAAAATGGCGCAGGTCGTTGGAGAACCTGATCAAGTAACGTAGCCGCACCGGGAGTGGATGGATGGATCGAATGGATGTCGGTTAAAGATAGAACAGATAGAACAGATATGGGAAAAAGTTTGCTACCTAAATTACCTGGCAAACCTTCCATACAGCAGGTGGTGTAAAACTACGTCCAACCATGCATGTTTGGAATCTAACAATCAGACATGATGGATAAGGTAAGCAGGTGAGGGTGCGAATGGAGAATAACTGTATTGAGACTGAAGATCTAGAAGAGGGACCGAAGGATGGGTAGCTTTATCAGGTGAAGTATGCTGAAGAATTGCAATGGAAACTGGCGGGCTGGAATTAGGACCAAGAGCTCTTTTGACGGGTTATATAAAAGAAGATGATCCAGCTTTTGAGGAGTACTGAGATGGATAGTTGGAGAGGGGGGGGGGGGTCATTGTTGCTCAAAGTGAGTCCCACGTCACTGAAACTGAGGGGGGGGGGGGGGTCGAGGAAAGAGCGTACAAATGTGCAACTCAGGAGTAACAGAGAACATGGAACATTTCATTTCAAAATATTTGCTTAGTAGAAAAAGACTCTTTGGGAAACTAATGTAAAAATGGGGTGAAACATGAAGGAAAAGTGGATGAGGAATGATATGGAGGAAAGGGTCAATTTTAGAGTTGGGGAGATTGAGAAAGCGGTAAAATGGAAATTATGAAACAGTTTTTGAAAGAATGCTGGGAGAGGAAGAGGATGAGGGAGGAATATGATTAAGCCTCTGTTCTGCGACAAATCAGTGGAAGTCCAAAAAATTATTATTATTACTTGAAACAGCTGACGAAGGAATTATAAGCTACTGTAACCATTTTCCAACCAGAAGGATGGCCTACCGTAGGGCGAAAGAAATATTGGCAACCGACTACCGTTACTTGTATTGTACATATCACCGTAATTACTGTTGAAAACTCACAGTGTAGAGTTCATGTACGGTGGAGCAAAATCTTGTTTTAAAACGAACGCATTCAACACTTTAACTCCAGCTATTGCAAAATAGCATCATCCATGCCAAAAGTTACATTGTTTTTAGAAGAGTTAATTTTAAGGTAGATTAATTAATATCCTTAAACTGCTACCTTACAACAATTTTATGGTAATTTATTTATTTATTTATCAGGGTTTAACCCTTTAGGACTTTAATTATCCTGACGTTCAAACGTCACTGGGAATTCAGTTTCTTCAACGTTTTTCACAGTGCGATGTCATACGTCGAAAAGTACAAATGACAAGATATTTTTCACATTAGTGATTATCTGGTTGAGGGCTAGATTATTTTGGGGGGTCTGAATTTGTTATTCAAAACTTGTTTTGTTACAAATTATTCGAGCGTGCCAAAAGGCACTCTCTAATAATTAGTAATAAAACAAATTTATATAAACAAAATAATATTTGTGTTTGACTGAATATGAAATATAAACAAGGGAAGTGTTTGCTTTTGCTCTGGTATCCTTATTTTTCTCAAAGTCCTGATAGTGGCTTCTTGCACTCAACCAGTTCATACGTTTTGGCAGCAGGATTATATTAGTATTTTAAGCTGCGATAACATTTGGCTCAACGCTTGTCACTGGGCACTATTCGGGAGAAAATAGGAATTGAGGTTAAAACTTTAAAAAATCGAAAAATAATAACAAAACAAATGACCACAAACGCGCCGTTTGATTTCGTACGTCATAAGACGTGCAGAAGTATCAACGCGCTGTTTGATTTCGTACGTCATAAGACGTACAAAAGTATAAAGGGTTAACGACACTTTCGACGGCCAGGTCCACCTCGTGTCGGACAGTTTTACGGATGGGTAAGCCGGAGTACCCGGAGAGAACCATCGAGCAACGACGAGTAACTGTCTGGCTCCCCAACATACTAACACCACACAAGCAGGGTTAGCATTGGCTGAAGACACTAACTCCACACAAGCAGCGTTAGCATTGGTTGAAGACAAGAGCACCATCGACGGGCAGTACGCCTTAGTACACAACGCCATCGTGCCCCCACGTGGACAATGGGGTTGAAGAGTCTTGCCCAGTGACACAACGCGGTTGCCGCAGGTGGAATTCGAAATGAGGACCTCTCGGTGGCGTAGGTAGCCTTTCGGTGGTGCGAGTTTAAAGCCAAAGTTTACAGACAGACCAAAATAATTTCCCCTAAATGTTTCCTTAAGAACCCCTAATTCTGCTGTTTTAACCCGCAAAACGGTTTAATTTTTAAAAAAAAACAGCAAAAACGTATGTTTTAGACAAGATATTTCAAGTATCTGATTATTGTGCAAAAACTGCCAAGAAAACGCCTCGGGAGCGCGGTAACTCAGTGGGAGACTGTTGGACTTCTATACTAGAGGCCCCGAGTTCGATACCGGTCCGGGACAACGCAGTTATGACCTTGGGCAAGGCACTTTATCCCGGTTGCCAACATGGGAGCACGTTGACGCCATATACTAAGGCGCACTGCACGTCGATGGTGCACATGTCTTCAACCGCTGTAACCCTGCTTGAGCGGAGCTTGAACAGAGTTAGAATGTTGAGGGGGCTGACAGCTGCTCGTAGATGCTCGGTGGTTCTCTCCGGGTACTCCGGCTTCCTCCATCCGTAAAACTGTCGCGGTCACGATTAGCCATTGTGCATAAGTATGTGACCTTAAACACCAATAAACAAATAATAAATAAATAGAAAACGCCTCAAAGGTTTAAGGTGAAGCCGACAATGTTCAGGGGGGTGTTTCCCGCCACCCCAACGTCGTCATTCAAGCCATGGACGTTTTGGCAGATACATTATCGTTTTGTTGTAGGATAGATTTGCCATTTGGAGCATGCATGGGGTCGTCCCGATCAGTACACTTTCAGGTGCTAAGTTTGACACACATCCGGTCATCGGATGATTCGACAGATAGAAAAGGTAATATACCATTGTATGTCCGTTGTTTTTGTCAAGTATATAGAAACATGGAATCTTATTATATAAAAATTATCGTTTTTTTCCATGCTCATTGTCTGAAGATAATAAATAATTTTCGTTTTCGATTACCCAAATGCGCCGAACAAAACGCTACAGAACAAACGTGTGTCCCAAAAGGCAAATTATTGCAAATATATTTGTTTTCATTTTATGAACGCATATTTACTTCTACCTCCATTGTGCACTCTACCTGTGCCTCGTTACTCAACTCCACTGGTCCCTCCAGTGATTTTACCGGCCGCTTTGCACCTGTGGCTTGGGCTCGGGTGACCGCCCCCGATGCCCCTTTGGGTGTCTCCCTCTCCGACCATGTTATGTCGGGTTCTGAACATACTCCGGGTATGTTCCCAAGCACGAGGTCATAGATGGGCGCCTCAATACACATTGCCTCTACCTCACCGCTACAGAAAGGGGTATCCACCCTCACCCTCGCAAGGGGGAATTTCCCGATTGTGCCATCGATCAGCATGCACATGTGGTCGCGGCCCAATAGCTGGTTGTCCTTGACTAGTTGCCTACGCACTGCTACGTTACTGCATCCCGTGTCCCGAAGCATCCGCACTTCATTTTTACCCACATACCCCGGGTACACGGGCATTTTCCCTCCTTCTTCTGAGGCTGTGACTTCCTCGCACATTCCACTAATTATAGGGAGGACCTTTCCACCCTCTAACACGAGCTCAACCTTTTCAATAACATCCCGGAGTTGGCTACTTTCTGACCCAACTGTCTGGCAGAACGCGGCCGTCTGCATTTTGTCCCAGGTCGGACCGCCGCTAACTCCGTTTTTCCAATTCTTTGGTGAAGGGTCCCTCCTTCCATTCCTATGGGGTCCGCCATTTGGCGTTGTGTGAAGAATTTTCTTCCAACAGGCCCTCGCTAGGTGACCCTTCTGCCCACAAACAAAACAAGACAAATCTTTAGGGCTCTGTGGCCCAGTATTACCCCTGTTGCCAGCCGGCTCTGGGGGGGGGGGGGGGGGTTAATTCTTACCGATGCCTTTGAAACCTGGTTCCCCCTAAATCTTCCCGGCCGGGACTGAGTTATACTACCCCCGTGGGCTTCCAAGTACTGTTCGGCTACCTTAGTCATTTCATCAACACTGTTTGGCCTCCTCTCCTTAACAAAGAGGGCCAACTCTGGGGCGCAAGTTGAAATAAACTGCTCTCGGATGAGCAGATCTTTGAGGGACGGAAAATCTTCGTTGATTTCCGACATCTCAATCCAGCGGTCAAAATGCCTAGTGGACC
Organism: Pictodentalium vernedei; assembly: GCA_031216915.1. Taxonomy (NCBI): domain Eukaryota; kingdom Metazoa; phylum Mollusca; class Scaphopoda; order Dentaliida; family Dentaliidae; genus Pictodentalium; species Pictodentalium vernedei. The sequence continues at coordinate 102,833,724 of CM062292.1, forward strand.
GCGCCACAAATTGGAATATACTTTCCCCTCTGTCGGGCTTACATTCCCGATCCATCTTCGGTGAGCTGGTACCTCTTTAAAATTGCTTTCTTTAGCTCACCATAATCATTTGCCAAATCAGGAGGCATACTTGCATATACTTGCAAGGATTTCCCCTTTAACAACGGGCTTAAGTTTACTCTCCATGAATCCTCAGGCCACCGATGACACGATGCAACCCTTTCAAACCTTTGAAGGTATGCATCGATATCATCAGAATCCTCTGAGAATTTAGGGAGTTTGGGGAAAGGGGTCCTACCATGACCACCCCAGTTCGTTTCCCCTTGCCTCCCGTTGGTTTCCTGAACTTGGGCCCTAGCTCTTATCAATTCGAGTTCTCTCTCGTGTTCTCTTTCCCTTTCAATCTCGGCCTGCCTCTCACCCCTTTCACGCTCAATCTCTGCCTGTCGTTCAGCCCTTTCACTTTCCTTTTCACGCTCCGCCGCCCTCCTTTCAGCTTATCTCTCAGACCTTTCACTTTCCTTTTCACGCTCGGCCGCCCTTATTGCGGCCTCCTCGCGTTTCAAAGTCACCCGCCGTTCCAATTCGGCCGTAGCTTCTTTCGCCACTCGTTTTTGTTCGTCCCTGACAAACTTTTGCAGCTCACTCCCAGAAAAACCCAGGCGTTCCCCCGCCGAAATTAACTGGTCCAAAGTCATGGGAGCCTCCATTATTTCACTTGTAAATACTTAAAATCTACACAGTTACGGTAAATAACAATTTCCTCGCGCCTATCGTCGCGCTTAACCCTTCTGCGGACAATAATTATTTAGCTACCACGTTATTTAATTCTAAACCAACTTAAATTTAAAAATTGCAAAATTTTAACCCTTTACGGCTCTCCACTATTTCCCCAGAGCATGTTGATAACAATTTGCAAAAAACTCCATGAAATAAATTATCTTTGAGTGGATCGTTGATCTTTACCTTTAAAAATGTTACCTTTTAGAACATCCTGTGTACGCCTCGCCAGTGTCGCAGGATTACAGGGGTTAAATTGATGTTCGAAATGATGGAGGAAAATGTATGTTCTTATCAATGCTCAGCCGACAGGCAGTGACTGTCGGCTGAACCCCAGTTCGAGCGTAAACCTTGCCACCTTATCAATGCCCTGTCCGCTTGGGACTGTTAGGATTCCTGAAGGTGTCTGTGGCTTACAAGGTTGATCAACGATAATTCACTGAAAAGATTATTTATTTACATGTACGAAGAAATAAAATATAAAACAAATTACTCACAAAATTATCCATAAGAATGCACTAATTACGCGGATAAAAGTTTATTCTTTAGGGCTCTCGACGTTTCCCACAGCGAGCTGCGTCCGCTGGATCAATCTCACATCATCTTCATTTTCTCACGGTTTGTGATACATACAAAGTTGCTTCCTCCTCGCCGGGTTAACTTCACAGTCATTCGGGCTTAACACATATAATGTTCTGCTTGTGTGACTCTATTAGCGTTCTCAGAGTTTAATCACAATTCAATCGGCGTCTACCACAGTTCACGATCACTTTGCGCCTCGCCTGGCTCTCACGGGGTTAAGTTAGTCTTCGCCTTCAGATATATACTTAACAAAACTTACATAGAAATATTCTGCAAAGTGTTCTCATCATCGCCAATTCTCGCACTGCCTAAAACTATTTTATCTCGCGAGCTATTCAAGCGCTTACTCAGGCTATTAATAGGGTTTCTAGACCTCAACTTTACAGCTTTTACTTCTTTGGCTACTATGTCACTACGGTTCGCAACCGTTAACAAACTACTATCGGTTCCTTACAGCCCTCACAGGGTTACGATAATACGCGGACTTTCAATCTCGGTGCCTATGACCCTCGACGGCCAAGGCTAAAAACGGACCTTCTCTGAATGCCCTCAGGCTAACTGCCCACCTCATAATTCTGCTTCACTCTTTATACATATTAATTCTGATTTAACGAGTGCTTTGTAATTCGATATGGATAGAGATATTAATGCGTATTTTGTTTGAGTTCGACTCGCTTGACGTTTCGTGGACACTTTTATTATTATGAGCTCGTGTTCTGTGATGTCTGGCAACATATCTTGGAGCTCTCCTGGCTAGTTAAGATATGCCTCTTTTGAAACAACTAGACGGTTTAATGATTGTCTGAAACGGCCAGAACACGATTAAACTGTTTACGTTCAAATTCCCGTGAACAATCGGAGAATGCTTCTTTGATCAGTTATAAGATAGCTCAAGTGGCGTTCGACAAATGCGACATAATGGACATTAAATTTCATACTTCATTTAGAAGCTCTTGAATTATCGTTAGTTTGACAAATCGGTTTTCGGGGTCAGTCACATACCTATCTTTACGCTTTACATTTAACCCAAGCAGAAATATTATCGAAAATATTTACACTTATAAACAAAAAAATCGCAATTTTTAGCTATCACCTTATCACAATTATCGCTTAAAATTTCAGAAATTCGGTGATGTAAATTCCAAAAATTGGAAATTCGCTGATGTAAATTCCAAAAGTTGAAAATTCCATTTTTCATATGACTCGTCCGTTTTGTTCACTTTAAAACATTTGATATTTTGTTTTCATATTAATCAGTGATAAATAAAGCCTTCCGTCAATTTCATTGGTCAATTTCAAAACTTGACAATTTGATTGGCTGAACAAAATACAACTGGGCCACATTTTCATAATTTTCATAATTAGAGTTGGGAGCTTTCATTGGTCAATTTCAAAACTGGACAATTTGATTGGCTAAACAAAATACAACTGGGTCACATTTGCATAATTTCAGTAGGGAGAATTTACGTTATCTGTCCTATTTAGGGTGGGTTATATAGTATTAATCTTTTACCTACAAGAAAAACGCCATTCATTTTTTTATATTTTCACTTTTTGCTTCCAAAACATAGGTTATGACCCTCATTGGAACGATCTCGACGAGCTCGTTCCAATGAGGGGTCATAACCTATGTTTTGGAAGCAAAAAATGAAAATTTTTAGTTATACGAGGATGTTTTTTCCAAGTGCCGTCTGCAACTCAAGTTAGGTGATGTGTTAAAAAGTCATACTAAGCGGCTAATTTGTGCGTGTGTGTGTCATATGATAAATAGAATATGAAATGAGTGTTTTTCTCATTTTATATTTATGAAACTCGTCCGAATTTTCCGTTTGGAGTCGCCAGAGGCTCGCCAAAACGGAAAATTCTTAGACTCCTTTCATAAATATTATATGAGAAAAACACTCATTCCATATCCTCTATATATATTTTCTTTTTACTCTTGTCATATTTTTTTCGGTCAGTACCAAAGTGATTTTCCAATTTTCGATCAAATTCTCCGATTTTTCCAATCTGCTAACAAAATTTTCCGAAATTCCAACTCGAATCTGTGACCGGTCCGGTTTTTCGAATTTATCGTTCCCTTTCCCCTACAATGATCAGGCTTTAGCTATAGACTGCCAGCTATTCAGCCAATACCTACTCCTTCCAACAAGTCAGTTACAAGGAGAAGTTATTGGATGAATATCTACCAGTCTATGAACCTTGTGCAGCCTGATTAGTGTAAGGGAAAACTCATGGACCTGCCTGGGGAAATGCGTTTTTCTTATGAATAAAATGGCTAGATTTAAGCCAGAGGAAATCCATCTGAGGGGTTCAAAAATTAAAACTTTTACTCGAGGGAAGCCTCCGGGACCGCACCATCGACAGGAAGGTACACCCACTCGAACTCTCCCCCAATACGAGTCTGCGACACTCGGAACATGCCTACAACATGTCGTGCTGGGACCCCAACATCACACCTCCGCATTGAAGCCTCTCTAGCTACGTCCCAACGACAGATGTGTGTAAAATTCTTATTTTCTTTTTATACGTTTAATTGTTCGATTTTGAGGGAACCATCGTCGATACCCTTTTTATACTTAAAGTCACTGACACCTTCAAGAGAGAAATCATCCAAAATCACAAAGGTTGTAAGATATTCGATCGCAACGTGGGTCAGATGATATTTGAGCAATCTTTAAACGTTTAATGGTCAACAGAACAACTCGTAGATCATACACCTCCCCCCCCCATAAATCCCGCGTATCCCAATCCATACCTGCAACGCAGGCAGCAGGCATTGGCAGAATTGGGGAGGGGTTAGCAAGATATGGACATGTCTGCTCTAATACAGACACACACACACAAACACATCAAAATGATTTGAGGCAATATACACTTTTTATATGAAATCTTTCCTAGTTAAACAAATTAACGCCCATGTACAGAGGTCTCGGACACAAGCCTTTATCAATGCAGCATAATCAGAGGGTTCACCTCTCACTTCTATATCAATGCACATGGCCGTTAATGTTTTGAACATACTACTTGTGTCCATCTTGTTGGACAATGGTTGGCAGTGAATTTCCCAGTCAAGTTTGACCCATTTTTACCTTTAAAAATGACATTTTGAAGGGTTAGTGATTTTCCAAAGAATATTCGGCACTCGACCCCCCGGCAGAAGCCTTTAATCGATCCCTAAAAACTGTATTTCGATATGCTTGCACCCTTCCCTCGGATGCAGATCGTATGCGAGTGTATAATTCCCGAGAATATCATTGTGTTGTTCGGGAAAACTCACAACAGTTGACATTCCCGCTGTGCACGACGCGACAATTTAATAATTAATTACTTGTCTTGTTGGTTTTGAATTTCGGCATGATGTGATGCCTCTAGTGTGAGCCTTGCTGTCAATTTATTTATTTATTTATTGGTGTTTTAGGTCACATACTTTTGCACAATGGCTAATCGTGACCGTGACAGTTTTACGGGTGGAGGAAGGCGGAGTACCCGGAGAGAACCACCGGGCATCGACGAGCGGTTGATGACATGTGCACCATCGACGTGCAGTGCGCCTTAGTACACGGCGTCATCGTGCCCCCATGTTGGCAACCGGGATAAAGTGCCTTGTCCAAGGACACAACGCGGGTCGTTCCAGACGGGGATCGAATTCGGGACCTCTAGCATAGAAGTCCATAAGTCTACCACTAAGCCACCGTGCTCCAAGCCTTGCTGTCAAACAAAGACAATGACGACAATACACGTTTAATGTCCAATATGAACCATACAATCACTGAAAACAATTTTGACGCAATGATTCGTCAAAATTATAATGAGTAAATTTTATGTTTCATTTTGCACATTGTTTTATAGCAAGGTTCAAAATACAGACTTCATACTGTGACAAAATTTCAAAATACAAAGAAAAATGATTAACCACAGTACAGCCGTCGTGGAATGGTCAAAATCCACGCGTGGGGAGTGTTACTCACGGGCGCTTTTCTCAGTCAATAATCGGTACTTTTCACTTTTCAGCAAATATTCAATGAATGAAGGACCGGGTTGTACCCGGTGCTTCATTCATTGAAAATTTGATGACGATTCATTTGTTCTATGTCGGAGATTCACCGTTAACACATGCGTGGAAGTATTGCCCACGCGTGGATTTTGACATTTCCACGACGACCGTACTGTATCATTGTATCTCAACGCTCGCTTCACACCAAGAGTGTAAGTGTCTGCAGTTTCTGAGGGACCAGCGGCGTGACATTGGGGAAGTGTGGAGTCTTGCCCCTCACTTCTTCTGTAAAATGCCCAACTTATATACATTCATGTTTGAAATCCCAAGAATTGGTTCATATTCCTTGATATTTCTTAAGCCGTACAATAGGTATTCTTTCACGTTCTGGACACTTAACTCTTAACCCGCTAAGTATTTTCAGGGTATTTTTCGTGAAATCTAGTCATGGCTGCTTCACAGTAACCATGGCTAGATTTGATGAAAAATTCATCTACATTTATCCAAAGACATCATCTATCAAAGAGTTTATTAATTTACAGGGAGGAAATTTGTTTAACCCTTTACCTAACCTGAAAAGCAGACGACACTTGCAAAAATAATTCTTGAATAACTAATTTTTTTCATTTTTTGTCTCAAAAACGTAGGTTATGACCCCTCGTTGGAACGAGCTCGACGAGCAGTGCGCCTTAGTACACGGCGTCATCGTGCCCCCATGTTGGCAACCGGGATAAAGTGCCTTGTCCAAGGACACAACGCGGGTCGTTCCAGTTGGGTAAAGGGTTAAATGTGACCAAATTTCACTTATTTCAGTGGCAAGGGTTTTTGTATCCATGGCAGGAATATCTACCAGCGGCATGCAAGGATTAAGCCTCCAAAATGTAGTCCTGGTGCTGCAACTGGCATTAAAATTGAATTGTTTTTCCCGGGAAAGACCTTGGACTTTCAAATATGGGAGGGGCACACTCCTAACCCAGCACGAGATGAAATGATGTGTGTGTATGGGGGGGGGGGGGGGGTATTTTCTGCTGCACCTGATTTAGCCTCTTCTTCATTTAGTTTTGTTACGCCCCTATGAGGGAGGTTGCCATTCATTTTCGGGCAGCGAATTATAGATCATGAATCGCCCCCCCCCCCCCCCACACCCATGCAGGACAATTTGCTGACATACGAGTATCAATGAAACGAGTCAACCCGGGGACTTATTTGCGAAATGAGGCACACTTCAAAACTGTTAAACACCCACCCGCAAACACCCATGATAACAATATACGAAAATTACGCCTCAAATTTATGCAAATGTTGATCGAATATATTTCCTTTTTATTTCTGAGTTCATTTTTTCGAGTCTTTTCAAACAATTCTAATTATTATTTCATCAACTGAATGCTGAATTCTGCGACAGTAATAAGCCAAAAGAACATTTAATCAGTTAATTAAACGTAAATGATTTAGTAGGGTGTCAGTTTTAACATTTCCACCACAAAGAAAATAATTTGGTTGTTTAATAGCTGGTTCGTGTTACACTAGCGACTGCAGAGATTCGCTGTTTTGTCACGGATTTAGTGAAATATCTTGCCGGGTGACATGATCGTATCGGGGTATTGCCGGTATTTTTTACCCACTTTTTTCACTTCCGCAGTAGTATCCGGAAAGCAATTATTTCCTTCCATATTGTTAACTTGCGATGCATGGTGTTGGGACACGTGCAAACCAGCGTCATTCGCTGACATGAAAAGATCGAGCGCCTATGTGAATGAAAAGACAAAATATTTGCCTGCACCTGTCATAATTCAAATCTGTTTTAAATACGTTTAGTACTCAAAATATGACAAACAGTGAAGTCTAAATGAAGACAGAACAATACAAATTGACTAAATAGGTTTAAAATCAGGAATGTACATTTTCAGCTGGTACAGTTATGAGCGCCCACATCCATATTTTTGTTACTCATTTTTTTCACAAGCACCGAGACCACAGCTCTATTCTATACCTTGATTACCAACAGTGGCGGCGCCAGAGTTACAGAAGTGAGGGGGTACAGTTGGGTATTGCCCGCCGCGCAGGGGTGGGTTTCGGTAGGGGTGTCCCCTCCCGAAGTTGAGAAAATTTTTAAAACTTACGTTGGAAATGGTGTTCTCTGGAGCATTCTCAAACAATTAAATGAAAACAGTTTTCTTTTGAAACTTATTGGTCGTACATGGTGACATTTTAACGGAAGAACGCTGTTGTAAAGTGCGAGCACAAAGCACCAAACGACACTCAAATCGAAAATGAAAGTAGGCTGCATTCCAAACGGAAAGCCTATGACAAAAATGTTAGCTTTACACACCAACCGCGGTGAACACGCCAGCAATGGGATTTCAATAGTTAAAATTTACACCTACAGTGGAACTACATTCAAGGTGACCTTTGGTGACATCGCCTAATAATAAAAAAACAAAACAAACACAGGCCTCAATGAAAGCATACAAAAATATTTCCCCTTTCTACTTCGGAACGCCAATAAAGCGCAGCGCAATGCACAGTTCAATTCTCACTTAATCAAGGGAACTTTTTTTTTAAAGGGACAACATTCGTGAAAGCAAGTGTGTGACATTCAAAGAACATGGACTCACACAGCGATCTCCAGTGTGACTGAGAGAAAGAAATACTGCCCAGTGAACGAATGACAATTTTGGGCTTCGTCTATAGATGATAGCCTCCTGAAACAGTTGAACATTTTGGTTCTTGGTTGGTTTGAAGAAAGAAAGAAAGAAAGAAAGAAAGAAAGAAAGAAAGAAAGAAATTGTAAACAGGAGAAACATAAACAAATGTCAAGATTCGTAAATGTAAACCACAAAATTATGTTATATTAAATCCAAATGACCTGAAGAAAAATTCCCTTGAAATGAATTATAAAAATGTCTCCATTTTCCAAACATTAGCATTGACTTGAATGCAAACTTATCGATTATCGAAATTTATCACTCGTCTCCTCTTGAAGAGTGAAATGAAACCGATAATTATTTATTGCGTTTTTAAATAAGTTTACCTCATAAGACACCAAATATTAAAAAACATGCGTCGTCTCATGTTAATAAAACATACATAACTCGAAATAGTATGTTAGTATGTTATTAAAAAAAACAGCCCCGGAATTTGCGCGTTTCGTTTTCTATTTCGTTTCGGCGATAAAATTGCCAGCGTAAGTACCGCCCACCGGTGCTCATGAAAAACAAAAACAGAATCGCAGGTGTGATTATTGATTTATCTAACATTTAAACTCTTATTAATCTGCTAATAAATAAAATATACCCAAAGTAGCTTGGTGTACCACTCGTGGTGAAGTGGTGTTAACCGCGCGCCAAAGGCTCGCAGTTAACACCACTTCTCCACGCGTGGTGAACATTTGGTTCACCAAGCTACTATGGGTATTTTCTATATGTACCTTATCTGCCTGCACTCGTTGCGAACCTCTTGCCAATGCCACAAATACTGGTGGCACGAAAACGATCGGCAAGATGTCTCTCAAGTATTTTTCATTTGTTTAGCCCGCGGACACCATTTCCTTGCATCTGGGGGCATTCCGACTAACACAAAAATTGAAAGTTTTTACCTTTTGAACCTGCTAGAACGCCTTTCGGTCCCGGAACATGGAACATGATACTTCATAATTGCATTAACCATTTACCCAACATGAAAAACAGAAGACACTTGCAAACAAAATTCTTGAATAACTAATTTTTTCATTTTTTGTTTCAAAAACATAGGTTATGACTCCTCATTTGGAACAAGCTGCTCGATGAGCTCGTTCCAAAGAGGGGTCATAACCTATGTTTTTGAAACAAAAAATGAAAATATAATGAAAACTAATTGGCGATTTTTGAGAATTGCGCTGGCCGGTTTTTGTCGTTACGTTGGGTAAAGGGTTAAGTAGGAAGGCTGCTAAGTTAATGTGTGGAGTAGACCAATCAATAATTGCAACGAGCAGTCCCAAGGTTGGCAGATCAATAGAAGAAAAGCTTGCTTCAGTTCTTAAGCAACGGAGTGCTAAACTTTTTCGACACTGACGCATTGAATAGTATCGTATTACACTCTACTGTATACAGCGAAATGGGCAGTACTGTCTTTATGGGAAGGTTCAGTAATAATTTAATCCTACATCCCTACATTTATATAGCCAAATAGGCTAGTCAGTCCTGTCTCTGCGGAAAGGTTCAGTAATAATTTAATCCTACATCCCTGCATGCATATAGCGAAACAGGCTAGCCAATCCTGTCTCTGTGGAAAGGTTCAGTAATAATGTAATCCTACATCCCTGCATGTATACAGCGAAATAGGCTAGTCAGTCCTGTCTCTGTGGAAAGGTTCAGTAATAATTTAATCCTACATCCCTGCATGCATATAGCGGAATAGGCTAGTCAGTCCTTTCTCTGTGGAAAGGTTCAGTAATAATTTAATCCTACATCCCTGCATGTATATAGCGAAATAGGCTAGTCAGTCCTGTCTCTGTGGGGAGGTTCAGTAATAATTTAATCCTACATCCCTGCATGTATATAGCGAAATAGGCTAGTCAGTCCTGTCTCTGTGGAAAGGTTCAGTAATAATTTAATTCTACATCCCTGCATGTATATAGTGAAATAGGCTAGCCAGTCCTGTCTCTGTGGAAAGGTTCAGTAATAATTTAATCCTACATCCCTGCATGCATATAGCGAAATAGGCTAGTCAGTCCTGTCTCTGTGGAAAGGTTCAGTAATAATTTAATCCTACATCCCTGCATGTATATAGCGAAAAAGGCTAGTCAGTCCTGTCTCTGTGGAAAGGTTCAGTAATAATTTAATCCTACAACCCTGTATGTATACAGCGAAATGGGATAGCCAATCCTGTCTCTGTGGAAGGTTTAGTAATAATTTAATCTTACAATCCTGTATGTATACAGCGAAATGGACTAGCCAGTCTTGTCTCTGTGGGACGGTTCAGTAATAATTTAATCCTACAACCAACCCTGTATGTATACATCGAAATGGGCGAGCCAGTTCTGTCTCTGAGGGAAGGTTCAGTAATAATTTAATCCTGCAACCCTGTATGTATACAGCGAAATGGACTAGCCAGTCCTGTCTCTGTGGGAAGGTTTAGTAATAATTTAATCCTACAACCCTGAATGTATACAGCTAAATGGGCTAGCCAGTCCTGTCTCTGTGGGAAGGTTCAGTAATAATTTAATCCTACAACCCTGTATGTATATAGCGAAATGGGCTGGCCAGTCCTGTCTCTGTGGGAAGGTTCAGTAATAATTTAACCCTACAACCCTATATGTATATAGCGAAATGGGTTAGCCAGTCCTGTCTCTGTGGGAAGGTTCAGTAATAATTTAATCCTACAACCCTGTATGTATACAGATAAATGGGCTAGCCAGTCCTGTCTCTGTGGGAAGGTTCAGTAGTAATAATTTAACCCTACATCCCTGTATGTATAGAACGAAATGGGCTAGCCAGTCCTGTCTTTGTGGGGAGGTTCAGTAGTAATAATTTAATCCTACAACCCTGTATGTATAGGGCGAAATGGACTAGCCAGTCCTGTCTCTGTGGGAAGGTTCAGTAGTAATAATTTAATCCTACAACCCTGTATGTATAGAGTGAAATGGACTAGCCAGTCCTGTCTCTGTGGGAAGGTTCAATAGTAATAATTTAATCTTACAACCCTGTATGTATACAGCTAAATGGGCTAGCCAGTCCTGTCTCTGTGGGAAGGTTCAGTAGTAATAATTTAATCCTACATCCCTGTATGTATAGAGCGAAATGGACTAGCCAGTCCTGTCTCTGTGGGAAGGTCCAGTAGTAATAATTTAATCCTACATCCCTGTATGTATAGAGCGAAATGGACTAGCCAGTCCTGTCTCTGTGGGAAGGTTCACTAGTAATAATTTAATCCTACAACCCTGTATGTATACAGCGAAATGGACTCGCCAGTCCTGTCTCTGTGGGAAGGTTCAGTAGTAATAATTTAATCCTACAACCCTGCATGTACACCGTGCAATGAACTTTTGCGACCTGTCTTTGTGGGAAGGTTCAGTGATAATTTAATCCACCAGCTCTAAATGGGCTGTGGGATTAAATTATCACTGATTCTCCTATCCAGTTATGTATTTATTGTGTTGGGGGCGCGGTGGCTTAGTGGTCTCGTCATTGGACTTCAAACCGAAAGATGGTTCGATCTTGACCAGGAACAAGTGCGTTGTGTCCTTGGACAAGGCACTTAATCCCGATTGCACATGTGGGGGGCACGGTGGCGCTATGTACTAAGACGTTCTGCACGTCGATGGCTCACCTGTCTTCAGCCAATGCTAACACTGCTTGTGTGGAGTTAGTACTTTGGGGAGTCTGACAGTTGCTCGTCGTTGCCGGGTAGTTCTCTCCTGTATGCCAGCTTCCTCCACCCGTAAAACTGTCCAACACGAGATGACCCTGCCTGTCGAACGTGTCGTTAAGCACAAATAAAAAAATTAAATAAAATTTTTTATTGTTTTGTCGACTCACCGACTGCCAGTTTTTGCTTTACGAAAATGATTTTATTAACTCCGGCTGAAAGGGTTGTTAATATACAGAACCGTACAAACGTTTGAATGGGTTAAGAATTATCGCACGAGATTGCTTTAGCATAGGATATCACGAGAGCCGAAGGCTCGGGTGATATCCTGAGCCAAAGCAATCGAGTGAGAAAATTCTTAATGTATGTGCGGTTCTGTATTTATCACTCACCTCCCATGTAACAACCAGTCTACGAAAATTGAACTAAAAGCACTTTGCAGGTGGATAATTTCCACGTTTCCTTCGTTGTCAACAAGACATCACTGTTAGGTGGTGGGGTACCAACCCTAATCTGTTTTATAAATTTTACGGCATTCAATTGGTCGAAACAAACTGACGCCGATCAGTGTCACGGTCACGATGATCAAACTTCAAAATTGTCTAATCTGCGGGAAATAACACAACAAAACGTTTTTAAAATGCTAATAAGTTTAGCATACTCCATAACTATATGACAAGTTGTGGAAAGTATTTGTTAAGAAACAAGTAGTCAGAATGTTATTTTTATTTTGTAAATTTTTCACAGGAATCTAATTGTTCAAATATCCCGGGTAAACAAATCTAAATGAGGAACTTGGAATTTCCAAGCGATCTCGACTCCGGTGCATTCGACCAATGATTGGCGTGATATATTTAGACGGGTTCCTTCTCCATTTACGTTGGAAACGAAATCGTTGGAGACGAAATCGAACGTGTTTCCTATCACCACATGTGTGGTGCAACATTATTTTTATCATACAGGCAGAACAGTGGAAATCCCTTGTTTTACATTAATAGGTGTGTGATAAAAACCCGTACCTTGTGCGAACTAACATTTAATAACTGACATAAAGCCAGGGTGTGTACGTTGTTTATTAGCATTTAAGATCACTTCCAACATCACACAAGTATATAGAAAGGGCTGTATCTCAAAACGTCGAAAACCTGAAAATCTGTGCCGGTGTGTTCACTCAAGAGAACCATAGGCTTAAGGCTATAGTCTATATCAAATTAGGATCGGGTATTTTGTGGGAAGGGTCTACAACCGTGGAGAATAACTATGGGTGTCTGTTGTGTAATTCTCACTGACGTTTGAATGATTTGTAAAGCTTGAGAAGCGTATCTTTGTTTGCTCTTCAATTTTTACCTCTGATTATCATCAGAAAATTGATCTGGATACCAAGGACTTGTACGTATATACAGTACGTGGAAGGCGTATTATTACTAAATCAACCGCAGTGTGGGGATTCCACCCAAGCAATAATTGCAAAGTTGTTGTAAAGTATAACAAGCACAAGCAAAGTTCCAGCCAATGGACCTCCGGGTTATACCCGGAGGTCCATTGGCTGAAACATTGCTTATATTTTTTGCCCACATGTACAGAATTTGAAAGTTATACTTTTGATGATAATTCTACTCGCCGGGTGATTTAGTTACAATCCACTCTCCACGTACTGTATATATCTTACACAACTCCGTAAACTCTTTTCACTGAACACAGAAATCCCACCGACTGTATTTCTGATTGATTTCTGAACGCAGAAACATCTCCCGAGTGACCACTAATTATATATAAACTATAATTACTACCAATACACGTACAAACTTACCGAGGTGTGAATTTTTGCTTTTCGACGTTTTGAGAACACGCCATACAAAGTCAAATTAAACCAATCGTTTTAACAATGCCGGAGTCAAGAAAAAAGACTTCTTTCCCGGCTATGGTTTCTATTGCTGTTATAACAGCGGAAGAGAACTTGTTTACAATACTAAGCAAGAACGACTCCACCTCATAGCATTCCCACGAGGAAGTCAATGGAAGTGAGTGAGACCTTTCACCGAGGCAGTAACGAGAATGAATACCAAGCAGTTCGTAGATGGAAGAGTCGATGACATGGGTTATAGAGACAGCTATACCGCAGTGATGCTTCCCAAATTGGAAATACAGTTGATGCTGTAAATGTGAATAGCAGAAAGTCTCGTGCGAACGGAAATAAAAATGACAAAAAGGCATACTTTGAGTGTTTCCCGTGCAGCCGTGTTCGAGGACAGCTTGCCAATGTACCAATGAGTTATCAAAGAGTTAAATAAGGTGTATCAATAATTTGAAGAATCATTTTCACGACATGTAGTCTGTATTCAAGTACGACAGTGTTGACAAATCAATGCATCGTCATTGTTTGAGATACGAATTAGAAATCCTCTCCCTACCCTCACCTCGAAACTCAAGCAACATTTTAAGCTGCTATACAAGTAAGGGAAAGTTGTTAATTTTGAAATTCCAACCTCTGATATTCCAGAAATGCAAGTTAAATTTACACACATTATACTTCAAAATGAAGGTTGTGTTGTCTAAACACACAACAAATATATGCAGTCAACTAACAGAGTTGACAGCAGTCACCAATGCTTCCTGGAAGTCGGCTACAGTATTCGCACCAGAACTGATAATAAAATAATATTTCAGGAGAACAACTCGTGGCCAAATGTACTTCAGATATCCAAAACAAAAGCTGGACATTCAAAACACTTTTCGATGCAGCGACAGGACTGCATTTGGGGAAAAATCAACCCTTTCTGCAAATTTTATTGAAGAAGGGTTCCATGGCCAACTGCATGCGCATGTCTTGCGATACCACGAATGTCCATAGAAAAACAATCGCGTATCTCTAAGAAATTCATGATACCTTGCAAGTAACTTGACAACTGTGCAGTCTCCATATAATAACAGTGCGTAGTGTGAAGGAGACCTGTCTCATTATTTGATTTTAGACGGATTGTATATCGGTGCTTTTTCAGCCCCGATGACTTTGACCGAAATGTAAACAAAGAGAAGACAAAACAAAGCCTTTAGGTTTGGACTTTACCAACACGCAGCTCTGTCGCTGCATTTTGAAAAAAAATGATTTTCTAGCCTTTTTCTTTGTTACCTGTAGCACATTTGGCCCCGATTTGTTGAAATATTATTCTATTATCACTTCTGGTACGAATACGATCGCAGACTTCCAGGAACCATTAGTGCCTGCTGTCTACCCTTGGAGTTGATTGCATACATTTTTCTTGTTCAATACATCATAATCTTAATTTTGAAAGCACACTTTGTGTATATTTAATTTATGTTCATGGAATATTAGACTTGAGAATTTCAAAGTAAACTAATTTTCCTTACTTATATAGCATCTTTATATAACTTGTACCCCAGTGTAATTTATCCACAGCCTCCGCAAACATGAGATCATTTTCTCTCCGCAAAATAGTTCCCTGTAACGTTATTTCAAGAAAATCTAGGGGAGCATCCATTTTCTTAAACTGCAAAATATCGGTCTTTTATCAGTTTACCTCTACTCTGCGAATGGAAAAACTCGATCATTTGTTTGCAGAAATCTCTTTAGCACACGTGGTATTTCTTGTCGCATCCGTTTGCTTTGTTCTTTGCCAAACTCAGATGAGTTATCATCAAATATTCAATTTTATTTAACAATTATCAAGACCATTTATATCAACATAATTATCATTGGCGTGCATTTACAAAAGACTCGTGTGTTTCAGCGTTCACAAATACTCACCACTAGACCATTTACCATAACGAAGTTTGTATTGACTTCTATTGACGTTTCCCATAAAGCAGCAAGACAGAAAAAGGATGCGCGGCCAACTGTATAATTGAACACGGCGAGTAGCCATTATTCAATTCTCAAACCCATCTCGAAGTTGCCTGTTTTACGGCTGTTTTGCATAAAGTCGGTTTAAGCTAAATTTAATTTATTTGGAAAGTATTTTTTATAATTAAACGTTGTATTGTATTCGAATTAAATTTATTCCACGGTAGTTAGGCCTCGTTAATTCGAAATGTTGTGGCAACGGTCTCAGTGTTCCGTTACACGCGCCATTATACAAATAGTCAAATTTACTTCCGAGCAATTTCTTTATATTTTGCAGGTGTTCCGTTTCGGCATTTTCTCGATCTCGGTTCATTATCAAAGCCATTGTGGAAGACTAAAGGGCTCCAAAATTGTATCTCCCATGTACTGACAATTATTAAGACATCTTACGCAGGCACATGACTATTTTTATATATTTGTGTCTGAAGGTTGGAGCAGGGTCGCCGGAAGCACTTCAGGATTGGGGGATCAGACCCCGGGAAAAGGGCTTTTACTGGCAGTAGCAGCCCCGCCATGACCTGCCGAAGCATGCATGTCTCGAATGCCGATTTCTCGAGATGGGGGAGTTTGAGAGGAGGTGCCCCCTTCTCATCGGGAGGTGGCCCCCTCCTCCCAAACTCCCCCATTGAATTTTGAGAGTTCACGAGCGGATGTGGGTGTAGTTTAGCTTTACGTCGAGAATAAATCATTGAAAAGAACTGAGTGACGAACCTGGGAAGCGCACTGTCTGCCCCCCTCGCCCCCGTGGTCCGATAGCAGAGAGGGCAGCAGCCCCTTCTGCCACTGTGTTTCCGGCGTCCCTGGGTTGCAGAATATTTCATTGACTATGGCATAAAGTTGTTCGACTGTTCTCATGTACACATACCCATGCTTTTCCGTCGGCTATTCAAACCAGTGTCTACAACCACCGAAATTGGCAATTGCAATAGACTGCAAAAAATATAGTTCTCTTTAGAACCAAAACTGGTTCTGATCTTGTCCCTGAGATGGAATCAGTTCTGTTTAAACAGTATTTATTTCAAATCAAATAAATTTACCAAGATTAGCATTCAATTTTAACAGAATATTACATGAACTGAAGTAGATTCAGCAGTAAACTTGGAGCTTATTCAACGCAGTCGCCAAACATTTTGAAACAAAGTAGATATGAACAGTTGGCATATCGAACCAGTTTTGGTTCTGTACAGAACAAAAACTGGTTCGATATGCCAACTGTTCATATCTCCTTTGCTTAATAATGATTTGAGACAACCTCGTATAAGCTCTAAACTTACGGCTGAAACCCCCTCAATTTATGTTTAATTCTGTTAATATTTAATGTTAATCTTTATAAATTTATTTGATTTGAAATAAATGCTGTTCAAACAGAACTGGTTCCATCTCAGTTTTGGTTCTAAAGGGAACCTATTTTTTTGCAGTGTAGGCAATGCCGCCGTAAAGGCAGTGACATAATTCCACGGCTTTTCCCATACTATTGTCAATTGCAGTGGCTAATTTCGAGGGCAGATCCGACTCACATATCACCAACATAGCGAGTACCTTTGATACTTATAAGGGGTGCGCGATGGCTCAGTGGTAACGACACTGAACTTCAAACTGAACGGTCTCCAGTTCCATCCCAGTCAGTGGTAACTGTGCTGTGTTCTTGGGTTAGGCACTTAATCCCGGCTGCCCACATGGGAGCACGGTGGCGCTGTGCACTAAGGCGCAGTGCACATCGATGGTGCACTTGTCTTCAACCAATGATAGCCCGGCTTGTTCGGGGTTAGTACATTGGGAATCTTACAGTCGCTCGTTCCTGCTCAGTGGTTCTCTCCAAGTAATTCGGCCTCCACCGCCCGTAAGATTGTCCTACACAAAGTGACCCCGGCTGTCGTGTCGTTAAACCCCAAATAAAATAATACCCAAATAAAGAAAATGGAACTCTTTGAACAAGCCAAGCTACCATGCCCCTATTTATAACACTGAATACCATGGGTCAATAGACTGTCCATTCGGCTATATAGGGCCGTGTGTTCTAACTTAAAATATGTTGGTCATGCGGGGTCAGTGACCACTCAGAATTTCCGAAGGCAAGCATTAGTTCATTCAATAATCGGCCAATTCAATTTCATCAGGCAAACTTAGGAAAACGACTTTGTGCCCAAATGTTCCAATTAAGATGGGTTTACAGTTTGGGCAGAGTACTATTGGGTAATAGTTCTTTCTCCGATTACTACCCGAGAAATAGATTGTAGTTGGTGTGGCTTTCAAGACTTTACGCCCCTGACCTTATGCTAATACAGGATAACACACGGAAAGATTTATTTCTCTGCCTAACACAACTGTCAAGTCTACACAGCCAATATGCAAAGCCGTTCAATGCATGTTGAAAAACTTAACTTTTCACAATATAACTTATGGCACCAAATTAGAAAGAGGTCGTCGTGCTCGTTCCAAAGAGATGTCACAAATTGTGCATGTTTTAAAATAAAATTTTAATGTTCCAACTGGGACTTCGCGGCAAATGAAATTCAAGTCTTCATATTTTCATCCGCGTTCAAAAGTATTTCGCGTCCATCTCTACAAGCAACGAAACAGTCTTCTTGTCACTCCCAAGAACAGATAGACTTTTCAAGACAGAGTATAGTTAAAAATGTATCGTGCATTTTAACGATGCGACAAGTAAAGAGCAAATCTTCCCAACACATACCACCAAGAGTACAGGGGCAATTACAAAGAATAGTCTTTTGTTTTAAGTATAAGTATACATCTCATGAACGATGTTTTTTTCATGCTTCAGAGATTCAAAAGTAATTCTAATTTAATTAGCAATATCTTTATTCATGCCTTTGGATATGCTCGGCCAGACAGCGATGGATGGCAAAAGAGCTATTGCCCACTGAATGAGGTGCAAGCTTTGCGTGGGATGCGTTATGATGAAGAGATAATTATAGGATTCTATCCCTTTCAACACTGGTGGTATCTTGCACGTCAGTTCAAATACAGCAACTAGAAAAGTCGGAGACAAGCAAATGCAAACAATCTTAGTAGTAAGTGAAGGCGCTAAATATGACGAACTGATTTAACACTGAAATTCCTACAGACATTTGTTAGCCAGAGAAAATTCACGATCGTGTGTACTATGGGGGACCTGATTTAACACTGAAAATTCCCATAGACATGGCACTCTGACGAAAAAAAATGTCTATGAGAATTTTCAGTGTTAAATCAGGTACCCATAGTTCACTCAACCGTGGATTTTTAAAAAGTTCAAAATCTTATGGAAATTTTCAGTGTTAAATCAGGTCCCCATAGTACACACAATCGTGAATGTTCTCTGGGGAACAAATGTCTATGGGAATTTAGGTGTTAAATCTGTTCGTCATAGTGCCTTCCCTTACTACTAACCCTTTTCAGTTATTGAAACGTTGTACTTTTCAAATGTTTAAAACAGTAGTTGGAACGTTTGTAGTTTTCATTTAGCTAATTACCCACAACTGCAAGGTAAGTAAGGATATTTTATTTCCGTGACATGTGCTATTTGTTTGTTGTAAAGTACATACAATATTACATAATCAAAACACCCAGCCCACTGGACCAAAATGTCACACCAAGTCTTAAAAATATACTCATATGTTCAAGGTTGCACGCACAACCCATTCACCCACTCACTCTCTCTCGCTATCCTCTCCTTCTCTCTCGCAAGGAAACGGAGATCATCTACATTAAATGTGATGTTTTTAACTTTCAGATTTTTAACAAAGCGAATCTTTTTCATTGGGTATCGAAGTGACTTTTAACAATAAAAGTTCCAAAAATGTGTAAGGGTCGTCAGGACGGTTATGTTGAATAGAATTTCTCTTGAAAGTTTGGAAATGGTGACAGTTTGCATCCCTCTCTTACTCTATATTCCTATTTTTATTTTAACCAGCATCATACAATACGAAAATTTTTGGAATTATTTGTTTTGATTAAATAAATAACGAAGTTATAACTTGGTTAGTTTCATATCGGCCGAGATATCAGACCTCGGTAACTTCACATCATATGAAGTTACCTGGGGCTGATATATCGGCCGATATGAAACTAAATACGAATAAACTCTCATTATCTAATATCTAATTTTGGGTCACATCAGCTTTCAGCTTTCTTCCGAATCCCCTTCTACATCACTTTAGTCTGATACATTATGTGTTATTTGTATTCAAAGAAAGTTATGTACAAAACATTCAATCCGTTTACACTTGTTCGCATGTATACAGTTAACCTATTTTTATTCATTAAATATTGCTTAAACTAATTATCTGATGAGTGGGCACGAGATATGTGTATTTATGTATTTCCATGAGCGATTTTTCCGGGAAATCGGGAAATGGATACTTTCTCGCACACACGAATGAGAAAATTAGGAGCGTTACGAAGATGATCGATTGAAATGGGGAGATGGGAGTGGGTGTAAACCTGATTTGTCCTGGATGTGACGGCTCAAGTCCTGACGGATCAAATATTCAAATTACGTCATCAACGCATGCCTTCAGTGAACTCATGCCTTGATGTTGTAACTGGAATATTTGTCAGTCGGAATTATTGTCCGAAAACTCAAAACTGCTTTCAAATTTATTTGTAGATAAAAAGAATATACTCATAGTAGCTGGGTGTACCAAATGTTCACCACTCGTGGTGAAGTGGTGTTAACCGCGTGCCTTTGGCGCGCGGGTAACACCACTTCACCACTCGTGGTGAACATTTGGTACACCAAGCCACTTTGTGCCATATTTTATTTATACCATGATCGCCAGATTTGTAAGAGTTTAAATGTTAAATAAATCAATATTCACACGTGCGAATCTGTTTTTGTTTACATGAGCACCGGTGGGTGGTACTTCCGTTGGCAATTTTATCGCCGAAACGAAATAGAAAACGAAACGCGCAAATTACGGAGCCTTGTTTCATTTTAATAACATAATAACATACTATTTCGAGTTTGGGTGTTTTATTAACATAAGACAACGCATGTTTGTTAGTTCTTGTGTCTTCTGAGGTAAGCTCATCTAAAAACGTAATAAAAAATTGCCGCTTTCATTTCACTCTTCATGAGGCGACGAATGATCTATTTAGACAAGTTTGCATTCAATGCAAGGTCACCATAGGTCAACTTGGATGTAGTTCCACTGTAGGTGTAAATTTTAACTGTTGAAATCCCATTGCTGGCGTGTTCACCACGCTTGGTGTGTAAAGCTAAAATTTATGTCATAGGCTTTTTATATATAGTAGAATAGGTAATCATGGCATAAAAATAAAATATACATGCAGAAGTCGTTACGCAACATCTTATTTAATAAATACGTACAGAACCAGTACTCTAAATTGGTCATGTTGGACTCCAATAATTCTTGCCGTCTGATACAAAGTTCCATTTGTATGAACGACTGTGTGTGTGACTTAAAATCAAGTATCAAATCCAATCGCGTAAGAAAATGCCTGGTTATAATCAAGAGGGATTCGATGTCTTGGACTCCAATCCCGACTGGAAAACATTATGTAGAGTGGGTGTCACACACCTCCCCTAAACCCCTTTAACGATAACTTCGGAGATCACCCGTCCAGACAGAAATACTAGCTTCTCTCACTAGATATACATAATATAACCACACTTGCTTGGTGTACCAAACGTTCACTACTCGTGGTGAAGTGGTGTTAACCGCGAGCCTTTGGCGCGCGGTTAACACCACTTCACCACGAGTGGTGAACATTTGGTACACCAAGCTACTTTTGGCATATTTTATTTATACCATGATCGTCAGATTATTAAGAGTCGCTAATATTTTTTCTCGATTTTACTGAACAGCATATGTACATACGTGCGAATCTGTTTTTGTTTACATGAGCTTCGATGGACGATACTTCCACTGTCAATTTTATCGCAGAAACTAAATGGAATAATAATAACATAATAACATACTATCTCGAGATACGGATGCTTTATTAACATGAGACAATGCATGCTTGTTAATTTTTGGCATCTTATGAGGTAAACCCATTTAAAAACGTAATAATTTCCACTTTCATTTCACTCTTCGCGAGGCGACGTGTGATAAATTTAGTCAAGTTTGCAGTCCGGTCGACGTCACCAAAGGTCAACTTGGATGTAGTTCTACTATAGGTGCAAATGTTTACTACTGAAGTCCCATTGCTGGCGTGTTCACAACGGTTGGTGTGTAAAGCTAACATTTATGTCACAGACTTTTCATGTATAGTAGAACAGGTAATCGTGGTATAAATTCATATAACCAATGTACAAAAGAAAGTAGATAGGGTGATTATGTTTTTCTAAGCCAAATGGACTCCACACTTCCTTTTTGACCCCATTGCATGGAATGTCAGTGACGTAGCTAGGGTTGAATGCCAATGAATGGGTGTGGGGATGGTAAACTGTACGAAAAAGTGTTTACATATGTTATCAGCACAATGTGTTGATCGAGAAACTTGTATCAAGCCTCGATGGTGTTCGTATTAGGTATCACGGCGAGCTCTTCTGGATGGGTCGCGATACGTAACAGGAACACCATCGAGGCTTGAAACAAGATTCCCAGATGAACACATTGTGTTGATGACAAATTTATCTTATCACCTCGGAAACCCACTTAGTGGAAACAATCAATAAATCGTACAATATTCTCTCCTTTCTTGGCCTGTTCGCTTGTATTTTTGACAACCATTCAGCATCTGTGATTGATTTTTTTATGAATGAAGGTCATGATGACGTCATGGTATTAC
Source organism: Pictodentalium vernedei (assembly GCA_031216915.1). Lineage (NCBI taxonomy): Eukaryota > Metazoa > Mollusca > Scaphopoda > Dentaliida > Dentaliidae > Pictodentalium > Pictodentalium vernedei. The sequence goes on from CM062292.1 coordinate 102,856,052, forward strand.
GCCCTTGAGTTCTACATGACGTAATCTCCATTCAGTTCACTTGTACCAGAACCGCCGACGTTTATAGTAGTGTTTCAACTGCGTCTTAATTTTATTTTTCAGCTTTGGTTCGTCTGCAGAAAACTATCATCATAGCAAAAATTGATCCAGTCTAATTTTTGGTGATTTATTTGTCATGTGATTACAGTTATTAAATGATTACCTCGACATGTGCAATCAGTTTCCTACGAGTGCAGGTGAAAATGTCCTCTTTCTGAATCGAATGATCGCACGTGCTCGCAGAAGTTACTGTGGCTGATACATACAGATTACTACAACAGTCAATTGATCTGTATTGTTGGATTCCATCGAGTTGACGAGATGAGATCGGCCAAATCAAACGGGACGCCGCAGGCGTCAAGTTTGATCTGGCAGATCTCATCTTGTCAACGAAAAGGACTACAAGAACACAGGTAAATTCACTGTTGTAGTAATTTGTTTATTATATGACAGTTAGTATTTTAAACTGATCACAACACCTGAAAAATTAAATACAACAAGAATTATATTAGCCAAATAACCATTAACAATTTATGGAATTGGGGAATCCCAAACGCGTAGTAATATCGAACGTTCATGTCGAACAAGAAACTTGAAAGTCAAAACAATGGAAGCAAGACTTGAATTTCAATCGGAATCGCGTTCGATAACACAGATTCTCCTACGTTTTGTTGGATTCGCATCTTGAAAATAGTTGTTAATTGTTATTTTGCAATTGTTCAGCACGGACTTTCAAACAGACCTCGGCTGGAATGTTTTTCAACGGAGTTCAATGACGAGACACTCGTATTTATGTTCTGTTAATATGTTCTATATTTATTTATAGGGCACTGGTAGAAATAGTCTGTTCGCGTGCGCCTCGTTTGAGACAGGCATGATAACGATCTGGAAAACTTGACACTTGTGCTATCACGGAAGGATAAAACTTGAGGCATGTGCCCTCTCGTTTTATCCTTATGCTGGCACTCGTGCCATATCAATTAATCCATTCACACACGCGTGTCGTTCTGTGCATGTCCTGTAATTGTACTTTGTATCCGATTCGAGGTCGTGTTTACAATCAGATCACAACAAGCCCATCAGGGCGAGTTGTGATCCGATTGTAAACACAGTCGAGAATCTTATACAAATTACAGGATATGCATTTGGTCATGATAACACATTTATCTAACAATCCCGTTACATAAAGCCCGTTTCCCCCGTTGTTCAGTTTAAATTGGTTGGAATTAGTCAAAATTTTAAATTTCATATTTTAATGCGTAATAACAATGCATATATGTGATAGTGTGGTGTTTACCGGAAGTTGCATCTGTCTGAAAAAATCGGAACAGAGGGGCTGATAAAAATGTTTTTTTCCGAGGTTTTGGGTGCAACTTAAGTCTATTGGTAGATAATATAGTGTAATCCTTAACTCATATTAAACAAAGTTATCAATAACCGGATAAATAATTTCCTTGAATATAACCGGTTTATAAGCGACAACCAGTTTGGATTCCGTGAACAGAATAGCACGGTCGACAGTGCATTTGTTCTCAAAAACATTTTCAATCAGTGCAAACGAGAAAAAAAGGCCTCTGTATACAGGTTTTGTTGACTTCAGGAAAGCCTTTGACACAGTCCACCGAACATGGCTGTTTAACAAATTACATAAATACGGTGTAACTGGTAAGATACTTGAAGTTTTACAATCCTTGTACTTACTCCTCAGGCTACTATCTTACTAAAACAGCCAAGGGCTCTGGTTTGCCTTTACTGTCCACAATCGGGGTTAGGCAAGGCTGTGCGATCTCCCCAACCCTGTTTAAAATATTTATAGATGACATTCGTAAAACCTTTACTAGAGAATGCGACCCTATAGTTGTGAATATTAAGTACATAAGTCATCTTTTGTTTACAGATGACATAATTATGTTTTCAAGTACGCCTTACGGGTTACAAACATGTTTAGAAAATTTAGAAATATTCGCGAAGAATAACCATCTGAGCGTAAACACCGTGCTTAGTGTCCCCCCCCCCCCCCCAAAAAAGGTTCAAGGTTCCCCAGTTTTTACATTAGCTGATAAAACATTGGAGATTGTACCAAGCTATTCTTATCTGGGTATAACGTTTCCGCTAATGTAATTTGGAGAGGCACAAAATGCTATAAAACTAAAGGGGATGAAAGCACTTTACAGTCTTTTCAATTCTTTTAAGACTAAACACCTCCCGCCCACTGCTGTGATGTCGAAATTATTTGATCAATTAATAAAACCTTATTGCTGTATGGTATGGGATGTCGAGTATCAACTTGTCAAGTAGGATAGACTTCCCTCTGAGGCTGTACACATCAAGTTCTGTAAAATGATACTCGGTGTTAATAAAAATTCTTTCAACCATGCTGTTCGAGCTGAACTTGGCAGATTCCCACTTTCCCTCGAATGCATCGTCAAAAAAAGTTCAAATTCATGGCCAGGCTTCACTGTGCAACTCCAGGTACATTGCTCCGTGATTTACTGGAAGAGCATATATTAACGACGGAATATAGCGCATTCCGTCAAATGTTGGAAGGTTACAATATACCATCGGTTGCAATGCACGATAATAAATTCAGTAAATTACTTGAAAATTTAACAAATGATTACACACTCTATTTTAATGAATGCCTTAACAATGACAACAAAAAAAAAAAACGGTAAAAATAAATTGCGTACTTATCGCGCCTTCAAAAATGACATTAAATTCGAGCCCTATTTAGCTTTCTCAAAAACAAGAGAAGCCCACAAAGTATGTTTACGAGATTACGGATTAGTGATCATAATTTGGCAATTGAAAAGGAGAGACATGCACGGCCGCCAATACCTTCAGAAAATAGGATTTGCAATGCTTCTGAGGGTTTGTAAGGACGCCGGCGATGTGGAATCTGAGATGCATTTTGTCATGGACTGCCCGGCCTATACAAACATCAGGAGACAGTTGTTTGCAATAATTAACAGAAACAATGCACACTTCTCAAATGCAAGCAAACAAGATCGGTTTGAATTTTTTAGGAAAAATAATACGGCCCCATTATGTCACACCATCTGCAACATAATCCTGCTGTTCTTCGGGAAAAGAGAAACAATAATTGCAAAATAGTAGGTCATTAAACTAACCTAGGGTTTTGACTTTATATTTATTTATTTGTTTATTGGTGTTTAAGGTCACATATTTATGCACAATGGCTAATCATGACCGTGACAGTTTTACGGGTGGAGGAAGCCGGAGTACCCGGAGAGAACCACCGAGCAACGACGAGCAGCTGCCAGCTCCCCAACATCGTAACTCCGCACTACATCACAGGCAGCGTTCGATTGGTTGAAGACATGCGCACCATCGACGTGCAGTACGGCTTAGTACACGGCGTCATCGTGCCCCCAGGCGGGCAATGGAGATGAAGTGTCTTGCCCAAGGACACAACGCGGTTGCCGCAGGTGGGATTCGAACCGAGGACCTCTCGGCTTGCAGCCTGCACCTCTACCTACTGAGCCACCGCGCTCCCCTTGACTTTATATACTTATATGTATGATACATTAGCCTTATTTACTATACAAAATAGCTGTTTCGTTTTATTATTTGTTTATTATAATCATATCATGTGTCTGTTAACTCTTTATGCAATCTGCATCTCTGTAGGTGTTATTTTGTTTTAATAAACTATTACTATGATGAGAAAAGACACTTGTAAAAATGCATTTTTGAACTAAAACGTTTTCATTTTTACCTCAAACATACACAGGTGGCTACATCTAATCTAGGACATGCTGTAAAACAAAGACAAATATTTTTAAACCCCCTAACATCAATAGCCTAGCTGAGAACTTAAAATAACTGATTCCAAATTTGACGCACCAAATCGATATGTAGAAATTATATTCAGTGATTGTGTGTTTAACTTTCGCACAATTTAAGACATTATCTTCTGCTTTAGTGAGATTAAAATCAGTAATTCTCACCCCATAGCATAGCAGAGTCAAATATATGTTTTAATCAATGATGAAAAAGTAAACGTTGATTCTACGGGTAACGCGTCCCTAAATGCGGGTCAACTTGTCCCAAAGTACGGGCGAGTGGATCCGGGAAAATATGCGAGCATGAATTGGCAAGTTGACTCGAAATCCCGACAGGACAGTCACATGTCCTCTCCTGTTTTATCAAAGAATGCAATTGTGCCATTTCTGGTGCTCAGTGCCAATTAAGAAACCACGGGGAGATAGTGAGTGATTTGAAATGTGTTATTTAAAAAAGCCTATTGAGATCACGCTTCGTTCCGGTCTCCCGTCCTCATTTCATATATTCCAAGAAATGTCTCCGTTGTATTTCGTTTTGAACACCCACCATTGCAATTACAAACCGTAGAGCAAGCATGGGACTTTCCTTCTAGCAACGTCACACCGATTTGATTTATCGATTTCTTTTATTGGTTACGGATTTGCAGCAGTCCCAAATGCCATGGCATGCGGTAGTGACAACACGCGAATATCGTTAAAAACTACCCACATGACTCATGGAGATGTTAAGATTCTTAAATAATTTGTGGTTTCTGGATTCGGAGCACATGCTATTGTGCAAGGTGGAAGAAGAGGATACAATTCTCACCCAGCCTCGTTTTCGATTACGGAGGATCAATCTGCGTGCGTTTTATCAGTAAAAATAGTATCACACTCCAGCTGATACTGCAGGAAACATTTGATGATCGAAATCGTGTTCGTATCAATGATAGATATATAATGAAACCAGTAAAAATGTGTCACAGCCAACAGATGCTTCCTAAAATGCAAATTGATGGAAACAACATACTGAGTTTTTCAAATACAGAACTGTGAGCCATATAAAAAAAATACAAAAACATGTGGAAGGACAAGGGCCACAGTAAACCTGTATTAAAAGCTCCTTGATACGGAGATTAAATTGGCCTTTGAAGACAGGCTACTGCTTAATTAGGGTGAATGTATAAGCAGGTTTGATTATACATGCCCTGGGCATTTAATAAGATACCAAAAGAAATGTTTTATCACTTTACTATTTTGCCACATTTCAAGGGGGGGGGGGGGGGGGGGGGGGTAACTCTGGAACTGTAAATGCCATAACGGTGAAAATCGAACTTGACCTACATTTCATGGTGGGGTGGGTAGTAATGTTACAAAATTATATGGTCGCACATCAAAGTGAACTAGAGTTATCATCCGGAAACCAATGATTTTACCATTTTGCTTTTGAAGGGGGATAACTCTGAAACAGTAACTGCAATAATTATGAAAATCGAACTTTACCTGCATGTCATGGTAGGTAGTAAGGTTGCAAAATTATAAGGTCATAGATCAAAGCAAACTAAAGTTATCACCCGGACGGACGTTGTTAAAAATGGGAGTTGTGGGCTTAAAAAATTATGAAAAAAATTATCATTTTAATTCGTTCAGACAACGGTTAAAACCTCGTTTTTTAAAAAAATTTCGGGGGGTGGGGGGTATAGACATGGTTACATCCCAAAAATTCGCAATTTGCATCATCAGTCTCATATCTTAGTAATTAAGCTCAAATAAGCTCATAATATTTCGGTAAGCTCATAATGCCTGTCCGGACAACAGCAAAAAAAAACTCGCAACTCCCGTATTATAGCGCGGACAGACGGAAGGACAGACGGACAGATGGATAAACGGACAGGACTGCGACTATATGCTCCCCCGAAAACGTTTCGTTGAGCATAATAAACAGCAAGTCGGTAAAGAACTCAGTAATAATTTCATCAACTGGCCGTACAGGGTTGTAGGTTCAAATTATTTCTTATCCTGATCCTTTCTACTTATCTAAGATAAGTTTGCTGTTTGCGGGCTATATTGGACAATTTCACCGTATTTGACATTTATTTTTGGTTCAATTTTGTTTTATATACCATGTTTTTTTCTCTCTTTTTTTCGAGGGGATGACAGGAAGACAGTCGCAAGACAATGTCATTCCCCACGGTATACATCTACTCATTTATCAAATCTTGTAAGATTATTTTTCTTTCAAAACGTACTGTATTTGTATTCTGTGAATAAAGTGAATTGAATTGAATTGAAGTGACAATTCTGTTCAGAAACACATAAACCTGAGCCCCGAGAATCACAAATGTCGGGTCAAATTGAATCCCCAATCGACTCAGGCAGAGGATTTTGAATCCGACAGAATGTCGAATCGAATCTCACCGTCTTCAAATTGTACATATTATACATTCTTAGAACCACAAAAATCGCCAGACTTCTCTCAGTGACTTTATTCGGCGGCTACTCGTCTGTTTGGGCAAGCCAATCAATCAAAACAAATATTCCAAGCCATGATGACATAAAAATAGTTATCACACGCCTGTTCTGTGAAATCTCCATCTGCAGCAACACTAAACCATGCGGAATATGAAAATCTGTTCCACACATATGTGCGGAACGGAACTCGTTGACGGACTATTTTTAAATGGAAGAGAAATTTCACTGGAATTTTCTACAAATCGTGCAGCGCACTTACAATTTGAATCGCTAGCGATAGCTAGAAATCATCCTCTGAGTTCCATTGTGTTCTATGTGCCAGTAGGCACAAAGAACACATTGGAACTCAAGGGACGAAATAGTAACACGGGTTCCCCTAGCAAATTTGATTGGCGATTAAATGTGTTGTTTGTGTTGATAGTTGTCAAATGAATTGCTGAGTGTCCTTTTAATAATTGTTTTTTTTTATAGACGTGAAGGCGCAGAACAACACACGCGTGTGAATGGGTTAATCGATATGGCACTTGTACCATCGCGAAGGGATAAAACACGAGGCCTGCGGCCTCTCGTTCTATCCTTCCGCGCTGGCACTCGTGCCACATCGATTAACCCATTCACACAAGTGTGTCGTTCTGTGTATTTTCGGAAGTGAAACCACCTTGAACTCTTCTTCCGTCACCGGGTCTCCAATTGGGAATTTCTGAACCAGCGCGGCTCGAATCGAAACGAACTGAATCGATGAACATTTCGAATCGAATCGTGTTTCGAAGCTTCGCATGGTTCATGTTTGTTCAGTACGGCCGCCATTGGCTGAAAATTTTCCACGTGTGGGCAATATTTCCCCGGACACAATAATATTAGATTCCAAACACTAATTATAGGAATAATTATCAAAAATTGAATTAATGAAGCACCGGGTACAACCCTGTGATTCATTAATTTAGTTTTGCTGATGATTATTTTTATTACCTGGTAAACGCATGCGTGGACGTCACTGCTCGAGCGTGGATTACGACCAGTCCTGGGAAAATATGAACATACCCGAGCAACAGATACTATTTTTGTTCTGACAACACAGCGACTCTGAGCACTGTATCGTTGATGCCAACTGCCCAGGACAACCAGCTGTTTGTCGGAAGGGGGCTGTAAATGTCTTATTATTCCTAAAATAATGTTATAAATGATCTGTCTGTTTTCCTGAATTAAAATGTCACGCAATATTTTAGTAGCCGAATAAAAATACGCTTTTAACATCTTTTTCCGTCGATTCCTTTTTCCCTTTTATGTCACGAGTTACATTATGGTCGTCAATTTTCGTGACACCAAATCCCCGCCAGACGACTATCATTACGCTTGACTCTTTGATTTCGTAACATAAGTACTTTTGCCTACAGATGTAATGGCGACACAGTGCATAACAGACAGTAAGAACTGCCAGTAATAATTTAATTCTACAGCCATGTTTCCTAACCCATCATCATCATTCTTTGGTTCCGCTCCACATTTTCAATAAGTTTAACCTCGAGAAAGGGAATATCAGGGCTCTGCGGCGCTTGGTTCTGAAAGTCATTTACGATACCTTGGAAACTCATAGACCATAATTAATATCAATGATTGGGTATCATAGTTTAGGAGATCACGGCAGTAGTATGTCATGTACCCGGACAGTACACAGTTGGGGGACCTCGGTGGGTGACCTCGGAAGTGACGTCATGTCACGTGACCAAGTTGCGCCATATTGTGTTGTCATGGTAACCCGCGTGAGTGGCCATGTTGTGACGTCATCCCTATAGTGATACGTAGTGTTAGTGCGCATGCGCAGTGCGTGTTGTTAGTTTGATAGTATTTCTGTCGTCCATTTTGTATACTGGAGGCCGCCATCTTGGTTTTTATGGTAGCACATGGTTCCTGTGTGACCCAAAGGTTTCTTACGGGTAAGGTTATGTTCCTTTGTACAAGAGTAATTTCCTGTCAAAATCCACCCCAAACAACCGAAATTGACTTTATTTAGTACGGATTTCCCCCAGATTCTTTTTTAGGACCGTCATACCATGGTATCGAGGGGCCCCCAGGTACCGAGACGCTCCCACGGGGGTAAGTTCGATTGAACTGGAGCCTACCGGTTGGAACAGTTTTGTTACTATATTTAGATTTTCTGGTCTGTTCGGGCTAGTTCTAAACCCGTTCCGAGTACTCTTGTTCTTGTTTTCTAGATAATCCAATCACTTCACTTTACTGCAGGCAACTAACCAATCAGATTGCTGGATTTCCCATAATCTGTATGCAGAGTTATCTCCCCTCTGTATAACAAAAGCCTATATCATTTCCAAAGCCAATAAGCTATCGAGTAGTTACTGAAAAGTCGGGGAGCGCGGTGGCTCAGTAGGTAGAGGTGCAGACTGCAAGCCGAGAGGTCCTCGGTTCGAATCCCACCTGCGGCAACCGCGTTGTGTCCTTGGGCAAGGCACTTCATCTCCAGTACCCGCGTGGGGGCACGATGATGCCATGTACTAAGGCGTACTTCACGTCGCTGGTGCGCATGTCTTCAACCAATCTAACCCTGTCTGTGCTGCAGTGCGGAGTTACGATGTTGGGAAGCTTGCAGCTGCTCGTCGTTGCTCGGTGGTTCTTTGCGGGTACTCCGGCTTCCTCCACCCGTAAAACTGTCGCGGTCATGATTATCCATTGTGCTTAAATATGTGACCTTAAACTCCAATAAATAAATAAATAATAATACTGAAAAGTCATTGCTCAAACGACTCGAAGCCCATCGAGCAAATGAGCTTTAGAGCAATTGCTCGATCGAGTGACTCCACATATTGCTCGAACGACTCGAATCCTATCGAGCAAAATGTGCTTTAGAGCAATTGCTCGTTCGAGGGACATGCACATACGACTCTTAACCTCTTTTCAGAAAAAAGGGGTGCCGAAGGCCATATTTTTCGAAAGCGGGATTCCACAAAGGGTATTCCATGAAGTGGGATTCCGTCTAACCTCGAGTGACTCGCACATACTCCTCGAATGACTCGAATCCCATCGAGCAAATGAGCTTTAGAGCAATTGCTCGATCGAGTGACTCGCACATATGACTCTTAGCCTCATTTCAGAAATAGGGGTGCCGATGGCCATATGTTTTCGAAAAAGGGATTCCACAAATGGGATTCCACAAAAGGTTCATATTCACTCAACCCATTTGAGTTTGGTTGATATTTAACCGACCTGATTTAAGAGTGTGTATATATTTTTGTCGGGCAAGCAAGAGATTTTGCCCAGCTGAATACACCAAAGCGTGAGTAAAGTTACAAAAGGAAATTTGGCATTTCATAATTTCTTGCCCAACGTCTGCCCGATGACACTTTCGACAGCCAGGGTCACCTCGTGTCGAACAGTTTTACGGGTGGAGGGAGCCGGAGTACCCGAAGAGAACTACCGAGCAACGGCGAGCAACTGTCAGCTCCCCAACATACTAACTCCACACAGGCAGGGTTAACATTGGTTGAAGACAGGTGCACCATCGACGTGCAGTACGCCTTAGCACACAACATCACCGTGCCCCCGCGTGAGAAATGGAGGTGAAAGTCTTGCCCAAGGACACAGTTCGGTTGCCGCAGGTGGACTTCGAACCGAGGACCTCTCAGCTTGCAGCCTGCACCTCTACCAACTGAGCCACCGCGCCTCCAATCAGTTGGTTTAAAAATCAACCAAAATCAAATTGGTTGAGTGAATATGAACCCAATTGGGTTCATCTTCACTCAACCCATTTGAATTTGGTTGATATTTAACCCACCTGGTTTAAGAGTGTGTGTGTATATTTTTGTCGGGCAAGCAAGAGATTTTACCCAACTGAATACCCCAAAGCGTGAGTAAAGTTACAAAAGGAAATTTGGAATTTCATAATTTCTTGCCCAACTTCTGCCCGATGACACTTTCGACGGCCAGGGTCACGTCATGTCGAACAGTTTCATGGGTGGAGGAAGCCGAAGTACACGGTGAGAATTACCGAGCAGCGGCGAGGAACTGTCAGACTCCAACGTACTAACTCCACACGGACAGGGTTATCATCAGTTGAAGACAAGTGTACCGTCGATAACTTTTGGTGTCAAATATTTGGGCTTCCCACATTATAGTAGCTGACATGAGACCACACGGATTCTATGTTAGCCCTTAAAAGATCCCTCCGGTCGTTATCACTTCCTTTGAAAGGTAAACGACTGGGTCCATTTTAGGAATAACTCTTCATGTGACACGCTCTGTAATGTGGAAAGCTCAGGTGCCCGATGATGAGTAGCCATTGTAAGTCAATGAAACAATCAAGTTACTGGTTTGGTCGACCACGCCCTATGTTTATAACTATGACGTGACATGGGGGCATTCAAATGCGGCTTCTGCGACAGTGGTAAAGGTTGTCGCTGACACTTAATGCCTTCCCAATATCTCCCTCTGAGAAGGATTGTCAGTGGGTATTAGACGTACATCACGCATCCCTGACTTATCTCCACTTGAAAATCGACTTTCGATAAAGTTATTAGACGGGCGAAGAAGGTCCACTTTAGAAAGATGTAATAGTTGAGAAAGCACCTATGACATCAGTAAAAGCCGACGTTTCGTTTACTTTTAATAAACGAATACAACAGACAGCTCTCGTGCGGGGCGCTGTCTGTTGTTTTCCTTTACTAAAATTTACAAAAGGAAATTTGGATTTTTATGGCAAGCTAATCAGAATCATCTAAGTAACTGTCCATTTCTGCTCTTTGTTTGATGAATGAGTTTTTATAGAAATTTGCACGTTTTTATTCTTCCCGGCAAAGGGGACGCGGTGGCACAGTAGGTATAGAAGTGCAGGCTTCAAGCCGAGAGGTCCTCGGTTCGAATCCCACCGGCGGCAACCGCGTTGTGTCCTTAGGCAAGACACTCCATCCCCATTGCCCACGTGGGGGCACGGTGGCGTTGTGTGCTTATTCGTACTGCACTTCGATGATGCACTTGTCTTCAACCAATGCTAACCCTGCTTGTGTGGAGTTAGTATGTTGGAAAGCCTGACAGTTGCTCTCCGTTGCTTGGTGGTTCTCTCCGGGTACTCCTACTTCCTCCACCCGTAAAACTGTCCGACACGAGGTGACACTTGCTGTCAAAAGTGTCGTTAAACCCCAATACATAAATAAAAAAATTCCCAGGAAAAACAAAATGGCAAATCTCACCTCCAAATCTTTTAAATTAATGGAAAGGATGGTGTCCGTCTTTTATGTCACGATGTGCGCACTGTTGACATAATGAACAGAAAAAAAGTTGCAGAACAGCAAAAGATGATGAAAGCCTTGTTTTCTTTTTTTTTAACCCTTTACCCAGCGTAACGGCCAAAACCGGCCAGCGCTATTCACAAAAATCGACAACTAATTTTCATTATTTTTTCATTTTTTGTCTCAAAAACATAGGTTATGACCCCTCGTTGGAACGAGCTCGTCGAGATCGTTCCAATGAGGGGCCATAACCTATGTTTTGGGGACAAAAAAAAATGAAAAAAAATTGTTATTCAAGAATTTGTTTGCAAGTGTCGTCTGCTTTCGTGTTAGGTAAAGGGTTAAATGGGTTTAAACAGAGAATAATACTCAAACGTTCAAACTGATTGGGAAAAATTTGTAAGAAGTCAACTTTTTAGTTAATAAAGTCTGATCACACCCATATTTCAGTTATGTCTACACAAGTTTATCAATGTCCAGAGATGTAGAGAGATGGAAATACAGGTATAGGTCAGCCTGGTCAGGAAAATTCCAAAAATGCATACTGTCATTTTTCATGAAGGGGTAACATCACAAAATTCACCCCATGTGTGACCCTATTCAATAGGGTCACACATGGGGTGAATTTTGTGATGTTACCCCTTCACACGAGGCTATTCATCCTCTGTAAAGTTGAACTTGTGAGGCTGTGACTGTGAGCCTGAATCCGAATTAGAACCCCATGGCTGAACATGGAACATTAGGTGATACTCAGAGGATGAATTATTAGGGGACCGTGGCACTCTGGGATAGCTTGGGGAAATGAACAATTTGAATTTACACTTTTCAGGACTCATTCTGCAAATGAGAGATTGCTTATTCCATGGTTTGGAAAGAAAACCGAAAAACCGAACCGAACCAAGGTTTTTTTACATAAAAAACCGAAACCGAAAACCGAAAGGTAAATTTGAAAACCGCCCATCTCTAGAAGTCGACTTCTGTATTTTTATACTACTCCTCAGGAAAATGCCTGAAGTTTGTGAAATGAAGCTCACATCGATAATACAGCTTCTCTAACATTTCAAAATCTCATTTTTCTAAAAAAAAATCACATACCCAAATAGGAGCCAACTTTCGTGGAAATCGCTTCAAATGACAACAGTTGTTGACCATGACCGCACGCCTTGAAAAAGGACGAACAGGCAGATGTGGAAATGTCAGGCTAAAATTGCTGCTTTCAGAAGTCTCTTTGTCGAATCATTTTCACGGGGATAGCTAGAAGTAAAAATAGAAGCACACCTACATTTTATTTCTCAATTTTCAGGGAGCTAGAGTATTTTTGGGAGTCAAAGGCAGTCCATTAATAATTGTTTCATCACAATTTATTGGAGAATGCATACAGGCGCTCTGTGATAAACAGTAATGAATCAAATCTACATTGACAAAACAATTACTTCTAGCTTAATAACATGTAATGCTTAGAATATGAGAACTCTTTTATATGTTAGCCTGCAAATTATCTTAGAGATATTTCTCAATATCCATCGACTTGATGGATAACAAGAAATGTCTCTCAGTATCTTCCTAAATGACGTCACGCTTCGGCGCATCACTTCGCCTTCGATACTGTTACACGGAATTCAGTGCCAGTTTTACCAGCAGTACAAGAAGTTCATGCTATTCCAAGCCTTTCTGGTGATTCTATGACTGAAAGATTAGACGTGTTATAATAATAAAATAATAATAATAAAGTAAAATAATTAGATGTATAGAAAGTTACCCCAAGACTGATATTGAGCCCAGTGGCGTAGATAGCTTTTCGCTGGCGGAGGGGCAAGCCCAAAATTTTCCGACAGACCGAAAATTTTCCGACAGTGTAACAACAACAAAAACCCAAACAAACAGAAAGAATCTGTTGTTTACTGCAAATGAACTGAAAATTGGTATTTTTACCCAAAATATGCCCAAAATGGCATGTTTTTATCCCCAAAGCCAGCATTTTAATGTTATTAGGCATAAATTCGAATAAAAATGGTCCCAAAAAATTTCCGACAAAACTTCTGGTGGGGGGGGGGGGGGGGGTGGGGGGGGACTTTTCATTAACAAAATTAATGAAAATTAATTGGCGATTTTTGAGAATAGCGCTGGCCGGTTTTGGCCGTTACGTTAGGTAAAGGGTTAAAAAAAATATCTAAACAACTTTTATATAATAATCTTTCATTATAAGTGTTTCGCTAGCCGCTCCTTTCTGCTTCGGGGCTTGAAATGCAATTGAATCAAAATCACAATTTCCGTAAATAACCAATAATACGTAGACGGTCGACAAGCATGGTCAGCAACACTACCAGATAGATGAAAGTAAATACGGGTGGGCTGAAGGCTGGCGTTCGAACAACCTTTTTAAATCTACAGACTGCGAACATACAAATCTAAAACTCAACTAACGAAATCCTCTCGAGCTAACCCAATGGATTCAGTCAAAGATGATATTGTCTGTAGAATGTCTGCGTATACACCCCTGACTTATCTCGTTATGAAAATCGACATTCGATAAATTATCTTCCCTGAAATTATTAGACGAGCGAGGGAGGTCCAATTAAGAAGCATGTAATTGTTGAGAAAACGCCTTTGACATCAGTCTAAAATATAGCGAGGTTTCCTTCTGTTACTTTTAATAAATGAAAACAACAGACAGCTCTCTGAGCTGTCCGCTGTTTTCGTTTATTAAAAGTTTCAAAAGGAAGCTTGGCTTTTTATGGCAAGATAATTAGAAGCAACTAAGTAATAGTTCATGTTGGATCTTTGTTTAGAGAATGTTTTTTCAGTAATTTGCAGATTTTTATTCTTCTCAGGAAAAGAAATTAGAAAATCTTACCTTCTAGGCTATTATATTACTGGAAAGGGCGGTTGATGTATGTATTATATGCGCGCAGTGTTGATGTAATGAACAGAAAAAAGATACAGAACATGGTCAAAGTGTATTTTTCTTATTTTTAAATGGGTTTAAACAAAGCGTAATGGTCAAACGTTGAAATTAATTGGGGCAAAAAATATAACAAGCCAGCTTCTGTGTTTCTATACTACTCTACAGGAAAATGGCTGAAATGTGTGAAATGATGCGTACATCGATAAAACAACTTCGCTAACATTTCAAAATTTCAATTTTTAAATGAATTTCCCATACCTTCAGCGTAAAGTTAACTTGAAACTTCTGAAAATTAAGGGGAGCTAACTTTCATGTAAAAATCTCTTTCACTGACGAAAATTGTTAAGCCACGGCATTTTCATAATCTTTTGATGTTGCTTGAGTTTTTATCTTTATCTAACAATGATATACATTTTTGGCTTGAAAACCACGAGAAACGGTACATATAACATAATGTGTTCCGATTCCGTATCACATAGACGACTCATTCTGGTTCCGTATCATATAGACGACTGGCTTCCGGGAACGCAGCGGGGTATCATAACATGCGCATGAATACATTCTATGATCGACTCAGCTGATCGCTTACAAAACAAAACAAAATTCCTTACAATTAGCGACAGAACTATTAATTGCCAATGCACCCCCCCCCCACCACCCACCCACCCCCACACGCACAATAAATAGAAACTGCACAATTAAATATTACACACTTGTAAATTCAAGCGTATCATCATAGGAAGTGACAGTGAGAGTGAATAATTGTACAACCCAACTTTGAAAATTTGCGGTGACCACGTTACTCATTGTTTGTTAAAGTGCACAACAATATTGTTCCATAAAATATGGGTTTTTTTTACTTTTTCTCGCCCAACATTATGTCCCAAAACTGTATTACTAATTTAAGATTCAATCTGTTTATGTGACAGAATTGTTGGATAGATGAATTATCATGATAATGTGCATGTCCTGTGGTTTGTATCAGATTCTCGGTGGTGTCCAGACTGGGATCACAACTCGCCGCAAAGCCGGCTCGTTGAGATCCTGTTCTGGACACCACCTCAAATCTGATACAAATCACAGGACATGCACGTTATCATGATAATCTGCATGTACATAATATCAACAGTGTGCGCGTCGTGACACACAAATCACGCAGTGTCCTTTCCATCAATACAAAAGTCAAATAGGTGACATGTGCCATTTTTTTTCTCGAGAAGAATAAAAATTTGCAATTTACTGTAAAAACATATTCGCTAAACAAAGAGCCGAAGTGGACCCTTAGTGTTGGTAGGTGTGATACTCATATATATTCTTAATGGCGGATTATCTGTAAAATGGTTGTTTCTAACAGGCTTGCTGTAAAAGCCAAGTTTCCTTTTGTTGTTTTTAATAAACGAAAACAACAGACAGCTCCGAGAGCTGTCTGTTGTTTTCGTTTATTCGAACTAACAAAGGGAAACTCGCTCATCTAATAATTTAAAGGGAGGTAACTTTATCGAAAGTCCATTTTCATGACGAGATAATTCAGGATTGCGTCGCATAACCCTCTAAGGCGAAAATTCTACGCGGTTAGCCAAAACTCGACTGGGACCCAGTGTTCTTTCGCAAATCTCCAAAGATTTGATATTCAGAAAATTTGTGGAAAAAAATGCTCGGTCATTGAAGGATAACATTGAACGGAAAGTGTTTGAAGCTGTCGAAAACTTATCAAAATCAATAAGCTTTTACAGGAATGAAACTTTTATAGCGAATTTACATGATTTTGGCCGTACTACTAGAAAGTTCCGAGGAAGAATAGTTTCAGATAATTGAATGGAAAACAAATAAACAAAAACAAAACAATATGGTCATGGGTATAATTGCATAAACTTTATTTTTCCAGATAGCTTTTGTGTAAACAAAAATAATTCAGGTGCTTAGCTGTTCACTTTGCTTTTGTGATTTTAACAGGGTAACCATTAATTGCATTTCTAAACGCTACCATTTTAACTTATCCTTGGTGTTTTGCCGCATTCATTTCTACCACTTTTGTCACTGCCATTTCGCTCACTGAAATTTTACACAAACTCGTAAAAGTGGACAAAATACACTGATCGAATCGAATGAACTCATGTGATTTTCTGACAAGGTTTTAGTCTCGCAGCAATCAGACGGGGTTTTAGAATAATCCTGTCTTCGTTTACAGTACGGCCGCCATGGACTGGTCACTTTCCACGGGTAACCAATATTTCCACGGACACAATATGAGATTCCAAACACTAATTATAGGAATAATCATAAAAAAAATTAATTAATGAAGCACCGGGTGCACACTGGTGCTTCATCAATGAAAATTTTGCTCATGATGATTTTGATTTCCTGGTAAACGCATGCGTGGACATCACTTCCCACGTGTGGATTATAACCAGTCCACGGCGACTGTACAGTACACGTCAAATAGAGTACGTGGAGAGTGGATTATCACTAAGTCACTCGCAGAGTGGAGATTCCACCCAAGCAATAATTGCAAATTTGTTGCAAAGCATAACCAGCACAAGCAAAGTTTCAGCCAATGGACCTCCGGGTTAAACCCGGGGGTCCATTGGCTGAAACATTGCTTGTGTTTTTGTCGATATGTACAGAATTTGAAAGTTATAGCTTGGGTGATAACTCCATTCCGTGGGTGATTTAGTTGCAATCCTCTCTCCACGTACTGCACTCTGTGTGGAGGTGACGCCAGCGTAAAATTTGTTGGCCTCAAGTGTGATGTAATTGTGGAAGTACCAAAGATTGTTCGAATCCGGAAAGAAACCCGAAGCAAACCTGGTGATATATTATGCATTGGAGTGATATAGTTGTGATCACACACAGAGATAACAGTGTTCTATCACAATGGGATTCTGTGATTTAGCAATCATTTTCTGTATACGAACAATACAATGAAAAACAATTCCAATTCGAATTAGATAATCACTGTTGAATTAAATTATTGACAAATTTGTTTGCACTTATTCGATGACATCGGCGTGGAACGAACAATCACTTCACTTAAATGACAACGATTCGCAGCAGAAGAACATCACTTCTGTGTTATCTTCCATTCACGCATTTACGACAATATCGCAATTGGGCTGCACGCGTCTTCAGCAATTCTCCTAAACAGGATCACACTACAAACAATTTTGATTTTATGTTCTTCACATTCGAAACAGCAGGCCCTTGTTGTGGCAAGGATCCTTTATGCATGCCATAGGAAAGTAAGCCTTTCGTCTAGAGTCGGATTACGATTTTGTGGGTCCCTGGGCTACAGATACTGTGATAATTCACAAAAGCACGCAAATCGAATTTCGGATTTTTGAAATCAGTTTATTCAGCTTTTACAACATAATGTCAACATTAGGCCCGCATAAAATGGGTGTAAGTGTAACACAACAAAAACAGAAGAGATATTGTGATATTTTCAAAACTAAAATAAGTTTTTGAAATATTAAATTTATTTGACAACTATGAACGATTTCTTGTACATGTCCTTAGCGAGTATGAGGTCGTCTCATTGTAATCAGGATTGCCAGTGCCAACGAGTTGGAATAATGGACAAGAAACAAATTACAGAATATTATACAGTATATCAATTGATCCTTTTTTAAAGAGATAATTCAGCATACTTATACTTTCATTCTACATTTACAAATGAAGTAACTTTACACAGTAAATTAATTTCACTTAATCTCTGGAGGCCTTCAGCTGGCGGAGGCCTCTCGGCCGCAGCCCATAAAGTCCATGCCTTAATCCGGCACTGCTTTCGTCCTTAGTAGGATTGTGCATCCGAAAATGAGCAAATATACTTCCAACTTAAACGGGCCCAGGTCAACAACACCTTCTTGGAAATTTATGAGTGACTTAATGAAATATACATTTGGCAGACATCAACAAATCGTTCATGCAGCGACCCCAACAGTCTCAATCGGGTACTGCAGACACTCATTAGTATGGACGACATTGTGTGTGTGATACTAGCTCAAGTATCAAATCTAGCTTTTAACCCTTTATCTAACATGAAAAGCAGACAACACTTGCTAACAAAATTCTTGAATAACTCATTATTTTAATTTTTTGTCCCCAAAACACAGGTTATGACCCCTCTTTGGAACGAGCTCGGCGAGCTCGTTCCAAAGAGGGGTCATAACCATTGTTTTGAGACAAAAAATGAAAAAAAAATAATTGGCAAGTTTTGTGAATAGCGCAGGCCGGTTTTAGTCGTTATGTTGGGTAAAGGGTTAAAGAAACTACATGATTCGATATCAAAGACTCCAATCCAGAGAAAAGTATCCCGACTGGAAAATTATTGGGGGCGTCACACCCCTACACCCCCATAGTTACACCCCTGGATAGTAGAGATGTTATTTCTGATATTTCTCTAATCTGCCTGGTATATCTTTTCATCTGTAGACGGACAGTGGTGATATCGCTATTATGTATTTATTGGTATTTAAGTTCACATATTTCTGCACAATGCCTAATCATAACTGTTATATATATAGATAAATTCAAGTCCTCCCAATGGTTATATCCACGTTGCCCATTTCAGAGGACGTTCACCACAGACAATGGCTATCGGGTCCTACTTTACCAATAAAACAGAGTTTGTTTTTCCACAGTAAGGCCTAAAAAAATTAAAAATCTGTTTCTCATGCCCCCCCCCCCCCCCCCCCCGCAAGGTCCTTTTGGCTGCCGCACACTCTCTTCTTATAACCAACATAAACTTTAAAAAAAATAAAAATTAAATGGTTTATGTCTGATATTTAACCCAAGTCAAAAAAATGAATAAATTTGTCCCTTGAGTGCAAGAAGGCTTTGCAATGCTTTGGCATTGCAATGCCTTCTTGCAATGAAGGGACGAAATACACTACCACCCATGCTATTCCGTAGATTATAAGGCCTGAGACATAAACCAAGAACATGAACGTTTGATGGCAAATAAATAATTACAGAAATAAAAAAAATACAATAACAAACCGATCGACCGCATGCAATCTTACAAATAATAGCCTGAGAAACAGAAGATCTACTTTGTGTGGCCTAAACAAGGAAAACTTGAATTAATCCCAGGGAGATGCATGTCACTGAAGTACTGGGGATTGTGGCTTCATCCCAGACGGGAGCGCGGTGGCTCAGTGATAAACTGTTGGTGTTCTACGCTAGAGGTCTCGGGTTCGATCCCCGTCCGGGACGACCCGCGTTGTGTCCTTGGGAAAGGCACTTTATCCCGGTTTCCTACATGTGGGCACGATGACGCCGTGTACTAAGGCGTACTGCACGTCAATGGGGCACATGTCTTCAACCGCTGTAACCCTGCTTGAACGGAGGTTGAACAGAGTTAGAATGTTGAGGAGCTGACAGTTGCTCGTCGATGCTAGGTGGTTCTCACCGGGTACTCCGGCTTCCAACCACCCGTAAAACTGTCACGGTCACGATTAGCCATTGTGCATAAGTATGTGACCTTAAACACCAATAAATAAATGAATAAATAAATAAATAAATAAATAAATAAATAAATAAATAAATAAATAAATAATTCCTCACAGACAAGAACTTACAGTCTCTATAACAAATGCACAAGACGTTCAAGCACAAGTGCAGCCAACAGACCTCCAGCGACCTGATCTATTTGCTGAGGTTTTACTTGTACGCCTTATGCTTCATATTTATTTATTTATTTATTTATTTATTTATTTATTTATTTATTTAACGACACTGTCAACAGCCAAGGTCGTGTCGTGACAGGCGGTTTTATGAGTAGTTGAAGTTTTAGTACCCGGTTTGAACTCTGAACTTCAAACTGAAAGCTTTCGTTCACGGTTCGATTCAGACTTGCGGTTACTGCGTTATGTCCTTGGGCCAAATACTTAATCAGATTACCCATCTAGTGTCACAGTGGCTCTGGGGACTAAGACGTACTGCACGCCGATTGTGCACTTGCCATTAACCCTGTTTACAGAGTTAGCGCATTGGGGCGTCTGACATTTGGTCATCGCTGGTCGGTGGTTCTCTACGGACACGCCGGCTTCCCCATCCGTAAAACTGTCCGTCACGACGTAACCCTGCTGTTGAAAGTGTCGTTAAACACAACAAATAAAAAAAAAACCTCGGAGTTAAAACGTGTCTTCAGCTGATACTAATCCTGTTTGTGCGGGGTTTATAAGACGAAGATTCCAATAGTTACTCGCGGCCTCTCGATGGTTCTCTCTAGGTTCTCAGTCTTCTTCCGCCCAAGAAACTGCCAGACGCGATATGGCCATGACCGTTGAGAATGTTGTTAAACCCTAATAAATAAATATGTCTGCGTAATCATTGAATCAAGACAAATTTACTTACTAGTGTGATGCAGAGAGTAATAATAAACCAGAAGGTACGTTGTTTATCCGTGTCAAATATATCCAGTCACCCGTGGAGGGCAGATAATCTACTTAAGAGGGGGATACTATGCCATCCAGCATAATGTAATTATATTTAGGTTTTTGATTACTAAATAAAACAGCCAGATAAAATATCTGATTAGTGTTTTTGTAATAAAAGCTTGACATCGCAGTGAAATGGATGTTCTCTGAAAGTTTTATTTACCTATATCTTTAACCTTTTGAACCCAACAGGCCGCTTTTCCGGCCTATGGTTGGGATACGACCTGAACTCATAAAGTAGATAGTTGCTCAGTGAATTTTCGTGGCAAAACCAATCAATATTTTATTTATTTATTTGTTGGTGTTCAAGGTCACATATTTCTGCACAATGACTAATCATGATCACAACAATTTTACGGGTGGAGGAAGCCGGTGAACCACCGAGCAACGGCGAGCAACTGTCAGCTCTCCAACATACTAACTTCACACAAGCGCGGTTAGCACCATCGGCAAATGCACCATCGACGTGCAGTAGCTTTAGTACACAACATCACCGTACCCCTACGTGGGAAATGGGGCGTGAAGAGCCCAAGGACACAGCGCGGTTGCCACAGGTGGGGTTCGAACCGAGGACCTCTTCGCTTGCAGCCTACGGAGCCACCCTCCCCTCCCACAATCAATATTTTTAACGTGCAGCCCTGAGGCTGCACGTTGAAAATACTGACTGGTCTTCCTCCAAGTAACGAATATAGACTCTATCAGTTGATGGCTCTGAACTGGCTTGGAATATACCATCAGGGCCCAAAGAGTTAAATGAATGAAAAAAAAAAACAGAATTAACTTTAAACATGCGAGGAAATACTTCATTTTCAATTTTATTTCTTGTGCGGTAAGAACTAATTTCCAATTTAGTCGTTAAATGTTGTGAAGCGCGGAAAAGTATTATTTTAAAAATAGCTGACTACGAGATAACTTTCAGCCAATTCCGTAAGATCCACAAACAATAGAAACCAGAGTTGGCGCCAAGACTTCCCCTACGACCCTCGAGAGGGGGCGGGAAGGCGGGGGGGGGGGGGGGGGGGTTAGAATGTCCCAGGCCCATCGGGTTGACCATGGTTCGGCCGTTGTGAGAAAGTTTTGTTTTAATTGGGAAAAAGTCGCAATATCCGTGACTCTAGAGGCTTAAAGACACCCTAATATCAGCTAGATTAAAAAAAACCCGATCCAGATCAATTGAGTTGAGTGAATTTATTTATTTATTGGTGTTTAAGGCCACATACTTATGTATAATGGCTAATCATGACCGTGACAGTTTTACGGGTGGAGGAAGCCGGAGTATCCGGAGAGAACCACCGGGCAACGACGAGCAGCTGCCAGCTCCCCAACACTGTAACTCCGCACTGCAGCACAGGCAGGGCTAGATTTGATGAAAACATGCGCACCATAGACGTGCAGTACGCCTTAGTACACGGCGTCATCGTGCCCCCATGTGGACAATGGGGGTTAAGTGCCTTGCCCAAGGACACAGCACGGGAGTCCGAATCGATTGCTCAGACGGTCATCCATCCGGGGACAAACCGGGCCCGACATTGCTTAACTTCGGTGATCCGATGAGAAACAGTTACCGCAACGCCAGTTGAGTGAATATGTACCCAATCGAACCCATATTCACTGAACCCAGCTGACTTGAGATAATTTTTAATCTAACTGATTTTAGAGGAGGGAGTCAAAACGAAAAGCAAAATATCGCGATATCTATATTAAAATAAAAAGTTGTGCCAAGAAAGACGGCAACTATGGGCGGCCAAGTTAACATAAACTCAAATATCTGAAGATATCTTTAAATATTGATAAAATATATTAAATATTGATTATATGTATATGTAGTGAGTATGTGCCCATCGGGTTATTTCCATTGTGCACTTGCATCTTCTTGTCTTCGGGAGTCTGATCTCCATCTTTATGATGGTTGCATAATTTTATTTTCTGACGAATTTGGCCGATTTCTCTTACGGGGTTAATCCTCTCTGACGGAGGTGGAAGTGAAGCCCCTCCCCCCCCCCCCCGCCCCCGTGACCAACCCCCTTTGCCGACACCACCCTTGATAGAAACGTTATAATGTGTCATTGTCCCTGTGAAACAAAGAAAGAATAAACATAGTGCATGATCATTTGTTGGCAGTATCTCATATTTTGTGTTCTTCGTCAAGATACAGGCCTCGTTCAAACGATATATATACATTATCATGACCAAATGCATGTCCTGTAATTTGTATCAGATTCTCGGTCGTGTTTATAATCAGATCGAAACGAGCCCGTCGGGGCGAGTTGTGATCCGATTGTTAACACGAACCGAGAATCTGATACAAATTACAGGACATGCATTTGGTCATGATAATACGTTTATCTAACAATCCCGTTACATAAAGCCCGTTTTTCAGTTTAAATTGGGTTGGAATTGGTCAAAATTTTGAATTTCATATTTTAGTGCGTAATAACAATGCATATAATGATATTATTTGTCATAGCGCTGTGTTTATCGAAAGTTGAATCTGTATGATACGGAATCAGAATGAGTTGTCTATAAGATACGGAATCGGAACACATTCTGTGATACGTACCGTTTCTCGTGGTTTTCAGGCCAAAATCTATATGATTGTTAGATAAATACTAAATATCAAATCCTTGGGTTTCTTAAGAATCTGATCGTGTGCACAGTAACACGTCATTATATTTTCCATACAGCGAGGGCCCTCTCAATACCATGGCTTATTCACCGACACACTTATTAATCCGAAATCCGATACCAAAGTTCTGTGTTCGAATGATATTTATAAAACACAATAACAAATTAATTAAAATTAATTAAAACTGCAACTAATCAATCTGTTAGTTGTGCATCTCTGACAACTTTCAGAAAGGGCGTTCTGGCCATCAAATAGGCAATTAGGCACTGAAGTCGTGGCCGCGGAAATAGAAATATAAAATTTTCACTTCCCCCCCCCCTCTCTCTCTCTCTCTCTCTCACTCTGTCCACATTCTCATTATAGTTTAACGTGGAATTTGTTCCTCGTCTTTGCCTCAGTGTAAAATTCCAGTGTTTCCATGCAAACCCTACCATTACACCGTCAGCGCTAACAGACTGGATACTTAACCCTTTATCAAACGCAGATGATATCAACATTTATTATTTTAAATATAATTTTTTTTAAATTTTTCAAAAAATTTAAACAAAACCATATCATGTGACCTCTCTTTGGAACGAGCTCGTCGACCTCGTTCCAAAGAGGGGTCACATGATATGGTTTTGTTGATTTTTTTTTTAAATAGTATTTTTTCAGCTGCTGAATTTGCATATTACGCGGGAGGATGTGGCCGATTCGTTGGGTGAAGGGTTAAACCGATTGTTTGTTATCGGCAACCAACATCCACGACATGCACATTAACTTCCTTGAGTTTTGTCTTCTAAACACGCATTCTAAAGGATGCATCGCCCCACCTACCTCACGGGTATATCAACGCAGCACATTGATCATGTCTCTTTAGTTTTACCTCAGACGACGAGAGAGAGAGAGAGAGAGAGAGAGATTTAGCCACACTCACTTACCAGTGAGAGAAAACGTGTTTGTGAATACAGAAAATGTTCAGAACCTGACATCCATGCAAGGCTCAGAATCGATTCTCGCAAATGCTTTTCGAAAGGAAAACAATGAGAATGAACTAATGTTCATTTGATTCTTGCAGTTTCGGAAAGTGTCATCAATGCCTTGGAGAAGTCTACTTATATTTGCACCCTCATAATAAATCCACACTTTGATTGAGCAGTGGTGTCATGTGGAGTCTTGGCTGCCTAACAGGCAGCCAAGACTTCACTAGAAACCACTGCCAAGGCATTGTAACTCCCATCAGCATGAGCACCAAACGCCTATATGTTGATATTGTTGGAACAAGTGTTCTACTTGGAAGACAAGAAACTCACTAAAAATAAAACTATGCCATGAAATGTTAAACTCTAGACAATTTATAAAATATAAGTTGTTTTTTTTAACAATATTCTGAATCAAAACCGATTCCCCGCTTGGGGGCAAGGCAGCGCTGTGTACTAAGGCGTACTGCATGGCGATGGTGTATTGTCTTCAACCAATGCTAACCCCGCTCATGCGGAGTACGTTGGTGAGTCTGACAGTTCCTCGCCGTTGCTCGAAGGTTCTCTCCGGGGTACTCCGGCTTCGTCCATCCGTAAAACTGTCCGACACGAGGTGACCCTGGATGTCGAAAGTGTCGTTAAATCCCAATAAAAAAAAGTAAATAAATAAATATTGTTGGAACAAGTGATCTCCACGAGCCAGAAATAAGCAGACTGTCATCTGCAATATGAGGTCCCAGGAGGGTGAATTTAGTGATGCTACCCTGCATAGCAGGGTAGCATCACTAAATTTACCCTCTGTGAACCTCCATCTGAATCAGGGTCTCAAAACTAAACCGAAAGAGGTACCCAGAGGATAAATTTGTCCACTGTGTGGGATAGCATCATCAAATTCACCCTCTGGGGACCTCATTCTGCAAATGTCAGACTGCTTATTTTATTTATTTATTTATTGGTGTTTTAGGTTACATATTTCTGTACAACGGCTAATCATGACCACCACGAAGAGTTGAACTCCAGTCAATTTATAAATATGAGGTTTGTTTTTTTATTATAGAAGGTGGACTGGTTGCACTTACTGAGGCATAACAATACTCTTAAATTCTAAATTATTTATAAAGAACTGAAAATGAATTCTCGCAGTAGGAGTTGACGAGAATCAAAACCGATTCTAGCAATTCAGGACAAATTTTAAGTCCTATAATGAAATTACAACCATTCAGTCAATTAATTTGTAAACACGTGACAGATAGACAAACTTTCAAGAAGTTGCATGATACGTGATATTTTAGACGACTGCAATTTGACGTTCAATCATTATGCAAGTCGTAATGGCCCCTGACACTGGTGTTATACATGTGATTTATTTATGCATTATAATTAAAACAAAATATCGTTGATTGCTCGCATGAAGAATGAAGAGAAAAGAGAAACTGATGGTACATTGTCCTCACGCGTCTGAATGATTGGCACCACGTGGAGAGGGTGTGTTACCTCCACGCGAGAGAAGATCTATTTATGAACATTATTAAATGAACTATCAACACTAACTACAATTAATTTATTGTTAAACAAGCTGAGTGATTATAATCCGATTACATGATTGACAAGTTTGTTTACAACTTTATTTTGACACCACCGCGGGAGCGATGTGCTTATACAGTAACTTATTACATGGGTACCATACTGGAAAGATCGGCCTGTCAACGGGGGGTTGACTCGTCCCCACACTTCTGTTGAAAAATGTTAGTCGTATATTTATACACCTCTTATGCCCCAAATCCTGGAGCCAATACTATAAAACTTTTACAATTGTATTTTCTACCTATTGATATAACTGACTAAAATTAATTGTTAGCATTTTAAAAGATATGGCAATTTGCCAACTGGCAAATTGCCACATCTTTGAAAATACTAATGGTTCATTTTTGGGGCGCGGTGGCGTTGCGGTAACCGGTTCTCGTCAGCTCACCGGAGTAAAGCAACGTCAAGCCCGGTTAGTCCTCGGATGGGTGACCGTCTGAGCGATCGATTTGGACTCCCGCGTTGTGTCCTTGGGTAAGGCACTTAGCCCCGATTGTCCACATGGGGGCACGATGACGCCGTGTACTAAGGCGTACTGCACGTCGGTGGTGCGCATGTCTTCAACCAATCTAACCCTGCCTGTGCTGCAGTGCGGCGTTATGATGTTGGGGAGCTGGCAGCTGCTCGTCGTTGCTCGGTGGTTATCTCCAGGTACTCCGGCTTCCTCCACCCGTAAAACTGTCACGGTCATGAGTAGCCATTGTACATAAGTATGTGACCTTAAACACCAATAAATAAATGGTTCATTTCAACCCATTTAAAGTCATAACTTGAAAATACAATTGTAAAAGTTGTATAGTATTGGCCCCAGGCTGGACACACTACGTGTACTCTCACCCTGATATTTCGTGGGCCTTGACAAATGTTTCGGGGAGACTGAAATTTATAACTACCCAACCACATCATCTCAAAAGCTTAATAAAATTGTGTAGTTCTTATCTTAAATGAATCTCATTAAATATCTGATAAGAGTTTTTGTTACAAAAGTTTGACCTCATAGTGAAATGGATGTTGTGCTCTGAATGTTTTATTTACCCTGAGTACCCGGAGAGAACCACCGAGCAATGGCGAATAACTGCCAGACTACCCAACGTTCCATCGCCGATCAAGCAGATTTAGCATTGGTAGAAGACAAGTGCACCATCGACGTGCAGTACGCCTTAGTTACAGCGCTACCGTGCTCCCACGTGGGTAATCGGGATTAGTTGCCTTGCCTAGAACCTATTCGTCTATAGACATTCCATGTGTCTTGCTGCATCATAATGGAAGGTGCTCGCAAGCATTCCCTTTGGAACGCAACATAACAACTCTTCCTTGAATAAATTCGCGCGAGTGTTAAAATGTGTAGGCGGGGTAACAGGGATCTGGTTGCGTGGGAGAGGAGGGTGACAGGCCTTACACTGTTGTGAAAACCGAAAAGCAGAGCAGGCAGACAATTTCGTCCGGGTCGCGACCCATTCAACGTTATCTTTCCGATTTTCTTCCCAGGACACTGGAATCTCCCCCGTCGAAAAACAAAATGCGACTTACGAGGGGATGTCCAAACGTTTTGATCCCAACATAAATAAAGCTGGAATATCGGTACAGAACATATTTATTTTTCAACATAGTCCCTTTGTTATTCAATACACTTGTTCCACCTGGTCTGCCAGTCGTTGATGACGCGTCTGTAGAAGTCCATATCTTGGTCCTGTAGCCAAGCCTTCATAGCAGCAGGAAGTTCCTCATCATCTTGAAATCTTTGACAACGTAAGTGTTTCTTCAAATTTGGAAAGAGATGGTAGTCACCAAGTGACTACCATCTCTTTCCAAATTTGAAGAAACACTTACGCGGTCAAAGTGACTACCATCTCTTTCCAAATTTGAAGAAACACTTACGTGGTCAAAGATTTCAAGATGATGAGGAACTTACTGCTGCTGTGGAGGCTTGGCTACAGGACCAAGATATGGACTTCTACAGACGTGGCATCAACGACTGCAGACCCTGTGGAACATAAATATGTTTAGTACCGATATTCTAGCTTTATTTATATATACATATGTTAGGCTGAAAACTTTTTGACATCCCCTCGTACTTCGTGCCAGGTCACAGTTTGTATGAGCGCTGACATATGTGGGTTCCCCATCGGAATCCCGAGAAGGACATGTTTACTGTGATAAACACGGTCTGTTTTACTGGTACAATAGGACCCAGAAACAACTTCTGGAGTGGAAGTCTTCTAAAGTGGGCAGGTATGAGCGATTGGCTGAACTTGACTTCATCCTTATGTTTGGGTCATGAGATAACCAAAGATGCAGAAGGTGACCTTAACCTCCAATAAATAAATGAATAAATATATGTGGGGTGTGCGTGGGGTAGGATTCCACGTGGGAGGTGATGGTGATGTGAGTATGGACGGCGCTGTGAGGAAGGAGCTGACGCAGAATTTAGTTCGGATCGCGACGGTGTCACGGCCCGGTCGAGATTTTCTTCCAACTTGTGTCCCCACAGCTTTCTAATATGTCCTCCACCAGACAGTAAACGCGAGAACAGTGAAACGGATACGTCATTTTTCGTCTGTGTTTCGCGACTCGGTCTTGATTTCAGAATATTTTATTCGTGAAAAATCAACCCATTGACATATAAGTGTATCTCCGCCCGATCGCGATCTGATGCTGTTTTATTACCACAACAGTGTAGGTATATTATTATGCAGACAAAAAAAAACAAAACAAGGAAGTCCTACTCCTAACAAATCGCTTGTGCACTCTAAAGTCAGTTGGGGTAGAAATTAACCCAAATCAACTGGGTTGAGTGAATATGAACCCAACTGGGTGAAAATCAACCCATTTCAACAATGTGAACCCAAATGAAAGAAAATCAACCCAAATCAATAATATGAAACCATTTGATTGGAAATCAACCCAAACCAACTGGGGATGAGTGAATATGAACCCAATTGGGTTCACCTAACCAAGTTGATTGGGTTGACTTTTAACCCAACTGATTTTAGAGTGCAGTAATGTGTTGGCGGTCACTTTTTCCAACAATGCCCCTTCTTATGGACGTTATAAAAGAAATATATAAAAAATGTGATACTTGGAGCACAGCGGAGGCGGCGCGGAGCAAGTGGGTAGGTAGCTGCGCGCCTTTCTGCCTGTGCTCGAAGACACCTATAAATAAATTTAAAAAAAAACGGGAAAGGGTGAGTTGGAAACTTTGACAGCACGCTTTGTTCTTTTTTCGCCATTTGTTCCACTCTGCAGTGGCTATTTTGTGAAATAAACTGAATTGAATTGGATGAATGCAGGGACGTGGCTAGAGGTTTCCGATTGGAGGGTGTAGGGTTGTGAATTTCCAACTAGGGGGGAGGGACCGAGAGGGGGAATCCCCTCCCGGTCCCTCTCTCTAGTTGAAAATTCACTACCGAGAAAGATTTTGAAAATGAAGCCATGAAAGGTAGGCATAAAATTGATTCTAGTAACTAAAATGCCAACACATTTATGATAGAATTATCAGGTTATTATTATTTGGTATTCTTCTGGGAACTGAATATGTGCTAAACAAATGCTCAAGCTTAGAACTTTGAACAATTCACACTGTCCTAACATGATCAATTTTCGATGTTTCATCATTTTGTAACTGTGAATGATGGAATTAACTCAGAATAACGATTTTACATGAAGTGATTTTCTTGAAGTGCATTTCGAAGCGTCCTTTTTTACGCTAAGTAAACGTCCTATAGAAATCTCGTACCGATTGACATCACGCTTACTTATGAAGCTCGATATTGCGTACACTGTAGTTGTTAATAGTAACAGTCGGAATTTATGCCGATTTGAAACCGAGTTGGGTTTGGGAAGTAAAGGAGACATCAGCATCACCAAAGAAGCTGTAAACTCCAGATAGATGGCATTTCCAACTATTCATTACTTATTCTCTGAATTTCCAACTATAGGAAATTTTGGCCAGGATTGGGGGTGGGGGTGGGGGTGGGGATGACCCCCCCCCCCCGTCGCCACGTCCCTGGGTGAATGTTCTTCTCTAAAATTGGATAGGTACAAAATCAACCCAAACACGCTGTACTTCTTCGCTTGCGTACACAGTAACGATGAGTGTGACGTATTTGAAAATTACTGAAATGCTTTAATTAAACGCAAATGAACAAAATACTGGCATTTAGGAACAGTGGATGAAAAGCTGATGGTTCCTTGTTCTACCCTGATAAACAGACAAGGCCACATGTGGAGACAACACTGTTGACTGCACGTGAGTCTTAAACTATTTAGCCAAGATTTACAATATCCCATCAACACTAATCACAAATGTGCTAACAAACCTAACCATGGGGGACAGATTAAATTGTTACTAATTTGACACTGTCATGAAAGTGGAGCGTGCCTAACAAATTTAAAGAAAAATGGTAAATCACTATTTAGTTAGGATATATGGGTAAAACAAACAGTGGCTGGTTGAAATCCGAGACTGTTCAGGGCATACCCTTTCCAATTTTGTGTCTGAAAAAAAAACACATAATCAGTTTAACAGTAATAAACTCAAGAAAAGAAGGTAATGGACGTTTTCGGCCGATCGGCCTTGGCATCGAAACACTCAAAAAAAAGAAGAAAATTTTATTTCAAAATAACAAACATAATGATTATTTAAAAATAAAAATAAAAACCAACAGCTATAAATAATAAAAAAGGCAAATTTATAATTGCTAATAATACTCTTAGAACAGAATTAGTAACTGTTTATACTAATTCCCCACAGACGCATATCCAGGTATCCCAAGGGTGTAGCCAGGGAGGATCATGGGGGGTTGTACGCCCCCCCCCCCAATCCCAAGGGTCCGCGGCCGATTTTCTCCACAGCAATATAATACATGCCTACATTGAATTTAATCCTTTACCTAACGTAACGGCCAAATCCGGCCAGCGCTATTCTCAAAAATCGCCAATTAATTTTCATTATTTTTTTCATTTTTTGTCTCAAAAACAGGTTATGACCCCTCGTTGGAACGTGCTCGTCGAGCTCGTTCCAACGAGGGGTCATAACCTATGTTTTTGAGACAGGTTAGGTAAAGGGTTTATTCACTTTCACTCAACATGAAATCTTTGATCACTGCTGATATCAAATATTGAAGATTTTTTCCAGGGGAGCCCACCCCACCGGACCACCACCAATGGCCAAATGTCAAGTTGGAGGAGATTATGGGAGGGTGGCACCCCCTCCCATATTCTCCTCCAACTTGACCTTTGGCCAAGGCTTGGCCTCTGGCCAAGTTTTCGGTCTTTTTAGTTGCCAGACATTCTCATCCTTGAGTTGCATTGTAGGCGACTCCCCTAAAAAAAATGCTGGCTACACCCCTGTATCCATATTAGGGGGGTTGGGCACAGGAATCTTCTGGGAGATTCGAGAATTTTATGCCGTAGGCATAGATTACGAATGGTTGAAGTCTTGATTGGAGAGAAAGGTACGGAGTGGGTGTCCCTCTCGCTTCAAATTTTTTAAAAATAATTTATTTTCCAAGTGCTCAATTTATGAATTACGTGGGCAGGTGTGGACGATTCGATAGGGGAAGCGTTAACGAGTTAAACATGCCGATTGCTACCGATGAGTTCTGTAAGAGCTGTCGAAAGAATATTACAAATACAATATCTATCTTCCACAGTGGATACAATTTGTTATTCAACAAACATTTCTATCAGAAATAATAAAGCACCCAAGTGATTGATGAATCTCTGAAAGATTTGAGACAATTCAAGAAATAAATGTCGAAACTCCTTTGATCATCACCGAAGTGATGTTTGTTCCAAACCAACGTGATTTGAAATTCGAATTTATTAATAACCTCTTAGAAAACAATTATGTTCCCCAATATTTATCTACCGCCAATTCAGTGAGCGTCGCTGTCTTTGTACAAGTGCATTTCAAAGCGCGCGAAGAAGTACCTGCTAAACTTCGATAAATAAACAGTCGGACGATGAGCCGAACCAGATGCCGGTAACAATAATAACAGGATAATTTAAATCAATCAGAAAATTGCGACTTTACACTACAAATTATTCGACTGTTTCCTTTTCATATTATCATGTTTAAAATTTCAAGTTAAATGTTGTGTTTGGTGGCGGAATGCGATAAATACATCAACTAATGGATGATATGTTATCCGGATAAATGTTAATAATCGCCATAACTAGTCTATAAACTGGCCTGTTTATTGAAGAGTAAGTTACTTGCACTGTTCGGCTTTTTATTTGTAGTCAATGGCTGTACAGAAATAAATAGCATATAGTTGCGGTCGGAACAAAAGAAAATCAGCACTAGCCCAAAGGCTTTTTCCGTGGAATTTATTTATTTATTTATTTATTGGTGTTTAAGGTCACATATTTTTGCACAATGGCTAATCATGACCACAACAAACTCAAGACCAGGGGTGAGCATCAATAAGCCATGCTGCCCATTTTAGAGAGGGTTTGCACCTCCCAGGTATTGGTGACTGGGCCCTATTTTACCAGTAAAACAGAACCTGCTTATCGCAGTGAACAGGCACTGCTTCACTTCCCGGGGTTCCCGCGTGGATCCCCGTGGAATACCGGAAAATGGAGCAGTGCTTGTTTACTGTGGTAAACAAGTTCTATTTCGCTGGTAAAATCGGTTCCGGTTATGAGACGGTGTTTAACCCTTTACCTATCGTAACGGACAAAACCGGCCAGCGCTATTCACAAAAATCATTTTCATTATTTTTCATTTTTTGCCTCAAAAACAAAGGTTACGATCCCTCTTTGGAACGAGCTCATCGCGCTCGTTCCAATGAGGGGTCATAACCTATGTTTCTGAGACAAAAAATGAAAAAAAATAGTTATTCAAGAATTTTGTCTGTGTCGTCTGCTTTTCGTGTAAGGTAAATGGTTAAGTGCACAATTGCGGTTAGCATAGATAAATACGATTGGTTATACTTGATTTTATACTTCTTTTGCGATTAGGATATAGTCATAGATGCTGCAAGTGGCTGTAACATAAGCACCATTAAATAAAATAACCCAAAGGATGCCATTTTTGAAAGGGGCGGCGGTAAAGATTTCCGACAAATATGGTGACATGACATGTTGCGAAAGAGAATACACTGGGTTGGTGAGAAATTTTCTTCCATTGGTGGAGTCCAGAGGTCTCACCCGGGTAAATATTCAGACAGTTGCGTTTTGGGCTATGGGTAGCATCTTATTGGAACATATACGTTATTGTGATGAATTGACTGTAACATGGTCTGAGGTTTGCGGCTCGGAGTTAATTTTCAACCTCGACGCTTTGCGTCTCGGTTGACCATATGCCCCGAGCCGCAAACCACATACCATGTTACAGTCAATTCATCACAATAACTCTTGGCTGTATTTTCGCATCCATTGCTAACTGCCTGTACAGAGTGCCAACAATGATGTACAAATACTTACAAGTCAGTTGCAGTTGTGTACGTGTGTAGCGATCGAAGTGTAAAGGCCATTTCCCAACCAACCTGAATGGTCCAGATCTCTTAGTCACGTGGAATATCGGGCACTTTGGGTGCTAGAGGTAGATGGTTTGAACCTCGTCTCCCTCACTTCTCTCTCGATATGTTTGTATTGGCGCTGTGAACAGCCCTCAGCAGTGGTGAATTACATATTTTCGATTTCTGAGGCTGAATCTGGGGAGTGGTTGATCTGGGTTGAATCGCAGAAGAACGTGAGAGTAGCGTAGCGGTTGAGGTAAAGGCTGTTTACCAACTACCCTGGCTGGTCAGGATCTCTTAGTCACGTGGTAAATTGGGCGTTTTTGTGCAAGAGGTCGACGGTTCGACCATTGGCTCTCACGCTTCTCCCTCGATCTGTTACATATGTATATGAGATAGTAATTACCGTACAAAAATAATATGGGGCGTTTACGTTTAACCCTTTACCCAACGTAACGGCCAGCGCTATTCTCAAAAATCGCCAATTAATTTTCATTATTTTTTCATTTTTTGTCTCAAAAAACATAGGTTATCACCCCTCTTTGGAACGAGCTCGTCGAGCTCGTTCCAACGAGGGGTTATAACCTATGTCTTTGAGACAAAAAATGAAAAAAATTAGTTATTCAAAAATTTTATTAGGAAGTGTCGTCTGCTTTTCAGGTTAGGTAAAAGGTTAAAATGAGGTTTATAACTTCAGACAGACACGAATATGAATTTCCCCTTCTGTATAGATGTTATGTCTAGACGTAAGTAAGTGACCATGGACTAGAGTGTTCATTCTGCGGGGTGTTTTATAAAACCCATAATAACAGACTATTGAAAGAGAGGCTCAGATAAAGAGTCAAAACAAAGTGAAAGATAGACGCCCAGTATATCATCCGGTACCGAAGGCAAACTACACTCTAAAAAATCCAGAATACCAATGTATAGGTTCTCCAGAGTACCACGAACGTACCATATTAAGATACCAAAACATTTTGGGTACTCCAGAATGCCAAAAAATACTGGTTGCCAGAATACCAAATATACTGGTTGGGTTCTCGGGTACTCTAGAATACCAAATATAAAGGTTCCATTAAGTACCAGTGCTAAAATTGAGGAACTCCAGAATATCGAACCAATGTGTTTTTGGAAAAACAAAATAAAAATTTCTGCTCGGCTGAAAACGAAGCTCTTCTAAGGCAAAGTGATTCTTACAGAATTGAATGCAATGCAACTGAATGAGTATACACGAATGCCACTGACCTTAGTCGGTCGGTCATTGTACTGACGAGGTTTGAATATGGAGGAGAAACAACAGAACACTTTAATGAAATTAATTACAGACACTTCTTGCTAACCTTTAAAACACCTATCAATTTATTCAAACCGATCCTTTGGAGCCAGTCGACAACATCTTTTGACCACGCTTCCACTGTGGCAGACGACATTTTTCAGATGGCGCCCGAATCAGGGACTGCAATTCTCACACTTAACTGGTAGAGTGCTGAATTATTTTTGGCCATCAAAATTTGTTCACATGTCTTTGTCTTGTTTCAATTTACGGGAGAGTGCCTACAGGCACTCTCCCATAAATTGCAACAAGACAAGTCCCTACAGACCAAATAATATCACTTCAAAGATAATACGAAACACATCCATTGAGTATGAAGCCTTCAAGTTGCAGTACCTTCACCTCAGAGTAAAGCCCAAATATGGGCTTCCAGCACTCTACCAGTTAATGATAGACAGGCAATTTGGTACTCGGCGCGCAAACTAGAGGAGGCGGAGGCTGTTAAAAATCAGTGTTACAGGTATTCCAAGAGACCGGGCATTCCAGAATATCTATGGGATATCTGGATATTTCTGAGTGTATGCAAGAAAGACTGCATGTACATCAGATCCGTTGATACGATACTACACGCGTAAATCTCTTTCACAGGTGTACCAACTGTTCTCAACATCAGAACTACTGCCACTTACCAAAAGTGTAAGTAGATCTCCGGTGACACTGCCTGTATTTCGTCTTTCGGTGTCATGTGTATACGGTCCTACCGCTATTCTTTTCAAAGAAAATCATGTCGATTTGACCAAGCTAGGATCTTGCAACATGCAACCTTTAAGTAGCAAAGACAAAGAAATCCAGTGCTTCTTTTATAAATCTAGAACGGATTACGACCTGAAAGAGCTAAGTGCCTTCAGGAAATTCTAGTGTCCTATATATAAGGAGACCACTGTCGACTTTAATGTGTGGGTGTCCGCGAGCGACCCCTGAAAGTGAAGCTGTGCGTGTTTACTGTGGTAAACAAGCTTTGTTTAACTCGCAAAATAGGATCCGGTGATCATTGCCTGGTATGGAAGTCCTCTAAAATGGGCAACAGTGTGTAAACGATTGGCCGGATTTGACTTTATACACTCTAAAATCAGATGGGTTAAAATCAACCAAAATCAACTGGGCTGAGTGAATTATGAATCCAGTTGGGTTGAGTGAATATGAACCCAACTGTGTTCATATTCACTCATGCAACCCAGGTGATTTGGAATGATTTTTAACACAACTGATTTTAAAGTGTATTCAATTTACGGTCACGATTAGCCATTGTGCAGAAATATGTGACCTTAAGTAACCAATAAATGAATAAGTATGTGGAAGGCCATGAAATTTTACGACAAAGACTCTTACTTATATGATGTTTTACAGAGAAGTTCCCGTGATCACTTTTCGCAGAACGAACGCACTGAACTCTACAGTTTTCTTCCTTGCATTAGGGCATCGCCTATGTGGAAAGGTGACTTGTGTAGACAGAGGCCATCCTTGGGGTCGACTAATTAATACTTATAACATGCAGCCAAGAGGCCATACGACTACAGGTTATTATATCAATTCGCCCTACAGCCCGCGGTAACTTTTGGGGGTTAACCTTCTGATACAATGGATCCAGCGGCGTAGCCATGGAGGGAATGGGGACACACCGCTCCAACACTTTTCCTGTAAAATACCAACCTAAAATTCCTTTATGCCTGAAATCCCTAAAACTGGTTCGTGTGCTCTCACCCCGATATTTCTTGGATGATTTTGCTATAGTTATTCCTTCATTCTCAGGGTACTTCGGCCTTCAAGAAATACTTAGCTAGTGTACAACCGATTACCAAAAATGGCCGCTGGCCGATTACCGGTTATTTGCGCTCACAATCGGCTAATTCCGATGCCGATTCCGACTGTAATACCGTGCACTACTAGACGAGACGAGGCTTGAAAGAACTACATTAAATTGAACATATTTCACAATGTTAAACGTCGTTGATTCAGATCGCAGTAAAATGACCAGACGCGCACACTTGGACGGTGTACGTAGCTTTCAGAGCCACGTGTGCCGCGCAAGTGCGCGCGACTGCATGGTGATTCTATTGCGACCTGAGTCAATGGAACCAATGTTCCAGGAGCCATTGCCGTTGTCATACGGTTGCCCACAATCGGTCGATTGTGGTGGCCGATTCCGATCATCGGTTGAACACTATACTCAGCGTACTCCAGTTAGCAAGAAAAATTAGTTTTACCACGGGAAAGAATCTGAACCCTTTATCAGCAAGGGATATACAATCTTAACCCAACATGAGTGGTGACGAAGTGAGGTAAAACATCTGCCCCCACCCCACAACTTCATTTAGCCTGGCTACGTCCCTGAAAAACGGAACTAAACGCAGGGGCGCCTGGAGCGCTTCAGGGAAGGGGGTCAGACCCCGGGAAAAGGGCATTTACTCGCACTAGCAGCCCCGCCATGACATGCCGAAGCATGCATGTCTCGAAGGCCGAAGGCCCGATATGGAGGAGTTTGAGAGGAGGCGCCCTCTCCCATCCGGAGGGGCCTCCTCCCAAACTCCTCCATTTAATTTTGAAAGTTCCCTGAACGATTTTGGGGTGTATTTGAGCTTTATTTCGAGAATAAATCGTTGAAAATGAGTGACGAAGCTGGGAAGTGCATTGTTTGTCCCCTCTCGCCCCCCGCGGTCCGAAGGCAGAGAGAGCAGCTTCTGGCGTCACAGGCTAAGCGAATATCAGATCGGTTCAGCTCCCATATCGAACAAAAGGTCTTCATTGAAGAAAAAACGGTTTCTATCACCTTAACCTTTTACCTAACTAAATCGGACGCTTCCGCCAGCATAATTTCAAACTTGAGCAGTTAAAAAAAAACAATTATCTTCCAAAACTATCAACAAAACCTATACAATGTGACCTGCACCGGAACGAGCTCAAAGTGCTGGTTCCAATGAGGGGTCACGTGATATGAATTTATTGAAATTTGTTGACAAAAATGACAATGTATTATTTAAAATAGCAAATTCTGATATCCTCTGCGTTGGGTAAAGGGTTAAAATTTCAGATTGTTGTATCGGTTGTCAGTCTTGTGTGGCATTTTTATGCTAATTCTATACACTATATCAACAAAGCCCTAAGAATCACGCGTAATGGTTCAGCTAGCAGACTTGTAGATTTTAATCAGGAAGGCAGTTGACGGAAATATCGCACGAACTTTGTATGCTTTTCAACAGGATGGAGGCCATTGTGTAGATGGATACCCATTTACACGAGGATTTGGCAATAATTCACTTTGTACGTGTTGCAGACGAATCAACAGACATACGGACAACGGAAATAATAGAAATAACCTTTCCGCTTGCAATGGATAAAACACACTTGTAATACAAAACTGCATATTATTAAATTCTTTCACTGAGCGACTCAAAATGAAGGTTTCTGACATTCTTCAAGACTTAGCGAATGTAAATTGTTGGAGGCGGATTATCGTGAACTTCCCTTACGTAATGCAGAGTGGTGTATATGTCACTTGAACCACTCCCTGAGATCTGTGCCCATGGCATAAACTTTTCACTTGGGAACGCTGTAGCGTGTTAAGTTCTTCATTGTTGTGGTAGACAGGTTCTGAGCTTTCAGTATAGAAGGACTCGGTCACCAATGCCTGGGAATGCAGTCCTCTAAAGTGGGCAATATGATTATATCGTGCATAGAGTACAACAATTAAGACACCATCTGCAATGCTACAGCATTGCAGATGGCGCCTTAATTGTTCCACCCAATGAACGATATTTTAGCGATATGCTGAACGTGACTGTTTCAACTTGAGTCGGTTATATGGTCTTAGGTCCTTATACTGGCGTTAAACTCCATTAAGTAAAATAAAATGAAATAAAATAAAATAAAATAAATAAATAAAAATAAAAAAAAAATTAATACAATAAAATAAAATAAAATAAACATATCTTTCCATCGCTATTCAGAAAAATCGCCATTCAGATTTTTTTATTTTTGCCTCCAAAACACAGCTCATGACCAGCTATTGAACGAGCTCGTCCCATTGGGGGGTCATGAGCAATGTTTTTAGGCAAAAAATTAAATCTTTATTTATTCAAGAGTTTATTTTGAAATCGTCACCCTCTAGTTGTGTTTGGGGGGGGGGGGGGGGGAGATGGTTAAAACGGGAAAGCTACTTCATTGAACAGTATCAAATTGAGTGATATAGCCAATACCTTTTTAGCGGAAACATTAATTCGATCAGACACCGGTGCGTTTTGAAGGGTAGGGGTAGAAAAATGCTGAATTTTCATGGGTGAGGTAGGATCGGGCGGAGATTGGCTAAACGATTATCTGTAAAACAGCTTGAAATGAAATGTGTAAAGCGTCAACGGTCTGTGTGAGCCTTCTACGAGACTCCATGGCTGGAGACATTGAGTGTTGATTTGACCTTTTATCTTTCGATTCACGTTTTTATTTTTTATTATATATTCTTCCCCACCTCAGTAGGCCGAAACTTGGAAGTCTGATGGGGAGGAGACGCTACGTGTCCTAGTCTTTATTGATGCTGGCATCGAGAAATGTTTTTACGGTGTAAAAGTGAAAAATAAAATGAACCCAATTTACATATACTCTTCCAAAGTACAGCTTACAGTCGAAAACATAAATTTAAATATCTCCGAAAAGAATAATCATTTCGACTTTAATCTTTTTTCCTAACAAATCGGCGCATCCACCAGCGTAATTTACAAATTTAGCAGCTGAAAAAACAATTTTTTTCAAAAGATTTCCACAACACCATATCATGTGACCCCTCATTGGAACGAGCTCGTCGAGCTCGTTCCAACGAGGGGCCACATGATATGGTTTTGTGGAACATTTTTGACAAAAATTGAAAAAAACAATAATTAATCAATTTTGATATTCTGTGCTTTGGGTAAAGGATTAATTCGTTTGATCTTCTGAAAACAAACAAAAATGTTAAAACATTTCTCTGTATACTTGTTATTTGAAATTTGAGACTAAAAATTCTTAAATTCTTCAACAAGACAATATAATTTCGCCTAAATATTGTTACTGTGGTTGTAATGTACTTGAAAAAGAAAACTTAAAAATCGAACAACCAACAGACATGGCAAAAACTAAAAAAAAAAAATATCACGTGACCCTCATTGAAAAGAACTCGTTCAGTTGAGAGGTCAAATGACATGGTTTTGTGGAAATGTGTAGAGAATTTTTTTTTTAAACTGCGTTATTATGTGGGCGGATTCTGCCGATTCGTTAGCTAAAAGTTAACCCTTTACCCAACGAATCGGTAGCACGGTCCGTGTAATTCCCAAATTGAGCAGTTGAAAAAATATTACTTTTCAAAATATTTCAACAAAACTATAGAGCTTGTCGAGTCGTTCAATGATGGGTCACATGATATGTTTTTGTTGAATTTTTGGGTAAAATTTGAAAAAAATAATATTTTAAATAATAACTTTTGATATCATGTACGTTTGGTAAAGGGTTAAAGTAGTATATTAAGTTTGATTTCAAGTCCGTACCGACTGTCAACTAACCAGAAACACTTTTGTCAGAAAACAATTTACCCCCCACAACCCAACCCACCCCCACCCCATCCCCGTGTCGGAAAATTTGCAGAAACTGGCATCGGCCGTGGTTGTCTGCATTTCGCGAGAGAATATATGGAATGAATGAATAAGATTCAGAAACTTTCTTGTCACATTTTTCTTCATCGAAGACGAGAACCCTGTGCACAGTGAATCATGCGCATTATATAGCAACACATTTATCAAATAGTTTCGTACGTTTTTGTTATTTTAAGAAGTGCAGGTTTTGAATGAAATTTCACAAACAAACGATAAACCTCATAACCGTGTCACAAATCCACCTTATCGCTGCTTCAGTCGAACTCTAATTTGAGGAAAAACGATGTAAAAATAATTCGAGAAAATACGTTGTAAACACAGACTTATCATTTGTTTATTTCATTTTGTTTCAACCCTTCACCTAACAAAAGAAAAAAAAATCAATAAGACCCACAAGTTAGATCTCTTTCTCGGACCATTTTTGTAAAAGTGCATGTGGGCGGGCGTTTTTTTATTTTATTTCTTATTTTTGTGATTATTTCTTCGCCATCAAAAAAGTTCCCGTGTTCTTATTTTGTTTTATGTTTTATGCCTCATAATCTACTGAAGAGCATGGGTGGTGGTGTACTTCGTCCCTTGAGTGCAAGAAGGCTTTGCAATGCTAAAGCATTGCAAAGCCTTCTTGCACTCAAGGGACAAATTTATCAATTTCATTAACTTGGGTAAAATATCGGACCTGAACCATTTAATTTTTAT
This sequence comes from Pictodentalium vernedei, assembly GCA_031216915.1. NCBI lineage: Eukaryota > Metazoa > Mollusca > Scaphopoda > Dentaliida > Dentaliidae > Pictodentalium > Pictodentalium vernedei. The sequence continues at coordinate 102,897,209 of CM062292.1, forward strand.
TTTTTAAGTTTGCAGCCAAAGGGACCATGCGGGGGTGGGGGTGGGGGTGGGGGTGGGGTGAGAAACAAATTTCTAACTTATTTAGACCTTATTTGTTTATTTAGTTTTGTTTCAACCCTTCACTTTACACGAATAGAACACGTCACTTTCAAAGAAAATCTTCAATAACTAAAAGTTTTCGGGGTATTTTTATTTATTTATTTTTATTTTTTTTTTGGGGGGGGGGGGGGGACTTAAAACAATTGCTTATGCACGCTCACTGGGATGACTCGATGAGCTCGTTCGAATGATGTTAAAAAGGTTTTTTTTAGCATAAAATTTGAACGGCGAGTTGTGTTAATAACACGGGCCGGTTATAATAGTTTCGTTAGGTAAAGGGTTGACGATGCTTCGTCCAGCCAGGATCATACAGTGTCGAGTATTTTTACGGGTGGGGTAATCTCTCACAAGCGAAGCCTGGTCTCGATTCATATTCGTAAAGTCAACTGTATACCATTTCTTTATTTATTTATTTATTTATTTATTTATTTATTTATTTATTTATTTATTTATTTATTTATTTATTTATTTATTTGTGCTAAATACGTCATCAACGTGCGTACGCATTCGAAGTAAAATGTTTACCAAAAGAGCAATCTGTTTTGCCATTTAAAATAAAGTTGATCAGAAGTATACGAAATATCTGGCCAATAACAAATGAATATTTTATTTGTTGGCCGATCATATTTTCTTCTCGATACGTTCTGGACGTATATATGGACGGGGGGGGGGGGGGGGGGGGTGGCGAGGGGCGTTGGGCGACGGCCCCCACCGAAAGTTTTGTTGGACACTGTGTTGATCCGTCGAACAAGAAAAACCGGTCTCTTGTATTGATAGATGTACATATAACTGAAATGGATTGTAGCGAATTGATACGTTCTGAGGGGCGACGGCCCCCACCGAAAATTTTGTTGGACACTACACTGATCCGTCGAACAAGAAAAACGGTCTGTTGTATTGGTAGATGTACATATAACTTTTTAACTGAAATGGATTGTAGCAAATTGGGGAGGGGGAGGGGGGGGGGGATCGTCCACCTCACTTTTCCTGAAAGATTTTACCCTTATATACATTCATGCCTAAAATTGATAAAAGCGGTTCGTGTTCTCTCACCCTAATATTTCTTCGGTCATTTTTGCTCCAGTTATTCAGTCATTTTGCCGTAGTTATTCCTTCTGAGTCTGGGAACTTAAGCCCCGAACAGTAGTTAGAGTGTACAAGTTGGCATGAACAGTTAATTTCTATTCCCGGTCAAGACTCCGGATCTTCACCTACGGTTGATACACACTCAAAGCCCTGCTCGAGGTGAAATGAAGTGGGGAGGGGGTGGGTAATATTTTCCTGACCCCACCCACCACACACACACACATTTCATTGAGACTGTCTACGCACCTGTCGACGGAGCTCTTTACCAGAAGCAAGTTCGAATTTAGAAGATTGCGTCTTGTACACATATTTTTGTATAACAAATGTTCTATGTTAGATGACAATACACCCTCTTGTTATTTATTTATTTATTGGGGGTTTAACAACGCTTTTCTGCTATTACGCCTTGTTGCAACCCTTTACGTAGCGTACCGACCATATATGACCAGCGTTATTCGCAAAAGTCGCCATCAAAATTTCATTATTTTTACAAGTTTTGCCTGAAAAAACATCCATATTGACCACTCATGCGTGGCATGTGTGGAATTCGGTGATATTTTGTATCTCTATTAACCCTTTACCCAACGCAGACGATATCAAAATTTATTATTCTAAATATTATTTTTTTTCAATTTTTTAAAAAATTGCAACAAAATCATATCATGTGACCCCTCGTTGGAACGAGCTCGTCGAGCTCGTTCCAACGAGGGGTCACATGATATGGTTTTGTTGAATTTTTTTGAAAAATAATATTTTTTCAACTGCTCAATTTGCATATTACGCAGGCGGATGCGGGCGATTCGTTAGGTAAAGGGTTAAAGTTCTACTGGAAACTTTAGTTTTGCTCTCGCCTCCAGATGAAAGCTATATAAGCATTTGTTTGTAACAAGAGATTCCAAGAGTAACAAATGAAATGTATTATAACAAATTTGGAAACGGAATTTTAACCACAAAATAAATAACTTAAATAAATAAATAAAAATAAATAAATAATCAGAAACGGGAAGAATCAGAAGAATAAATTATGTATTATTCCTGTCAAATTTTGCAGTTTGTAAAGAAAGGAAAACACGTTTAAATCAAATAATTGAAACATCCAATTTGGTGAATATAAATCTCACTGCAATGATTCTTGGATGAAATTTGAATTAGAACTGAACAAATCAGAATTATTGTAATACAGGCACCCCGCAGGAAATCTCCCATCAATTCCTAATTAAGAGCTTGTTATTATTTCCGATGACACTATGCCATACTGATCGTGTCGCATTTAGCTGCTGAACAGATTAGTCAAATCATTGATTGTAGAAGGCGTGGCGAAGGTTTCTAATTGGTCGGTAGCTTTCAGATTATAGAGGAATTGACATATGTTTACAAAATCTGACAAAAGCCTGGAAGCACCCCATCAACTTGTTGATGTATAAAACTAACGCAGTTTTCAAACTCAGACAAACCAATTCAAAATATTGTATCGGAAACGACTGTTATATACAACAGAAATTTAGAAAAATAATTTGAAGAAGTTACGTTGTTGTTACAATGGTCGAAGACAAGCTTCACCAGAAACAAAGACCAACTTTCACAATCAGCAGCATGCTTGGAGATAGTGTCATCACTGCCGATCAGGTCACAGAGGAATTTAAAGAGGAGAATCAAGAAGAAGAAAATGTTTTTCAATACGATGAGGACGATTGTGATGTTGATGTTGAGTCAATGGAAAATCGTAACATGATATCTCCTGAAAAACATTTCGACAAATGCTGTGACAGTTCCTCCGACTCCGACAATTATAACTGTAGTAAAGAGGAGTCAGATGATTCATACATAAAGATGGATTCCGTTTACAACGATGAGGAAAATACAGATCCAAAAGCAAAAGGAAATAATGAGTGCGAAAAAGAAAATGAAAATAGGACAAAACAGGACAAACCTCCTTTTAGTTACAATGCTTTAATCATGATGGCAATAAGAAGTAGTCAAGAAAAGAGACTAACATTAAACGGGATTTATGAATTTATAATGAAAAACTTTCCATATTACAGAGACAATAAACAAGGATGGCAAAATTCCATCAGACATAACCTGAGTTTAAATAAGTGTTTTGTTAAAGTTCCAAGGCATTATGATGACCCCGGTAAAGGTAACTACTGGATGATCGACCCATCATGTGATGATGTGTTCATCGGCGGAACCACTGGAAAACTAAGAAGGAGATCAACATCGGCGTCCAGGAGTAGAATGGCTGCTCTAAAACGAGCAGGGTATCCCCATTTTGCTTTCGGTGCATACCCATTTTCTGTGAACAAACTACAATCCTCATTCCTACCATTATCTATGTATCAGCTGTCAGCCGTTCAACATGGTACGCCTCAGCAAGCTTACAATCCATTATTCACATATCCATTCTCTGGACTGTCTGGCTATGGAGTACCACAAACATCCAACAGATTATCCTCCAATGCTACAAACTTTTCTGTTGAAAGACTATTAGGCCAGGAATCGACCAACAACGCCAACCCAATGAACAATAGTGCTAACACATCTACTGGTGCTGTGACGAATCCAAATCAGTTATTATATGGTGCAATGAACTCTCAACTCCTGTTCCCACATTTGTCGCTGAGAGGCTCCGCACAAATGTCTTCAGAACTCTACCCAAGTTTCCACGGACTTCATGTCTCGCCCACTTCGGCGTTTTCGTTCGCAACAGGACTTGCACCACCCATTTCTGACTTAATTCCATCTGGAAAAATCGGAACACCTTCCGGGTCTCCGGTTTCGGCATCGGTGAGACCGAGTTGACTGGTATGATAAAATATTTATTTGGTTAATGTATCGGGCGTGGGTTTGAGGGTTTGGAAGACAGTGTAACATAGTCTAACGAATACACTTCCGTCATTTTCGAACTTAAGGCCTTTTTGGACATTGCCCGCAATTCGATCGATGCGAACAATGCGTTGAAGTGATAATAAGCAATTTGTCTTTCGAGATTGCAATTTGAGCACTTTTAAAAAACAGCTACTCACCTCGCTGTAAAACAAACACACTAATTATTCAGGTTAAATCAAATACCAAGAAAAAACATTCAATCACCGAATATAATTTTGAAGCAACGAATACTTGCGTCAAAAATTATATTCAATGCTTTTATGTTTCATCTTGTCCAATGTAACTGCGTTTTTCTTTGTTGTACAGCAAGGCACAGATGCTGAAATTAAAATATTTGTAAATTAAACAATATAATTAAAATTCGCTTCCATTTATCCCTCATTTACTTCAGTGTTTACCAACAGAGCAATATGTGCAGTTTGGGCACAAATGCTGAAATCAAAATAGGCTGGAATTGCATTATGAGAAGAATAATTGATGCCAACAAATCGCTTCACCACCTCGCTCAGCTGTACAACTGTTCTAATTCATCGTTAGTTTAGTACGAAACGCACGCAAAAGGAGCTCACACTATGCACCCGTGCAGTCGAGTTTCCACCCAGTAAAATATGCACTTTAATCATTTGAAGAAGCACAAGTAATTTTTCAGATGAAGGACCTCCGGGTTTGAACACGGAAGTTCAACTCCTGAAACATCTCTTGTGCACTCTAAAATCAGTTGGGTTAAAAATTAACCCAAATCAACTGGGTTGAGTGAATATGAACCAAGTTGGGTTCATGTTCACTCAACCCAGTTGATTTGGGTTAATTTTTAACCTAACTGGTTTTAGAGTGTGTACGTTACGCTTTTTCACTGTGTTTGATAAATTGCACAGGAGAAAACTTCTCTATGATAGGCCATGACGAGATAACCGTAAGGCGTACTAGTTAATTTTATGAGGGGCTGAGCCGGGGAAATCATTGCTTCTTTTTCACAGACTAATTCGTAGCATGTATAAACGGTAACTTGAATTTTAGGATCGTATAGACCAAAATAATTTTCTTAATCAATTTGTCTTCAGTAAAAAATACGACTCGGGTGGTTGCAGTTCTATTTTTCCAACTTTCAAATAAAACGAAATAAATTTATCAAATTAAATCATGGCTGTCATTAAGCAGTCATAATTTAATTCGATATATTTTTAAAGAAAAGTGGAGGTCGAATTAATCAAATTGAAATTCATCCAACCATTTAAGTCGATTTTAAATAACAGTCTCGTGACACATGCAAATGATATCAAACGAAGTATTTCTCATTGAAGGGAGTTCCCCAAGACTGACTTTTTAAAAGCTGATTGTAAATCATGCCAACATCTTTATATGCTGTTCCCAAAATATAGCTTGTAAAATGATAACATGTTGACAATCAGCCTAAAAAAGTGCATAACTGGTGGATGCTTTTAAGTTATATTTTAATGAAACTGTATAATTACTGTTAGTTGAAGATTAGAAATTGGAATAGCAGGGCATAATTTTGAGACATCCAGACCGAAAATTTATTCATTGAAAAAACTAACATGCTGTATGTACAGTACGTGGAGAGTGGATTATCACTAAATCACTCGCAGAGTGGAGATTCCACATAAGCAATAATTGCAAATTTGTTGCAAAGCATAACCAGCACAAGCAAAGTTTCAGCCAATGGACCTCCGGGTTAAACCCGGAGGTCCATTGGCTGAAACATTGCTTGTGTTTTTTATCGATATGTACAGAATTTGAAAGTTATAGCTTGGTTGATAACTCCACTCCGCGGGTGATTTAGTTACAATCCACTCTCCACGCACTGTATATTTACAGCTCCGAAAGAGTAGGAGAGCGTAAAGTTTAACACAAGCTTCTAGTTATCAACGATGAATTTTTATTTCTATTTTATTTTATCAGTAATATTATATTTAGTGGAAACAAAAGTTATAATTTTTCCTCTAAATATAATATAACTGATAATTATACAACTGTCCTCTCTTCCCGTGACAATTCCTAGTGGCAACTTTTTTTTTAAATTTTGAAAACCGTTAAACTACAGGTAATTTCTTCATTGCATCCCATTCCTAAGGGAAATGTCTGACGCGCTGTGATTAAATTTTGAATCCATTTTGGAAACCGAATCATAAACAATTAACAATAATGAATATTTATTATACACTGTCGGTGTTTACTTTTTCCAGTGCGCGCTATTAAAGTGCAAAGAAAAACAACACCAGCTTCAGAAAATACAGAGGCAACAAAAATGTATTGATAAATTTATAAAGTTAGGAAATAGACTCACGAGGGCGTACTGTAATGTGATCACTAGTACGCCGTGAGGGTGGGGTAAGAGGGAGGCAACTGCTCCGGAGTTTTGGTGTTTCAAAAGCTGAAAGTCATGGGAAGACTTTTGTTACAGGCCCCGACGCTAGTGGAGGTGGCAAGAGTACGTAGTTGCCTTACTGACAAGGTTTCATTCATATAAAAAACCCACTTGCTCCAGTTTGTTGGTTTTCCACAAATCTTTCCTGTATCGTGGTGGTCACGATTATCTTTGGAGAAAAAATGCACTATACACACAGAAATACTGGTCATAAATTACCCAAAATGTTAGGAAATAATTTAGTCGATATTGTCAAGAAAATGCAGGAGAATACTTCTCCAAGCACTAATTTAAAAGATCCCCACTTATCGCTTCACGCCTTCGGCGTTCACAGGACCCGAGACGCCCATTCTACACATTGTCCCGGAGTCCGTCGTCGCTTTCTGCGGCCCTGACTCTGATTAGAAAAGTGGATTGAGAATTTCGACTGGATCGCGACGGAGTCGCGATCCGGTCGAAATTCTCTGTCCGCTTTATTTCTCATGGCACTGTAGAATTTCACTTATGGAATAAGAAATGAGAGAAGATTTAATCTCGGCTGGTTTTTTTTGCTAATTTATTCCAAATTAAATATTGATTTCACAATATATAATTTAGGGAATTTCGATGGGCTCGTGTTTGTGATTCGGGAGTGGATCGCAATCTAAAAAAATACAACTTTAATAATCACAGTATGCTACAATTCAAAGAAATAAATAATTTGGAAAAAAACTATTTCAAAGCTGTGTGCATATTTGAGGCGCGTATCGGTTATCTGATAAAAACCTTTGGGGGTGTTCACAAGGTACAGTGCGTTGACAATGGATCATCATTAAAACTTCCATGGTGTGGCAGAGATCCCACTGACGGGAAACTCATAACTTGTAACAAAGGGTAAGAAATATGGACAGCGTTTCAATCAACGGACCTCCAAGTTAAACATGGAGGTCTTTTGACAGGAACTTTGCTTGTATTTCTAGCATTGTTTCACCGGTTTTGAGAATTGAATATCTGAGTGCAAACTACACGATGTAGGGATATTGATGACAACCCACTATACGCGTACAGTATAAACTCCACTCCATATATAAAACTCAGAATTATTTAATTTAATTGCTGTTTCCGAACTTCAGAAAAAATGTTGAAAATACTTTTTGTGAAAAAAATGTTTCAAACACCAAGACCAATCACGAAAATAAACCGGACATTATTCGTAAAGAGCTCCGTCAAACGCTGGAAAAAAACAAAATTAAGTAAAACTAAGAAGAATATAAATGAATATCTTTTGGGTCTTTTTCGGCCTATTTTCAATTTCTATATTCTTTACACCACCGGAGTTTTCTATTCATCTTACAGCTGTTAATCAGCTATAGCTTGATGATGACTTGATAATTTGACCGTGAAAGCAATAAGTTATAAGCAACAGAAAAAAAGAAAACGAAATTTAAAGAAAATAAATGTATTTAACAGTGATTGTATCGAAAAAAGACAACAAAGGAAATATTCTTCCATTGATTTGTCTCGCGCGAAAATATTGTGTTCTTCACACGGCCAGGGAAATATTTTGGACATTCTCCACCACAGTTTTCTCTGATGATTTAAATTGACTCCACATGATGTAAGAGACCTTACAAATCTTCATTGGAAAGTGGAAACCGAAATCGTTAGAAATGGGGAATCTTAGGCTATGTTTCAAAAACAAATGACAAAAAATAACAACAGAATTTGAAAGTTGATTTTTTCGCCGAACGCGACAAGTGGATGACAGTTGAAAAAAAATTTCTCGAAAAACTAAAACTCAAAATTTTCATTTTTTATCTAAAAATACAGCTTACGTTCCTTCATTGGAACGAGCTCAACGAGCTCGTTCCAATGAATAGTCGTAAGCTACGTTTTGGAGAGAAAAACAGCAGAAAATAATGTAACTTTGAATAATGATTTTTGTGAAAGCATTGGCCGGATATAGTAATTTCGTTGGATAAAGGGTTAACGAAAAAGTACTGAAATGAGGTGAGATATGCACACAACTCTTGGCATTAAAATACTTCAGAAAAAAATCTAAAAATGACTGGTTTGTTAAAGCATTTGTAAGAAATAATACTAAGTCCTGGCATATGTAAATTAAAAATAATTGAAATTCGCTTCCAGCTAACCCATATTAACTTCGGCGCTTACCCTCAGCGCAATATATGCAGCTTGGGTTTTCTAATGTAAGTTAAATGGGCTGAATGACCTCCCCACGACAAAAAAGCCCATTTTTACATTAAATAGTAGAAACAGTGACAATATTGAAAGTTATAAGTGTCGCGAACGTACTGGTGCACTAATATTGTCTTGAAAATGTTAAAAACAGCGTTTGTCGTCTTTTGACGAAACCAGTTGGGTGTTGTTCAAAGGAGAATGGAGTTATCAGGTAACTAAATGTCCCATGCCTTGGTTTATGTTCTTTTTTAAAATGTTCAAGGTTTAAACGTATATCACATTTTCGTTTTCAATTCTTTATAATTTAGTGACAGCTACATGTTGTTGTTCAGTTCCGCCTCAAGTCTTCAATCTATGCTGTGAAATGTCCGACCAATTTACAAGTATGGTTTCCGACACGATATGACTCTGGCTGTTAAAAGTGTCATTAAATCATAGTGAACAAACATATAGTGTTAATACATTTATATTTTAAATATTTTAAATTTCGCGTTGAAGATATCGCCGTTAATAGATGGGATCGAATAGAAAGTTATTTTCATTCTTCAGCCCAATTTGGCCTGCAGACTGAAAATACCTGTCGTTCTTCCTTGTCAATCAAAATTAGGCGCTTCCAGTCATGGTTTATTTTACGGGTATCGAATACCGTTATTCTATAAAATTAAAAATGAAGGAGTTGACTATATAGGACGGAAGATACAGAGTGATATTTTTCTGAGTATTTTAAGGTTTCGCACTTCAGATAAAATGTATTGTCTGCTTATAAAATGTTATATTTTCCAGTCAAATGTCACGTTGTATATCAGCAGTGACACAAACGCCTTGAGAACGTTCCGACATTATTTCGAATATTATGTTTTATTTCTATATTTAAAAACATAGATTGAAAATAGTACTGATGGAAAGAAGAAAGTATTATTTTATAGTAAACAGTCTATTGAATAATTATGGTGTTATATTTGATAACATGTCATCTCACTGACCTTAAAATCACATCGTTGTCCACAGTTTTGTACAAGTGGAATGAGATCTGATAACTGCACGGAGAAAATTTTCCTCTATTTACCTGACATGAAAAGCAGACGACACTTGCAAACAAAATTCTTGAATAACTAATTTTTTTTCAATTTTTGTCTCAAAAACATAGGCTATCACCCCTCATTGGAAAGAACCGGAAGAGCTCGTTCCAAAGAGGGGTTATTGCCAATGTTTTTTGAGACAAAAAATGAAAAAAAATAATGAAAATTAATAGGCGATTTTTGTGGATAGAGCGGGCCGATTTTGGTCGTTATGGTGGTTAAAGGGTTAAATAAAAAAAATATTTTCAGTGCAGTAATATTTCTTTGAGTGATCCAAAGGATACATAAATTTAAAACATTTCCCAGCCCCTCTTTTCAACATACCCCTACCCATGGGGGACTGAACCTCTTAACCCAATGCTGGGTAAAATGAATTGTGGGGGGCAAAATATTCTTCTGTTGCCAGAGGCAACAGAAGAACATTTTGTCCCGCACACTTCATTTATAGCATGCTGTGCCACTGTCAAGGGAAGCTATGACTGTAAGAACAAGATGACATTTCACACAAGGAAAGAAAGTTACAAATATGTTTTCGTGAAATAAAAACGGAATTTTCTTCATGGTGGACAATATAATCGCCACTTTTTTTTTTTATAAATGGAGATTAATGTAAATATTATGATATATTTAGTTATCTCACCTCGTTTTCTGTGAGTCCAGGTTTTACGTGATTATGTTATGAAAAACACACAAATCACGTTCTCTGAAAACGTTGCGTTTTGGAAGTATTTTATATTTTTCTAACAACCAGACATCGATGATTTTATCCCGGAGAAAGGTGGCAAAATGCAAGAAATTAGTTTTAATCCTTGTCTTGAACTGATGGAATTATTCTTCAAAATACTTGACAATGAGAATTCAATTTCAAAATGCCGTTAAACAGCTATTCTTAAATGTCTAACATTTATCATACAAAAGCTTTTAACATTCTTTATCGTTGAAATTTCAATCTTTCTTCCAAAATATATACAATGACTATTTATTTCGCTCCCAGAGACAGAAGAAAATGCAGATATTCCTTTTCGGAATCTTCTTAACTTTTTCGCAAAAAGTGGTGAGTGTCCATAGAAAAATACAGTCTTAGGCGTTTTTTGTTTCTAAAACACATTTTTTTACATTTAAAACAAAACGACGAGCTCCTCCAATAACCACACCAGCCCTTGACCTTGATTCCTCTAAATCTCTTCTAGATCCTTCATTCAAAATAGTGATCATATATATAATTTAACAACAATAATTAGGTTAGGTGCATTAGAAAGGAAAGGCGCAAATTATTTTACTTGTGAACTGACCTATAAAACATTTGTTTAGGATATTACTCAACCGAGAATTATTTTTGAATGGAAATAATTGGGCTATTTTTGTGTTGAGCGTGCGGTGACCCAAAATTATCTTTTCTTTCTATTTTTTTTTCTGGCTGCAAAACCTGAACGATTTCTTTTTGTCCGAATTTCTCAAAACGTGTGTGACGAACCTGTAGCCTCTTTCTCTATAATCCCGTATTAATGCTTTACCAAACACGAAAGGCAGTCGACACTTGCAAACAAAATTCTTGAATAACTATTTTTTTCATTTTTTTCGTCAAAAAGATAGCTTAAGACCCCTCAAGGGAACGAACTCGTTCCAATTAGGGGCAATAAGCTGTGTTTTTTTAGGAAAAATGTTTAAAATAATGAAAATTGAATGGTGATTTTTGTGAAGAGCGCTGGATGTTTTTTTAGCGTTGCGTTGGGTAAAGGGTTAACCATTATATTTCCCCGATACCCCTGAGTGAAACTGCTCAGTAAATGAGTGCAACATGATTCTGAGCAAATGGAGCAGTTCAAGAGAATGATGCAAGGTGAGCCATACATATTTCCACCCAGCAGCCCTACAAGGGTTGTAGGGTGAAAATATGATTGGCTTACCATACATCATTCCGTTGAACTGTATTCAGTCTGACTGTATTCAGTATGTGTGATGAAGCAAATAGAACGAATCTTATTACCAGCCCACGCAATACGTTCTATGAGAGTATTAACCCCCTGCACACTGATGTTAAAATTTCTAAATTTCAGACAGAAAAAATTCCCATAATGCAACTAGAAATTTAACCAATTCAATCTCGTTTGACAGAGCTCATTGAGCTCTGTCAAACGAGATTGAATTGTTTAAATTTCTAGATGCATTATGGGAAAAAACTACTTCCTGAAATTTTGGTATTTTGACATCAGAGTGAAGGGGGTTAAAAGATATTGATGAATATAATATTTGTGTATTATTGTGAGAACTTTGTCACCTTAAATTCACCAAGAATTGTGGTTTCGAAAGTCTCACGAAAAGTTTTGTACATATCAAATTAATGTTATAAATATATTCTATCATGGAATTCATGTTAGGTAAATTATTTTACAATTAATTATTGCAATAAATATATAAAAAATAAATATATATATAAATTCATTGATGTGTTTTTTATTATTAACTTTTGAAATACATAAGTCCATTAATTATTTACCCATCACGAATGGCAGACGACACTTGAAAAATTTTGGAATGAAAATATATTTTAAAACAAAAATCGTGTTTTGCTTCAAAATATAGCTTACCACTCCGAACTAATGAGTTCGTTCCAACGGGGGAGCCATAAGCGTTTTTAAAGCTGAAAATGAAAAAAAATAACATTTGAATGCCAATTTCTGTTGAATTCAAAGACTTTTTACATTATTGCTTTAAAAAGTCATTTGTCACACATGTGTGGAGTCCAGGCATTAGGTACTCCAGTCAGCTACGGACAGAGGGTGTAATGAAATAACACTCTGACCCTCTACCCAAGGTAAGTGTCAAAACCGCCTAACACTGCTTAATAAAATTGCAGTTCGGGTTTTTTATTTGTTTGTTTTTTGTTTTCCACGCGCTACTCCCAAAAAGCGGCACATGATCCCTCATTGGAGAGATCGCATCGTGCTCGCTCCAACCAGGGGCCATAGGCCACGTTCCGGTGGCGAGGGGCGATACTTTTGTCAAATGTTAAAAGCACTGGAAGGATTTCCGCGATGTGCTATAGTACAGTCGCCATGGACTGGTCGTAATCCACGGGTGGGCAGTGATGTCCACGCATGCGTTTACCAGGTAACAAAAATGATCATCAGCAAAATTTTAATTAATGAAGCACCGGGTTGCACCCGGTGCTTCATTAATTAAATTTTCGTTGATTATTTCTATAATTAGTGTTTGAAATCTAATATTAGTGCATCCGTGGGAATATTGCCCACCTGTGGAAAGTGACCAGTCCACGGCGGCCGCACTGTAAGTGCACGGCACTCTTGGTTCTCATTTGCACATTCTCTTTGATGTATTCTTGTTTGAGAAAAAAAAAATGTCAAGAGAATTTGGAATGAGAAGGAGAAAATTGTTCACCGGATGCAAGCGACAATTTGGCCGTTTGTGTATATTGTGAACACGACACCTGATTTCTTCCAGGGCGCAGTAAGCCTTTCGAACGTGAGGGATGGAGGGGGGGGGGTGGCAATTAGAGGGTAACCACGCACTCAGTGGTGGCACCTGTGTCTTCGTGGCATGATAGGGATACAATACACAGAGCTATGTCTCGGACTAGTACACGTCTTAATTGAGAAAATACACCTTTTGGGTCCATATTTAACCGGTGGATAAATTTGTTAAATATGGGGCCAAAATGTGCACTTTTCTCGGACTCAAAAGGCCGCAGGAGTAACAAACCTTACAAGGGAAATTCGGTTACCTCCCAAGAGTTAAGGATCCTGTGCTCCCCTTCCCTGCTAATTACCAATACGATTTCAATGACTGGAACCTAAATGAGAAATACAAGATTCAGGCAACTGTAAGGGAGTCTGGTGGTGGTACTATGGTGAAAAACGTTTAGTGATGACAGTGGCGTGGCCACGGGGTGGGGGATTGGGGGGACGTGTCCCCCTTACTTTCCCTCAAAGTTGGCCCTTGAACTATGTCCAAAACTGGCATAAAAATCGCAGGGGGGTTAGGTCCATGGGGGTAAGGTTGTAGATGTCTAGATTGCTTGTCCTAATATCTGATGCGGTGAAAAAGAAGACAGTGATCAATACATGAAAAACCTTAAAATATCCGTTCAGATGCAAGGAGATGGGTTTTTGTTTTAACCCTGCAATTCAAAAGTTTTCAACCACGGGCCGAACCACCCTTGGCCGTCCCATATCAGACATATGTCGTCCCCAGAGTTCCAATGTGTTCTATGTGCCTACTGGAAGCCTACTGGCACATAGAACACATTGGAACTCAGGGGACGATTTATTTACCTCTGGTGGAAACCATGATTATTGTTACCTAGCTCATATTTTAGGGACGCAAAATTATGAAATGTGAAAGCCTGGAAATCTTTTACCGCACACACCGCCCCCCACCAGGTACAAATTCAAAGGGGGTTCACCCCCTCCCTCCCTATTAAAACGGCTCTAAGCCAGACTGTGCGAGTTTGTCCACCCCACTTGCTTTGGGCTGGCTACGCCACTGAGTGATAAAGATAATGTTGCCCTCTCTCCCTCTATTATTTTCGGAAAAAAGTTTGAAAGTTGGTGGGAGAGGGCACGTGTCTTCTGTGCCGCGGCCCATACTTCCCCGACGTCTTCTGTAAATGCTTTATCGGGCTAAGCAGTCATGTTTAAAACTTGTGCCGATATATATCATGACAGCAAAATTAAATTTAAGTTTAGTGAGCCCTTTCGTCCTGGTAGACTTATATTTTTGCTTAAACAGGCATAAGAGAAATTTCTGTGATTGGTCAATAAACACCATAACGGAGAGCGAGTAGTTACCAAAGGTTACTAATAATTAAATTCCACAGCCCTACAGGGCCATACAGGGCTGTTCGATTAAATTATTAATACTGATCCGCCTCAACTATTTGCTGTCACTTATATTCTTTACTAAACAACCACTGAAATTTTATTCACTTAGACATTATTCGATATCAATGGAAATAGATTATTCCAATTTATGTACACCATCCTGTACTCAACAGCAGCTCGCCCAATTGCCAACGTTGAAAATAACATCTACGAGGCTTGTGTCCCGACCGTGATGGTTTAAGTCTCGACCGATGATATATTCACACTGCATCATCAAGGCAAGACTTTGTCGAAACTTTATGACGAAGCTGGAATATTAGTCAGTCGGGATTACAGTTCAAAAATCAAGATTCATATCTCCATTTGCACGACAAGGGCAGTAGCTTAAGTTTCGGGGGGTGGGGGGGGGGGGGGTGGGGGAGAGTATGTCTCCGAATTTCTAACTCCACCCTCTCCCTTGGCCGCTAAACTTCCAAACTTCGAGAGAACTATTTGCATGCCCGCCTCTTGAGCGAGAATGTTTCCACTGCCACCTGTGAATTTCCAAGTGCTGAAGAGTTTGGACGGGAAGGTGGGGATTCTCATGACACCCTGTCGCCACGTACACGCGGAAGAGCGTTGGTGTTTGAAAAATAAATTCACATTCTGTGGACAGAGCGTTGATGCGTGATAAAAGAATCCCCACCTGATTTCAGGTGGATAGGCCATAAATGGTTGTATGTTTTTGTGCTAATTTAAGGGGAGAGGGTCTGACCCATTCTGAAACGAGATTTAGATGTTTATATGTAGTCCCTTGAGTGAAGCAAGGCGCCATCTGCGATGCTTTAGCATCGCAGATGGCACCCTGATGCACAAAAGGGTCGGCATAGAACCCTGCAAGGGGGGGGGGGATCCTCAACAACCTTTACGAAATGCTTGCATCATATGAGATTCCCTAAACGCTAAAATATGTGGAAAATCCATTCTCTTCTGTAGTCAGTTCAGTGGCAATTAGCCCGACAGCGAAATGGCCAGTTTGGGGCCAACCTTACAATGTCGTGAAGGAAAAGGCTGTTCGCTCCTGTGTAGGGTTACGTTTTGCATTGAACCCGTATCTGAATGATGCCACTCTATAAACCTTGCGCAACTCGAGATATTCAAGATGGCGTCCAAGATGGTCGCCAGTAGCTTCCAATATTTCGCCACTCGCCCGAATGTTGCATATTTGTACGGAAAATCTTATAAGCGACACACCATCTTGTGTATGCTATACATTGATTTATCGCCTTCTCTAAAAAGTTAGGGGGTGGATAAAAGAAAAGTTGTTGTGCATGTTGTTGATTCTATGTGTTTTACCTCTACCTGTGATCTTGACCTTGGTAGGTGGGTCTTGAATTTTCTATGCCATCTAGTAGTGGTACATATGTTGTGTAAAATAAATTGTGGTATATCCTCCAGCAAAAATGATGGCTCGGACACAAAAATTTGATTTGCATGCTCATTCCATCTGTAGACCCTTGCTATGACCTTGACCTAGGTGGGTCGGTTGTGAATTTTGAACGCAACACGCCGTCTAGTGCTGGTACATATGTTGTGTAAGTTTCTTTATGATGTCTCTCCCATTAAAAAGTTATGGCCCGGACACAAAAAGTTGATGTGCATGTTCCTTCATTGACCTCTATCTGTGACCTTGATCTTGGTGGATGGGTCGTGAATTTTACATGATACAAACCGCCTAGTTGAGGTACCTACGTTGTGTAAGTGTAAATGTGATATATAAACGAATTTCTGAAAATAGTGTTTTTTGGCGGCCATTTTGGACACCATCTTGAATATCTAGAGTTGCCCAAGGTATTCAGAACGGCACCATTCAGATTCGGATTCAGTTAAAACAATTACCCTAGAAACAACCAAAAAATCGTTTACTTCTCGACATTGTAAGGTTACCTCCCCTGACTGTCCGACTGAATATAAGATAAATCTTCGCACCTTTTTATGTGCAGGAACTACAAGCTGAATACGTAATTACAATGATCCCACAATCGCGAAATGTTCATATATATAATTATATTGCTGGAGTCGAATTGCACTTGCAGAGTCCATATAAGTCAAGTAGACCTGGGCGGTATTGGAATTTTGAGTTCTGTATCGGTCTCGGTATTTTTAGTGGTGGGGTGGGGGTATACTCGGTATCGGTTCGGTATTCGGTATCTGACTTGACTGAGATTTGCTGATAGTACCAAAGGGGAATTCACATCAGGAAAAACAGAATAAGTCGTTGGAGTATCATTCTACCACAACGCTATAAATTAGACTGCCAATGACCTCAACAATGGCATTCTTTTTTGCCCACAAATCACATCTACTGTAATTTAGTGACTTATTCTGAACGCGTCTTACTCTTTAAAGACCTATATCAGGCTTTTGAGATCTCAGTGCATGTGTCCTGACCATGTCATATTTAGGAGGTTCTGCTGTCAATAGACAAAACATCTGGGCAGTGATTTCTTGTCAGGTCTTGGCTAGGCTAAATATATTTTCATTTGCCAAAAACAGTTTGCAAATTGGGATAGGAGGACAAGTGCTTTCCATTTAGTGTAACCTCCGCTCCCTTGACAGGCAACCAAGACTTGACTAGAAATCCCCCTCTAAGCAATTGGACATGCACAGGTTGTAGTCTATAGTAGGAATTCAGGATAGTTGCCCAACCCATTGAGGGTTAACAAAACTGAAAAGAAAATCGATCAATTCTTTCATGAAAATGAATCTTTCAACTGTTATCAAGCCTCAACGGGAACTTATAAATAGCGAATGTAGGAAAATTTGAAAATTCAGACGATATCGGCATTTAACGATTGGTTCGGTTTCCCCATGATATCGGTAACGCTTCGGGTTTTTAGAATATTGTCCATCTCTAATGTCAAACGTTACCAGATTCGTAGTCAGGGGTGTCGGATATGTTGTAAGGGTGGAGCCACGCGCCCTCCTCTCTTTTCCTCAAGCACTGACATGTCGCGTGGTGGTTCCTCTCCACTCTTCTCCACATTTCCTGTATTGCATCTTCAAGCTTCAATATACTGAAAGGTAAAACCCTGCTTTGTTCTGCATGTTCACAAGTAAATAAAAGTAATTGAATCATTCGAGGGATCGAACTCAGTTTTGACACTGATCTCTGCATATTTAGATATATACTCGTACCTGCTCCATCAGCATCATACATCAGTGGACACTTTTATTTTCAAATCGATTGCAAGAATTATCACTACATACTATATTTCAGGAATTTAGTATGATTATTGGTCGCAGATGTGTTCAGTGTTCAACCAACGAGGTCTTATCACCCAGGTGATTGACACGGAGATTGAAATTGTTATGGGTGTATAGCCAAAGGTGTGGGGGGATGTTGTGGCACAGGAATTATATGCACCCCCAAGAAAAACAGATTACTAAAATTAAAAAAAATTATTAGTGTTGAATTTCACCCACTCCACTCCACCCCAGTAGCTGCCATATGCACTCTGAGGGGTCTTAATGTTCACAGTTTTCTAGACCCTACATATGGTACACACCGCGAAACTCGGTTCACTATCACTCTGCCTGTGTGTCCCACCTCTAAAAAATCTAGCATACACCCCTCATTGATGCCCCCACACTTTTTGTTATACTGGTGATCTCCCCATTTTGTAATATTGGTGACCCACCATTTTTTGTTACCTTCCACTGTCTTTGCTCACAGTCCAAACCTAGAAGGTAAGACCGAACATCCCGTTTTGTGTGGTACGTCCTGACAAATGCTATATCAGATAGCGTAAAAAAGCTTGCATTTGAATCGGTACAATACAGCATATTCTGGCCCCAAGAGATCGAAAGAGGCATACGTCCAATCGTCAACTTTGACATCGAAAATTATCCGTAATTCCATAAATGTAGCGGTTGTTTTCTCACTAAGTGGTTGAAGAAGACAGAGCAGAGACACTCATGTCTGTTTAGGTTTGAAACAATGCGATTGGCTCACAAAGCACCGGATACACCATGATCTAATCGCATATCGTGTCAAACTATACAAACATGACTGGTGTCAAAACCATGGAACCTCAACAATAATTCGGGATGCAAAACATCGCCACCTGCCAGAAAACGACACGTCCCGATGTCTTGTTTCGCCAGCCTCTGTCGGAAATTTCGAAGTTCATTAAAGGGAGTGTACCCACCTATAGAAAATAGATATGCAGCACTGAGGTTATTTCAGCTTGGATTTTGACAATAGTATTCTACTGTGACCAGGGACATGGCTAGAGGTTTTCGATGGGGGGTTGAGTGGGAGTGTATTGCATTTCCAATTGGGGGAGGGACCGGGAGGAGAAAACCCCCTCCCGGTCCCTCCCCAGTTGGAAATTCACTACCGAGAAAATTTTAAAAAATGAAGCCATGAAAGGGGGCATAAAATTGATTCTAGTAACTGAAATGCCAATACATTTATGATAGAATTATCAGGTTATTATTATTTGTTATTATTCTGGGAATTGAATATGTACGCAACAAATGCTCAAGCTGAGAACTTTGAGCAATTCACTTTGTCCAAACATTAAATCAGATCTTATGCAGGAATGATTAGTTTTGATTGTTTCATCATTTTGTAACTTTGAATGATGGAATTAACTCTGGATTACGATTTTACATGATGTAATTTTCTTGAAGTTCATTTCGAGGATTTTTTTTACGACAAGTAAACGTACTATAGAAATCTCGTACCGATTAACATCATGCATACTTATGAAGCTCGATATTGCGTACACTGTAGTTGTAAATAGTATAACAGTTAGAATTTTTGCCGATTTGAAACAGAGTTGGAATTTTGGGAATTAAAGGAGACATCAGCAGCACCAAAGAAGCTCTAAAATCGAGATAGATGGAATTTCCAACTACTCATAACTTACCCTCCCAACTTCCAACTATAGGAAATTTTGGCCATGATTGGGGGGGGGGGGGGGGGGGGGCACACACATTCACACCCCCTGTCGCCACGTCCCTGACTATTACACGGTGACTAGCATCTGATATCGACACCATTCTGATATGATGACGTCGCGAATGACGGAAACGTGAAGTGTTTGGAGACAACGGGGCTGGTCTAATTAATCATCTATGTACAGATATTTATACACTAACGGAGATGGCATCGGTCCAAGTGTTGCATTCATTTGTTTGTTTCTTTACTGGGGAGTAACGAAATTTTCAACAACCAGTGTTATGTGTTGGACAGATTTACGGATGAAGAAGTCGGGTGTATTCGGAGAGAACCAGCGAACAACGACGATTAACTGTCGGACTCTTCAACGCGTGTTGCGTAAAGTAACAAATATCAAATGTCCATCTCATTCTGCATGGCGTAGTGTCTCTGATGTGAGCCTCGCTGTATAACAAAGACAATTACTAAGTACAATGCGAACAATGTGCAGACTGAAATAAAAATTCAATGTATATAATTTTGACGCAACGAATCGTTGCGTTAAAATTAAATTCAGTAATTATATATTCGATATCTGACATTCGACAATTTATTTATTTCTTGGTGTTTAAGATCACGTATTTTTGCACAATGGCTACACATGACCACAATATGGAGATAAAGTCACGTTTAATCAATTGTTTATATCCACGTTGCCCACTTTAGAGGACTTTCACCCCAAAAATTGGTGACTGGGTCCTATTTTACCAGTAAATCGGAGCTTGCTTACCGCATTAAGAAGCACTTCTTCACTTCCTGGGGTTCCAACGCGGGACATTTGACAAAGTTCAGATGATTATTGTGTTTGTTCTGAAACAAATCAAAAATCGAGACAAAACATTATGTAGAAACAGCAAAATGAGAATGAAAATCATTAACCCTTTACCCAACGTAACGGCCAAAATAGGCCACAGCTATTCTCAAAAATCGTCAATTAATTTTACTTATTTTTTCATTTTTTGTCTCAAAAACATAGGTTATGACCCCCTCATTGGAACGAGCTCGTCGAGCTCATTCCAATGAGGGGTCATAACCTATGTTTTCGAGACAAAAAATGGAAAACAATAGTTATTCAAGAATTGTTTTCGAGCTCGTTCCAATGAGGGGTCATAACCTATGTTTTTGAGACAAAAAATGGAAAAAATAGTTATTCAAGAATTGTTTTTGCAAGTGTCGTCTGCTTTTTATGTCAGATAAAAAGGTTAATTATTACTTTATCGAAATGCTTGTATCATCAGCTGGGATCAGTGTGGCTCACTTAGTAAGAGTATTGGACTTCGTGTCTAAATGGTTGGTCCGATCCTGACCGCGTCATCTGCACTGCGTCCTTGGATAAGATCCCAAATTGACCAATTGCTAAGGCATATATTACGCACATCAATGCAACTTGCCTTCCACCGACGCTAACCCTGCTTTTGCGAGTTGTGGAGTTCGAAAGATACTCGTCACTGAACTGTGGTTCTCTCCTGGTAGTCCGGCTTTCTCCACCCATAACACTGTCCGAAACGATATAATCAAGGCTGTTTAGAGAATCGTGAGACACAAACAAACAAACGCAATCCGCAACTTTCTGGCGTCTATTCACTCATAGTTTCGTTCCAGCGTTCTTCGAGACAGCATTAAAGGCAGTTGTGAGCGATGCGGTAAAATAATTCTTAGTTTTGTTCTCAGTATGGAACTTAGAAAAAGTGGGATGCCTCTAATTTGAGACTTACTTGCCTTGGACAGAAACAAAATATACCTCTATACTGAGTAGAATGTACGATTTACCGGTACTTCCAAAAGCTAGAGTCATATCGGGTCGGAATGTAACTGCCTCGAACTGCTGCTAAAGTGCGCCGGTTAGTAAATTACAAGTTTGACAGTATCTTGTCGATACTTGGTGATTCTCTCCATGTACTCCTGCTTCCTTCATTCTCAAAACTTCTGATATGATCTCTGGTTATTTAAAGTGCCATTAAACCTCAATAACAAACAAACGAACAAACATCGCGTGGCACAGATTTACGGATGGAGGAAGTCCGAATACAATCGAACAACGGCGACTACCAATGTATACGCTAGTAGACATAGACCAATGCGAAAACTGAAACATAAAATCACTGCATGGTTACAATTGTACGGGTAGAGGAAGTCGGAGTAACCGGAGAGAACCACCGAGTAACGGCAAACAACTGTTAGACTCCATGGTGTACTAACTCCACACAAGCAGGGTTAGCATTGGTTGAAGACAGGTGAACTATTGACAGACAGGACGCCTTAGTTCACAGCGTCACCGTGTTCCCACGTGGGCAATGGTGATTAAGTGCCCAAGGACACAGTGCAGTTACTCCTGGTGGAGATCGTTCCGTAGACCTTTCGGTTTGAAGTCCAATGTTATAACCACTGAGCCACCGCGCCCCCTAACCTCGTTGATGAGGCTGCTCGATCCTTAAGGCAAACAAAACACCTGGCTGAAGCGAAAGCTGACTGGCCACTGACAGCTAAAATACGGCATCTAAGAACCCATCGACTTGTCAAAATGTAGTGAAATAAATTATTCCTATCTATATTGTGCGAGGATTTGCAGTTGGTCGAAGTCACAACGACCTGTATTGTATAAAGTTGGAAGACAAAAAATTGACGTATGAGCTTAAACTTCAAATCTGACCATAATAAGGTG
The DNA here is from genome assembly GCA_031216915.1 of Pictodentalium vernedei. NCBI lineage: Eukaryota > Metazoa > Mollusca > Scaphopoda > Dentaliida > Dentaliidae > Pictodentalium > Pictodentalium vernedei. The sequence goes on from CM062292.1 coordinate 102,919,419, forward strand.
AAAGCTTTTTGTTACGTGAAGGTTGAAGGTCAACAGGATCAGCAGTTATAGTCCAGAAACACATATCGATGGATAGCAACAATTACATGAACTTCAACCTTTAAATACGAACACAACCTTCGACAATGACGTTTAAATGTCGCGCTGGTAAGTAGGCCTACCAGATCGGGTATTATGTCAACATATAGGGTTATGGGTCGGTTGGTTTGTTTGAAGGTTATAGACAGGATTCAACGATAAACAATTATATTTATTCTCCTCATGATTTTCCCGTTAAGCCACGACCTTTCATTTAACATTTATTTTGGTTAGGTCGAGATGAAATGCCCAGAATCACGACAAATACTCAAGAATGTAGTTAACTGAAATTTTTGCTTTTTCATAATAATGCGGTTTGACTTACGAACTTGATATTCAAAGACCAAGACCCAAACGACTCAAACGTTATAGCCCATGCTCAGAATGAAGAAATATAGACTAAATAGTTATATTTTGATTTCTTTTGACCTTGAACTTTGAACCTTGAACTTTGATCTACGGCCTTAAGTGTCAAGCTCAAATATCCCAAGATACACTCACACAAATTAAATCAAAAGTGATTTGATTCAAGATAGCATGCGTACTGCAATGTTCTTAACCTTCGAACATACCTTGGAAATGTTCAGGTCAGGCGTGATGCTATATAAGTAAGTTCAACAGTTAATCGTGTTAAATGCTTTGGTTCCGAACCATGCTGAAGGTAACAGATTACATTTATGCTCAACTTATCAATCACATTGACCTTACACTCTAAAATCAGCTGGGTTAAACATCAACCCAAACCAACTGGGTTGAGTGAATATGAACCCATTTGGGTTCATATTCACTCAGCCGAGTTGATTTGTGTTAATTTTGAACTCAACTGAGTCGCAATGTCAAATGGTTCAGTTGTTACAGCCAGGATGCATAGGTGAATGGATATAAAATTACACGTTTGCTGCCCACGACCATTCACATTTAGCATGTAAACTCGACCTTTATGTATGATCAAGACAAAAGAGAGATGGAGTGCGAAAAAATAAATCAAGATAAGGTTAGTCAGTTCAAACGAATTCATCTATCGCGAAGACGGACGGACAGAAGAGACTTCCCTTTAGCTATCTGTAAAAGCAGACAGTGCCATCCATATCTCTGGCCTTCCTGAATTAGTGTTTCACAATAACCCACACAACGTCTCGAAAGAAAACTGTTTCATGATTCCTCGCGTTCCTTCTTCATGTCACTGATAACTAACTACCTGGCTGCCAATCCTGTCACTGATTTTGCCACTCCATCATTTCACAAGTTCCAATCCACGTTGCTTTCGGAGCTGAACAAGTAAATCGGTTCGTGGCGATAGTGGTTTAGCTCCCAAAGTTCTGGCTCTGGGGTTACTACCCATGTGCCCCACCCTCTCCCGGCCCTGCTTTTAAAGACTCCATATTACACAAATGCAAATATGTCGCAAACCTTATTGATTCTCAACACAAATATTTTTCAACATTATTCCAGTTGTATAGATGTTGCAACCCCCCAACAACCAAAAATATTGTCAATCTCCTGTTAAGTATTGTATACAACTGCAACTCGTCTCTTTGTGAAAATCAATAAAAAAGTAGATTCTTCCACAGACTGAATCAGAACCTTCTTGAACTATTCTTGTATCAGGAGACCCGATGAAAGAAGAAGCATTCAAGAGAAGATGGCATGATTTTGAGAACACCACGGCGATTCAAAAAAGTCCAGCATCGGCTCAACGCGAACCGAAATCATCGAGACGAATTGGAATCGAATCAATTTTGAAGCTTCGCAGACCCAAAAGTGTTCTGATAAGTTCCGCTTGTAACGAGAAGAATAAGTAGATGTTTTACATTCTTGACAGTAACAGCAGAGTTATCAAACTACCACCTTTTGTAACCCAGAAGATGAAGCCATCTTCAAATACCACAAGCCAATGATATCAGGTGACAGTATATCGGTCAGTGTCATCCGTCCGTATTTACAAAATGATGCAATAGGTCAAACTCCCAAGCCACCAGTCATCTGCAGTCAAATTATTAAATGCAGCTAACGCTGTTGTGGTCTGGAACCAGTCTGGCCCTTAAATAGTCCATCGTTCATTCTTAGATTCAACTGGATGGACTATTTCATTTGGTAGGAAACGCGAACACGAACATTTTCAAACAGAATGTGCGCTGGCATGAGAGCTCAGCGCCCTTACCCATTCGGACTATGTGGCATCCTTGAAAGTACTCCAAGATATGATTACTCAGTTGAAAAAAATTGCTCTTCTGAGAATCTGAGTGTCGTATCATTTCTATTCATTCACAGGCCATTATGAAGCTATTTTTTTACAACCTGGCATTTTCTGTTTAAAAATAAGAATTCAGTTGAAAAAAACATCGCACCTTAAGTGCACGAAGGCACGTTGATACATATGAGGGACGATACATTCAAATTAGAAGCGATTTCTCTGTTAACCTTTTAATCAACGTAACGGCCAAAACCGGCCAGCGCTATTCACAAATTTATTTATTGATGTTTTATGGTCACATATTTATGCACAGTGGCCAATCATGACCGTGACAGTTTTACGGGTGGAGGAAGCCGGAGTGTCCGGAGAGAACCACCGAGCAACGACGAGCAGCTGCCAGCTCCCCAACATCGTAACTCCGCACTGCAGCACAGACAGGGTTAGATTGGTTGAAGACATGCGTACCATCGGCGTGCAGTACGCCTTAGTACACGGCGTCATCGTGCCCCCACGCGGGCAACAGAGATGAAGTGTCTTGCCCAAGGACACAACGCGGTTGCCGCAGGTGGGATTCGAACCGAGGACATCTCGGCTTGCAGCCTGCACCTCTACCTACTGAGCCACCGCGCTCCCGCTATTCACAAAAATCTCCAATTAATTTTCATTATTTTTTTCATTTTTTGTCTCAAAAACATAGGTTATGACCCCTCTTTGGAACGAGCTCGTCGAGCTCGTTCCAAAGAGGGGTCATAACCTATGTTTTTGAGACAAAAAATGAAAAAAAATAGTTATTCAAGAATTTTGATTGCAAGTGTCGTCTGCTTTTCATGTTAGGTAAAAGGTTAATAAATTTCATAAAGTATTTTCATTCACTGAACTTGTATCTTCTCCGAGACAAGAATTTGAGAAATGCGTAATGTTTGCTCTCCTCAACACATGGTAAACGTCATATGTAAAAGATTGTGGTGTTAGATGTCTCAACATCGTCACAAAATGTATCAGTGAAGCATTAATGCGCTAATACAATAATATTGTATGAAAAGGTAAGACGATACAAGACAATGTTTGTTGATATTTTAACTTTCAACGAAATTGAAAAATATTTTAGAATTAGATTGTGGAATGAAAGAATGTAACACCTGTGAAGATTAATAACATGTTTTCCGTTATAAATGTTTGAACATTTTCCGACATCCTTCGACAAACATATTCGAACCTGAATCGGTGAATGGGTCTGGAGATTTGGACAAACATCTACTTAAACATGCACGTGCGGCTGACAATAAACCATGAACGAGGCTTCTCTAACCTCGGATACTTTTGATACATTGGAACATAAAGCTCATTGTTGTAACATCTCGCTTAATTTCGATATAACTTCATTTTCACGTCACTGTAAACATGGGGTGACTTGATGGATTATTACGCACCTGACCCCGGGGGTATCGAATGGTGATTCTATTAACGGAGCTGTGTAAAAGATCAGGATGAATTTGGGTATGTGTGAAAGTAAATTTACATTGGGATATACAACCTCAATATTTAACAAACAACACTAATTCTCTTTCGAATCTCCACGCAGGTGTCGATATGGCGGTTTTATCGGGGCGCGAAGGAATTAAAACATATTTGGGTGAGGGAACATCATGATTCAAAACACTGGCATTCGTTTAACCCTTTCATACCTTTGTACCTCCTATGACATACGAAATCAAACAGCGCGCTGATACTTTTGTATGTCTATCTTATGACTAACGAAATCAAACAACGCCTTGATACTTTGTGATCATTTGTTTTATTATTTTTCGATTTTTTAAAGTTTTAACCTCAATTCCTATTTTCTCACGAATAGTGCTCAGTGATAACCGTTGAGCCAAATATTATCGCAGCTTAAAATACTAATATAATCCTGCTGTCAAGACTTCTTAACTGGTTGAGTGCTAGAAACCACTATTAGAGTTTTCAAAAAATGAGGATATCCGAATAAAAGCCAACACTTCCCTTGCATATATTTCATATTCAGTCAAACACAAATAATATTTTGTTTATATGAATTTGTTTTATTACAAATTATTGGAGAGTGCCTGTGGACACTCTCCAATAATTTGTAATAAAACAAATTTTGAATAACAAATTCAGACCACCAAAAATAATCTTGCCCTCAACCAGATAACCACCAATGTGAAAAATATCTTATTATTTGTACTTTCCGGCGTTTGACGTCGCATTTTGAAAAATGTTGAAGAAACTGAATTCCCAGTGACGTTTGAACGTCAGGATTATTATAATCCCTGATAGGTACGGGTGTGGGATGGGAAAATCTCACCCGAGGGCAAGATATTTGGGCCAGACACGAGGCTTCTGTATGAATTAGTTGGTAGCCAAATACTATGCATCGCGTCATAATAACGTTATAAATGTATAACGTCACGTGGGTGGGGTCAGGGGTGGGATACATCTGTCTCTCCCTGCTATCTCACCCTGGACAGACGTGTGTTACACATGCAGTGGGGGGAGAAAATTAAAGTCTCAAAGGGTTAATGGGCGTTTTTCAATCATAATTTATGTGATGTGTTAGTAACACAAATACGGAACGAAAGACAAAATTGTATTTCCATTCAACATGCAACAAAAATAAATATAACACATTTTTGCAGAAGATATACTTAACCTTTTCGTCATCCATAGTCAACTATTTTCACATTTGCAAACAGAATGTGCGCTGGCTTGAGAACTCCGCGCTCTTATCCATTCGGACGCCCCCCAAGAGAGTGGCGGCCAAGTGGATAAGGGTGGAAGTCTCAGAAGCCAGTGGGATGGGAAAGTTGCCGAGGTTTCTGCATACTCTCCGGTAGCTTCGATTGAGGGTTTGATACTTTCACAATGTAGCGTGCTTTATCGGTGGTCATGTGACGTGTCTGTCCCCTGTTTATAGTATTCGAGAGTAAGCAGTCTACAAAGCTACCGCCACGGCGGTGATCCCACACCCCTCCGCCGTGGGGCCAAGAGTGAGAGTTTACACGACCCCTTTTTTCTGGACCTACGATATGACGTCATACCGCGGTGCACTGTAGGTATCATTTGGTTATCATGGTAGCCTATGTGCGCGGCCATGGAGTGATACCATTTTCATGGCGATGGATGGTGCGACTGCGCATGTGCAGGTCGTGTTGTTAGGGTAATACCTGTTGCCGCTGACCATTTGGTATAATGGAAGCCGCTATCTTGATTTCTATGGTGGTGTGTTGTTACTTTAAGGTCGAGGGAAGAGTGTGTTCTAAGGATATGTGTTTTGCAGCCTTTCCCCTTCGAACCTTTTCCCCAAAAAGAAAGGGCACTCTCGGCAGCCTAACCTCAGCGATTCGAGTTAAATAGTGAATTTAATAAGATGCGCTGCTGGGGGAGCTAAAATTGTCATCGAAAAGTAAATTACGTTGAGCTCACAGGTTACGTGTTTTCTAGGATAAGGTATATATATATAGGCAAAGCCATCATGGCTGACAATATTCGTCGTTGGAAGTGATTCATAAGGAAGTTATCTCCCATTATGTTCCAAAAGCAGAAAGTAAATTAAACAGTAAAGTTATGGGAATTTCATATAAAAATTGAAATTTCGAAATGTTATCAAATTTGTATAATCGATTGCGCAACATTTCACAAATTTCAGTCATGTAGAGTAGTAAATACACAGAACGACACACGCGTGTGTGAATGGGTTAATCTATATGGCACGAGTGCTAGCTCGGAAGGATAGAACGAGAGGTTACAGGCCTCGAGTCTTATCCTTCCGCGATGGCACAAGTGCCATATCGATTAACCCATTCACACACGCGTGTCGTTCTGTGTTTACTACACGCCTTCACGTCTATAAAAAAACAATTACTAGGACACTCAGCAATTCATTTGACAACTATCAACAAAAGCAGCATATTTTAACGGCAAGCAAATTTGTGAGGTGAACCCGTGTTATAATTTCGTCCCCTGAGTTCCAGTGTGTTCTTTGTGCCTAGGGGTACATAGAACACATTAGAACTCAGGGGATGATTTTCAGCTATCGCTAGCGATTCAAATTGTAATTGCGTTGCACGATGTTGCAGAAAACTCCAGTGAAATGTCGCTTCTATTTAAAAATAGTCCGTCAACGATTTCCGTTCCGCACATATGTGCGGAATAGATTTTAATTTTCCGCGTGGTTTAGTTTTGTTGTAGATGGGGATTACATAGAACAGGCATGTAATAAAAATAGAGAAGGAGGCTTTTTACATTTTTGCTCAATCAGTTTGAACGTTTGCCAACTATTCTCTGCTGAAACCCATTTAAAAATAATAACACAGCCTTTTCGCCATCTTTTGATGTTTTGTAATCTTTCTCTGTTCATTCAGTGTGTGACATATAATACAGACACTTCCTTTCCACTAAAAAAAGTCTAGGAGGTAAGATTTTCTATTTTTTTCCTTGGAAGAAAAAAACCCCAAAACTACTGTAAAAACACATTCGCCAAACAAAGAACCAAAGTGGACGCTGAGTTTTAGGAGACGTGATACTGAGAAATATTCTTAATGACGGATTATGTGTGAACTAGTGGTTTCTAATTAGTTTGTCATAAACAGCCAAGTTTCTTTTTGTTACTTTTAATAAACGAAAACAACAAACAGTTCCTGTAACAAAGATAGCTGGAGCTGCCTGTTTTTTCAGTTCATAAATCCCTTACCCAACGTAACGGCAACAACCGGCCAGAGCTATTCACAAAAAATCGCCAATTAATTTTCATTATTTTTTCATTTTTTATCTCAAAAACATAGGTTATGACCCCTCTTTGGAACGAGCTCGTCGAGGGGTCATAACCTATGTTTTTGAGACAAAGCATGAAACAAATTAGTTATTCAAAAATTTTATTTGCAAGTGTCATCTGCTTTTCACCTTAGGTGAAGTGCTAAAAGTAACAAAAGAAAAGGAGGCTTTATTTTCTACTAATGTCATAGGACATAGTTATTTTCTCAACAATGTATTGCTTACTCGTGCGTCCAATAATTCCAAGGGGGGATAACTGCTTAGAAAGTCTATTTTCATGACGATATAAGGCAGGGAAAGAAGTTTATATTAGAATATAATGTTACATCCAGTTCTAAGTAGTAACATCGTTGGTTGTATGTATTTTATAAGTAGTCTTTGTAACACTCTTCCTCACTCAAAATTACCCGTCCTCTCGCTACTAAATATCAGCAATTGCATATATCTAATAATTTATTTATTTAACGACACATTCGACAGCCAAGGTCACCTCGTATCGTAGTCTGAGATGTGTGGCAGAAATTGCCATATATTTACTACTGTTAATAGGTTGAGAGCGCGAAGAACAGTGTATCTTTGTTGCAAATAAACCAACCTGAATCTATGAGGATTGTCGGGTGGGAGGAGGGATTCGTCTCCACAGAACATTCTTGTTGTCTGTCGGAAGAAGTGTTGGCCAACCAGGTGCCAACATTTTCTCCGAAGGCAGGTAAATGATCAACCAGTTCTTCGGATTCTCTCCACGTGGTGTGACTTGGATTTGGGTGTACCTCAATTATGACTGGTTCCCGGAGGAAGGCTGATAGGCGAGATTCGTCGTGTACATATAAGTATATGATAATGAGGTGGACATGTATACACGAAGAACGTTCGTGTATTATTATTATTTCAAAGAATTAGATTTCGTTTATTATTGTTTTAACCCTTTAACCAACGTAACGGACAAACTTGGCAGCCCTTTTCACAAAAATTGTCATTCAATTTTCATCATATTTTTCGGGGGCGCGGTGGCGTTGCGGTAACCGGTTCTCGTCAGATCACCGAAGTTAAGCAACGTCGAGCCCGGTTAGTCCTTGGATGGGTGACCGTCTGAGCGATCGATTCGGCCTCCCGCGTTGTGTCCTTGGGCAAGGCACTTGATGGTGCGCATACCTTCAACCAATCTAACCCCGCCTGTGCTACAGTGCGGAGTTACGAAGTTGGGGAGCTGGCAGCTGCTCGTCGTTGCTCGGAGGTTCTCGCCGGGTACTCCGGCTTCCTCCACCCGTAAAACTCTCACCGACACGATATGACCTTGGCTGTTAAAGTGTCGTTATACCTTAATAAATAAATAATTCATATTTTCATTTTTTGTCTCAAAACATAGCTTATGAGCCATAATTGGAACGAGCTCGTTGAGGGGGTAATAAGCTAAGTTTTTGACGCAAAAAATGCAAAAAAATAGTTATTCTAGAATTTTGTTTTCAAGTGTTGGCTGCCTTTCGTGTTTGATAAAGGATTAAAGAAGTATTTTGAGTCAGGTTTTCGGATCGTACAGATGGTTGAAGACCCGGAAAGACTATCAGAAAATTTTAACTCTCATTCCATCATGTTGGAACATTTTGAGATCTGGAAGTTAGATGGGTGAGCGGGCACGATAATACTCCTCAAAATTAAAGGACTGCAACCTCCAAGCCTACCCCGACCCCGACCGAAAACATCGTAATGCTACTAGTCTTCAACGACCCTGACTTGAGGTTCGTAACAGGTAGCTGGCGTCGAAGCTTCACATCACTATTTAATACCGACATCTTCCTGTTCCCAAGCTAACTTCAAGTGGAGATGCTCCCTTCTTAAACCGGAAAGTTTCTGGAAAATGGGTGTTCAAATGGTGGTATCTTTTTGACACTTGTTGCAAATCAGCACTCTTTTTTTAGCTGAAACGGAATATCTGTTAACCCTTTACCTAACATGAAAAGCAGACGACACTTGCAAACAAAATTTTTGAATATTTTTTTTTTATTTTTTGTCTCAAAAACATAGGTTATGATCCCTCATTGGAACGAGCTCGACAAGCTCGTTCCAAAGAGGGGTCATAACCTATGTTTTTGAGACAAAAAATGAAAAAAATAATGAAAATTATTTGGCGTTTTTTTGTAAATGGCGCTGGCCGATTTTAACCGTTACGATGGGTAAAGGGTTAAGTAAAAATACTTTACAAATTCCTCGTTGTTCAACAAATAATTGTTATCGCAAAAAAACCCATCCTCTCTCTCCCTATCCCGATGACTTCTATCCCACGTGTCTATAGCCACTGGGGAAATATTAAAAGAGAAATTCCTACGCCTTATAATGGTAAGTGTGTGAGCGACTGTTTTTCCATTCACAAAAACCTGACGTAATAATAGACACAAACATTACCGTAGATTGTATAATCGCTAGCAAACACTCACAAACCATATGGTGGCTGCCAAAAATAAAGAAAATTTAATTTTAAATTTTTGTATACAATCATATCCTGCTGAGGTAGAACACCCACCTCTAGTGGAAATGTTCAACAAAAATTTGGCTCCAAACTATACAACCATCTCCATCAAGGGTGGGTTTTCTGACAGCAATTTACTTTGTATACGACAATGTTTTCGTGTCAAATTAGAATATTTATAAATATTTGCAGTAAATGAAGGGTTCTGGTCGCCCTTTCGTACCAACTCGTATAAACAGGAGCACGTATCAATTTGGCCTTGTTATAATTCATAACTCTGACATCCTGATATGTGTTATAGTGCATTTACAATATGGGGAGATTATCTTTCTGAAATGGATTTAAGATAAGGAAATGTGTTGTCAGAATTAAAGTAAACTCACATGTTCTGCTGTTCCAGATTGCATTCGCTTTTTAGAAATTTATTTGCAAGACTGACAGAAAAATGGCGCGAGACTGTGAACGCCCTCAGTGATGGAAATAACAAAAAGTACTAATGAAAAACGAGACAACATCCAGGAAAAGTACAGTAAAGAGGAACTTGATTTTGAAATGTCTCACTTTCGGCCACAGTATCACGTTACCTGACCCATAGTTTTCTTCTGTACAATTCGTAAATTTTCGACTTGTCGAGATGTTCTCCATTAACCCTTCAACTCGAAAGTCCGATTTTTTGGCCCAAGGCATAATTTCGTCCCATTTTGTCCTATTATAAGAGGTCTATATACGCGGCATTTATGATAAAATAATAACTGCAGTCTGCAGCCAGATGGCTGCAGACTGCAGTTATTATTTTATCCTTCCTGTATATTGATATTGGACTGACCCACCACATTGTAAGTGTACACAAAGGCGATACAATTCCATGAAACGAGGAGGGTTAAGGGTCTCCCCTTGAAATCTTCTTGTACCAGCAGATCTCCTGTACAGGAGACCTGATGATAGACGAAGAAATCAAGAAGGTTGCGCTTCCGAAACCACTTTGGTTCCATTCTAGAATATTCCGCATTTTTTGACTGACTTCCCCAAACTGAGGAGTCGCCATTGAATATGCCTACAGTACTTGAGAAGAGACAAGAAATATACATACGTTTGTAAAAAGGTGCAATATTTTCAACATCAAGAGTCGTGAGATTCGATTCTTGATTTGCTTCTAAAACCTCTGCTTGATTAGATCGGGATTCAATTTGGTCTGAAATTTGAGATCCAAGGGGGTCAACAAGGGCCTCTTAGGATCGGTGCACTGTAGTTAAGCCATCTGGGAGCGCGGTGGCTCAGTAGGTGGAGATGCAGGCTGCAAGCCGAGAGGGTCCTCTGTTCGAATCCCACCTGCGGCAACCGTAGGGCAAGACACTTAATCCCGATTGACCACGTGGGGGCACGGTGGCGTTGTGTGCTAAGGTGTATTTCACGTCGATGGGGCACTTGTCTTCAATCAATGTTAACCCTGCTTGTGTAGAGTTAGTACGTTGGGGAGCCTGACAGTTGCTCGTCGTTGCTCGGTTGTTCTCTCCGGCTTTCTCCACCCATGAAACTGTCCGACACGAGGTGACCCTGGCTTTCGAAACTGTCGTTAAATCCCAATAAAATAAAATTAATAACTTAAGCCATCTGCAACCAAACGACGCAATTGGATAATCAAACATGCCTAAACCGAATTTGCGAGCAATGCAGAGGTCCCAATCAATCACGATTTGATATAACATCTCTTTCATTAAAATCGATCAGAGAAGAGGTTAAAAATTTTCGTAGGAAATCGTGACAAAACTGAGATTCTCTTTACCACGTGTAATTTAATCCTTACTGTCCAAAACGGCCATTTTCTCTATTTTCCATCGAAAACATAGCTTACCGCCTCTCATTTGAACGAGATAGTCGAGCTCGTTCCAATGGGAGACCATATGTTATGCTTTCGAGGGAAAAAAGCGATTTTTTTATAGTTATTCAGGAAATGTTTTATGTAAACATCATCAGTTCTTCGTTTTAGGCAAACAGTAAATGAAATACTGTCAAGGTGATAGCTAAAAATTGAGATTTTTTTTGTTTATAAGTGTAAATATTTTCGATTATATTTTTGCCTGCGTTAAATGTAAAGCGTAAAGCGTAAAGATAGGTATGTGACGGACCCTGAAAACAGATTTGTCAAATTAACGTTAATTGAAGAGCTTCTAAATGAAGTGTGAAAGTTAATGTCCATTATGGCGCACTTGTTGAACGCCACATGGGCTATATGATAACAGATAAATAGTAAGAAAGACAATATTCTCTTCTGTAATCGTTATCAATGTAATTGCAGACAGTTAATATTTAATTGTAGAATATAGTGCATCACATATGTTCTGGACACACACCCATATTACGCATCTATCCTGTCTCAGAAATGTCAAAAGACACCAAAATGCGAGTCTTTCAAAGGAACTTTAAAGCTAGTGTTAAATTAAAATAGATCAAAGCGGCCAAGTTCAAGAGAAGCGATTAACTGAAAATAAATGTTCTGGCTATCTAAATAAAAATCGGGGACTTTCTCGAAAAATTCATTCCAGCCAATTCCAGTCGGAAGGTGTGTAAGGCTGTGGGTCGTTGCGAGTAGATGGAGAGGTCCCATGCTATAGGTTAGAGAAGGTGCCGCATCGGTGGGAAGGTATAGGCACTTTGTGGTGTAGGGGAGCCATAGAGCTCATATTTAGAATAGGCGCAGTCGTGGGCCAAGTCGGTGGCCATATATGAGAATAGGATCAGGAACAGGAAGTACGAGCTCAGGGAGCTATATGCATTTAGGTAAACGGCATTACCTGTTTTAGAAGGCAAGACATACATAGGCAGTTGGCCTTTTAGCCTTGGCCGTCGAGGGTCATAGGCACCGAGATTGAAAGTCCGCGTATTGTCGTAACCCTGTGAGGGTTGTAAGGAACCGATAGTAGTTTGTTAACGGTTGCGAACCGTGGTGGCATAGTAGCCAAAGAAGTAAGAGCTGTAACGTTGAAGTCTAGAAACCGTATTAAGAGCTTGAGTAAGCGCTTGAATAGCTCGCGAGTTAAAATAGCTTTAGGCGGTACGAGAATTGGTGATGTTGAGAACACTTTGCAGAATATTATTATGTAAGCTTTGTTAAGTATATATCTGAAGGCGAAGAATAACTTAACCCCGTGAGAACCAGGCAAGGCGCAAAGTGATCGTGAACTGTGGTAGACGCCGATTGAATCGTGATTGAACTGTGAGAACGGTGATAGAGTCACACAAGCAGAACATTATATGTGTGTTAAGCCCGACTGACGGTGAAGTTAACCCTGCGAGGAGGAAGCAACGAGAAGAGAATAGACACTTTGTATTTATCACAAACCGTGAGAAGATGAGGATGATGTGAGGTTGATCTAGCGGACACAGCCATTATAGAACCCAATTTAAATGGTTCTATTATAGAACCAAATTTAAGTGGTTCTATTATGGAACCCAATTTAAATGGTTCTATTATAGAACCAAATTTAAGTGGTTCTATTATGGAACCCAATTTAAATGGTTCTATTATAGAACCAAATTTAAGTGGTTCTATTATGGAACCCAATTTAAATGGTTCTATTATAGAACCAAAATTCTTTCCATGCCTCGTCACGTATATTGCACCAAAAAGAGAACGTAATTAGAACCAAATTTAATTGGTTCCATTATAGAACCAAAATTGGTTCTGTGGCTCATTAAATAATGGAACCCAAAAGCAATGGTTCAATGAAAGAACCACAGATGGAACCCAAAACAAGGTTCAATTACAGAACCATGATTGTTTGTTTTTCTGCCTAAATTAAACCACTAAAGAACTGAGCAAGCCCCTTCCTCCCAATTCCCAACCCCACTGATAAGTTCGAAATCTGTAATATATGCCAGTTTCTTTGCATATAGTGTTATCATGATTCAAGAAAAAAATAAAAGAGATCAAATTTGTTGCAAGTCATGAAAATGTACTGGGAACCTGTCAGTGCTGCCGCAATGGAGAGCTGTTGAGACTAAATTAATTTAATAAAACAAATATACAATTTCATAAGTATTTTATTGGAGACTATTCAGAACAAACAAAATAACAAAATAAAACTCTTACAAGTAATGACAGAATAACAAAAAAGTGACAGCAATTATATATAATATTATAGAACAATAACAACAACAACAACAACAAAAATGCTCAAGTTACATGCATTCATCATGTCATGTCGCACAAAATTTTTTTAACAGTGCGATAATTTTGTATCAGATTCATTACTAAGCCTCACAAATATATAGTACAGTGATGCAAAAAATGGTCTTATTCTCGACCAAATCAAGGCACAACATCACTGGGGAGGGAGGATTTTATTTTTCAAAATGGTAAAATTAAATCTTATCGAGTATTGTGTATCAGTTAACAACGGAGTTGGAGGTATCCATGAATATGAAAAACCTGGGCATGAGCGGCGAGTGACACAGAGCACGTAGTACAGGGTGTTACAGAACATTCTCAGGTTGTTCATATTCATGAATTCCGACAACAAAGTTGACAACTAACTTGCACACTGACTCTCCAAAAAATGATCAATTCACACCATTTATATACTTTTCAAAATATCTTGACCCAATTCCACCAGACAAAACAATTGAGCTATTGATTGAAGCCAAGAGAGATTAAAAATATCTTCTGCTGAAGAATTAAAAAGTTTAACGACTTGATTTTTCAGGAATGAAGACCGTGGCGTCATGGTATTGACCTCTTGTGCTGTGCATGACGTAATACCCATTTATTACTCTTCTAGTACTATAAGAACTGAAGCTTATAGTAGAGTTTCAGCTGTGTGTTTCTTTGTTTTTTTTCATGTTTAACGCATGATAGGCCTCTATAAAATATCATCAAGGAAAAAATGATCTAGTCTAATTTATTTTGTTCAGCTGGTGATTTATTTATCATTTAATTACTGTTATCAAAAACGATTGCTTCCAGATATGTAATAACCCAGTGCCAATTCCATTGAGTGCAGGTAAGAAAGGTTCTCTTCCTGAATCGAATAATCGCACATGCGGTGGCTACCCTTAACGCGTTGAACCCTAGCGGCCGCTTTTCTGGCCAGGAATATGATACTTCATAACGTTACTAAATAAGATGGCTGTTCGGTAAATGGGTGGGGTAGACCGGTCAATATTTTCAACGTGCAGCCCCGAGGCTGCACGTTGAAAATATTGATTGGTCTACCCCAAATAATGAATATGGACTCTTCTAATTGCTGCCATTGAACTGACATGGAAGATCCCACCAGAGGTCAAAGGGTTAATATAAATTTATATTCTGTCTAGTGGGTTTTACTTCTATTGGGGGAAATACATTCTTGATGTAAGATAAACAAGTTTGTCTCTTCGTCTTTGTTTTACAAGACACTATTGTTGTTCAATTTTATAATATTTTTGACGAGGGGTGAGAGCTATTTTTCGATAAGCCCATATTTGGTGTCAAATGGGGGTAGACCTCCCCACCCCCCTCTAGTTCATAAATTAGAAAAACACATTTGGAGTGAGTGTCCATCTTACACTATCAGATGATTCAGATCAGTATGATATTTAGAGGATCTCGAGTTCGTTACCATTTAATTAAATCACTAAAATCGACCGGAGACGACGTTTACCGAAGCTCAGATCGATTTTAGTTTACGATGTTCAGAAAATTATGTCAAATCATAACGAAATTGAAATCCATTTTATCACATCATGTGTAAGTTATCCCTTTATTTCATGCAGCAGAGGCGTAAGCTTGGGCGTAGCTATAATTTTCCTGCCGGACATTTTCGTCTAGGTTGGAGTCTAAAGCCCGTTTATTCGGCGACATTTGCATACGGATGTATTAGACGTGTTTCGGACGATATTTACACAATGCGGTATTTGATGACTCACGTAAAATCCAATGAATAAAACACAAACGTAAATCTCACCCACACTCACAGTTCTTGAGTCACACTGCAGGCTGGTGTTTTCTGTTGTCACTGGTTGCTTCTTCCTTGTCGCTGGTGTTTGGCCCTCTCGGCTCAATATAGTGTCTTGGACTCTGGTCGCCTTTTCATGCAACTGGAACTTCACTATATCACCGCCATCGCATGGCCACTAACGAATTATCACTTTATTGGATGCTTGTCTTGTAACATGTGACGGAATGTCACTCTACCATTGCCGTCGCATGGCCACTAATATATCGTCACTTGACTGGAAGCTTTTCACTCAAGCAGTCGCCACTTAGGGGGGCTAAGTGCTCCCCTTCATTTATCTCAGAATAATGTTCATACAGGCAAAGCCAACTCTGTGTACGTATGCCTTACCTTTTACAACAAGTAATACCGTCTACTTAAATGCAACTATTCGCTAGCTCCCGAGCTCGTACTTTCTATTTCACATCATACACTCATCTATGGCCACCGACTTGGTCCGCGACTGTTCCTACTCAAAATATGAGCTGTGTGGCTCCCCGTACACTACAGCGTGCCTATACTTTCGCACCGATGCGGCACCTCCTCTAACCTATAGCATGAAGCATACCCAGCTCCTCGCCTACGACCTACAGTCTTACACGCCTTGAGACTGGAATAACTTTTCGAGCAAATCGCTGACTCTTATTCAATCGATAGGACATTAATTCTCATTTTAACTGTTTCTCTTGAACTTGGCCGCTATAGATGCGTCTTAATTTAAAATTCTCTTTTAAATTCTTTTAAGTTTGCTATATCTTGACACTTCAGACAATCACTTGTCAAAAATTGATGCTACTAGGTGTACCACGTGCGTTACTTATGAATAGGAGATAATAGCCACTAATGACCATATAATTAGGCGGCTGATTACCTTGGATGGCTAAAGGGTGTCTTCTGTTTGAAGCTTACATCGCAAAATCGTTGTTCAGAACCAGATAAGAGCTAATTGTTGTTACAGACTCCTATGGAGACCCTTCGCCATTAAAGCTATCATGTTTATCTGATTTAGTTCTATTAAGATATACATATGGCTTACTTGACAAATCGGGTTTTCGGGGTCCGTCACAAATCTATCTTTACGCTTTTACCTCAAGCGAGAAGAATTATCAAAATTATAAACACTTTTTAAACTAAAAAATCGAAATTTAAACTATCACCTTGACACTGATCGTCACTGTTTTGATACAGTACAACCATCGTGGACTGATCGTAATCCACGCGCGGGCAGTGATGTCCACGCATGCGTTTACCAAATCATCATCAGCAAAATTTTAAATTATGAAGCACCGGGTACATGCCCGTGCTTCAGTTATTAAATTTTTGCCGATTATTCCTATAATTAGTGATTGAAATTTAATATTATTACCTCCGTGGAAATATGGCACACCCGTGGAAAGTGTCCAGTCCACGACGTCCGTTCGTAACACTGTGTTATCTTCCCATAAGCATATTTTTGTTGAGAAATAGGATAGAGCCCCCCCCCCCCCTACCCCCAGTTCAAAAGTTATGAGAACATCTCAGGGGTGGTTGTCCATCTTCCATTATCAGATCACTATGATATCTATATTGACAAGACAATCACAAAGATGTTTTCCATTGTAAGATATTGTAATGTTATTGTAACAATATTGGTGCCGTATTACATTCGGCTGATTTGAGTGAGATTATGGGCGTTCCTGACAGTAAACAGATCACAATGGTCGTGATAACAACGCTTTATTATATGCACAAATGTGACTTGTATGCAAATCTGTCAATGATAAATATTTTATATTACCGTGGATAATGTTGGCAGATATAGCTTTACTACTGCCAACATATATACGTCTTCGTACGTGAGAATGCTGAGTTTTTTGTGTGTAAACTCGATTGCCAACATCGAGGATAACGTTAAACTATAAACAATCAGAGATGCTATTTCTCCATCCATTCCAATTCAACATTTTAGTGTGTACATGCATTATTTCTCGTTTCCAATGTTACGTCTTCTAGGAACCATTTTCCGAGTAAACTTACAGCTGATCTTAGCTGCAAATTAACTGATTAAGGCTCCACAAAGTTAATCTTATGTTCCTCTGACCATGTTATGTAAAATTGCATGTGGATTTTTTTTATTTTATTTTTTATTTTTGTAATTATTTCTTAGCAGCAAAAGTTCATGTTCTTGGTTTGTTTTATGCTTTAGGACTCATAATCTACAGAATAGCATGGATTGTGGTTAAGTTCGTCCCTTGAGTGCAAGAAGGCTTTACAATGCTAAAGCACTGTAAAGCCTTCTTGCACCCAAGGAATAAGTTTATCAATTTTAGTAACTTTGGTAAATTATCAGACATAAACCATTTAATTTCAATTTGTTTTTAAGTTTGCTTTGGTTATAAAAAGAGAGCATGTGGGAGCCAGAAGGATCGCGAGGGAGGGCATGAGAAACAAATGTTTAGCCTTTATAAGCCTAAAGACAACTTTATACATTTAGAGATAAAAGTGAGAAAATTGTTTAGCCGTTATTCTCTCCTTTGGAAAAAGACTGAAAATTAGGGCATTGCGAAGCTTCCAAAGTTGATTCGATTCGAAACTGTCCCGATGATTCGAGCGCTAATTCGGAAATTTTCAAATTGTCGGAATGTTCTCAAAATCATACAAAGTGTCTTCTCTTGAACTGTTCTTATACAGATCGACGAAGAACTCGAGGAGGCTCCGTTTCGGACACTACTTTGATTGCAATTTGTATTATTCCGCCCTTTGATTTTTTTTTGCCCAAATAGAGGATTCGGCTTTGCATACAATAACTGGTTGAGTGCTAGCAGCCACTATCAGGGCTTTCAAAAACATGAGGGTACCAGAAAAAAGCACATGTTTTTCTTGCTCATGTTTCATAATCCGTCAAATGCAAATAATATTTTGTTTATACAAATTTGTTCTATTACAAATTATTAGAGAGTGCCTGTGGGCACTCTCCAATAATTTGTAATAAAACAAATTTTGAATAACACATTCAGTCCACCAAAAATAATCTAGCCCTCAGCCAGTTAAGAAGTATATTTACGGCTGTGAGAAGGTGCAATTTCGACAGCTTGAAGAGCGTTGAGATTCGATTCGAGGCTCGACTCGATTCGAAAACTTCTGCCTAATTCGATTCAACGCGAAATTTGAGATTCACAGGACTCTTCTGAAAATATAATTTTATTATTCCTTGCAAATGCGTCGATCATATAGATGGGCATCGGAGGCACGGGGGCACAGGGGGAAGCTGTCCTCCCTGGATCGGACCACGGGGGCGAGAGGGGGGCATGTAATGCCCTCCCCAGGTTCGTGAAGCGATTTTTTCAATGATTTATTCTCGAAGAAAAGCTAAAATACAATCCAAATTTGTTCTGGGAGCTTTCAAAATTCAATGGAGGAGTTGGGGGAGTTTGGGAGTAGGTGTACGATGTGTCCGAGGTGTCCCTCCCGATGGGAGGGGGGCACCTCCTCTCAAACTCTCCAACCCGGGCATTCGGCCCTCCCGACATGCATCGGCATGTCATGGCGGGGCTGCTAGTGGCGGTAAATGCCCTTTTCTCGGGGTCTGACACGCCTGCCCTGAAGTGCTTCCTGTGCCCCTGCATATGGAGATTTGAACAAGTAGAGAGGACAAGCGAACCCATTCTCTCGCATCCCACGTTGTGAGCAGACGACAGTTTGCAATAACGAAAATAACGCAATTTCAAAGCGACCATATGGGCTGCGGCGAATCGCAGAGGAACGCAATGAAAAAGTTAAATTTGAACTGAACGATCGGGCGTCAAAACAGTTTTTATTTATCTTCAGCATAGTCTTATCATTTTAACCCTTCACCTAACATGAAAAGCAGACGACAGTTGCAAACAAAATTTTTGAATAACTAATTGTTTTCATTTTTTGTCTCAAAAACGTAGGTTATGACCCCTCTTTGGAACGAGCTCGACGAGCTCGTTCCAACGAGGGGTCATAACCTATGTTTTTGAGACAAAAAATAATGAAAATTAATTGGCGATGTTTGTGAATAGCGCTGACCGGTTTTGGCCGTTACGTTGGGTAAAGGGTTTTAACAAATCCAAGTTAATCAATAATTCACATAAAATGATCAAAGACATACAATGGGTGTATTTTCGTTCTTGTCAAATCTCTCTCAACACAGATTCCCTTCTTAACTGAGCAATATTACGACGTTCACTATTTTTAATTTATCCAATAACAGATCAATTAGGCTAATGAAGTTAGAAATAGTGATTGATCTGCTTACAATATTAAATGAGCTTTTAAAACCCATGCACCAAACTGTTCTGCGTGCACAAACGGGAACGAATGCAAAAAACCTCGAAAAATTAAACAGATATTTCGAAGTCGTATGTCGGCGCTTGAACTAAAATTTATTTATTTATTTATCTGGAGCATTTACAGTTTCTCAACCATGATCGAACAGATCTGCGCTGACGTTGATGTGAATGGGTGAGGAGGAGGGGGGGGGGGGGGGTAAAAACAAAACTATAGGTACACGTCACAGATGTATTATTTGAGGGATATGTGGTGATACAGTCAGCGGAGCCTGCGGACATAATATGCAGGTCGCACCCACAGTTACTGGAAGTCGTGGCTGCAACCACTTTTTCACCGATAACAATGAATGCGCCACGTCAGTCCTGCCCCGTGTTACACAACCAGTAGTCTATATAAAAAAGACAAGTAATGAAAGCCTATTTTGCCCTGAACGATACCCCCTTCTCAGTTCATTTGTGAATTCGTCCATTGAACAAAGATTCATCAACACAGTTTTCTTGTACAGCTATTCACAATGTATTTAACTTTATGTTTATCATAAATTAATAATCAAATCATCATACTACGGCTTCTTTATTTGATAAAAAAATCTCTCCGTTCGACTTTTTTGCCCGCGACTCGACGCCATTGGAACAACAATGATGACATAACGTTTCTAATGTCTAAAAATACCGTCTAAAAATGATTGCGGAATATTGAAACGGATCAAGTTCCTGTCATCTGCTTTACAGTGATAGTCGGTGAATTTTTAGACTGCGGTCGTATGTTCAATGCTATTCATGATAAGAAAAAGGAAGTACTTAGAAGTTGGACATGTCTGCAGCAGTATCTGCGTGTGCAGAAAATGCGCAGCTGATGTTACGATTAGTTCAAAGGAAAAAATTAAATAAATAAATAAATAAAGTCTGCCCCCATTTATACAGTACGTGGAGAGTGGATTGTAAGTAAATCACCCCCGGAGTGGGGTTATCACCCAAGCTATAACTTTCAAATTTTGTTTATATCGACAAAAAACACAAGCAATGTTTCAGCCAATGGACCTCCGGGATTCCACCCAAGCAATAATTGCGAATTTGTTGCAAAGCACAACCAGCAGCAGCAATGTTTCAGCCAATGGACCTCCGGGTTTAACCCGGAGGTCCATTGGCTGAAACATTGCTGCTGCTGGTTGTGCTTTGCAACAAATTCGCAATTATTGCTTGGGTGGAATCCCCACTCTGCGGGTGATTTAGTGATAATACACTCTCCACGTACTGTACATCTCATCAGTGTTGCTAATTTCGTTCTCTCATGTTATTTGACTTTGGAAATGCGCCGCAATCTAGGGGCGTTGGGGTAGAGCCCAACATTCCCCCGATGTAGGTGTATGACCCCCACCCGGGTGGAGGGGGGGGGGATCTAGACAAATTATTTATTTATTGGTGTTTAAGGTAACATATTTTTGCAAAACGGCTAATCATGCCCACAACATGAGTATCAACTAAACACCTGGGGTGAGCGTTAAAAAGCCATGTTGCCCATTTTAGAGAGGGTGGGTTTGCACCTCCAAAGCATTGGTGACTGAGTCCTATTTTACCAGTAAAACAGAGCCTGTTTACCGCAGTGAACAGACACTGCTTCACTTCCCGGGGTTCCCGCTGGCAGGGGTCTGGAAATCCCCGGGCCGACCATGGTTTGGCCAGATGTGTATAATTTTTGTTTTAATTGGGAAAAGTCACAATAGGCTGGTAATAAACCGCAAGGCCCTCCAAACTCATGGTATTGTTATATTATTGGAAGATATCTTCAGAATCTGTAGTTCTTGTTGTTAACTTGACTGCTCGCAGTTACAGACTTTCTTGCCTTGAATAAAAGCCCGAGGGTTTATTACCGGCCCGAGAGTCGAGGGCCATTAATAAGGCAGAGGGCTGTTGATCTTCATCCACCATGCGCCGCATCTGAAAGTCTGTGTCTATACAAGCCCCCCCCCCCCCCCCCCCCCCCCCAACACACACACACACATTTATCTTTACGTTTCACTCGTCATGCAAGTAACAGGTAATTTTTGATGTAGCCAGTTCAAGTTTGACAATTGAGGAGGAAGAGCGTTTGCAGCAGCAAGTAGAAGGGGGTCAAGGGGAACGGTGTTCCCCCAAAAGCATCCCTGGCCTTTCCTCCCCACCGACTCCCAAACGCACAAACAAATGCCCGCTGGGTTTTCTAGAAAGGTTTTTCTTTTTTTCAAAAAATAAATGTCTCCGGGAAAGATTTTTATCGAGACCCCGAGATATCTTAATCGGCCAAGTGCTTCGTCAGAATAATATGTGCCTACAACAAGCCTCGCCGCTCCCAACCCATTCATCCCCCTCGCTCCACGTTTCAACCAGCATGTAGTGGGCCTAATACACTATTATGATTAATGTTGTTCAGCATTAAATTTAAATGTTGTCACTGTCAGGATTCCTAGCTGGCATTGTAAAAAATAGATGCATTAGAATTTCCCCTTTTTATACAGGCCATGAGATCACTCTCACCCTTCCCTGTCTGTCATACAGGCCTATAGCCTAGATCTAATACCCTTTCCGCCCGCCAATACATATTCCTTTCAAAGCTTCCCGCATTTTGAACTTCTGACAACAAGGTAACGCTGTCTTAAATTAACCACCAGTTTTTTTTTTATTAAAGTTCGGACAAGTCGGTTGTGCCTTGACAATAAATAGAACTCGAGGACAGGGGTGCAACAATTGTTTTGTAGGGAAGACTTTTACATTCCTGATAGCCCACATCCATTCTTCTGTTCTGCCGTCTGCAGCACAATCACTCCATCATTGTTGTTCCAATGGTGTCGAGTCGCGGGCAAAAAAGTCGAACGGAGAGGTTTTTTTTATCAAATAAAGAAGCCGTAGTATGATGATTTGATTATTAATTTATGATAAACATGAAGTTAAATACCTGGTGGATAGCTGTACAAGAAAACTGTGTTGATGAATCTTTGTTCAATAGACGAATTCACAAATGAACTGAGAAGGGGGTATCGTTCAGAGCAAAATAGGCTTTCTTTACTTGTCTTTTTTGTATAGACTACAATATGTGTAACACGGGGTCAGGGTTGACGTGGTGCATTCAGTGTTATCGGTGAAAAAAGTGGTTGCAGCCACAACTTCCAGTAACTGTGGTCGCAACCGTGCAGCATTTTCTGAAAGTTCCAATGATTTCGAACATTCACTTTTAAGGAAAAATATCGTTTTCCGTAACATCCTCCGTCCGAACCAACAAAAACTTACGCATAACTGAATCCGGACGAAGAAAGCTGCTATTCTTCCTTTTGCTCCTACGCCCCAGTGTTCAAGAATTCTGCACGACGATCACATTTTCAATAAAATTTTACGGGGGAGGGGGTGTATTATAAGTTACAGGATGTTTACTTGCCAGGTATGGCGTCATGCGAGGCGAAGTGAGATTAATATTAATCGCGCTGAGTCTCACATGACGCCATACCTGGCAAGTAAACGTCTTGTAACGTACTTACCATGCCACCAAACGAATTAAGTCGTCGCCTGAGTGCTAGAATGCTCTATGTCCCCCAGGGGACATAGAACATTCTAGCACTCAGGCGACGAAATAATAAATTAAAAGATCCGAATCGCTTCATTTTTGAATTTTTATCAAGAAACTGTCTTTTATTTGCACGAAAATAGGTGAAAACTTGAGGTGGGAAAATTAATTCCGAAACAAAATGGCGCCCAGCAGAAGGTGTGTATGGGCTCGTGCACGGTCACTGGCAGTGTAGAAACTCCATCCAATAGCGGGTTCCCCATTGAATAACATAATATCGCATAGTCCACAGATGCTATTATAGAGCACGTTGATTGGTCAAATTAAATAGGTAGCGTGATAAACATAATTTCCAGATCTTCATATCTGATGCCTGCGTAACGCAACTTGGAGATGGCAGCGTCAGCAATTTCCCCAAGCAACTTTCTTCTCCCCTACGAGCCACTGTTTGATTTTTCACTGGTAAACCTGCTCATTCCAACAGAGGTTTATAAGCTAGTGCTTGACAATATTTTGGAAGAGAAGTAAATATTGAATCGTTGCTTTGGAAAGATACTTTCACACCCGGAAGCGCGGGGGGGGGGGGGGGGGGCGTTCGGCGCAATGCGGGGAAGTAATAATTAACGATTTTCCCACTCAGTTTAGAATTTCGACAAAGCGTGATGTCATTAATTTGAGCCTTGCTGTCGAATAAAACACACCAACAAACTGAATTGAGACCTATTAACAAAGCGGTAAAGTTGAAGAATAGGGGACTCTCCAATTTATTTTAAAAAAAACCCTGGTTTCCGGAATTTATCTGTGTTATTTCCATTCGGTATCATGTTCCCAACAAATAATACCACTGTCTAGTCCAACAAAATGATCGTTTATTAGTTATTTTAATCTTTTAACCTTTAACTTAACATAGTAAGAAACAGAATCACCATCTTCAAGAGGAATAAAATGGGAGACATCATTAAGTGTTTAGGGTCAGTAGTAAGGGTAAGGATTTGCAGTGGTCCGTTTTCCCTTACCCTCACTATACTGACCCTGATGATTTCTCATACATTTGTCCATTTTTTGGCAGCAGGTGGCGCTTTATAATGTAGGCAGAACACCGTGAAGGAGGAAAGAGTTTACCAGGCCAAACAGCTCGAAGTGGATTAAACCATTTTTTCCCCACTCCACCCTTTACCCAACGTAACGGCCAAAATCGGCGAAAAGCAGACGACACTTGCAAATAAAATTATTGAATAACTAATTTTTTTCATTTTTTGTCTCAAAACCATAGCTTATGACCCCTCATTGGAACGAGCTCGTTGGTCTCGTTCCATTGAGGGGTCATAAGCTATGGTTTTGACGCAAAAAGTCAAAAACTTAGTTTTTCAATAATTTTATTTGCAAGTGTCGTCTGCTTTTCGTGTTGGGTAAAGGGTTAATTTATTGAAAATATGATATAGAGAGTACTGACAACTGAAAATGAGATGGGGAGACCAGACGTTTGTTTACAGAGACCCGTATTCCTCAGCTTTACTCCTAAAGTGAAACATACAATCTCTGAATAAAATGTTGACGCAAAGATTCATTGCTTCAAAGGTATAATTAGTGATTTTATTTTTTAGTTAGCACACTGGTCTCAGTGCAGTTGACATTTATGTTTCGTGTACAATTAAGCTAAAAATGCATGTTAAAACAGTACCGAAACTGTAAACTTGGAAGACAAATGGTTCATTTTCACTTTCTCGCATCGCGCGCATTTTTCGAGGTCATGTCCCGTATATAATAGCCTCCATCCTGGGCAGAAGCGTCGCGCCGCAAGATGACCGATTGGAGGATGGGGGTGGGGGGGGGGGGGTGGGGGTGGGGGTGGCTGGGTGTATATCATATTTGTCCCGACTGCATGTGATGGCACAAGTCCTGATAAAATATTCCCGCTATATCACGACGACATGCTCTGGTCAAAGACATGCCTTGATGATGTAGTTGGAATATTACTCAGTGACCCAACTGTCCGAATAGGATATCACAACCGTCCATTTGTGTAACTGACTGTGTGTGTGACATAACGTCCCCTGAGTTCCACTGTGTTCTATGTGCCAGTAGGCACATAGAACCCAGTGGAACTCAGGGGACGACGAGTCGAATTAAAGTGTCACATCTAGTCTGTTCAGAAGGTACACGACTACCAGCAGGAATGAATCGATACATAAAACACCATTCTGGATCAAACAATTCCCGAATTGAAAACGTTTTGGTGGGGAGGGGTGACTGTCACACTCCTCAAACCACCCGTCGGAACGCACCTGATTGATGGACAAATCAGTTGGATGAAAAGCCTAGCTCTGCAAAGAAAACGGAACAAACCACCTATCAAAATCTAAACCAAATGAGAAGCTTTCTTTCTTATTTTTCCTCTAAATATACTATTCAACAAGATGAACAGTGCAAAGCATGTGCCAATGCCCCCAATCCAACAAATATTTTCTAAGTCGAAAGAGTGAAAAAGGGCCATAACTCTGGAAATAATTGAGCGAAGTACTCTGGAAATAATTGAGCGAAGTAAGATGATTGTAGCCCTAATAGTTTTGGAGTTATGCTTGATACACGATTTGTGACGCTGAGCATATGAAGGTCAATTGTGACCTTCACCTTGAAGATGAGGCGAAAACTGATGCACGCGACACACCTTTTGACTGTCCTTAAAATTTGTAAAAAGTTTAATATTTGTACTTTGGTTCGTTTCTTAGTTATTGGGGAGACACGAATATTGATGATTTTCAGTGTGACCTTGAAATGTGACCTTGACCTTGACCTTACGGACCTGGCTGTGGCGTGTGACACATCCACCCAATGTCCTTTATAATTGAGTGAAGTTAGATGATTGTAGCCCTAACGGTTTTGGAGTTATGCTTGAGACACGATTTGTGACCCTAAACATATGAAGGTCAATTGTGACCTTCACCTTGCAGATGCGGCGGAAAATATTAAACGCGACACACCTTCTGACTGTCCTTAAAATTTGTAAAAAGTTTAATATTTGTAGTTTGGTTCGTTTCTGAGTTATGGCTGAGACACGAATATTGACCGATTTTTAGTGTGACCTTGAAATGTGACCTTGACCTTGAAGGTACGAACCCAGCTATGATGTGTGACACATCCTTCCATGGTCCTTTATAATTGTGTAAAGTTTGATGACTGTGGCCCTAACAGGATTCGAGTTATTGGCTCGGACACACACACACACACACACGAACACACACACACACAGACGGACACACGCACACTTTAATCACTATATGCCACCCGACTTAAGTCGGGTGGCATAAAAAGTAGGGGATATCCAAACTGATGTCGATATTTTCGGAAAATGGTATTGGATACGCGTGATTGGACACATCAGTATGTTACCCAGTTTAGTGTGCATCATGAATGTCACCAACCCACGAAAACTTCGCGCAGGTACTTCGCACGAGCGCCGCGTTAAAGTCTGTGGGGTACCTTTTGAAATTTTCATTTGTACTGGACGTGCTTTTTCGGAGGTCTCACCGTTCTTTTCTTGGTATAAACTCGTTCATCAATAGTTTCTGGTCGAAACGTAACTTTTAAGGTATGCGAAGACTGACACGTGACGAACGTATACGTGCCGTTGACATGTTGGAAGCTGGCAACAGACAGACTGCAGTGGCTCAAATTCTCAACGTTACTCAATCGGTGAATAGCAGATTATGGTCACGCTATCGTCAGACTGGGAATGTTGATGACAGACATCGGCCAGGTCGTCCAAGGGCGACAACTGCTAACTAGGATCGTTTCATCCGAACCACAGCATTACGTAACCGGCGCCATCAAAGTGCTTCAGAAATTGGACAGCAGCTGCACCGGGCGACAGTTGTGCGAGTCAGTGGCCAGACTATCCGAAATCGCCTACACAGCTGGAATTTGTACGCTCGACGACCTCGAATAATTCCACGTTTGACTGAACGTCACATCGCAGCAAGGCGTAATTGGTGTGGAGCACGACAGCGCTGGCACAACCGCCGGTGGAGCAACGTCATGTTTTCCGATGAACCGAGGTTCACTCTCGACTTCCACGACAAGCGAAATAGAGTGTGGCGGTGGCGGAACGAACGATACCATGACGTAACCGTTAGGCTGCACGATCGTTTTGGTGGTGGATCGGTTATGGTGTGGGGAGGCATAATCATGACAAGCAGAACAGCATTACATGTCATCCAAGGACGAGTCACAGGACAGTACTATCGTGATAACATGTTAGCAGCTCATGTGGTGCCATTTGCGCGACGTCACGGCCGGCCATCGATTCATTTTCCAAGATGACAACGCAAGAGCACACAGGGTCCGTGTCGCTACATAGTTCCTCCAGGAGCAGAACATCACTACACGGCCTTGGCCAGCACTAAGTCCAGACCTTACACCAATCGAACACATCTGTGATATGATGGGCAGGCGCCTACGACAACGCCAACAGCCCCCTACCAATTTCCAGGAACTCGCAGCTGCACTGCAGGAAGAATGGAATAATATAGGTATCAGGGAACTAAATATTTGAATTAGAGTTTCCCGCCTTGAAATGTTGCATACGGAAATGATGCAATCTCTAAAAGTAAACAGCCTTGGGGAAATATATTGTTTCAATAAACGTTTGAAACATTCTATTGACATCTTGCATTATTGTTGGATATTCCTGATAAAAAGAGAGTAATTTGATGACTTCTGGACCTACAAAATACAATTTACTTTTTGTATGTTTTTGTAGGGAATTCCCTGAAAAATATGTGCACGTAACCGGCACTTCCCTTCGTGTCAGTTTTTCTCTCTTATTTGTTGCATGATCCCTTGTTCTCGGGTCAGAAAAAGTTGTCTGAAGGGCTATACTTGACAAAGATATTTGAATACCAAACTTGAAGTGATGCGATCATATTTTTTTTTTTTTTGGCCGGAACGTTATAATGGTTGCCTATGGGAAAATATTTAGTCTCGTGATACCAACATTAGTCAAGCTGATATTGGACGTTTGGTGGGAGCGCGGTGGCTCAGTAGGTAGAGGTGCAGGCTGCAAGCCGAGAGGTCCTCGGTTCGAATCCCACCTGCGGCAACCGCGTTGTGTCCTTGGGCAAGACACTTCATCTCCATTGACCGCGTGGGGGAACGATGACGCCGTGTACTAAGGCACACTGCACGTCGATGGTACGCATGTCTTCAACCAATCTAACCCTGCCTGTGCTGCAGTGTGGAGTTACGATGTTGTGGAGCTGGCAGCTGCTCGTCGTTGCTCGGTGGTTCTCTCCGGGTACTCCGGCTTCCTCCACCCGTAAAACTGTCACCGTCATGATTAGCCATTGTGCATAAATATGTGACCTTAAACATAAATAAATAAATAAATTGGACGTTTGGTGAGGAGTATGCCACGTCGGATCCGCGCTTGTCTCGCAAACCGAGGAGGATTTACAAGGTATTGAGGTGTTGGACTGAATGTGGTAAATTGTCTGACTGGCCGTCTGTGTCTTCTACAATTCAGTGCGTGGAATGTGTGCTTGTCAGACACCCAACTATCGCTGAAATCATTCACCAGATGTCACAGTGCAATGCCTCAACTGTCTTTTTGATGAAAACATAAATATATATCTTCATATATCTCACTTTTATCAAAAATCCGCTACTTTTTTCAATAGTATAGTAACGACCCCCCCACCCCCACACACACACACCTTCCCCTCTTCCATGGGTATTGTTTGGTGTTTAAGGTCACATATTTCTTCACAATGGCTAATCGTGACCACAATATGGAGATAAATTCAAGTCTGGTCAACCGTTTATACCATGTTGCCCGTTTTGGAGGATTTCCACCCTAAGCATTTGTAACTGTATCCTATTTTACCAATATAAGAGGTCTTGTTTACCACAGTGAACAAGCACTGCTTCACCTTCGGGGTTCTCACGGGGGCTTCCACGGGTAAAGACCCACAGATTTCAGTACAGTGAATGCTCATATATTCTATTATTTTGCAAGCTTCGACATTTATAAAACTGGTTTGTACTAAGGGTTAAGACATCTGAATGGGAATAGTTACCTCGCTGCGAAATACTGTCGTTTCCCTGTATATTTCTTATTATTGTGCAAGCAGGCTGTATACTAAAACACCACGTGTACGAAATAGTAGCCATTTTACAGTGGACCACACACACCATATGTGTTACTTAAACATCACTCGTCATGTGATGGAGCAAGAAGGAAACAGGATGTGAAACAGTAACACATGTTATGAAACACAAATCAACTGTTTTACCTCTTAACCTGCTGAGTATTTTCAGGATATTTTTCATCAAATCTAATCATGGCTGCTGTAAAGCAGCCATGACTAGATTTGATGAATAATTCATCTATAATTAACTCAAGAAATCATTGGTGAAGAAATCAGTTATATTACATGGTGGAAATTTGATTAAATATGCACAAATTACACATATTTCAGTGGCAAGAGAGATTCTGTCCTTGGCAGGAATATCCACCAGCAGCATAGGAGATAATCTGCCATGTTAAACACTAATCCTTCGAGCCATTAGCTCTTTATTTTCTAATAAATAATATATAAATATTAGTAATAAATAATAGTTCTAATATTTTAATATTCAATGGCAGTTCTAGTCACGAGTTCGATCCCCGCCCGGGACGACCCGCGTCGTGTCCTTGGGCAAGGCACTTTATCCCGGTTGGCACGAGCTGGTTCCAATGAAGGGCCATACACCATTTTATAGAGGCAGAAAATGAAAATATACAGTTTCTCAAGAAAAGTGGGATTTCTCTCTTCGTTCAATAGAACGAAACATTTTAACCTTGACTTGGAGAGACAATTTAAATTTTGAGTCATGTTACGTTGAGTGGTGTTATGGTGGGAGAATGTCTTTCAGATAACAACTTGCGTTCCATTGTTGCTCCGGAGCAGTGCAGAATTACCCTTCCTGTATCGAG
Source organism: Pictodentalium vernedei (assembly GCA_031216915.1). Classification (NCBI taxonomy): domain Eukaryota; kingdom Metazoa; phylum Mollusca; class Scaphopoda; order Dentaliida; family Dentaliidae; genus Pictodentalium; species Pictodentalium vernedei. The sequence goes on from CM062292.1 coordinate 102,949,721, forward strand.
CCATACCCAGAGAACAATCCTACCCCAGATGTGTACTTGGACCTGTCTGCACAACTTGTGAAGAAAACCCATCAGCCAAGCACCGGGAAATCAGAAGCTTAATAGACCGAACTTAGAAAGAGAAGAGAATTGAGATGAAGGAGGAGATGGTTATACCCACTTCCTTTACTCCTACTCCTACTCCACCCCCCCCCCCCCCCCCTTGTGGTCAAGTGTTTTCTCGTGCTTTTCAACAAGGAACACCAACAGAAAAAGCTCATAGTCGATCTCCAACTAAGAAACTATAGAAACTCTATTAGCCACAACAGACCTCGTAATAAACATTCCAATGACCAAGACATAGACATTATGCATGTGACGTCAACATTTTTTTAATTCCAACGACCTTTCAATTATTACTATTCGGGCTTCAGTTAGAGTTCTGACGGCATGGCGCCATGCAGTTTGACCAAGACAGCCAACTGTATCATAGTAAATGTTTTACCGTGAAAGTCACCGCACTGAGTCGGGTCTTCGGCAAATCTCTTACTTTTCGTGCCAGTTCTCAAATAATAAGGCACGAATGGCTAATTTCCTCAGGGTGCAAATTACCTCTTCGTTGCACTGGGTAGGAGGGTACAATGTACTCTAAATAACCCTTCTACCTTTCTGACGTTTGTTACAAACATATTGAAAAAAGCATCAATTGTTTGAAGTCGTAGGAATTTTATTTTAGTTTCACAACAATATCAAAAATAACAAACAATGCATGGAGGAACTATAATGAGTCGCGATTTCATATGAAATTTCTTTAACCCTTTACCTAACACGAAAAGCAGACGATATTATTATTATTATTTATTGGTGTTTAAGGTCACATATTTCTGCACAATGGCTAATCATGACCTTGACAGTTTTATGGGTGGAGGAAGCCGGAGTACCCGGAGAGAACCACCGAGCAACGACGAGCAACTGTCAGCTACCCAACACACGAACTCCACACAAGCAGGGTTAGCATTGGTTGAAGACAGGTGCACCATCGACGTGCAGTACGCCTTAGTACACAGCGTCACCGTGCCCCCATGTGGGTAATGGGGGGTGAAGTGTCTTGCCCAAGGACACAACGCGGTTGCCGCAGGTGGGGTTCGAACCGAGGACCTCTCGGCTTGCAGCCTGCACCTCTACCAACTGAGCAACCGCGCCCCCGAAAAGCAGACGATACTTGCAAAAAACAGTCTTGAGTAACTATTATTTTCATTTTTTGTCTCAAAAACATAGATTATGACCCCTCATTGGAACGAGCTCGACGAGCTCGTTCCAATGAGGGGTCATAACCTATGTTTTAAAGACAAAAAATGAAAAAATAATGAGAATTAATTGGCGAGTTTTGAGAATAGCGCTGGCCGTTTTTGGCCGTTACGTCAGGTAAAGGGTTAACGAGTTCACAAAAAAGCGACTTTAGTGAACGAAGTTAAGATATTTCATGTCAAATCGTGACGAATTTGAGATTCTTTTATCACATAATGTGTAATATAACCTTTCAAGTAACGTAACATTCACAAAGATCGCCAGCTAAATTTTATGATCTTTTTCAATTTTTGACAAACATAACTTATGACCCCTCACCGGAACGAGCTCGTCGAGGTCGTTCTAATGCGCAGGGGAGGGGGTGTCATAAACTATGTTTTCGAGACAAAAAAAATGTTATTCGGGAAATGTTTTCTGCAAAACTCGTCTGCTATTTGTATTCGTTAGACAGTTAATGAAAAATAAAATAAGATTAATTAAATTCTACTTCGGAGATCAACTCATTCACTGCGTTACGACCTCGACATTGACTTCTGACATCATTCCCGTATTAGACGTGTTGTGAACGACATTTTCCGTAATCAGTTATTTTCTTATTTTTTAACTGTCTACCTAATACAAATAGCAGACGACATTTGCAGAAACATTTCCTGAATGACTAAGTATTTTCTTTTTTGTCCCTGAAAACAAATCTTATGACCGCTCATTGGAACGAGCTCGTTCCAGTGAGAGGGTCCTAAACTAATTTTTTTATGCAAAAATTGAAAACAAAAATAATAAAATTTGGATGGAGATCCTTGTGAACAGCACTGGACAGCTTTAGTTACGTCAGCGAAAAGGATAAATTACACATTATGCGATAAATGAATCTTCACTCGTCACGATTTGACGTGAAATGTCTGAACCTCGTTCACTAAAATCGACCTGAGCCTCGGTAAACCTCGGCTCAGATCGATTTTAGTGAACTCGGTAATATTTATTTATTTATTTATTTATTTATTTATTTATTTATTTATTTATTAAGGGGGGTGGGGGAGGGGGGCTGTGGCCTTGTGGCAACCGGTTCTCTTTTCATCACCTAAGTTAAGAAACGCCGAGCCCGGTTAATCATTGGATGCTGACCGCCTGAGCGATCAATTCGGACTCCAGCGTTGTGTCCCTGGGCAAGGCACTTAACCCCGATTGTCCACATGGGGGCACGATGACGTCGTGTACTGCACGTCGATGGTATGCATGTCTTCAACCAATCTAACCCTGCCTGTGCTGCAGTAGGGAGTTACGATGTTGGGGAGCTGGCAGCTGCTCGTCGTTGCTCGGTGGTCCTCCACCCGTAAAACTGTCTCGGTAATGATTAGCCATTGTGCATAAGTATATGACCTTAAAACACCAATAAATAAATAATTTATTACAGCTTAACGGCAATTTAACAGCCAAAGTCATATCGTGACGGTGACAGTTTTACGGGTGGAGGAAACCGGAGAACCCGGAGAGAACCACCGAGCAACGACGACCAGCTTCCAGCTCTCCAGCATCGTGACTCCGCACTGCAGCACAGGCAGAGTTAGATTGGCTGAAGACATGCCCACCATCGACGTGCAGTATACGCCTTAGTACACGGAGTCATCGTGTCCCCATGTGGACAATCGGGGTTAAGTGCCTTGCCCAAGGACACAACGCGGGAGTCCGAATCGATCGCTCAGACTGTCACCCATCCAAGGACTACCCGGGCTCGACGTTGCTTAACTTCGGGGATCTGACGAGAACCGACTACCGCAATGCCACCGCGCCCCCAACTCGGTACATAAATTCCATATGAAATCGCATTTCAGGAACATTAGGTGGGAAGGGTTTATGCAATATACAAGACGTTTAAATCGCGTGTACCTTTTCAGACGCTCAAAGGCAATCAGAAGTGATGACGTATGAGTAGCAGACCCCGTCGTTGACAGTACTTAACATGACTTGCAGATTTCTCCCCTCATTCCATTATCCCTATAGCGTATTGCGGGTGCGTGGTGGCTCAGTAGGTGGAGGTGCAGGCTGCAAGCCGAGAGGTCCTCGGTTCGAATCCCACCTGCGGCAACCGCGTTGTGTCTTTGGGCAAGACACTTCACCCCCATTGCTCACATGGGAGCACGGTGGGGTTGTGTACTAAGGCGTACTGCACGTTGATGGTGCACTTGTCTTCAACCAATGCTAACCATGCTTCTGTGGAGTTAGTATGTTGGGGAGCCTGACAGTTCCTTGTCGTTGCTTGGTGGTTCTCTACGGGTACTCCGGCTTCCTCCATCCGGAAAATTGTCCAACACGAGGTGAGCCTAAAAATATAGAACCTGCATCATAACTCATTAGAAGCTTTCGCTATATATGGTAGCATAAGAAATAACGTGTTGCGATGCTTTTCCACATTCTCTGTTTTTCAATGCCATACAATAACAACAACTGTACATAATGCGCGATCTTGTAGTTGCTATTTATTCTCTTTCAAGATTTAAAAAGGCTTTCTATATATGGACCGTAACCTTTGAGTCGAGTTATTCCCGGAAGGTTGTCTGATCTGAGACAAAAAATATGCCAGATTTGGAATTTAATTTATGCTGTTCGTTCACGTATATGTTACAGCTGAAGTAACCCCGCATATCCCATCCCAAACGCTTTCTGGTTATTTCTAAGCCTGTAGAAAGTTCCATTTTGCATTTTCAAAGAAAAGGTTTATGCAGACAATGATAACAATAATAACAATTATGTAAAGCAAATCTCTCTCTCTCTCTCTCTCTCTCTCTCTCTCTCTCTCTCTCTCTCTCTCTCTCTCTCTCTCTCTCTCTCTCTCTCTCTCTCTCTCTCTCATTAAAACATTCGCAACACATCGGTTTACATTTGGTTTGCTTTTTAAAGTTGTTTGGCCAAGGGAAATGGACCAAGCCCCAATATCGCTTGCACACCTTTAGCACACAAACTGAAAGTTAAAAAAAAAGATTAAAGAAGTTGTATGATCATCTCTTCCTCGGGACACAACATTGTATTTTTTCAGCCCGAGGCACAATATTTCCATACACGACGACCGATGACGTGATAAACAAAACATTGGTTAAAAGGACCATTGATAATTTAATCCTATAGCCATGTCACTGATCGTTATAACCAACATTTTGTTATTACAGTAGAATCCTCTTAATTGAATATCCATTTTGCCAGTGAAAATTATTCAATTAACAGGAGTATACAATAATCAGGGATTTGGCCAGTTTCCTGTGTTCTGGAGGTAAACTGAGCATTTATTCTATTATATCTTGTTTGACAGAGCTCATAGAGCTCTGTCAAACAAGATATAATAGAATAAATGCCTGTATTGGATGTAGTGAGGCCAAAAAGGTTGATAAATAAGGGGAATTGGTGCGTATCACAGTTATTGTTTCGACATATTACAAAAATTTATATACAATTAACTGGAGTTTACTCTACAACCCATATGCAATTAACAGATCAAATTTGTACCGAAGGTATGGTAAATGGTTTTGTGTTTGACAATTATATTCAATTAACAGGGATATACAATTAAGAGATATCCAATTAAGTGGGCTCCACTGTACTTAATGTTCATCCAAATCGTCTCTTGAGCTGAACAAGGCGCCATCTGCAATGCGGAGGCATTGCAGGTGGCGCCTTGTTTCAATCAAGAGAGCAAATACAAGATGGGTTTGTCCATTCGTTGAGCGTGGTATTGAAAACTAATTCGTCAATCAGAAACACGGTGTTGCACGTGTTAATATTTTCTCTATTCGAACTCAGATAACGTGGGAGAAAAGTTAGATTATACCAGTGGTGTTATTTATATGTATTTATTTAATTATTGGTGTGTAAGGTCACATACTTATGCACAATGGCTAATCGTGATCATGACAGTTTTACGGGTGGAGAAAGCCGGAGTACCTGGAGAGAACCACCGAGCAACGACAAGCAACTGTCAGCTCCTCAACATTCTAACTCAAGCTCCGCTCAAGCGGGTTACAGCGGTTGAAGACATGTGAACCATCGACGTCCAGTACGCCTTAGTACACGGCGTCATCGTGCCCCCCCCCACCCCCCCCACCCCCCCCCCCCCCCCCCCCCCCCCCATGTAGGCAACCATACCAGTGGTGTTACACGGATGATTAGAGAGTAGGGATGTATAGGGGCTAAAGCTCTTTACAAGTTTAGAAGATTGCTATCTCTTTCAACTCTGGAATCGTGGGTTGGAGTCGTCTCGTACAATCCAGGTCAAGACGAAATACGTGACAACATTCTGCATTTGTTGAAAGATTTAGTATATATAAATTTAATCCAATTGTGCTGTAGAACTGGGGACTGGATTTTATGCCATACTCACCTATGTTTGAAAAGCCCGTATGTTAAATTTGAGCTTTTAACCCCACTACAGGTTAAAGCTACTACTGCGGTTAAAACGTTTCTAATGGAAATTTCAGTACAAAACTTTACACCTTTAGAAGGAACTACATCCAACTTGACCTTGGACCTGACCTAATTTGCCGGCTTCGATACATTCACACTTCTCCATGTTTCATTCAAACATACGACGTTTTGTGGTATTATCTACTACGTGCAATGGCTTATTAAGTTTAAAATACCTTCAATTAACTAATTAAAATAAAATTTAAGAATTGTTAATAATAATTTGACTGAGAAAGCAAGGTAAATTCAATCAACTTTGATGATGCGTCTAGCTGTCAATCAAGCATTCACGTGCAGCTGGAAGTGCTGCCCGCCGGCGCAGATGTAAACAAAACAAACCCATGTGTTTGCGATAGAAAGTATTGCTTTTTCTCCATTTTAAGTGACAAAGTCGATTATTTATTAAGAGCATGGTATAAATAAAACAAATAGGTACGAGGGCGATAATCAGATTTAAATCACACGGAGAATAATGGTTTTAACCACTCGGCACAGCCTCGTGGTTTAAACCCCTATCCACCTCGTGATCTGAATCCGATTACCGGCCCGGGTACCTATTTATTCTATATATTACAGATCATCGCTGAGGATTCAGTGTTCATATTGTGTCGTCTGCTCACATTTTGAGGCGCAAATTTATACAACTCTGTATAAAGGGTTAAACATTTAAAAATAAACGTCAAACATTAATATTTCAAATGTTAATCGACCAATGTGGCTACCAATAAAGACTCGTGTAACTATCCATGACTCAAAACGTTAGCTATTGCAGCCGCTATGATTTTATCTCTCTCATTTTCGTGTCATCACTAGTTTGTGAAATTTAATATAATCTGCTATTCTGAAAGCGGGTGGTTGCCGCTCATCTTATAAACGGTTCTTTGAACATCACGATAAAGTCTCATTATCGACGCCTTCAATCGAACAAAAATTCGAATCTTTATGAGGAAACGAGCCCGTATAATGAGAGATAGTTTTATTGTAATTAATAACAACGAAATATTAAATGTCGTTTTGTTAACCTGAACTGCGCTTTTAAAGTAGTGCAGGTTCATAGAGATTATTGTTTGCTTTCGAAATTAAAAAAAAATCAAACAAAACAAACATTATTAGTCGACACGATTTACCCTTTAACCTTTTACCCAACGCAGACGATCAGTGGCGGCGCCAGAAATGTTTTTGTGAGGGGGGGGGGGGGGGGGGCAACTAGGGGGGCAGACTCCCATGAAGGGGGGCAAATACGTAAAGAATCATATCATTACTTTGTTATGAGGTAGTCCAAACTTGGACCCAAAGTCCGTAATATACTTTTTTGGTTTGGTACGTCCTGTGGACGTACCAAACCAAAAAATTATATTACGGACTTTGGGTCCAAGTTTCGACTAAATATAATGGTAATTAGCGGTCCTCCTTTCAAAAAATCCTGAATCCGCGTCTGGTGGGTCTGTGCGTGAGAGAGAGAGAGAGAGAGAGAGAGAGAGAGAGAGAGAGAGAGAGAGAGAGAGAGAGAGAGAGAGAGACTCATAATGCCCGTCTGTCATAATGCGAAATCCATGAATTTGTTTAGACAAGGGATATGGATAGACATGCCTTTGTTGGCTCATAACTTAATTATAACTTATAAGTATCTGCATCCGAGTCTTTAAATCTCTACTGCCTGGATGTGTTCATCAGCTAGCCTGAGGCTTTGGGCTAAGTGTGTATGGGAAATTATTGGGAATAAAAAAAGAGAGGGGTGTGTGTGTGTGTGAGAGAGTGACTGAATGTGTTTGTGTGTGAGGGTGGATGGAAATGCATGCGAGATGGTTGGGGGGGGGGGGGGAAACTGGGGGGCAAAGCCTTCGTTTGGGGGGGGGGCGGCAAATGCCCCCCCCCATGCCCCCTCCCCGTAGCGCCGCCACTGCAGACGATCTGAAAATTTATTATTTTAAATATCCGTTTTTTAAATTTTCCCAAAAGTTTCAACAAAACCATATCATGTGATCCCTCATTGGAACGAGCTCGACGAGCTCGTTCCAAAGAGGGGTCACATGATATGTTTTTTTTTTTAAATTTGAAAAATAATATTTTTTCAGCTGCTGAATTAGCATATTACGCGGGCAGATATGACCGATTCGTTGGGTAAAGGGTTAAACATGAAAGAATAGAATTAGAGGGCAGTGGACCAATGAAAAGTCTGCTTACAAAGATCATCTGATACATTCAAGGTGAACGAAGATTCCGAGTTCAGTCCAATGGCATCAGATGTGGCGTTCAAACCGACACAGAAAATCGTTTCATTGCAGGGGTAAGTAAAATCGCTTTCCCTTGTGCAGAGAGTGACACACTCCGTGTATAAGAAAGATTCCCACGTAACTCTCCATGACCAGGCGCGTAACCAGGATTTTATACTAGGGGTGTGCCCTAGCCAGTTTTGGGTAGGCGGAAGAGGGTGGGAAAGATGATATTTGAAAGGCCACTGTATGGGGTTTCGGGGCCTTCCCTAGGCCTAACTAGGAAGTGGGAGCAACGACCTGAGGGTCCTAGTTAGGATCCCCTCCCCCACACACACCCGAGAAAATTTTACAAAAGAGCGAATCTGAGGCATTTGTAGCGTGTGGAGCCTCTATATTGGGAACGATTTTGAGTCTCTAGGATGTGTGAAGCTTGCATTAGGGCAATGTTTGGTTTTTTTTGTAGGGGCAGCGAAAATGTAATTTAGGGCCACAGCCCCCATTCACACACCCCCACACCCACCCCCGTAGCTACCCCAATGGCCTCGGTAGATTTAGGAGAATATCTCCCTGGAAGTGACGCGAAGTTACGCAAAAACGTTTACTTCGATGTCACTGCATGTTCTCGACGTTTCGGTATGTTAATTGCAATTTAAGCATCACAACGAAAATAATAAAAGGAATACATATTGTTTTTGTGTAGGTGTCACATTTGTGGCCGCAAAAAAAAAAACAGAAAGGCGTTCGTGGAAACTTAGATTTCCTTGCACTCACCTATGAAATAATTCAAAAGCAGCAGATACACCCCGTAGATTGTTGGGCTTTCTCGCCAAAACTTGTCAAATGAAAAGCGAAACTCCAATTTGATACAAAGGTGTTTCACCCTGTGGCAATACTCAAAACTAATACAATATACGAATTATTTGTCACTTTATCAGAGTATGAATGCTGAATGGGCGTGTTAGGTTATACGCCCATCCCATATTGATTCTTCGACAAATCGACATATAATTCATGTCAGTTCTTATAAATTAATTTAATTTAGAGTAGTTGCATTTGCTATAATGTATCCCGTGAGGGTGCTAGTCTCTCCACCTTGGAAATATTAAACGATGACGTATATTATTGACTTTTAATCAGTCGTACACTAGTCACGCGTGGACATCACTACCACGCGTGGATTACGACCAGTCCACGGCGACTGTACTGTATCAGCTTCTGTCTAGACGACAGTTTTATAGTTTTGTACATAGTCCGTAAGAGAAGTATCGTGACCACCCCACGTGATTAGTAATTAGCACATTAATTTACCTATATTATTACGAATGTAGCCCTGCTTATAGTTTCAGCCCGAAACCGCTTTTAGGGGACAATTACGAATAATTGTTTTGGGGTAACAAGTGAATTATATATGACTTCGCAGCTCGCCTGGCGAAATTACAGTTTAATTACGCCGCTGACTAGACATGCCCACAATTTCTTCAATAGTTGGGCGGGGAAAGAGCAAAACAATTGCACGATGGAAAAAACATTCACTGAATTATGAAAAAACTCATCTCGGCCAATTATATACAAGCAAGTCGGGTGTCACTGAAGAAAATTAAATTATACTGGTGTACATCTACAACACATATTACAAATATTTTCACGGCATTGCCTCAGCTGGGGATGTCGCTAACAACGACAGTGGATCAGAAAAGGATTTTCTTTCACACGAAGTGTATTACCCTATTTCGTGGCACGATAATGTTGCCTTCCAAAAATATCACGTTACTTCGACAGCTCGTAACAAATGTTGCCGATATTGTGACGATTATCAATGCTCGGATCGATTATCGTCACAATGTTAACAGATCCCCTAACTGCGGCCGTAATAGACCCGTGTAATATAAATCAGATACTACTACGATTTATCGCCAACCATTTTTGCGATCGAGTTGAAGAACCTGAAAGAATTTAAACATGCAACAACAGATCCGATCAAATTTCTTGCGACAGTTGGGGACTTTTGTTTGGAGCCACACAACGATTAGCGAGAAAATCCTTCAAAGTCGCTGAATCTTGAAACTGAAAAGACGTAGATCGTTTAGTGAGCAAATTGTGCAAAAAAATCTGCGAACAATTAGTGACATATCCTATACCGCAACGGGTGGAAAAAGACAAGCATAGGATATAAATTCTTCTCAATAAATCAGCAATGGGCCGAAGGATAATCTCTCTTTTGTAGCTAAAGTTTTTAAAGTTTGCTTCGGGATCATGAAATGAAGGTAGGGATGAGAAGGACGTTATATCCGCTTCTAAATTTAATGATTCCCGCAACAATTAATGCTCGCCAAATACTGACAAGCAAAATGATGTCACATCAAGTCATCTGTTGAATGTATTTGATTCCATGCTGATCCTAATCCTGTGCTTATTATATAGTCTTAACAGATGAGTTCTTTCTGATGAGTATTTTGCTTGACATAACGCGCATCTCTGTGTGTTACATATCGCCCCACCCACAGTAAGCAGAAAGTCGCTTATCCTTAAAACATTTGGGAAAATGGGTTCCCACCGAGCCTGTAAGTTTGATCTTGCGAGAAAGCATGGCAACACGTGGGTTTATATCGAACTCCACATTTACAAACTGTGTTTTCAGTTTCTCCGGAAATGGTCAAAATCAGAATTAAATTTAAATCGGTGTTGTTTCGAATGACAGCAACCTCCCGTCAAGCGGAAAAGGAGATTGAAGTTTTGTGTGGGCGTCGCCTATGACGTTCCTTTTAACTTACGCAATTCATTGGTCAATAAAAATTTTACTGACACAAGAACATGTTTCAGTGAAATGTATCCTTATTTCAAACAAAATTTTAGAAAACTATGCAAGGAACCATGATGCGTCCTGGTTTTTATCTCAACCCCACCAAGTAGAGAGTGTTTACATTTATTACCACTCAAGTTTAATTATAAGGAATGATCGTTTGTTTCTGTCTATTTCTTGAGTTATGAACCCTCCAAAGACAAAGGCCAAACGCAGTGTAAATGGGCCTTTGTTTTTTGGGGGTTCAGAACTCAAGAAATAGACAGAAACAAACGACCATTCCTTATATGAATCTCAGAACTTCAAAGACCACACCCTAACCTCCACTCTTTCCAGTTTTGTAAAATCCAAGTCAATGACGCCCAGATTTATTTATTTGTTTGGAGTTAAACGACACTTTCGACAGCCATGGTCATCTCGTGTCGGAGAGTTTTACGGGTTGAGGAAGGCCGAGTACCCATAGAGAACCACCGAGCAATGACGAGCAACTGGCAGACTCCCCAACGTACTAACTCCACACAAGCAGCGTAAGCATTGGTTGAAGCCAAGTGCACCATCGACGTGCATTGCGCCTTAGTACATAGCTTCACCGTGCCCACACATGGGCAATCGGGATTAAGTGCTTTGCGAAAGGACACAATGCAGTTACCCTGGCGGGGATCGAACCGTGAACCTCTCGGTTTGAAGTTCAATGCCGTAATCACTGAGCCACCGAGCTCCCTACGCCCCAGATGATCACAATAATACCGACAAAGGCTTGGCATGTGAGATATTCAACAATCATATGGGATTCAGATTTTACTTATTTATTTATAAAATAAATGTCTCTCACCAAGACGGAATGTTACGGCAAGGATTCCGGTTCGTTCTAAAATCTCATCTCTGTTCAGCGTGAGGCAGGAATTTTTTGCGCGAAGTTAGGTTGGGGGTGGGTGGGTTTTTACCGGAGCCACGAAAACACACTTTTTTCTGGATTGTGCATTTTTTTAATCAAGCAGTATTAAGCCTTTAGTCAAATGTATTTGATCATATTTGTTGTTTTTTTATGATTGCATGTGATGTCTCTCATGCACCAAGACGGAATGTTAAGGCAAGGTTTCCGGTTCGTTCTAAAATCTCATCTCTGTTCATCGGGAGGCCGGAAAAGAATCTATATATATATATATTTATTTATGCCATACATTTTATTCTTGGTCGTGCAATAAACTTTATCTGTCTTATCTTTAAAAGCCTTTGCCCTGGCTTGTATGCTTAAAATGAGATAACAGTCTCAATTGTGTGACCCTTATACTTAAATCTGACGTTTTAAAGTTAGTTTAGACCTTTTAAACAATCGAGAATGTTCCCTTGGATAAGACCAATGCACATTTTTCAAGAAAAATTGGTTTCAATGAGTCATCTCATGGGAGTGAGTACCAATATCGGAGACCTTTTTTGCATGCATTTTTAATTTTTTTTTTTATGTTTCGGCTGGTTTCGGGTCAGATTTTTCAGGATGCTGCGGATGTTGTTGGAATTTGCATTAGTCGTATCCAAGAGAAAATTGTTTAAAGGGTCAAAACTAACTTAAAAGTGTCAGCTGCAAGTATTAGGATCAAACAATTAAGACTTATCTCATTTTAAACATACGGGCCAGGGAATAGGCTTTTAAAGATAAGATAGATAAAGTTTATTGCACGACCAAGCATAAAATGGTATGGTGTAAATAAATATATATATATAGATTCTTTTAAAGATAAGTAGCCGTATAGGTCTGGTTGACGTATAAAATATTAATAGGTAACACCTTGAAGACCTATTTTGGTCATTTATTCACGAGCTTTCGGCTTTCAAAGCCTTCATCAGGTGACAGACGAACAACAATGAGACAAAATAAGCCAGTACTGTAAAAGTTAAGTACGTACTTAAACAATGACGTTAAGTATACTAGAACGTCAAGATAAACAACTGCAAGCCTACGGGACGCTACATAGGGAGAACATATGGAAGTACGAATGGAATATTCTCATTACCCCGAAATGTACCTCCCACCCCAACCCCCACCTCCACCCACCATTCACAACTACAAGTTGTGAATGATAAATGGAGGAGGGTGGTGGAGAGGGGGGAGGGGGTGGACTAAACTAAGTAACCGGGTGGGTATAAGATAATCTAATATATAGATAGATTATAAGCAATAACGTTTTATAATATTTATTGAAAACAAAAACAGGCAAAATCCCATAAAATCAGTAAAAATGAACAAAAACACAACATAACAGGACCAACGAGAGGTATTCTCTGATCCATTCAAAATGAACAAGAGACTATTTATAATCGTTGGTTCATACAGTTAAAACTAGAAGTACTGTCATGAACTGTGCGCTTATCTAGGCTTAATTGCGCTCAGGAATTGTGCGCAATTGCCATATCGAATGGCAACCAAAGCACTTCAGGTTCTCCTGGTTGCTCATAGCAAACACAGGCAATGTTTCTGCCAATGGACCTCCGGGTTACCCGGAGGTCCATTGGCTGAAACATTACTTGTGCACAGGCCATATGTACAGAATTTGATAGCCTTACTATGGTCATAACGCGTAGATTAACGCGCAGATCGATTTGCTATTTGTGCGCATTTCATGACATGACTTCTAGTTGTAACTCCACACGATAATTCATACTGATCTTAACTGCATCTTAACTGCATCTTCTCTCTGGCTATCACAATCAAATGTGGACTTTAATAGTTAATACAAAGGCACTCAACACCACTCATGGCATAAATAATTGTCTTATATGAATATATAAATGATGGGTCAAATTCTGTTCTGATTGATAATTATCAACCATGATATGGTGGGAATTGAACTAAGTTAATAACCAAACGGTTCAGAAACTGTCACCATTCAGTACTACTTGACTTGAAATTAAAATAAACTGGGCCCCCAGGAGGCCACCATTAAGCTGAAAATAATTTTGTTCTTTCTTCCACATATCCTATTGTACACTAATATACTCTGTTTGAAGTTTACAAAAATAACAACAAAAATCCTGTAACACTCAGCAATACATGCTGCTGCCATTTGTATTGAGTAAATTTAATTTGGTCTTAAAGATTATAGGTACCATCAAAGTGTGTAACCAGGACTCACAGATGTAAGAAACTGCGCCAGAGCAACAAATCCCGCTAATCAATTGTTGTGGAGGTGTGTGTCTAAAACTCGAGGGGAAAAATGCAAAAAGGGGTGTGTGGATGGTAAAAATGGCGCTGCAAAAAACTTCAACCTAAAGTCTAGCAAAATAATTTCGGCATCTCCCTGCTCCATTTGGGAATATTTTGAATGTAATTTATTTTTATTAATGGATAGTCCTTTTAATAACGTGTTAATAAACCTTCATGTCACATCCACGGCAGAGTCGCCGGAGGTGTTAGAAAGAATACAGAAAACTCCTGACGTGTGAGATATTTAGAAATCATTTCAAAAATAGGTCAGAAATAAATGTTTGTCACCACGACAGAATGATAAAATTAGGATTCCAGTTGCCGGTTGGTTCTAAAATCTCACCTGTAGTATTTAGACGGTTCGGAAATATTTTTAATTTATTTTCTGTTTTGTTGATAAATATTCTTTGTTTTTGGGGTGCAAGCAAACGTTTTAAAATAATACATTGAAGTGTACCAAAATAAAAAAAATGCGAACAAAGTTTTCTTGAACGTCAAAACGTCTGTTGAAAAAATTCCGTTGAGGGAACGAATAATGAAACATCCGGGACCTTGTCAGTGGGATTTATACGCGTTTTTCTATTTGAATTTTAAATGCTCACAGCACGGCCGCCGTGGACTGGTCACTTTCCACGGGTATTATGATTTTTATTACCCTTTAACCCTTTACCCAGCGCAGACGATATCAAAATTTATTATTTTAAATATCATTTTTTCAAATTATTAAAAAAAATTCAACAAAACCATATCATGTGACCCCTCGTTGGAACGAGCTCGACGAGCTCGTTCCAACGAGGGGGTCACATGATATGGTTTTGTTGAAATTTTTTGAAAAATAATATTTTTCAACTGCTGAATTTTCATATTACGCGGGCGGATGCGGTCGATTCGTTGGGTAAAGGGTTAAACGCATGCACTGACAACACTGCCCACTCGTGGATTACAACCAGTCCACGACGACTGCACTGTACATAATGAAAGAAACACCCTCGTCGTGAATGTAAGGCAAAATTAAATGACACTACTTCATATAATGTCATTTATTTATTTACTGTTGTTTGGTCCTCGGTTCGAATCCCACCTGCGGCAACCGCGTTGTGTCCTTGGGCAAGACACTTCACCCCGATTGCCTACACGGGGGCACGATGACGCTGTGTACTGAGGCGTACTGCACGTCGATGGTGCGCATGTCTTCAACCAATCTAACCCTGCCTGTGCTACAGTGCGGAGTTACGATGTTGGGGAGCTAACAGCTGCTCGGCGTTGCTCAGTGGTTCTCTCCGGGTACTCCGGCTTCCTCCACCCGTAAAACTGTCACGGTCACGATTAGCCATTGTGCATAAGTATGTGACCTTAAACACCAATAAATAAATAAATAAATAAATAAATTACTGTTGTTTATTTACTGTTGTTGGGGCGCGGTGGCGTCGCGGTAACCGGTTCTCGTCAGATCACCGAAATGAAGCAAAGTCGAGCGCGGTTAGTAGTTGGATGGGTGTCCATTTCAGCGACTGATTCGCACTCCCGCGTTGTGTCCTTGGGCAAGGCACTCAACCCCGATTGCCTACATGGGGGCACGATGACGCTGTGTACTAAGGCGTACTGCACGTCGATGGTGCGCATGTCTTCAACCAATCTAACCCTGCCTCTGCCGCGGCGCAGAGTTCAGAGTTACGAGGTTGGAGAGCTGGCAGCTGCTCGTCGTTGCTCGGTGGTTCTCTCCGGGGTACTCCGGCTTCCTCCACCCGTTAAACTGTCACGGTCATGATTAGCCATTGTGCATAAGTATATGACCTTAAACACCAATAAATGAAATAAGTAAATTTCCTGTTGTTTAAGGTCACATACTTCTGTACAATGGTTAATCGTGATCGCAATAAGTCAATTCCCGAGAATCGTTTATGCCCGTGTTGACCACTTTAGAGAACTTCCACCTCTTCCACCTCTGGCATTGGTTGACAGGGTCCTATTTTACCAGTAAAACAGATCTTGTTTACCACAGTAAGCAAGAGCTGCTTCACTTCCCGGGATTCCCACGAGGAATATGTCGTTTCATCTGTAGCATCTTTTCTTACTTGGATACCATGCATGTGGCATATCAAGACCCGACAGATTTACCCCTTCGCTGCTATAGTTTCGTATAGAATACAGATACAAATTTTAATGTCGTGTGTTGAAAGTCCGTACAGAGTACGGAGATACCATATCCAATGAACGTGTTCCACAGTACATTGATATTCTCAATATAAGACACACGTTGTTACAACTGCCATCGACAGATGATATGACTTTATCCTTTAGTTCCATTATTATTCGCTTTTTAAGGAAAACCTGAAATAAGGCAACTACATTCTCAGTGCCATAAGACGACAAAACAAAAATCTGTCGTGATACACAGAACGACAGGCGAGTGTGAATGGGTTAATCGGTATGACATGAGTGCCAGCGCAGGCCTCAAGTTTTATCCTCCCGCGATGGCACAAGTGCCATATCGATTAACCCATTCACACGCGTGTGTCGTTCTGTGTTTATTACACGCCTTCACGTCCATAAAAAAATTATTAGAAGGACACTCAGCAATTAATTTCACAATTGTCAACAAAACACACATTTTATCGCCAGATTTTCGAGGGGAATCCGTGTTACTATTTCGTCCCCTGAGTTCCAATGTGTTCTATGTGCCTACTGGCACATAGAACACATTGGAACTCAGGGGACGGTTTTCAGCTATCGCTAGCGATTCAAATTGAAATTTCGCTTTGATTTAAAAATATTCCGCCAAGAATTTCCGTTTCGCACATATGTGCGGAATACATTTTCATTTTCCGCATGGTTTAGTGGTGTTGTAGATTGGGATTTCATAGAACATGCGTGTAATAAATATATATAACGGCCTGTTGACCCACACTTGGACTACGTGCAAAGCTAGAAATCAGAGTTAACTTCTTGATGTTTTGGAAACGAAAATATGACTAAACTAATTAGAGTTACCGGTACCTTTCGTGATGTTCTCCAAACGTTAGTATGATCGTAAAAAGTCAGTCCAACAGGAGCTAACTTCAAGTGGTAAGAGACTTGATCAAAGTCTCTTACCAACTCGTCGCGTGAGTGCTAGAATGTTTTATGTCCCATAGGGGACACAGAACATTCTAGCATGCACTTAGGCGACGAACTGTAGTTAGCGCCTATTGGACTGACTTTATCGATTCATACAGACGCCTTTTGTACTGATATGTTTGTAGTGTGTGTGCTGGAGTGGGGTGGGGCTATTTACAGTTAAAACTAGAAGTCCTGTCACGAACTGTGCGCTTATCTAGGCTTAATTGCGCGTAGGAATTACGCGCTATTGCCATATCGTATGGCATCCAAAGCATGGCAGATTCTCCTGGTCACTCATAGCAAACACAGGCAATGTTTCTGACAATGGACCTCGGGTTACCCGGAGGTCCATTGGCTGAAACATTGCTTGTGTACGGGCCATATGTATAGAATTCGGTAGCTTTACTATGGTTATACGCGTAGATTAACGCGTAGATCGACGTGCTATTTGTGTGCATTTCATGACAGGACTTCTAGTTTTAACTGTATGTAAAAAAGTAACGGCATTACTTAATCCTTTCAACACTGTGTGTTCCTTATGAGATTACTGCATAATGTTGAAATACGTACTAACAATTTTAAAGTTACATTACGAGTAGCCAAATTGTGCATCAGTGAAATGGTTAATAACGACATCCGGTTTGCCACAATTCGAAGGGTTAGGAAGAGCTGAGACGTTTTATCATCCTATCAACGCGCACGTGCGTAAGCATGCAGCGTCCGGCGTAGCCAAGTTGTTAATTATTCGAAATAACAATATTAATTTTCCTATCATGTTTTCGCTGGGTAAATTAATGGTCGCGAACGGAAGGCGCGTGCCGACAGACTCTTATTTAATGCAGTAGCGCTCGTTAAAAGACTTTCACGACCGTGTGTTTGCTTGTGCTCCATCGTATTTGTATTCCAACGAAGCAAGGTTGATTCGAGTGTCGTGAGAGCATCAAACAAACAGATCACCTACTGTCATTATTTTTTACTGTCCATATAACAGTTTTATATCCATTGTATGACAAATTAAATAAAAGACTCATCATATTGAGATTGTTATTCGTGGATTTTTATGATTGCTTCCAATAAGGGATGTTAAAGATGAGGTTACGGATATCCAGATACAGGCCTAGAGAATGTACTTGTTAACCCTTTAGAAAGACTAAAAAAAATAATATGACTGCGGTAGGGTCCTGCGAAGATTCGAGATTCGATTCGATTTCGAATATCAAGTTGGTATTCGGTTCGATTCGAAATCGGAATCCCGATTCGTTTCCTTTCGAATCCTTGCAGCGGAATGTAGCTTGGTATCAGTCATTTTCGTCGACTCATAGTTCAGATGGAAATTGTACATAAATAATGCTGAAATTGAAGACTGAGTGTAATTTCCGCTATATTAACACGAATAACACCCAAGCCGCCACCCATGCTAATTCCAGTCTCACCAGTCACTACTACTGTTGGAAGCAAATTTAAAGTTTCCAAGCAATCTCGACGATGAGCTGTTGCTAGCAGCTAGTCCTGAGCAGTACCGAGTACGGGCAATTCATTCACTCGTTTCTGTTTTTGAACTGTAACCCTTACTGGGTAATATTCCAGCTATATCACCAAGGCATGCCTTCGACGAAGGCATGCCTTGATGATGTAGCCGGAATATTTTATCAGTCGGGACTTGAGCCGTCACAGTCACAACAAATCAGGTTCACGGCACCCCCGCCCTCATTCCCTAAATCGGTCGCCTTCTAGACACCCCTGATTCGCTTAATGATTCGATTTGATTTCGAATAATAGACCTGATTCGATTTGAGATTTATTCGAATCGAAAATGTGTGATTCGCGGGGCCCGAGGTTGCGGCTGACCGACAGATCCAAATTTTTATGCCAGACACTAATCATTTTATGAGATTTTGTCCAGAAAATTTAAATCTATTTAAAACGATATCCTAAGATACTTACGGAACTGGCGTCAAATGCATGTACACCGAATACAGGTAATACATTTTAACCCTTCACATAATCCGAACAGCAGACGGCACTTGGGAAGCGCTGTGGCTCAGTGGTTACGGCATTTAATTTCAAACCGAAAGGTCCACAGTTCGACCTAGCCAGGGGTAACTGCGTTGTGCCCTTGGGCAAGGCACTCCCCCCCCCGATTGCCCATGTGGGTACACGGTGGCGCTTTGTACTAAGGCGTTCTGCACGTCGATGGTGCACTTGTCTTCATCTAATGCTAACCCTGATAATAATAATAATAATAATAATAAGGGAGTTTTATATAGCGTAAAATCACAAGCTGTGCTCTAAAACGCTGTACAACAAAATAAAAAATCGAGCTCCTGACCATCAAGCAATTTACAGAGTGAGAAAGAAGGGGGTCAAAAATTACATATCACCAAAAGCCTCTCTAAAAAGATGAGATTTCAATTTTTTTTTTGAATTGATCAAGATTTTCTGATGCCTGAACTTGATCAGGTAAAGAATTCCAAAGTGCAGGTCCAGCTAATGAGAAAGCTCTGTTATTCACAAGAGCTGACCTAGAGAAGGGCATCTGAAGCTTAATTTGTTTGAAAGAACGTAAATTTCTTTCAGGTTTTTTAATTGTCAAAAGGTCTTGTAAATACTTTGGTGCCGAGCCATGAATGCATTTAAAGACAAATACCAAAATTTTGAAACTAATCCGCTGTCGTACAGGAAGCCAATGCAATTGTTTGAGTACTGGGGTTATATGATCGTAGCGTCTAGAGCCTGTGATGATGCGTGCAGCTGTATTTTGAATGGTTTGCAGTTTTGAAATATATGACTGCGGCAGGCCAATTAGAAGAGAGTTGGAAAAATCTAAGTGGGATGATATAAAGGCATGAACTACAGTTTCCAGTGACTTTGGTGTGAGATAGCGACGAAGATAGCTCACATGCCTGATTTGCATAAAGCAGCGCTTGCAGATTGCGTTGACATTTTGCTCCATCGAAAGGTGAGAGTCAAATATCACCCCAATATTGCGAGCACTGTTTGATACATTTTGTATGGAATTTCCTATGGCCAGTGACTTGATTTCTAAATTGGGTGGAAACTTTGTGCGTGATATGACTAGTACTTCGGTCTTATCATCATTCATTTTAAGTCTGTGACAGATCATCCAGTCACGAACTTTGTCTATACATTCTTCCATCTTGGCTACTGAAACATTAATGTCAGATTCAATTGAAGGATTTAATGACAAATACAACTGAGTGTCATCAGCATATAGATGGTAGGGAACATCCATCTCCCTTAGCGATTTTCCCAATGAGGCCGTATATAGTGTGAACAGTATGGGGCCAAGAACAGAGCCTTGGGGAACTCCACATGTGAGTAATTTACTATCAGAATTTGTTTTCGAAATGGTCACTTGTTGTTCACGTAATGAGAGATAGGATTTGAACCAGGCAAGAACTTTACCGTCAATAGCGCGGAGTAAGTACGTTGGGGAGTCTGACAGTTGCTCGCCGTTGCTCGGTGGTTCTCTCCGGGTACTCCGACTTCCCCCACACGTAAAACTGTCCCATACCAGGTGTACCTGGTTGTCGAAAGTGTCGTTAAACTCAAATAAATAAATAAATAAATAAATAAATAAATAAATAAATAAATAAATAAATAAATAAATAAATAAACGACACTTGAGGTAATGCTGTGCATCTCTGATTTGTCGAAAATTTGATAGGTTCGACCCGATGCTGGTGGGGTGCCGGGAAGGAGGGGGGACGGCTAAGCCACACGACGATTCCTGCGGAAAATTTTGTTGTCCGTCAGAAAAAAGTGTGGGTCGCTCGAATAACAACGTTTTCTTTGAAAGCCGCTAAATTGAAAAAATATGACCCTTTACCCGACGGACAGGATATCAAAAATTGTTATTTATTTTTTTCATTTTTCCCGAAAAATAAAAAAAATACGTGTGTGAACCCTTAATGAGGGTTCACATGATAAGAGCTCGTTTCAATGAGGGGTTACACGACGTGGTTTTATTAAAAATGTTTTGAAAAATATTCTTTCCATCACCTTAATTTGTAAATTAATGGGGAGAATGCGGATAATTCGTTGCTAAAGGGTTAAAGAAGTAGATTGAGTTGAGTTTCAAGTTCTTACTGATGGTTAACCTCTCGCCCCACCATGTCGGAAAAGTCTGAGATCCTGGCTTCGAGCTTGTTGAAAGTGAAGCAAGGACGGAAAAAAACAAAACAATCCTTTGTTATTTGGGAAATGGACTGGAAGAGAAAACATCTAACATGTAAACATTCTCCCTCTCTCTCCCCCACTTTATTCTTTATGGACTTCGACACGGCTCTAGATATATGGAGCACAAATTCGGCACTACTTGGTACAGAACAGTGATAAAAAAGTCAAACATAAATTAGAGAATACTGAATGTGAGATGCTATCGTCATTTATTTTTCTTTAATGCGGTCTTGATTTTGAGGTATTTTGTTAACCCGTTACCTAACCCAATATAGGAAGGCGACGCTTGCAAACAAAATTCGTGAATAACTAATTTTTTTCTTTTTTTGCTTCAGAACATAGCTCATGACCCCCCCCCCCCCCCATTGGAGAAAGCTCAATGAGCTCGTTCCAATGAGGGGTCATAAGCTATGGTTTTGAGACAAATTTAAAAAAAAAAAATAATGAAAATTGAATGCTAATTTTTGTGAATAGCACTGGCCGATTTGGGCCGTTTTCGCGATCTGTTCGCGAACTAGACTGCTTCTGTGATAACTCTGCTGCAGTTTTGTCTAAGGAGTAACATAGGGTGGTGTTCGGTCGCCTCATTCGGTTCCCCACATTCTGTCCCGATTCTCGTCATATGACCTTGGATGCATGAACGGAATGATATATACCTACACAGTTTTGAAATTATAAATACGCCCCATAAAATATAAATACGCTCTTAATAAATACGTTCTTAACTGGTTGAGGGCTGAACTATTTTTGTGGTTTGAATTTGCTATTCAAAAAATTGTTTTATTACGAATTATTGGAGAGTGCCCACAGACACTCTCCAATAATTTGTCATAAAACAAATTTATATAAACAAAATATTATTTGAGTTTGACTGAATATCAAACACGAGCAAGGTAAATGTCGGTCGGCTTTTGCTGCCCTCATTTTTCTGAATGCCCCGATATTGGCTTCTAGCATTCAACCAATTAAAAAATAAATACACTTCTCAACAAGCGTGCCAAACAGGAAGAAGTGATTTTTTGACATGTTTGAAACACAAAATAACAGAGAAAACCCATAAAATCGTATATTTAAAGAGAAAAGTTTACTTGAATGTATTACGATTTTTATCAGGATAGCCTAAATTTATAAAACTTTCCTCCAGCTCCATTTGAAAGGTCGAATTAAACTTTATTTAATGTTGTATTTCATGCAGGGTTTTGATTCAGACCTCCCGTGAAATTTATGTTCACAGCCAAAGTAGATGATAAAGGTTAATAACGAAGCCTTCTGCCGTGGGATTTGGGTTTAATCCCGGAAACGGGAATTCCCGGGTTCCCGGTTCTGAAAGTCGGCCCCGATACCCGGGAAATCTATAGCACGGAACCGGGAATGAATGGTGGCACTGTGTTTGAGTACTGAACTGAAGTTTTCGGAATTGAAAAACAGCCCCAACGTAACTTTGTAGGATTTCGTCGAGCCTTCCACACCTGGATTTTTTACAGTCCTGATTCTTGATGAACCTTTTGGAACAAATCACTGTAGCTCTCTGCCAGTTCCGAAGGAACCCACCCTTTGAACAGCAAGATCTTCACCCGATTCAATCTCGTCTTCATTTTCAGAATCAATAGTATCACTATTCACCACCTCCTTCAATATCAACCCCCTTAACACTGCCGTCACCAATCTCCTCTGCTTTAAGCTAGGGGAGGTCAGTGTAGAGGGTATTGATGTTGGAGGAGGTAAAGGTAATAACACTAGTGATTCTGGAAATGAAGACGAGATTGAAGCGGGTTTGTGTTTTTACACTTCTCTTGGGAAAAGAACTTTTCCGTTTGGCGATGACAGATTTCCAATGTAATATGCTCTTTTCATTAAAATAAATTAGTCTTGTTACTCTCGCAAATTTTCTTGATATTGTCCGGGAAATTGCTGGGTTCCCGGTTCCGAGAGCAATTTCATTCCCGTCTCCGATCCCTACAAAACCAGGGAATATATTAATCCCTAAGTGGGATAGAATTTGAATACACGACTATTCTAACTTCTCGAACAGACTGGCAACGTTTTCGAAAAACTCTGCCTCACATCACTTTCGACGTGCCGCAGACATGCAGCGCGTTCCACACTTCCATGCTTCTGCTGAAAGGAAAGTGCACCAAGTAATCACGTCAACTTCATCTGAAAACCTAGATTCCAGCCATCGTTTTTCTTTTTCTTCTTTCTTTCTTTCATTTTAGACGGTGAACAGTGGACGGCTGGTTTAGATGTTGGATTCCCGATTGCCAGGCGGGATCGCCGTCGGTTCAATTCTCGTCGGAGGATCAGAAACCATCATTCTAAATTCCACCAAAACATGATTGTGTCCTTCGTAATACACACACAGGCCCTCGCCAGCCTTCATCTGAGGCTAACCACAGCATTTTCGTCGTCCTGTTGCCAGCGCGTTTCACACTTCCATGCAGCTGCCGAAGGGAAAGTGAACCATGTTATCGTGAAAACTTCATCTAAAACCTCGATTCCAGCAATTGTTTTATGGCGGTGCGCAATGGTCTATTGGTTTAGGTGATGGGACTCCTGAATGACAGGCGGGATTGTCCCGAGTTCGATTTCTCCGGAGGATCAGAAACTAGCATTCTAAATTCCTCCAAAAACATTATTATGTATTTCGAAATACACACATCACCACACACCACCCACCTCACCAACTCACCCCGCCCAAACACACACCAATGTTAATCGATTTGTCGAATCTCAATGCACTTTAACCTTTGCCTGGTAAAAGGTTCCAAAACTACTCACGCAATCAAGCAATCAACCAGATCACATCTTTACCATCGGCTCTGCCCGCTATCGGTGTGTGCGATTAGCAGTTACGCCTGACAAAGTGTCAGCGGAACGTTTCCGATGCTAATTTGTCAGTCCGTCCGTCCGTCCGTCGTCAACATTTTGTTTGTCCGGGCCATAATTTCTTAACCACTGAATATGTTTTAATGAAACTTTATAACGATATGTAATATCAAAAGACAGTGTGTTGCGAATTATAATATGGTATGTGCGCCTCAAGGTCAAGATCACAAGCCCTATGATAAGGTGACACTTAGAAAAACTTTGGCATTTATTTTTCCGGACCATAATTTCTTAACCACTGGACATAAGCTCCGCCTGTCAGGATGTCAATGGAGCTTTTCTAATGCTAAGTTGTCCGTCGTCTGTCCTTCCGTCATCAACATTTTGTTTGTCCGGTCCATATAATTTGATCTTATAGGCAGATCTTGTTCATACTTGGTACAATTATTGCTCATAACTCAAAGTTTTGTCGCGACATTTATCCAAGGTCATATCACCAAGGTCAAGGTCAAATACAGCAAACCATGGATATTGTTATACAGCTCTTGTCTGATCCATATAACTTTGTATGATTGACAGATCTTATTCATAGTTGATACAATTATTTTTCATGACACAAAAGTATGTCGCGACATTCATCCAAGGTCATACAATCAAGGTCAAGGTCACAGACAACAAGAATTTGATTATTGTTAAACAGCCCTTGTCTGGTCTGTACAATTGAATCTCTGTGACAGATCTTGATCATACTTCACACAATTGTTACACACAACCTTACCTTGTGTTGTCATATCATGAAGGTTAAAGTCACAGGGAGTAACACTTGTGTTCTTGTCTTGTATTTAACTTCCCCTAAAAGCAGTGAGGCTCGGTGGATCTGTCTAGACGGAGATGCGTCTTATCTACCTTGGCCCGGTGAATACGAGTGTACTCTTGTCTGAGTAGATCCTGCTGAACGTGGCTAGGTCTACCCGTGTACATGTGCATAACATAAACAGTAGTGTATGGGCACGGTCGAGCAGGCTTACCCACATCCAGGATTCATCATTCCTCTTCTTATGGGTCCTACTAATTCATGGCTGGTATTTTTCGCCAATGGAAGAGATTTACGGGAAATTTAGCTACCCTTAATTTCCTAAAAGAATCAGTAAATTTTACACTAAAAGTATGAGAATTTCATACGGAGATTAAAATTGCTAAATGTTAGTGAATTTTTATCATCAATGCGCGCATCATTTCACAAACATCAGACATTTTCCTGTAGAGTAAAATAAAACTACAGAAACTGACTTTTTACAATGTTTTTCCCAGTGTGTTTGAACAGTTGACTGAAACGCCTTTTAAAAATAAGAAAACGGAGTTGTCACCATCTTTCGATGCTCTGTAACCATTTTGGTTGTTCGTTATAGCAGCAGTGTGTGCATTGTAACATATAATACAGACCCTGTCCTTTCCCTTAATATAAAATTCCAGGAGGTGGCCTTTTCGAATTTTGTTCTGGGAAGAATACAAAAACTTGCATATTATTGTAAAGACACATTCACAAAACAAAGAGCCCAAGTGGACGCTTAGTGTCGGTAGTAGGGTTTAGTCCCAGGAACGGGAATTCCCGGGCCCCGTTCCGAAAGCAGGCCCCGATACCCGCGAAATCTACAGCACGTAACCGGGAATGAAGCGTGGTACTGTTTGTGTATTTAATTGAAGTTTTGTGAATTGATATTTTGTAGGATTTCGTCAGCCCTTTCCCGCCTGAAGTTTTCCCAGTCCTGGAACCATTTTCAACAAATCCCTGTAGCTCTCAACCAGTTCTGGACGACACCACCACCACTCTCCCTTTCAACAGCAAGATCTTCTCCACCCGCTTCAATGTTCAAACTCGTCTTCATTTTCAGAATTACTAGTATCACTGTTCACCACCTCTTCCGACATCTACACCCTCTTCACTGCCGTCAACAGTCTCCTTTGCTTAAAGCAGCGGAGACTGGTGACGGCAGTGAAGAGGAGGGTGTTGATGCTTTAGAAAGTAGAGGTGATATTTATTTATTTATTGGTGTTCAAGGTGATATACTTATGCACAATGCATCTACGAGCAACTGCCAGCTCCTCAACATTCTAACTCTGTTCAAGCTCCGCTCAAGCAGGGTTACAGAGGTTGAAGACATGTGCACCATCGACGTGCAGTACGCCTTAGTACACGGCGTCATCGTGCCCCCACTCAGGCAACCGGGATAAAGTGCCTTGCCCAAGGACACAACGCGGGTCGTCCCGGACGGGGATCGAACTAGGGACGTCCAACAGTCTACCACTGAGCCACCGCGCTCCCCCGTAGTATAGGTGATAATGCGAGTTATCCTGAAAATAAAAACGAGATTGAAGCGGGTTTAGGTTTTCATACGTATCTTAGGAAAAGAACTTTTCTGTTTGGAGATGGGAGATTGCCAGTTAAATATGCTCATTATCATTAAAATAAATGCATCATGTTTCCCTCGTAAATTTGATTGATATTATATGGATAATTTCCCGGTTACCGCTTTTGAGGGTAATTTCATTCCCGTTCTCGGTTCCTAGAAAACCATGGAATATATTAAACCCTAGTAGGTAGGTATGATACTGATAGATATTCTTATTGACAGATTATCTGTGAACTAGTTCCTTCTAATTCGATTGCCATAAAAAGTTTCCTTTTGTCGATTTTAACAAACGAAAACAACCGACAGCTCGGAGACCTGTCTGTTGTTTTAGTTTATTAAAAGTAGCAAAAGGAAATTTAGAATTATTTTCTACGGCTGTCATAGGACAAAGGTATTTTCTCAACAATCGCTTACATCTTAATTGGGCCTTCCTCTCGCGTCCGATATTTTTCTGGGAGATAATTTTATCGAAAGTCGATTTTCATGACGATTTAAGTCAAGAGATGTAATATTTGAGTACCATAACGAACAGATATGAAGGTGAAAATATTTTTTAGAAGGGGAATACGATATTCTTTGCTTATAATTGTGGTTTGTTGTATATTTTACATTTTTACTTTCCAAAGTGTGATTTACTGGGATTTCCGGGTTTGATTATAAACGATAACTTCACACGTGAATTATGCAATCAACAATTGTGTCATGTATCCGTGCGCGCAAACGAAGACGCTTTGTCGTGGGATTAATGGGGACTTGAACATGAAAACATGAAAAACAAACGACACTTGTAAAAAAAATTCTTGAATAACTATTATTTTCAATTTTTTGTCTCAAAAACATAGGTTATGACCCCTCATTGGAACGAGTTCGACAAGCTCGTTGCAATGAGGGGTCATAACCTATGTTTTAGAGACAAAAAATAATGAAAACAAGAGCGCACGTATCGCTGAAGCAATACAATGTCCCCTATCGGACTAATGAGCATTAATAATTATACAAATGTTATAACCTAGATGTGATCAGCATAAATTCCGTTGAAGCATTTCAAAAAAAAGTCCAGAAAACTGATATTTTGGCGCTTTTCCTTATTTCCAACGGCCATAACTCACACAAGAATAATGCAATCAGCATGAAACTCAAACTCGATCTGTAAGTCATCGTTCTATAGTAGGTTACCAAGAATGAAATCATTCGGTTGAAGCATTTCCAAATAAGTCTGGAAAACTTAAGTATGACTGACAGACTGACTGACAGACTGACGGATGGACAGAGTGCAAATGAAACTTGATCTGTAAGTCATCGTTCTATAGTAGGTTACCAAAAATGAAATCATTCCGTTGAAACGTTTCCAAAAAAAGTCCGGAAAACTAAAGTATGACCGACAGACTGACTGACAGACTGACGGATGGATGGATGGACAGAGTGTAAATGAAACTTGATCTGTAAGTCATCGTTCTATAGGAGGTTACCAAAAATGAAATCATTCCGTTGAAGCGTTTCCAAAAAACTCCGGAAAACTAAAGTGTGACTGACAGACTGTCAGAGTGCAAACCTATAGTCCCCTCCGGCGATGCCGGTAGGGGACTAATTAAATGGCGATTTTTTTAGAATAGCGCTGGTCGGTTTTGGCCGTTACGTTAGGTAAAGGGTTAAATAATATAATTACCATTAGTAATGAAAAGTAATAAATAGAGTAACCGCTTGACTGGACTGCTTATGTGAAATAATTCATTCGAGGCGAAGGACTATATTGTAAAACACTCGTGCGCATTCGCGCACTCGTGTTTGTACAACGTCCCTCACCTCTCATGAAATATTTCACGTAACCAGTCCAGTCAAGCGATTACTTTCTATTTCTTAAGGAAAAGGATAAGACGGGAAGACTCAACAAAATACCTAAAATACAATATATGACCGTCGACAGATGAGGGTTCCTAGCAGTGAATACCGCCCGGAGAGAACACTGAGCTGCTAATTAGCAAACAACCAGGCAGAATAGATAAAAGACTAAATACCCAAAGAGAAAAACAACATTCAATTCGAAAATGTGTGATTCGCGAGTCCCCACGAATTCTTTTCTAAGACTCGAATCCCAGACCAGAATGTTTCGACAAGAAAATTTATTGAGTGTATGGGGGTGGGGAACACTATAGAGCCCCCTTAGCGATATCCCTGTATACAATACGTGTAATCATAGGTCGGATT
The DNA here is from genome assembly GCA_031216915.1 of Pictodentalium vernedei. Lineage (NCBI taxonomy): Eukaryota > Metazoa > Mollusca > Scaphopoda > Dentaliida > Dentaliidae > Pictodentalium > Pictodentalium vernedei. The sequence goes on from CM062292.1 coordinate 102,978,416, forward strand.
GAGATCCCTCATAACTATCATTTATTTCATTAATCAAATGCGTGACCCAACAGAACAAAAAGGTTTCATTATCCTTTGAACTGTTCGTGACATTTTATGTGACATAATTGAGCATGACAGCGTAATCTGAATATCTTTCTGTGTAGGGAATGGAGTAATGAAAACACCATAACACAGTCCGCACGCGTCGTGCACGTGCAAAACCTTAGTTACCAGCAAATGTAGATGTCTCGATCCAAATTACGATTCCCGTTGAGCTGCTGGTCTGGATTAAAACCAATTTTCCGAAACGTGTCAAAATAATTCATTAAACACTAAAACGCCAATATAATTGCTGCCCTGTGCAATCAAGTGGAAAATTTTCTTGTATGAAGCACTCGTTTGAAGCGTAATTTGAAATAAATATCATAAATATATATAGTCGCCACTCGGTCGAGTGATGACATTGTTGTTGATTCAAATAATTCTTTATGTACAAATCGACCTTTCCATAAGCACATATTGTATTACTTGCTACTCCTCGCTGGCGGTCAGAGTTATAAACGTCATCTGACGGTGGCCAAATGTTAACTCATTTCCCAACATGCCATGAACGAGGCAGCTGCAGGTATAACAGTACAAGATATTTTCTTATTTCAAAGGCGACCATTATAACGTTCAGGGGAGAAAAATATAAGATCACACCACTTAATCAAAAAAGAGAGAAAAAATGACTGTAAATGAAATACCGGTCACGCGCACATATTTTTCAAGATATTCCCAACAAAACCACACCAAACTTTCAGTTGTATTTTTCAGGTCTAAAAGTCATCAAATCAACCTCTTTATTTATCTGGAGTACTCAGCAATAAGGCAAGATGTCAGTAGAATGCTTCAAATGTTTATTGAACCAATATATTTTCCTAAGGCTGTTTAGTTTCGGAAATTGCATCATTTTCAAGGCGGGTAACTTTAATTCAAATATTTAGTACAGTCATACCTGCTATATAAAGCTGGAATGAAAAAAAAAATTTTTTTGCTTCAGTAACATATGTTATTTATGTTCCCTCATTGGAACGGGCTCGTTGAGCTCGTTCCAACGAGGGGTCATAAACTCTGCTTTAGAAGAAACAATTGGAAAAACATTAAAATTTAAACGGCGATTTTTTTTGTGAATTGCTCTGCTTGGTGTAACCATTCCAAATGGAATGGTTATACTATATAACATTTGGCAAAAATCTTTCTCTTTGTTAAAAAATAATAAACTTTAACGAAAATTTATTGCAGAATCACAACCAACTTCACTGTCAAGTGTGCTGGCCAGATAAAATGGCAGTAGCAAGAGGATATCGACCAGTTTTCATTGCATACCACACTTATTTCATTAGTGGATGTAATTAACTAAATTTTGATTTTCTACCTATACTCGAAATGAATCAATTCTGGTATAGCCACACAAAACCCGTGAATTTTCACTTTTTCTTCTTTACACAGTGGTGTCGCGAAAATGACCTATGGAAGGTGGTGGGGTGTGTATAAATATGATTTACCCCGACTCGGGGCCGATTGTAATTGCTCAAGTTTCAACTGATAAAATATTCCAATTACACCATCTAGACATGCCTTGGTCTGGGGTCTCAACAGGCATCACTACCGGTACCGCCAATACTTGGCTCTTTTAGCGGTCCTGGTTCAATGTCACTGGTATCGACGGCTCTCGGTACTAAAAATTAAGGTAGGGCCCTGCGAATATTCGGTATTCGAAATATTCGATTCTACGGCAGTATTTGATTCGAATTCGATTCTGCAGTCGGTGCCGAATATAATATCTCCGATTATCCTTCCAGTCTTTCTCTCTGCCGGAATACACCGGATTTCGGAGGGAGGAAAGCGTGTTTTAAAAATAGGCAAACATCAGCTTAAAAACGGATTCCATCTCACGCAACTCCACATTCAGTGTCGGCGACGGGGATTTATCCGTGGCTCGTACTCCATATTACATGTGCCGGCGACGGATTTTTCCGTCGCCGACACATCGAATAGGGAGTACGAGACAACATGGTTATTTGTTTATTTATTTATTTATTTATTGGTGTTTAAGGTCACATTCCTATGCACAATGGCTAATCATGACCGTGACAGTTTTACGGGTGGAGGAAGCCGGAATACCCGGAGAGAACCACCGAGCAGCTGCCAGCTCCCCAATATCGTAACTTCGCACTGCAGCACAGGCAGGGTTAGATTGGTCGAAGACATGCGCACCATCGACGCGCAGTACGCCTTAGTAGACGGCATCACCGTGCCCCCATGTGGACCATCGGGGTTAAGTGCCTTGCCCAAGGACACAACGCGGGAGTCCGAATCGATCGCTCAGACGGTCGTCCATCCGATGACTAACCGGGCTCGACGAACAACGTAGTTATGTGCCGGACTAAAACACGATATTTTTTTATCAGAAGCGCCACCGGTAACCATTCTAATAAATTCGATTCGACATTCGATTCGACATTCGATTCGATCTCATTCGAATATTTGCAAGTCCCTCAGTCAGCGATACTTTTTCGAGAGTATATTACACATATTTATATTTATTTATTGGTGTTTAAGGTCATATATTTCGCATTGTGGCTAATCATGATCATGACAGTTTTACGGGTGGAGGAAGTCGGAGTACCCGGAGAGAACCACCGAGCAACGGCGAGCAACTGTCAACTCCCCAACATACTAACTCCACACCAGCAGGGTTAGCATTGGTTGAAGACAAGTGCACCATGGACGTGCAGTACGCCTTAGCCCATGACGTCACCGTGCCCCCAGATGGACAATGGGGGGTGAAGGGTCTTGCCCAAGGACACAACGCGGTTGCCGCAGGTGGGATTTGAACCGAGGACCTCTCGGCTTGCAGCCTGCACCTCTACCTACTGAGCCACCGCGCCCCGCATATTACACATAACAACCTTTTGCATGTTATTTTGCCTGTTTTGGCATCATAAAATGAAGCATATGTATTTCCGTTTGAATTTGAACTGCGGAAGTGCTTGTGGAATTAGTGGCTGCATTCGACAGTGTTGTCGATATTACTGCCGTCATCATATTTCGCGAAGTGCCGTCGTGGGGGGGGGGGGGGGGGGGGGGGGGGGGTGTCCAGAAAATGTAAGACATTGTCTGTGTTTTGCTTTCAATCTCTTATTTGTAAACACGTATTCAACAAGTGTGGTTAAATAAACACCTCTAAACTTCTTAAACATTTACCCAACACAGACGATATCAAAATTTATTATTTTAAATATCATTTTTTTTAATTTTTCAAAAAAATTCAACAAAACCATATCATGTGACCCCTCGTTGGAACGAGCTCGACGAACTCGTTCCAACGAGGGGTCACATGATATGGTTTTGTTGAAATTTTTTGAAAAATAATATTTTTTCAAATGCTGAATTTGCAAATTACGCGTGCGGATGCGTCGATTCGTTGGGTAAAGGGTTAATAAGCATTATTTTATTTTCATTCGTTTTTCTTCCCCCCAAATCGTATTCCCACCCCCACTCGCGGAAAGTGGTTTTCCACTCCCAGCATCGTATTCCACTCTCAGCAATGACAGACTATTTTTCTATTGTTTACAAATCGGTTGAGTTGAATCAGTTTTAAAGGGTTGTTTTGGGAAAACAAAAAAGGAGAAAATAAAATAAATACAAAAGTCCACTGCTCGGATTCGAGTAGGATTTTATCATCTCGTGAGCGGAGTGGATTATTAAATAACCCCTCGCGTGCACCGCTCGAGGAGAAAAATCGTACTTGAATCCAAGCAGTGACGGTGGCGTCTAGTTTCGCCTACAGTGCAATTTCGCCTACAAAATAGTTTTTGAAAAAGTGTAGGCGAATTTGAACTAAATTGACTTGGGAGATTAGCAATAATTACCTGTTGTACCCACAGAAAATGGATTTACCCACTAATATCTTTTGTTCAACACTTCTTGGGGATGACATTCGATTAATATCGGAACTGCACAGGCATAATATACATCATATAATAGTTTTGACTAAAAATATTAGTATTACTTGGATATAGCCTTGATAATATAAAGCAAAATTCAGTGAATTCATGTCTCCCGCTGGGCAGCAGTTTCAAGGGGAATTAATGCATCCAGTGGAATATAGTTGAGTTGCAAGTGGGAGTTATTTAGAACAGACAGAACAGACAATGCTTCAGACAGTGGTTATCAGATTTATTTTCACGGAGGTCACTGTCAAAGCAAGTAAAGTGATGTGGGGTATAACTGTGAGAATCACTAAAAATTAAGACTGTATGATAAGACATATTACATTAAACTGATGTGAAAAGTAATCCATATATGAAATTTCATTGAAATTGGTTGTCTCTAAGAAAAGTTAGAGCTTGGAAACCATCAGGCAATCAAATTTAACCAACCTAATTAAATATGCGCGGAAAATGGCCATGTTCGAACGTGGACCCACAATTGATGAAAGTGATCTACTACCCAAATTTCATCGAAATCGACTGACTGTAAGGAAAGTTAGAGTCTGGAAACCAAAAACACGGAAGGTGTGCACTTACTGTGTATTAGTTGTAGCACGGAATAAATCAAAGTTTCCTTAATTTGCATAATTTTTGCACGAGAACAAAACCCGTATTATATGTGATGTGTTGCATGTTACTAAACATTCATACAAAAATTTATTCAAATCCGAACTTTCATATAGAAGTTCTGTACAAAAAACTGATTACACCCAATTTCTGAACAAAATGTCCGCTGGCGGCCATCTTGAATTTTGGACCAAACCCCCAAAAACATATTCTGGTCTCACAATGATAACAAAGATACACAAGAAGTTTCGTGAAGATCGGTTCATAAATACGGCTTTTAGTCCGAGGTGCGTTGACGCACGGAGCAGACGGACCGGCAGACGGACAGATTTTCGGTACAAAATTTCCCACATTCGAACTTGACCTAGGTGTTGATAAAAGTAATCCATATATGAAATTTCATCGAAATCGGTTGATTTTAAGGAAAGTCAGAGTCTGGAAACCGCCAACCAATCAAATTTCAGCAACCTAATAAAATATGCGCGGAAAATGCCCATATTCGAACTTGAACCCACAATTGATGAAAGTGATCTACTCCCCAAATTTCATCGAAATCGACTGACTGTAAGGAAAGTTAGAGTCTGGAAACGAAAAACACGGAAGATGTGCACTTACTGTGTATTAGTAGTAGAACTGAATAAATCAAAGTTTCCCTAATTTGCATAATTTTTGCACGAGAACAAAACCCGTATTTTATGTGATGTATTGCATGTTTCTAAACATTCATACAAAAATTTATTCAAATCCGAACTTTCATATAGAATTTCTATACAAAAAACTGATTACACCCAATTTCGGAACAAAATGGCCGCTGGCGGCTATCTTGAATTTTGGTCCAAACCCCAAAACACATATTCTGGTCCCACAATGATAACAAAGATACCCAAGAAGTTTCGTGAAGATCGGTTCATAAATACGGCTTTTAGTCCGAGGTGCGTTGACGCACGGAGCAGACGGACAGATTTTCGGTACAAAATTTCCCACATCCGAACTTGACCTTGGTATTGAAAAAAGTAATCCATATATGAAATTTCATCGAGAACGGTTGATTTTACGGAAAGTTAGAGTCTCGAAACCGTCAGCCAATCAAATTTCAGCAACCTAATTAAATATGCGCGGAAAATACCCATATTCGGACTTGGACCCACAATTGATGAAAGTAATTTACTACCCAAATCTCATCGAAATCCGGATACTGTAGGAAAGTTAGAGTCTGGAAACGAAAAACACGGACGGAAGGACGGAAGGATGGAAAGATGGATGGACGGAAGGACACCCCGAATTTTATATCTCCCGTTTTTTTTCAAAAAGTGGGAGACAATAATAATAATAATTTCATTAACCAAGTCTCACTAAATGTGCTGCTGAATCAAGAAACTCTATAGGAGTTTTTTGACCGACAGCTAACTGATCTTAAATCTTTGAAGTCTCTGGTCAAGTTCACGATACACACTCTTCCGGAGAGGGGGACGCGCATATACTGGCTACGTTTGTTTCTCTGCGCCTTTTCCAGCTTTTGGAGAACAGTCACAAATGAAAATATGTTAGGATGAGCACGCTGAACAGTTTTGTTTAAGTGGCAATGCCATCCCTCGAGATGGTTGTTAGTTCTTGGTCCTATATTGCTGTGATGATTCCACAAGGCTGGAGGAAATCATGCATCATCATCAACCCAGTTCTGTACAATATAGTCATTAAGAGCAGTTGCTTGTAGAATGTCTGGCGTTTCGTTCATTACTTCTATCCATACATCCTGCACTTTTTCAATTGGTAACAATGGAAGTGCAGCAGCACGACGCGCCCACTAGTGAACTTCTTCATTGTCTTTGTATTGATTCACCATTTCAAGTTTTTGCACTTTCTTCCATATAGATTGAATGTAATGGAAGAAACACCCACGAGTGTCACAATTAGGAAATATCTCTTCAATTGCCCCGATTGCTGCAAGTTCAAAGTCAGTTTGGATAACCTCAGGCTGCAATTCCCGGTCAGTCATTTGTAACACCACACCTTTAAGTTTTGTAAATAAACGTGCACGCGTCTCACGTTGCCTTCTAGGGAGCAAACAGAATGCTAACTGAGACATTTTAGTCCCGACGAGTCCATCAATAACGTACACTTGATCCCATAAAGGAGGGCAAGAATAGAAAGTTCCATCCATTTACAGTTCAGATAATTGTTGCATAATTTCAAGACAGTAATTCGTCGCAAAGCACACAATTTTTTCATCACCACCGTTTTCGTAACTTTAACTAAACAAATGCTGATTATCACTCAAACATTAAAAATAATTTATTTTGGACCAGAGAGTGTTTTTTGTAAACTTTTTATATAAAAATATTGTGCGTGAGTGATGTAAAAACAACTCCATTTTCTGCAGGTACCTCGGGTAATTACCGCTAACCCCCCCTAGGCCAATTTAGTTCACTATCGCCTATACTTTTACAAAAACTATTTTGTAGGCGAAATTGCCCTGAAGGCGAAACTAGACCTAACGCAGTAACCTATTATCTATTTATATGTAAATGAACATGCCTTTTAACAACGGTAGGTGTATTCGCTCTGTGGAACAGGTAGGCCCTTTAAAGGTTAAGGAGTGTTTAGAAGAGGTCACAAAATTACTGTTTAACGTAGAATCTCTCATCTCGGTATAAAAGGGGTGCCGAAGGCCAGTCGCTTTTCAAGAAAGGAGATTCCGTAGGAATCCATAAACAATTCGATAAGAGAGATTCCATAAGTGGGATTCCAAGCTCCTATATAGCTCCTATACAGGTGGTCTACCATCGGCGTCATCTTCCTGTCCTATGGTTAGCTTCTACTGTAGTCCTCCAATCCTATAATCTTCTTTTATCCTTGTACCATAACTACTGACTTGCAGCAGTACTGCAGTCTTGCTAACTGTCACAGGTCACGACCCTCTAACCCTCGGTCAAGTCTTCGAATGTCAAAGGACCATCCTTGCTCTGCTACGAGACTAGTAACCAAGCCTACACCACACAATAACTGCATTACGTACTACCCATGTCATCTGTGGGACAGCACACCGCCATAGATGGACAGTGGTTCCAAGGGTTAAGATGGGACCCACAATGGGAATATATCGTTCACACTACATTACCACACTGGACAACCAGACATTACCCCGGTCCACAATAGCGCTTAGCCTGGCATTACGTTCTCTCTACCTATACCAGTCATAGGATAATATGAAGCATCAGGTCGATTAGCAGTATCAAGAGCTAACACTGAACCGGCAGGGGTAAAAACAGCACACACTATACTACCACAGTGGACAACAATGGATCACCCCTATCCAACAGTACTGCTTGACCTAGCATTACCTACTACCTATACCATCAGTGGGCCAGCACATAGCCATAGATGGGTAATGGTACTCCTGGTGTTCTAAACTAGCAGGCATGACTCCTACCGCACAATACCACTTGGACCTACCATAACGTACTACGTACACCAGTCATAGGATAACCACAAAACAATCAGTTGGTTAATAGTACCAAGAACTAACAGGGGACCACCCCATACTGTACTACTGTTCTAAACTACAAGGCATTACCCCTGCCCACTATACCGGCTTGTCCTTGCATTACGTACTACATACAGCAGTCATAAGATAACATGAAGCATTTAGGTGGATTAATAGTACCAAGGGCTATCATGGGACCTGTAGGAGTGCAGAGCGTACATCCTATACTGCCACACCGGGTGACCATAAATTACCCACACCCACCCTACAATACCGCCTGGCCAGCTAAGATACTACCTATACCAGTCATAGGATAGTATAAAGCAATCGGTAGATTAATACAACAAGGATTAAGATGGGACCTACAAGGGTATATAACGCCCATACTATACTGCCATTCAAACTACCAAAGCCAATCTCGCAATACCTCACTAGACGATGACCATGCATTACCCCCCCCCCCCCCCCCCCCACAATACTGGAACTATCTATACCAGTCATATGATAATATGGAGGTCAATTAGTAGTACCAAGGGCTAATAGTATACCTACGAAATAAATTGTATAAACAGTCTTGTAATAAGTTGTTTAAACAGTCTTCTAGTAAAATTGAATAAACAAATTAGTAATTTGTTTAAACCAAATTAGTTAATTGTATAAACAGTCTTCTAATAAAGTGTATAAACAATCTTGTAATAAATTGTATAAACAGTCTTCTAGTAAATTGAATAAACAAATTAGTAAATTGAATAAACAAATTAGTAATTTGTTTTAACAAATTAGTAATATGAATAAACAATTACTAACTAAACAACGTTTGTCGTTTCCACGCCGCCGTATTGAACACACGTAAGGTCACAACAGCATTAGATGTAGAGATAACGGAGTAAAACGCTCACATCACACCAACGGGAGTAGACATGCGCGGTATTGCATTTTTGAGTTCGGTATCGGTTTTTACTTTGTAAGGGGTGTACCTGAGTATCGGCTCAGTATTCAGTACCTGACTTGACTGAGATTTGCTGATAGTACCAAAGGAGGATTCACATCAGTAAAATACAGAATAAGTTGTTCTTGTGTCATTCCATCACAGCTCCACAAATGCCACTGCCAATGAGCTCATGTGTTACGAACACAAGGCATATCTACAGTAAACAGTAATTTTGTGACTTCTTCTAAACACACCTTAACCTTTAAAGGTCTAATTGACGCGTTTGTAATCTCAGAGCATGTGTCCTGACCGTGCATGTTAAGGTGGCGAAGACTTGGCAAGAAATCACTGTTAAGCAGCTGGGACATGTACAGGTTGTAGTCGAGTGAGACTTCAGGACAATTCGTTCCCTGAGTTCCAATGTGTTCTATGTGCCAGCAGGCACATAGAACACACTGGAACTCAGGGGACGAATTGCCCAGAGGGTTAACAAAATTGAAAATAAAATCAGCCACTTCTTTCATGAAAAGGAACCCTTCTACTGCTATCAAGCCTCAACAAGGCCTTATAAATAGTGAATCTAGAAAAAATTGAAAATCAGACGGTTTCGGTATTCAATGATTGGTTGGGTTCGGGTTTTTGGTATCCCCATGATATCGCTATCGGTTCGGTTTTTTCGGTGTATTGTCCATTGCTATAGTGCCCCGGATATTAAATGAAGCTGAACGAATCACTGTCAAGAAACATTCTACAAGATGTGTTTCCACACCGGGGAGGTATCCATTAAGGTATCAGTAGGGTTCATATTCACTCAATCCAGTTGATTTAGTTTAATTGTTAACCCAATTGATTTTAGAGTCTATCAAAAACAATTCGTACACATTTTGATGTCGACAGGGAACTTTTAGCCAGCTCACTCGGTAATTATTATGTCGCAAATATTCTCTTGTTTCGACTTCCGGCGACGTGATCAACTGTCAAGGCGTTGGTGGAGTGTTATCCCATGTACGTTATCTCAACTATGGTTAGTTGCTGTACGTATGTCAGTACCCGTGACGATATCGCGGTACTAACGTAACGTCAGAACCGCATCGGTACTGATAGTTGTGATAGCGACGGTACTTTAAGAATCATGGCCTTGACGATGTAGGCGGAATAACATTCAGTCGGAATTGAAGTAAAAAAAAGTCAAGACTTGGGAATGTCTTTGTGGATAAATAAAATATACATGTAGTGGTTGTGGAGCAACACCTTATTCTACTAACACAAACTTACACCCGCCCGGTTACGTGAAATAATTCATGAGAGGTGAGGGACGTTGTACAACCACGAGTGCGCGAACGCGCATGAGTGTTTTATAATATAGTCCCTCGCCTCGAATGAATTATTTCACGTAACCAGTCCAGTCAAGCGATTACTCTGTTTATTACTTTTCATTATTAACGATAATTATATTATTTAACCCTTTACCCGTAGTAACGTAAGGACCAAAACTGGTCAGCGCTATTCTCAAAAATCGCCAATTAATTTTCATTATTTTTTTTCACTTTTTGTCTCTAAGACATAGGTTATATGACCCCTCATTGGAACGAGCTCGACGAGATCGTTCCAATGAGGGGTCATAACCTATGTTTTTGAGACAAAAAATGGAAATAATAGTTATTCAAGAATTTTTTTTGCAAGTGTCGTCTGCTTTTCATGTTAGGTAAAGGATTAAAAAAACAATACACAATGAAGTCCCCATTACACCCACGATAAAGCGTCTTCGTTTGCGCGCACTGGATACATGACGCAATTGTTGATTGCATAATTCACTTGTGAAGTTATCGTTTATAATCAAACCTGGAAATTCCAGTAAATCACACTTTGTAAAGTAATAAAAAAGAAGACTTTTTACAATTTTAATCTAATAATTGCAGGGGGGATAACTTTAATGAAAATCGATTTTCAAGGCGAGATAAATCCGGGATGATTTGTACGACCGACTGTGAGTGTCACAAAGTATCAAATATAGTCTCGTAAATAAGTGTATGTTTACTTTGAAGAGTGAATCAATATCTATGAATCCAAACCAGATGAAGATGTCCCGACTGGAAAAAATATTTGGAGGGGGATGGGGGTGGTGGCAGACACACCCCGAAACCACATTTAGCTATGCCCCGGGATTTGCGCATGTATTTTATTTCAAATCAGAACTTTGCAAGTAGAAATAAAACAACGCAAAGCTTCAAGGAAATAAAACTCGATATTCATTTTGTCGACGGATATAGAGAAATATTATTTAAAGATTTCGAACTTATCCTACAAAGAAGCATGTCATTAAATGAGAATACCAGTTAACAAGGTAGTTAACAAGGTTTAGGCTAAAAAGGGTTTTGGCTCACGCGCAACCCCTCACTGAAATTGAACCCCCATTAAATGTTTTATTGGCTTGCGACGTCTTTTAAAATTATTATGAAATTGTACCCCTTTAATATTTTTACCTTTTTCCATTGTGGATGTGTTTTCAACAATGCATGATTACCCCACTGTAAAACGGTGTTAAAATCTGAAAATAGCAACCTGCATATTTTTCCCATAATGCAACTAGGAATTTAACCAATTGAGCCCTCTCAGACAAGATTGAATTGGTTAAATTCCTAGTTGCATTACGTGAAACACTGGTCTGCCTGAACATTAAGCATTTTGACTTCAGTGTGGGGAGAGTTAAAATACAATGTCTGTTTATTAAATTTGTTTTGTAAACACCCAGTTTGCTTCATTCTGCAGAAAATGATTCAATTATTAGAAGGCCAGTATTTATTTCCCAGAAAAGGTGAGTAAATATAACAAATATTAAAATTTGAAAGCCCCTCTCCCCTCATTGATTTAAGAAATGAACTGCCCGTGAACAAAACTGGTTTTGTTTTGCCTCAACACAACAACCAGCATGTTATGTTTATTAATAGACAGGTTAATGTTATATACACCTGGAACTTAATTAAGCACCACTTTGTTTTTTTTCACAGTGGTGTCTATAGAAACTGTCATTACTTTCATGCTATCTTTCAGATGGCCAAAAGTGATTGTTTGCGGAAAGAATTGTCTATTGACAAATGAAAGACAACATAATGATGAAAATATGCAGTATTTTATGGCGCAAATTACACATATCTGTCACTAATGTTTTTGATGGATGTTCTCTCGACAAGTATGGTGCTGGAATAGTCCATGGTGAAACAATGCCGATAATTACTGACAAATGAAAGTGTCAATGACACTGTAGCTCAACTTGATAAACTTGAGCTTGGTAAGTTATAAGTGAAACGGCAAAATTGAAGATCATTGGTTCCAATATTATTTGGTGAAATTTCAACATTACAGCATTGCGTGTGAACAACGTCAGAGCAATCGATGCAGTTTTAAATGCAAACTGTAAGGCTGGCAAAAGGAAGAATGTTGATACACAAATGCAGTAAGTTTAAAGGTCATTGTAAAGGGCAACTTTTCCACAGAAATGAATGCTTATCGATAGCTCTTACCTAGAGGCCTCGTCTAATGAGCACACCAAGTTCAAAAACAATCCTATGATAAACGTATCCTGTAGGCCATGTCAAAGAAGAATTCAAAGGTTGTTGCTAACAACAACAATAATAACAACAAAACAACAACAACAACGACAACAACAGCAACAACAACAGTTTTTGGTAAATATTGAGACCTGACTTAACTAAGTTTACAGGTCGTTGCCAGCGGCAACATTTTTTGACGGAAATAGAAGAAAATCGATAGTTCCTATCTAGAGATCACCCCAAATAGGCATACCGAGTTTCAAAGCGATCCGATCATAAATGCGACCTCTGCTGTGTGCCAAAGTTGTACGTACGAACGCGGACGGACGAGAAGTGACAACAATAGTCCAGCTTGACTTCGTCAAGTTGAGCTAAATATGTGACTTGTGATCTCCTGAACACAATAACAGTGCCTGACGTTAGTAGTGAGTGAATCCGTCAGGTACCCAGATGGCAGCCTGTACCCTCCTCCTAATGCTACCAGTGAGCCTTCTGATACAGTCCAGAAGCAACTGCTGTCAATCCTCATGCAATGCAGCTTCCAAATCAGTAAAAGTCTGTACAGGCGGATCCCTTGCTTGCACACGGCGTCCAAGAAAGTCCCAGATGTGTTCCAAGTGGTTCAAATCGGGGCTCATTGTAGGCAAAGGTAGTGTAATAGCGTTGTTCTGAAGGAATGCTCTCACATCATGGGAACGATGTGGCCTTGCATTATCGTCCATGAATACAGGACGAGTAGCCAACGGATGGTTGTCAATTGAGGCACGACAACTGGGTTGAGAATGTCCCGGGTGTACTGATGACCATTGAGATTCCCACGTACAGGCACCATATCAAGTTTACAATTATGAGAGAGGCATCCCCAGATCATTACTGATCCTCCACCACAAGGAATAGTAGATCTGATGTTCCTGAGCACGTAAGCAGTACTCCCATGCCTCCACACTCTCATGCGACCATCTGTGACGTGAAGCAGGACCTACTCTCGTCTGACCAATGGACCCCCCCCCCCCCCCACACGTCCTCAGATTCCAATGTTGTCTCGTGCCATACATCACTCCAAACGTAGTCTTTGATGCTGATCGGACAGTGATGGACGCTCGATGACCCTTCTGGACCTCATACCCAGTGCTTTGAGACGGTTTAGAACAGTTCTGTTGCACGAACGCCTATTGGAGAGCCAAAGATGTTTCAAAACCCCACTTGAAGCGCCTAACGAGGCGTGCCATACTCCGATCTTCTCAAGGAGAGGTCTTTTGTCTGTTGTCCAGGCCTTGGTCGGTCCTTAACATCGTTGGTTTGTTGATGTTTTTGGACAAGTCTATTGATGGCAGAATGACTACAGCCAAGTTGATTTCCAACAGCTTTGAATGACATGCCTGTTGCATGCATGCCAACCAACGATTTTTTTCTGCATTTTAGCGCTTCTGACAGTCTCCACCGTGCCATGTCAACATTTATTGATAAAAGAAGTGACAAATGTTCTTGTTTTTGCCCAGATATTGCATTTGGATGATAGTGTTTTGTGACATTCACGTGGACGAGGGGATGTGTTTGGGGTACGCTATCAACCAGAAACATCATGTTTCACTAAATGATATGTACTGCAAGTCACAGCAATCATTAAAACATAATAATCAGGAACAGCAACTTGACTGTCATGAAACATATCAGGGGTGCTTAATTAAGTTCCAGGTGTATATTAATTTCTGCACTTGCAACAGTTATCTCCTACTACGTGTAGCTTTTCCCATTTAATAATTTACACCTCCAATTCTAAGGAATTGTGGGATAATTGCAAAAAGATGATCCTCCACCCTTTTCTTTGAAATAAAAATCGTCAATAATAATGTTTCTTGAAAAGCTCTCTGGGAGAACTTTCCACAAAACCATGTTAGGACCTATCCCTGACTTGTATCAGCATGCAAGTCAACTTTAGATAAAGTTATCTCCCTTGAAATTATAAAAAGAGGTAGCAAGGGTCCAAAAGGAAGCAAGTAATTGTTGCGAAAGTACCCTTGACGTCAGTAGACGGATGGTTGGCCGTCTCAGCGATCGATTCGGACTCCTGCGTTGTGTCCTTGGGCAAGGCACTTAACCCCGATTGTCTACACGGGGGCACGATGACGCCGTGTACTAAGACGCACTATACGTCGATGGTGCGCATGTCTTCAACCAATCTATCTCTGCCTGTGCTGCTGTGCGGAGTTACGATGTTGGGGAGCTGGCAGTTGCTCGCCGTTGCTCGGTGGTTCTCTCCAGGTACTCCGGCTTCCTCCACCCATAAAACTGTCACGGTCAGGATTAGCCGTTGTGCATAAGTATGTGACCTTAAACACCAATAAATAATAAATAAATAGTACAAAATGAAGCCAACATCCCTTTTGCAACTTTTAATGATCGAAAACATGGTATGTACTAAATAGTTGCACCACGTATCCATACGTGACATTACTGTCGCGATGTGATCTCAGTAGGTCTACGTTGTAAAATAAAATACGGTTGAAGAACTTGCGAGCAATTACCGCTACGTGTACGTTAAACTTTACGGTAATAACTGTAACTGCTTGACGTCACATCACGTGGAAACTAATAGAGGAGTTCTTATATACTGTGAAATAAAGTTTTTTTTCGGAACGAACGCATTCAACTCTTTAATCCCATGGTAGCTTGGCAAAATGCCGTCGTCCATGACGAAAAATGCCTAGTTTTAAATAAAACAATTTTTTAAGATATACTGATTAATATCTTGAACCTATTGGCCTCCTCTGTATGACAAACCAAGACCCTTCTGGTGTTATGATGTGAAAGGAAATATCAGTTCCTCCATTCCTGATTTATATCGTCATGAAAATCGACTTTCGCTAAAGTTATCTCCCTTGAAATTATTAGATGGGCGAACAAGCTTCAATTTAGAAGCAAGTAACTGTTGAGGAAACGCCCAGGACATCAGTAGAAAATAAAGCCAAGTATCCTTTTGTTACTTTTAATAAACGAAAACAACAGACAGCTCTTGGAGCTGTCTGTTGTTTTCGTTTATTAAAAGTAACAAACGGAAAGTGTACGTTTTATGGAAAGCTAACTAGAAGCAGGTAGTTCACGGATAATCCGTGATTGAGAATATCAATCAGTATCCCACCTACAAACAATAGGTATCCAATTTGGCTCTTCGTTTAGCGAATGTGTTTTTACAGTAATTTTCATATTTTTATTCTTCCAGAGGAAAAAACTCAAATCTCACCTCCAAGACTTTTATATTTACGAAAAGAACATTGTATAATATGTCGAGATGCCTACACTGTTGATATAATGAACAGAAAAAAAAGTTACAGAATGGTGAAAACGTCGCGTTCTTATTTTTAAATGAGTTTCAACATAGAATAACAGTCAAAAGTTCAAATTGACTGGGAAAAAATTGTAAACATTCAGCATCTGTATTTGTACACCACTCCACGGGAAAATGCCTGAAGTGTGAAATGCTGCGCAGATCGATGATATACAAACTCATAACATTTCGAAATTTAAAATTTTATATGAAATTTCCATATCCTTATTTATTTATTGGTGTTTAAGGCCACATACTTATGCACAATGACTAATCATGACCGTGACAGTTTTACGGGTGGAGGAAGCCGGAGTACCAGGAGAGAACCACCGAGCAACGAAGAGCAGCTGTCGGCTCCCCTACATCGTAACTCCGCACTGCAGCACAGGCAGGGTTAGATTGGTTGAAGACATGCGCACCATCGACGTGCAGTACGCCTTAGTACACGGCGTTAGCGTGCCCCCATGTGGACAGTCGGGGTTACGCGTCTTGCCCAAGGTCACAACGCGAGAGTCCGAATCGATCGCTCAGACGGTCACCCATCCGAGGACTAACCGGGCTCAACGGTGCTTGATTTCGGTGATCTGTCAAGAACCGGTTACCGCAACGCCACCGCGCCCCCTTCCATAACCTCAGTCTAAAATCTCCTGTCAGCTTTAAATTAATTATAAAAGAGAGCTAACTTTCCCGTAAATCTCTTCTTTTTGGAAATTGTCAGTCATGCTAATTTTATCACCGAATACAAAGGAACACGCATTTCTTATGGATAGCTAGCAAATATTACAGACGATAAGGAAGAAAATCCGTTATTATAAGTCACGGGACGTTTAGTGGTAGTATATGGTGTCATGTGAGGCGAAGTGAGATCAATATTGATCTCACTGAGAGTCACATGACACCATACCCGACCACTAAACTTCCCGTAACGTATTTATTTTGTCAGCGGACAAAATACAGTGTGTCCAATTAATTAATCGGCCCGGTAATTTATTCTCGTTGGGTTGGTTTGCATCTGGAATTCTCACAACAGTCGAATGTCAATGACGACCACACTGGCCATCCGGAAAAGCAAGCGGAGTTTTTTAAATAAATAAAACAATCGAAATAAGTTTCTCAATTTGGGACACATTATAAACGGATTATTTCTTTTTGTTCAAGTGAGTTTAACCCTTTAAACTCTAGAGGTTTCTTCAATGCCAGTCGCCTCGGGGCTGCACGTTGAAAATATTGATTGGTCTACCTCACACATTTACTGAACAGCATGATGTTATGACGTATCATGTTCCAGTGGCCGGAAAAAAGTCCGCTAGAGTTCACAGGGTTAATGAAACTTTAATCACATTCAACGGACGATTGAGAACGTTTGCTGTAAGATTGTTTTGAGACGAGGCGGTTGTATTTCATTTCTAAAAATAGTATGGCGGACACACACCTAATATTGATTTTATATGGGGTTACCGATGACGTCATCATCGACCTGATATGGCTTCATAAGCCGCCACTATTTATCCACGCTGTTTGGTTGATCCCAAGAGCTGACATAATAATTCTGTTTAATGCCTTATTCAACATTTGTAGCTATATTATGACAAAGTTAGAATTCCTGCCCACTTTAGAGGAGGCCAGGAGTTGATTGCCTGGTCCAATTTTACCCGTAGATTAGTAATTATTTACCATTGTACCCTTATAAAAAAAGTACCATGGTAAACCATGGTAAATCCCAAAATACCCTGGTAATACCATGGTATACCATGGTATTACCAGGGTATTTTGGGATTTACCATGGTTTACCATGGTACTTTTTGATAAGGGTAAATAGGCACTGCTCCAGTACCCTGAGTTCCAACGGGTAGATTTACTATATTTATTTATTGATGTTTAAGGTCACATATTTATGCACAATGGCTAATCATGACCGTGACAGTTTTACGGGTGGATGAAGCCGGAGTACCCGGAGAGAACCACCGAGCAACGACGAGCAGCTGCCAGCTCCCCAACATCGCAACTCCGCACTGCAGCACAGGCAGGGTTAGATTGGTTGAAGACATGCGTACCATCGACGTGCAGTACGCCTTAGTACACGGCGTCATCGTGCCCCTACATGGGCAATGGGGGTGAAGTGTCTTGTCCAAGGACACAACGCGGTTGCCGCAGGTGGGATTCGAACCGAGGACCTCTCGGCTTGCAGCCTGCACCTCAACCTACTGAGCCACCGCACCCCCCCCCCCCCCCCCAACGGGTAGATAGTGAAACAAAGCAATACTCGATCTGAAGGCTATCACACACCAAAACGCGGTGCAAGTGAGGCGATAAATTAAAAATAGAAATTATTTTCTGCTCGTTTCGCAATCTCGACACAGTTTGATGCCAATGAAATGGAACGGTTAATGAACGTACTGGCATCTTGTTTCTCCATTGTTAGTGCAGTCCTCTCGAATCGAACGGAATATCAACTTGAGATTCAAAATCGAATCGAATCGCGAAGGTTCGCAGGGCCCTAGGTTCCGGAGCCCACGCTTACACTCCAGCCCCCACCCCCACCGCAAGACACACACTTTCAAATACGCTCCGCAGCCCCCGGCGTAGTGTTAACACAAATTATAAATCGAAAATTCCCAATGGATGTTTGTTTTTGACATTTCACCTGAGCACGGATGATCTAACATTTATTTTTCAGGACAAATCACGGGAGAAAGATACAATCTAATTGTCAGATTCCACTTTATTATCTGCGAATTAGGGCCCTTCATCAGTAAGGTGACACTTGTTATCCGAAATTACAGGTTTCCAAGAACTAAGCACCTGCGTAATGATTTCTATGTCATGTTTGTCAATATTTTCTCTCTACCAATACAATAATCACAGCTTGTAAAGTCAGCCGGCCTCATTATTAGCGGTGTTTGTTCAATTTGAGACAAATTATAGCTTGTTAGAGTCCCTAATCTCTTCGTGCGTGTAATGTCTGATTTTCATTAACACTATCCCTGTGGAATCTACCACTGGTAGTGTTCATTCCTAATCGCCATACTGACAGTACGGGTGGTGGGCGAGTGCTGGGTGTGATTTTGACGGCGAGGGCTTGTTAGATGAAATGACGTTTCAGCATGAGAATTATTTTAAGTAAAGCTCGTCTGCTTTAACCTTTCTCCAACAAATCAGGCAACAATATTCGTTTAATCTTAGACAATAATTCCTTCGCTGAGTTGTACTTTTGATGAATAAAAGCTTATCATTGTCTACTGGGGACGTGACAACCGTTACTTATTCCCAGTTCCTTATTCGACATTCGTTATCAACCGATGTTCGGTTGATAACGAATGTCGAATAAGGAACTGGGAATAAGTAACGGTTATCACATCAGAGTGTCTACTCCACTTCCTGTCAAGAAACCTGGGGGCGCGGTGGCGTCGCGGTAACCGGTTCTCGTCAGATCACCGAAGTTAAGCAACGTCGAGCGCGGTTAGTGGCTGGATGGCTGACCATAGATGGCTGACCATTTCAGCGACTGATTCGTGCTCCCGCGTTGTGTCCTTGGGCATGGCACTTAACCCCGATTGCCTACATGGTGGCACCATGACGCTGTGCACTAAGGCGTACTGCACGTGTGTGCTTGTCGTCAACCAATCTAACCCTTCCTGTGCCGAAGTGCAGAGTTCAGAGTTACGATGTTGGAGAGCTGATAGCTGCTCGGTGGTTCTCTCCGGTTACTCCGGCTTCCTCCACCCGTAAAACTGTCAGTGACATGATATGACCCTGGCTGTTTATGTGTCGTTAAACCCTAATAAATAAACAAATAAATAAATAAATAAATAAATAAATAAATAAATAAATAAACCACTCTGGCCCTGTGCGGTCTATGAAACCCAGTTCTACAAATCACTACCGTATCGGCCGTGAGGGTTGACTTTCCTTTACTAACAAGCCTTCCCACTTGGTACAAGTTGTCGATTCACGCGTGGGCCACCCAAGACCACTATTACAACCATTATGCTCACCCATGAGATGGTGGAGAGTCAGCGAAAGGGAAGTTGCGGGGGGGGGGGGGGGGGGTTCGCTGATGCGGGACTCGGAACTTTTGAAAATCTGGATTAGTATTTCTATCCGAATGCTGACCCAGGTATATAAATTTCATTCCCAACTCGCCACAATCCATCTACCCCATTCCTCAGTTCTGGCTACGCAAATCAGTACAACCATATTGAACTAGTTTTACTCCCCTGAATGCGCATGCGTGTAAACAGTGTAAAGATGACAATCTAAATTACTATAGCGATCTATGGGAGTAAAATGAAAAACTTTCATTTGCTACAAATTTCATTTTTTTACATAATGGACGGACATGTGTTCAAATATTTTATAACATACTCTTTAAAATGGTATCAAATATGTTTTGTTAAAATTACATTTTAATGGTTCCATTTTTGTTTAAAATGTTCACTTTTCATCCTAGCACATCACCTTATTAATTTGTTAGGAAAGGCCGAGGGGGGGGGGGGGGGGGGGGGGGGGGGCTGGGGTAACTTTAAAGTCCTAAACACAAGGGGGAGGACGTGTAGTGCTTCAATCAGTTTTTTAGGCAGGAAACATGTTGCAGTTGGTCAAATATGGAGAAAACAGGAATTGTTGGTTAGCCATGAGACAGAAAACCGTTCAGTAAGTACATTTATATTCACTTATCATACATATGAGTACGCCGAGGATGTGATGAATTATATCCCCAACACTCGTCAGTTTATTTCAGCTTTGTACTCTAATCCTCCAAAAAGTTATTGAAGGTGCAGACACGAGCTCCGATACAACGAAAATGGGTGATGAATTTTGACCTTCGCTGTAGCGGCTTTTTAGGGCTGAAAACTGATAATCCATGTGTTTTTCTAGTCGGATAATTGAACTTTTGTGTTCACTGAACCTTAAAAATAATACCTTTATTTCGTTGGCAGTTAAATATTCCGATTATGATGCTTATGCTATTTACGGTTTCGAACGGTCAACTGTATGACAATTTTGGTGCCTTGCCGGTTTTAGTTTTTTGAGAAATAAGGTAAAATGGGAGTACAGTACAGTACTGTACATACGTTCGACCTATTCTTATGACGATTATAACATGCTTACTTGGCCAACCTTCCAGATATTTATTTATTTATTTACCGCAACGCCACCGTGCCCCCAACCTTCCAGATATACTGTTGTGCATAGACTCGTCGATTGATACGATCTTAACGTGGTTGAATAATACAACACTTTCTACTGTAGTTTACAAGCGACCAATATTAAACCCTACTCATCAGCTCTGAACCTCGCGACTGCTATCACATATCCGAAGATTTGACGAGCAGTCTTGAGTCACCCAGGATTTAAGTTTTGTTAAAAGAGTATGCACATCTTTTCTTATGCTCACAAAAACTGTACGAAATAACTTATTTTTTGGAAAATTTGCAAATGAACATTTACAGTAATGCTGTCTGTTTGGGGATGCTTCTAAGGCATAATATTTATTTATTTATTTTATTTATTTATGTTTAAGGTCACATATTTCTGCACAATGGCTAATCGTGACCACGACAGTTTTACGGGTGGAGGAAGCAGGAGTACCCGGAGAGAACCACCGAGCAACGGCGAGCAACTGTCAGCTCCCCAACATACTAACTCCACACAACCAGGGTTAGCATTGGTTGAAGACGGGTGCACCATCGACGTGCAGTACGCCTTAGTGCACAGCGTCACCGTGCCCCCACATGGGCAATGGGGGTGAAGTGTCTTGCCCAAGGACACAACGCGGTTGCCGCAGGCGCGATTCGAACCGAGGACCTCTCGGCTTGCAGCCTGCACCTCTACCTACTGAGCCACCGCGCCCCCTTCTAAGGCATAAGGCAGTGTTTAATTGGAAATCTCTATATAATTGTGCGATACCGCTGTAAAAACGTCTGTCTTTACGAAGAAATGGCAAGGAGGACTGTAAGGGTTCCACAGTTATATGTCGATGAGTCTGTGGCAACAGTAACAATGAGGTTTTTGCAGTTGGAGTTCACCTTTTAGAATGCAGGGTTTGTTGACCAAAGCTTCGAAAACTGGTACTGTACTTGGGTGTTGTGTAACCTTTTACCTAACGTAACAACTAAATAAGCTACTGCGTTCAGGGGGGGGGGGGGGGGGGGGGCAATAATTTGCAAGACTTGACGTGGGGGTGGGTGGGTCTCTTGAGTGCGCCAAAAATGTGCATTTCCAACTTGTGCAATTTTTTGAATTTTTAAAAAATATATCAGCTAATATTTACCATCATTTGTGTTTCAAACCTTAAAGATGATGTTGTACATCACACTCTTAACATAAATACAACATAAGGAGGCTTTATATGTGAGAATATTGGGCTTAATCTGGGAAAATGTCACACGTTAGTAGGGGGTGGGTGTCTTGTTCGAAATGTAGAAAATGTGCAGACAATATTTTGGGAACAATTCAAATGAAAATTTGTTCCCGTATATGTACACCTGCTCTGGCCAAGCCTGATAATGAACAGCTTGTCATTTGTAGATTGGGGCCCACAGCAGCCCACAGAGGTTTAAATTGGTGTACCAGTTTAAGAACATTATGAAAACCCCCTAAAGACAGCTATGCCTACTAAGTTTAAAAGTTTATTTTGGATTTTAATGGGAGAGTGGGGGTGGGTGTCTGAGAACGGTAGTAGAAAATTTGCACGTAGTGGGTGGGTGGGTGTAAAAAGGAGCCGAATAAAAAATAGGACGTCACGTCTCACAAATTTCTAGTACCCCCCCCCCCCCCCCTGCTGCGTTTCACAAAAATCGCCAAATTTTATTTTTTCAATTTTTGCCTTGAAAACATAGCTAATGGTCCGTCGTTGGAACGAGCTCGTAGATTGTTTCAATGTGAATTAAATACCAATTGATTGGA
Source organism: Pictodentalium vernedei (assembly GCA_031216915.1). Classification (NCBI taxonomy): domain Eukaryota; kingdom Metazoa; phylum Mollusca; class Scaphopoda; order Dentaliida; family Dentaliidae; genus Pictodentalium; species Pictodentalium vernedei. The sequence continues at coordinate 103,001,202 of CM062292.1, forward strand.
ATATTTATAACTGGGTTAGGAAATAATATCTGCGTATCTTTATGAGTAAAGAGACGTCATATTAAATGAATGCAGGCTAACTCCACGATGAGTGGATACACAAATAGTCCATATATACACTAGTCGTTCACTGAGTTCCAATGTGTTCTATGTGCCTACTGGCACATAGAACACATTGGAACTCAGGGGACGTAGTGTTCAACCGATGATCGGAACCGGCCACCACAATCGGCCGATTGCGGGCAATGGGATGACAACGGCAACGGCTTCGAGCAATTGTTGACAACCATTTTGTGATGATTCATTAACCGCATATTATCTTCTGCAATTGGTCAATTGTTAATGTAAAATGATGTCAATGATACAATTCAAAAAAGTTCTAGACGCCCCTTTTACGGGGATATACAAATTAAACGACATGTAAAGCTTACAACTGTTCGTACTTGCGGCAACCGTGAGCACTCTATTGACCCAGGTCGCAGTAAAATTACAGTCGCACGCACGTGGGCGGTAAACGTTGCTCTGAGAGCCACGTTTACCGCCCACGTGTACGCGACTGGTAATTTTACTGCGACCCCAGTCAACGAAGTTTAACACTGTGAAAAATGTTCAGTTTAATGTAGTTCTTTCGAGCCTCGACTTGTCTAGTAGTGCACGGTATTACAATCGGAATCGATCAGAATCGGCCGATTGTAAGCTCAAATAACCTTAATCGTTCAGCGACCATTTTTGGTAATCGTTTGAACACTAATATACAGACCGAGGAATTCCGAACAGAATTGGACTAATAGCTAGGGTGGTTGCGTCTCACTCCCACAATACAGTACTGACATTACGTATTATCATGGCAATGACGTTATAATGTGACCACACGCCGAGACTGCCATAACAGCTAATGTGAAAATAATCATGCACCACTACAAAACTTCACATACTGATGCAAATGGAATTCCACATGAAGATTTGGATATTTGCGACAAGGAGCCCACCATTCTTCTCATTCTTTACAGTACAAGCTCGTTGTCCATTTTCCGTATCACTGTAAACCTTCACATCCAGCTGCTAACGGAACTGCACATGGAAAGTTGCGACACAGATCCCGTCATTCTTCTCGTCATTTCCAATGGTGAAGTCGAACAAATCAATTACTGTACAAACGCAATGTCTATTTCCCGTAAACAGACAGGGCATTCGACCGAATCGCGACTGGGTCGCGATCCGGTTGAAATCCTCTATCTCAATTTTAATCATAGTAGTGTATACAAATGTGGTATTTGACCAATTCCATCTGCGGTCAGTTCGGTTTATTTCTGCTTCAGCTGTCTTCCAATCTGAAGTCAACAGTTGAAGTAGACCATCTTATGGACCGCCCCATGATTAAACCACGGAAGGCATGCCAGCAAAGAGATAATTATAATCTGTAGAGTGAATATTTTATTGGCGTTTAACGACACGTTCGACATCCAGGATCAACTCGTGTCTGGCAATTTTACAGGTAGAGGAAATTGGAGTACCCAGGGGGAATCACCGAGCAGAGGTGAGCAACTGCCAGACTTACAACGTACTAACTGATTGAAGACAAATGCATCACCGACGTGTAGTACTCCTCAGTACACAGTACCACCGTGCCCCCCCCCCCCTCCCCATCCACGTGGGCAATCGAGATTAAATGCCTTGTTCAAGGACACAACGTAGTTACCTCTGGCGGGAATCGAGCCGTAGACCAATGAAGTCCAATGCTGTAACCACCGAGCCACTGTGCTACCTGTGGAGTGAAATGAAAACACGTAGTACGCAGCACCTTTATTGGTGCCCCTCTCCTCCCTAGTCACTCACTTTTAACACCTTCCTTGGCATTTATCAAGATCTATGGATCTTTTGTTCAAATTTTCTGTTACCGAGCCGAACCACGGTCGGTTCGGTGTTTGCGCTTTCGCTGAGCTTTCGTCGCTTCTTGGTGTTTTGTCCTAGAAATGACGAGCTCACGCCGTAGCCTCCGTTGACGCATTAAGCTGTGTAACATGATGGTAACCAATAGGATAAAAGAGTGCCGGCTCTCTGTTTTACAACGCCTACTATGCTGTTCGCGGCAAAACAGAATTTCAGCCATAATGATTAACAACTAACGCGCAATCTCGCTTTTGCGAGATTGCGCGTTGATTGCTATTTAATTTGGCGGAAATTCTGTTAAGACGTGAATGGCGTGTCATATGTGGAAGCAATGCGTAATCTTTGAATCGAGGTAGTCCCAAAAGATTGACAAGCCTGACCGGCAAAAAATAAAGGAAGGCGAAATAATGTATTTAGTATTATCTCGTCGTAACCTGTAGTTCGTTGGCGCATTTTACAACTGAAGAAACCTACGCGTAACCAAAACAACCGTTTGCGAGTTATTTTCAGACCTGGGTGTGATAATCGATATATTGGGCTGTGAACCTTCTTCTTCTCTCAAATTACATTTAACCCTTTACCTAACCAATCGGCCACATCCGCCCGTGCAATTTACAAATCGGGCAGTTGCAAAAAGAATTGTATTTAAAAAACTGTCAGCAAAACCATATCACGTGACACCTCATTGGAACGAGCTCGGCGAGATCGTTCCAAAGAGGGACCACGTGATATGATTTTATTGAAGCCTTTTGAAAAATCGTAAAAATAATATTTAAAATAATAAAGTTTATTATTGTGCGCGTTTGGGTAAAGGGCTAGATCAAAAGAAAGAAGGTGATTATCGACTCATAACTCGCATGCTGATTGAATTCGAACAGCGAATGGTAAAAGATTGCGTACTTGTGTCGGTAAACGAAGTGCTGTGTAGAATGGGTCAATATTTTTGCACGATTTTCTGTGTTCAATTGAACGTAATTTATACAAATTAAAACGAAATTTCTGTTTGACTTCATGATGTGAAATTAATACAAAAAAATATTTCTCTGTAACGCACTACTCACGGTTCATTATCTATCCACAGAGACAGTACAAACATGATTCATTAATATTAACTTGTCGTCCAATTGTTCTAGATGTCATCTCAGTATTTATAAAGCGAAGGAAAATACACCTTTTGTTATCAATTACCTGTCGTCAATAGTTAACCGACTGATCTCTGTTGTATTAGGTAGGATAAGTGTAAATATGACGGGTGCGATTTCAACAAAAATAAAATAAAATAAATAAATAAATAAATAAATAAATAAATAAATAAATAAATAAATAAATAAATAAAAAGTTAGTTAGTTAGTTAGTTAAAGTAGTAATTATTGAAGAAAAAATATTATGTTACATACATACACAAAACAGAAAAAGAAGAAAAAAAACACAACAATACAAGATACCAGGGCCGCAACGATACGTTTTCTCACGACACGATGCATATAACGATACAATCCACACGGTGCGATACGTATCACGATACACTCGTCAATAATCAAAAAGTGAGGACTCAAGAAACAAATCTGCAGTTATGGACCATCGGGTCACCCGGTGGTCCATAACTACAGATTTGCTTCTTGAGTCCTCACATTTCTTCTGGGCTGGTGAGTTGAGGGGACCAGAAATTAACATTCCAAATTCTTTGAAAACATGATTGTGTCCTTCAGTATACACAACACAACAGTAGACATAGACAGAACGGCATTCGCGTTCGAACTCTCATTTTTACCGCACGAGATCGATTCCGGCGGAGGGATAATATTGAAGCCGAAGGCTTCGAGTTCAATATTATCCCTCCGCCAAAATCGATCGAGTGCGGTAAATCTGACAGTTCGAACGCTTATGCTGTTCTGTATTTATTGCACGCCTACAGTTTTCTAAAAACTCATCAATCGATTTTGGCGGAAGGATAATACTGAACTCGAAGCCTTCGGCTTCCTGTTCAATATTTTCTCCCCCAACTATACGTGAAACATACGCGTGTCGCGGGTGAGACAGCAGGGTGGGATATTTCTATCACACCCACTCCACGTGACATACTCATTTGCATATTTTATTAGGTCGCCGGAACTATTTCATCATCGTCTTCACAATTGTAAATAAACAAAATGGATTCACGATTTGCAAATATAAATACTGACGAATTTGTCGCGGAGAAAAGGAATAAAGAGACGGACCACAAAACAAAGGCCCATTTGAATCTTATTCAACAGTTTTTGAATGAGAAACACAACAATAAAAGGCAAATAGACGAATTTATCGATCGATCAATAATCTCACAATGCCCTTTACATTGGAGTTTGACACGCGCAAATTCATTAACCCCTTAACGGACAGTGTTACAAATCAATTTTTAATATATACCTATGGTAAATACCTAACTTTTGTACGATCTTTCCGATGAAATTGTTCGTTTTTCGAAAGGACTACGACTTGATAAATTGGGTATGTCAGCACGTGACCGCCAATTATCTATAATGACGTAATCCTCGTGTGTGGGGAGAAAAATCATCCCCGATGAGTCTGAAGGTGGGAATGGGGAAATCTCTCTCTCGGGGCAAGATATTTGAACCAGACCCGAGGCAAGCCTCGGGTCTGGTTCAAATATCTTGCCCCTCGGGTGAGATTTCCCCACCCCACCTCCAAACTCATCGGGGATCATAATAATCCCTCGCCTAAATCGATTTCGTGCTGTAAAAAATGACAGTTCGAATGCGTATGCTGGTCTGTATTTATTGCACGCCTACAGTTTACTACAAAAAGATTAAAAACACATATTATTTCCAAAAATAACCCAAACGTAAAAAGCAGAAATAGTTAAATAGTCCGCGCACGTGATCCGTAGTGTCCAAGGACAATACAAACAAAATTTATTGTTCGCTTCTGTTTTTGCAGAAAAAGCGCGTATTTTATGAAAATAAAAGCATAGACGTGCAATAAAAGGTAGAAACATAACAGATGAGGAATTCGATGGAAAGCTTTGAGCTTATGTAAGTCGTCTCCTTTGCTCGAAATAAAGGTACACAAGCAGATTTTATGACTGTAGTTGAACTCGTATAGCGCCACCTGGGGGCCAAAGTCCCAAAAGTCAACCTGATAGAATTTAAATAAGGTGCAGCACCACCAGTGGTTCCTCCCCACACAGAACTAGGACGCCACACCCGTCACACCAACCAAACAGAACGCTCTGGCGATGGCTGGTGGAAAACATCTGAAATTGGCCAAAGGAAAACCCGTTCCACAGGCAATGATAAATTCGAATGTTTAAGCTTTGTAAGTTGACTTAAAGGGAAGAAGACAGAAGAGAAGAAGAAAGAGAGGAACGAAGGAAAACGAAAGTAAGGTAAGAAAAAGGGTGAGAAATACAGCCTGCCTGAAGCCGAGTTTCCAAACCTGGAAAGCACGTTTTGTGGAAGTATCTCTAATACACAATAAGAGGAAGGCGCATTTACTGAGTTTATATCCATTAACTGTGACAAGTCCCACAAGATGTGGATGTTTAGTGATGATTTCGTTTGGGAGCGAGACAAAGTGCCTGGCGAGCACGCGTAGGTGGGATGAAAAAATGTAATTCTCGTGGAAAAAACTAATTGGTGATTAATTAGTTAGTAAGTTATAAAGTAAAGTTTAGCTAATCGTTCATAAGTATGCTGCACACACTACACAGTCAAACAAGCCAAGACCAATACCGGGTCTGGACCTGCGTCGCTGCATGCAGTTGATTACAGAGATGAACAGACTTCAAAGTATCGGCAAACAGGAAGTGGCTGCACGGCAGATCTGAAAATTATGTACACGATATAACTCATCATTATGAAGCAGCAGACCAAATATAAAATCATTCCCTTTCATAGAAGCCAAGAAAACTTTGACGGAAGAAGTGTTTCGGACGGGCTGACGAACGGACTGACGACGGAGTCGAGCGGTTACTAGACCTGCTCTGCCGCTGGCGACGAAGGTAAAAACTAGAGGTCCTTTCATGAAATGCGCACAAACAGCACGTCGATCTGCGCGTTAATCTACGCGTTACGATCGTACTAAGGCTATCAAATTATGTACATATGGCCTGTGCACAAGCAATGTTTCAGCCAATGGACCTCCGGGTAACCCGAAGGTCCATTGGCAGAAACATTGCCTGTGTTTGCTATGAGTAACCAGGAGAACCTGTCGTGCTTTGGATGCCATTCGATATGGCAATGGCGCGTATTTCCTTCGCGCAATTGAACCTAGATAAGCGCACAGTTCACGACAGGACTTCTAGTTTAACTGTTTAACTGTAGAACTCACCCCAGACGTTGGCTTATAAAAGTAACGCAGAAAGAGTTATCTGCAGTAAACATGCAGTGCACCATGTCGCAGGCTTCTCACTGGAAAATCAAATAAACACAAAAAATTAAAAAGAATAAAATAAAATAAAAATAGTAAGCAAATATGTTGTCTCTGTAATCTTGTCAAGTATCCTTTCAAGAGTGTGTGATTGTTGGGGGAAAGGTTTGGGATCAGGAGGAAAAAGATCATTTGTGCCCAAAGCCAAACTGAACTGCGGAAAGGTATAATGGGACTCACTGATACAAATCTTTTCGCAGAATACAAAAGAGAGGGATATCGTGTTTCTAGAACATATATGCCCGTGTGAATCTACCGGGGGGGGGGGGGGGGGGGGGTACTTTGTTCAACGTTATAGTGGGCGCTGTGATGTGTTACGCGCCGGTCACCATTAGCCATTGTGTAGATATATGTGACCTGAAACACCAATAAATAACGGTATTCACACCAGTTAACATAACGCATGAATGTGATTGACGCATCATGTAACGGGTTGGAATATCATATCTCCTGCCTAGCGCAATAGTCCCTCCCTCTCTCTCATGAGCAGAAGCCCGTCCAGCGGAGGAGCCATGGGGAGGATTGGAGGGGAATTGTTCCCACACTTTTCCTGAAAGATGTCAACCTTATGTACAACCTTAAATGCTGTGCAGGGTGGTATCACCAAATTCACCCTCTGGAGACCTCATTCTGCAAATTACAATTTGCTTATTTCCAGGCTTGTTCATGACTAAAATTCCTAAAACTGGTTTTTGTTCTCTCACCCTGATATTTCCTGTGTCATTTTGCAATTGCTTTTCCTCCACTTTCTGGGAATTTTAGCCTTCAAAAAGTACCCAACACGATCCAGTTGCCATGAAAAGTTGTTTTTTTCCTCCGGATGAGACCTGCATGGTTCTATGGGGAAAACACACTCTTAACCATACACTAGGTGAAATCAAGTGGGGAGGAAAAATATGTTTATGCTGTGCAGCCTGGCTACGATGCCTCCACAGAAGACTCACATAGGATTCGTAGGTCTGTGACAACCAGTAATAAAAAAAAACAACCAGTGTTTATTATATACTTTATAAATAACCACATTTCTATTGGCTGGATCTTATATACGTGGCTGGTACTCAAAAATCCATGTACACCGGTTTTCCAATGAATATCAACTTTCTAAATATAGCTTTTGGAAATCCCCTCTCCAGTTCTATTTCAATCGACGTAATCTCTATAACATTGTTTATTTTTATGTTATTCTGCAGATGATAACTATTTTATTGTTAAATAAAAGTATTTCTGGTTGATAAAATTAAACTTTTAATTGACAAATGGAAAATTGTTTTTTTTTAGGATAGTGTATATAATAAAACAGTTATGAACTTTTGTGGTGGTGAATATGATGTGCCACTGCTGCTTCTCGATATTCCACAAGTATTCATCTCTACTGGTGTTGTCTCCAAGAATTGTACAGTCACCCATCACTAAGGCTCTGACACTGCAGTGCTCTTGTGCTATTTCTGCCGTTACTAATACTACTTATATCTATTATTAGCCACCACCTGCTAGTTACTGCTACCATCACTTCTCCTTTTTCAGTCACTGATGGAACTATTCCGTCTCCACTGTCACCATTGCTTTAGACTTCTATCACTGTCACAATCATTTCCATTTTCTATCGATACCACTTCTACTTTCTTTTATTTATAACCAGAGGAGTGTGTGACTGGAGGTCTGAGCTCTCCTTGCTCGACTATACTGAACTGCTTGCAGGACCGTCGCGAAGATGACTGATTTGGGAGATTGTAAACCTGACTTGACCCGGCTGTAATGACACAATTCACGACTGATAAACTATCTCACGTACGTCATCAAGGCATGCCTTCTTAGAATAATTATGTGGTAGGAAAGTTTAATTAAAAAACTCATGACTTCTTGGAAATTTATTCGCGGATAAATAAAATAACCCAGACGGTAGTCGTGACTTCTTGTTTAATTAATATATATCGTACCGGTACTCCAAACTGGTGGAGTTGGTTCCTTAAGCGGCCGAAACGTATACTGGACACTCTAAAAATCAGTTGGGTTAAAAATCAATACAAATCAGCTAGGTTGAGTGAATATGAACCCAAATGGGTTCATATTCACCCAACCCAGCTGATTTGGGTTCATGTTTTAGAGTGTAGAGACCCCCAAGTTGTATGATGGCTGTGTGTGTGACACATTTGTACAAGCATCCATCTAGTCTAGTAACAAAGTACTAGCAAAAGCCAATTGATATCTAAGACTCCAATCCAGACGAAAATGCCCCCCACAGTCCTGAAAATTATTGGGGGGGGGGCACATACCCCGTAATCACCTTACCGACGACACCCCTGACTGTTTGACTTCCAACTATAAGAACGAGGCAAATGTTTTACTGCGAGAAATAGCCACGGAAACTGTATTTTACGATGTGTGTGAAAAGATTCACAAACACTATTCTCGATAAATATAAACATTGGGGCCGTTTGCTTCTACAACACTACTATCGACTCATCATATCAACAAACTCTGTGAGGTCATTCCAACAAAGGATCATAAGCTATGTTTAAAATGCAAAATAAAGCAAAACTATCAAAATCTGAAAGCTGATATTTGTGAATGCCCAGGGTGCTTTTCTCCAGTTTGTTAAGTAATACATGCAATGCTAAAATGTAGCATCCCTGACTTATAACGTCATGAAAATCGACTTTCGGTACGTTGTCTCCCTTGAAGTTATTGACACACGAGAAAGGTCCCACCAAGAAGCAACTAATCGTTGAGAAAACACCTATGCCCTTTGACATCAGTAGAAGATAAAGCCAAGTTTCTCCTTGCTACTTTCAACAAACGAGAAAACAGACAGCCCCGGCGCTGTCTATTGTTTTCGTTTATTAAAAGTAACAAACGGAAACTTGACTCCTTATGGCAAGCTAAGTATGAAGCAACTTGTTCACAGATAATCCGACATTAAGAATATCGAAAAAATATCTCTCAGTATCACACCTTCTAACATTAATCGTCCACTTTGTCCCTTTGCTTAGCAAATGTGTGTTTATAATAATTTACGAGGCTTTATTCTTCCCTTGAAAAAGTTAGCAAATTTCAGCTCCTAAACTTTTATATTAATGGAAAGGACAGTGTCTTTATTATATGTCACGATGCACCTACTGTTGATATAATGAACAGAGAAAAATGTTACAAACAGCAAAAGATGGCTCGAACGCCGTTTTGGGTCGATTTTTTTTTTTTAAAACTCGACCTATAGTTTGATGAAGTCGGTGCACGGGTGGTCGTCACATTTCTCGTTAGCGCGATAACTTGGAACAAATATCAGTGGCTTTGGTCAACACTTGGTATGCGAGACTATCTTAACAATGTCTTGATTGAGTTCGAAAACTGGCACAGTTCGGCCATACTGACTGGAGTTATTGCCCGTAATTAGTTAATTTTGGCCTGTTTTCAGTTCGTTAACACGATAACTTAAACAGATATTAATTGGTTTGGTCAATATTTGTAATGTGAGACTATATTAATAATATCTTGCTTCAGTTCGAAAACCAGTGAGGTACGGTCATAATGAGCAGAGTTTCGACACTTAATTAGTTAGTTTTTGACAGCTTTCAACTCGTAGCGCGATATTATTTATTATTTATTTGTGTTTAAGGTCACATACTTATGCACAATGGCTAATTGTGACCGTGACCGTTTTACGGACGGGGGTAGCCGGAGTACCCAGAGAGAACCACCGAACATCGACGAGCAAGTAGCAGCTCCTCAACATTCTAATTCTGTTCAAGCTCCGCTCAAACAGGGTGACAGCGGTTGAAGGCATGTGAACCATCGACGTGCGTTACGCCGTAGTACATCGTGCCCCCATGTAGACAACCGGGATAAAGTGCCTTGCCCAAGGACACAGCGTGGGTCGTCCGTGACGGGATCGAACTCGTGACCTCTAGCATAGATTCCAACAGTCTACCACTGAGCCACCACGCCCCCTCGTGGCGCGATAACTGGAACACATATCAATAGATGTCAATATTTGGTAGGTGAGACTTTCTGAACAATGTTGTGAACGAGCTCGAAAACCGGTGCGGTTCGGCAATACTGAGCGGAGTTATGACCATTAATTAAAATGCTTTGACTGTTTTCTGCTCATTAGCAAATATCAATAAATTTGGTCAATATTTGGTATTAGTACTGAAATGGTTAACCCGATAACCTGTTTGAAACCGGTTACCTACATAACCGATTAAAAAAACGTCAACCGGTTATCCGAAATATCGATAGTGATCGTCATTCCACGGTTAAAACGTAGTAAAACTACCGCTTCTTCTTTTGAGATAGATTACACCTCGTGACCTCGAAGCAGCGTTGTATATATTTAGAAATAATCGACTTTGGCGTTCAAGACTTCGTTAATGATCGGCAATTTCCGTCAATACAGAGTAACCGCAGAAACTATTCCGTAGTATGTATACCAACGAACGTTGTCGAGTACTCGACAACGTTCGTTTGTATACACACTACGGAATAGTTTCTGAGAATACTGCTTTCCAATTCCTAAAGTTTTGATCCCAGATTCGGTTAAATAATGGCTACGGTTAACCGGATATTATCCGGTTATAGCTCTCGGTTAGTCGGTTGTGTAAATGAGCCAACCGTTTCAGCCCTATTTGGTATGCGAGTCTTTATCAACAATATCTTGAATAATTTCGAATAGTGGTATGGTCTGGCCATACAGAGCGGAGATATTGCCCTCAATTAGTTAATGTTTGCCTGTTTTCAGCTCGTTAGCGCGATAACGTGGACAAATGTCTATGGATTTGATTTTCTTTTTATGACAAGTCTTACAGGTGAGATAAATTCGCGACTCGACATCGGCGATGCGTAATCTTTGTCTTATTTTTAACCCTTTACCTAAGGAATCGCCCGCATCCGCCCGCGTAATATGCAAATTCAGCAGTTGAAAAAAAGTTATTTTTCAAAAAATTTCAACAAAACCATATCATGTGACCCCTCGTTGGAACGAGCTCGACGAGCTCGTTCCAACGAGGGGTCACATGATATGGTTTTGTTGAAATATTTTGCAAAATTTAAAAAAAAATGATATTTAAAATAATAAATTTTGATATCGTCTGCGTTGGGTAAAGGGTTAAAAGAGGTTTCAATAAAGAATAACAGTCAAACGTTCAAATGTAGTGGGAAAAAACTGTAAAGAGCCAGCAATCTGTATTTTTATACTAATCTGCAGAAACATGCCTAAAGTTTGTGAAAGGATGCTCACCTCGATTATACAAATTCGCTAAAATTTCGAAATTTCAATCTTCATATGAAATCCCCACACCTCTAGTGTTAAATCTACTGATAGCTTTAGGAAATTAAGGGGAGCTAACTTTCCATTTAGTAGAATCGTCACTTATGTAATATTTGGCGATCGCCCCTTATCCCCTTCCAGATGCTACTAAAAATCGCAAGCCCCATCCTAATTGTTTTTGTCACAAGAGAAAATACCGTTGCAGTTTTGAAATAAACCTTCCTCGAATGTGAACCCACCTGCCGACAAATTGTCGGTCTACCGGACCTGGAAGGGGCAGCTGGTCCCTTGGAATCCTGGGTTGTACGTCTATGCTGATGACTAGTTGCAACCGGATTTTTAACTTCTACTGCAACCAAGCCAGAAAATAAGCAGACTGCCACTTACAAAATGTGGTCCCCAGAGGGTGAATTTAGAAATGCTACCCTGCACAGCAGGGTAGCATCACTAAATTTACCCTCTGTGAACCTCAATCTCAATCAGGGTCTCAAAACTAAACAGAAAGAGGTACTCAGAGGATAAATTGACCCACTGTATGGGATAGCATCATCAAATTCACCCTCTGGGGACCTCATTCTGCAAATGTCAGACTGCTTATTTTCAGGCCTGACTGCAACACGTGGGCGAAACGACGATTCACACGGAAGGAAAGTCAACCAAAAAAAGAAACATGGGAACATATGTATCAAATTGAAATATTTATACGTTCGCATTTTACTCAAATCAATTTAATACCGATTCGACATCCCACCTAAACAAGGAAACTGCATTTAACTTGTTAGAGAAATAAGTAAACTGTTTATATTGGACATTGTAAACTCATAGCTTTCATGTACAAACAACGGTTATTGAATATACCAACATAATCTCGGTCTCTTGCAGTGTTATGAAAACTAGCAGAAAGTTAATGAAAACAGGAATCCAATTACTCTTTAATGGGAATCTATTACGAACGTGCACGTAAAGACAGCATAAATTCTTCAATTCATTTGTAATCAAGTCGTGCTTCGATTAAATGAGGAACGTATAACGGTAATATATCTAGCACAATCGAAGATGTTTTTGTCGAATTGGTAGTGTTGAAGGTGCGCGTTCAAAACAACAGCACACTTCCTGTGCGATGTATTTCACTGTCACTCGAGTCACCTCTTACCGCGACAAGTCAACGCCCGGCCAAAGTGTCAGCATTGCCATTTCTATGACTCTTCAGAAAAGAAAGATGGCCTGGGGGAGGGACTCTATACAACCGGATTGCTGGAACCCTCGTTGGTCACATACAGCGGAAAAGTATCTCACCTGCTGTCATCGTGGGGAAGGGGTGCAATGTCGTGACAAATAGATATAAATAAACATGGTTAAACAATAAAAAATTTCTCGAAAGTTTTCAATATTCCGCCGCCTCGTAATCACCGAGCGCTATTTGAAGAATATCCTTTGATGTCTGATGAATATGTTAATTGTGTGCACATTTTTCGTGGCAATACAAAATAAATATTTACAACATATTTTTGTCATTATTGACAAAATACAAGGGCCGATATTGGGAAGTTGATGCTGTGTTTCTAGTCTTCATGCAGGCCTTCTGTCTGGTGTTTGAAAGCTGTTACGCTGTGACTACCGTCACAGCGTAACAGCTTCAAATCAAAAAACGTCATTGGGAGGAGTTACCCGGTTGATTGACGTAACGCTATCCTGATGGGAATAGAATGAGTTCAGAGATTTTTCGCAAAAGTTCCAACAATCCAGTTCTATACAGATCAGTTAGGGGAATTATAAGGAATCCTCGAGTATCGCCGACACTTGTTATTCCGTTCCTCACGTCCTAATGCACATATACGATATGATTAGGGATCCGCGCAGATGTATATGGTGTCTGAATGCAATGAGAAATCATAGGAGATTTTAGGGTTTTTTTCGGAGGAGGGGCGGCCACCTCCCATAAAAAATGATTTGTGCCTTCTGGGGACGTTTGGGGGTAAAACTCCACTTTTTGGAGGCCTAAAATGAAGAAGCACGAGTGCGATCGCGCAACCTTCACATGAAGATCTGTTTGAAGATATGAAGCACAGAAAGGATCCAAGTTGGCTCAGTGGGCTAGGGGAGTTTCCCTGATAGCAATGGCAATTTGCCCTCAATTTATAAATCCGTAGCACTGCATTCTGGGTAACTGCTTAATATGTCATTATAGCTGTTAGGTCTTCATCTAGAATATGGCATGACGGTCGTTGACGCCGTTGGTAGGTGTGGCGGGTCCCCTACCAATAGTGTCTATAGTCGCCATGCTGTATATACCGCTCTGCAGTATAAGAGAGCATTGGTTTAAAGTTTGTTAAAATAAAGAGATGTGGATTGCGTGGTGTGTGAGTGTGTGTGTGTGTGTGTGTGTGTGTGTGTGTGTGTGTGTGTGGTGTGTGTGTGTGTGTGTGTGTGTGTGTGTGCGTTTGTCTTACCAACTTGACGAGGTAACTAGACAAAAGAGTTTGCGTGTTTCGCCTTACCGAGGTACAAAAGACAAAAGAAACCCTTTACCTCGGTTGTTTTCCCAGAACTGTACCGGCAAAACGAGGTTGAAACCGTTAGTCCACACAAAGGACAGACAATGGGGTACCTCGGTATGTAGGGAAAACAAGACTGTGTGTGTTTGAGGTTAAAAAATCGCACTGGCACAGACATTTCCTACTGAAGCGTTTTTTTCTTTTAATATGCCGCCGAAAAATGGTTTTCATTTACTGAACCCTGATGGGTTTCAAACATGACAAAAAATTACATAAAATTGATTTAAACTAAGTGATGAGTTTAGGAACTGGTTAAACTGACTGGCAAAAATTGATGTTATTCATTGATGGGCTCTAATTTAGTCCTTACAAGGATGTTACGCAAGCTTTTGTTTTTCTTATAGGCGATGACAGGTCGAAGATTCAAAGGTTCATTTAATTTAGCATTGGTAAAATTGAATTCATCTTTTAACATTTTTGCTATTTCGATATTCATTCTGTTGTACGTTAAAGTGAAAGGAATGATGGACCTCCTTTCGCATTCGCCCTCTGATATGTTCATACCAAATGGCCAGAGGGTTTGAAGCGTATTGATCCAAAAAGCTTCACGTTTTTTTCTAAATTCATCCGTTTCTTCTAATGTGTCTTTAATTGGTGGTTGTTCAATAGGATGGATTTCGAAATCGTCCAAAGAATGGCCAGGAAGGTTAAAATGTTGTGCTACTGGGGCATCAGCATTATGTTTTATATCCTGTTTGTGTCTAGAAGCACGTTCTCGAAAAGGATTTTGACTTTGACCAACATACTGTTTCCGACATCGCTTACAAGTGATAAGGTAAATAATGTTTGGTGAATCACAATGGAGGGGGTTACGGATCTGATAATGATTTTTCGTTTGTTCGGAGGAAAATTCCTCTTTCTGATCAGGCATAAAAGTATGCAGTCTACAACGAGGCTTTTTGCAATTAAATACCGCGCCACTACCATTCTGCAACGGTCTGTTGTGTTCAATCTTCAGTGGTTCGAAATCGGTAGTTTCAGCTGGACTTTCGAGCTTTTTCAGGGTTTGGGATTTCAGGCTACGCAAGAGGCGCAGCGAGTACCCTCTCGATCTGAGGGCGCCAAATAGAGTAGAACAAGCCTCATTGAAATTTACCTTATCACTTGAATTGCGGTGGAAACGAATGAGTTGTGATTTGATGATACCTTTAAATGTATGTTGAGGATGAAATGATTTTGTGTGCAACAATTGATGTGAATCAGTTGGTTTAAAATACACTTTATAATCTAAATGACCGGACGCCTGAAATTGCTTGCCTTTATACACGGTCACATCGAGAAAATCAACAGAATTTTCACTGATAGTAGCTTTCAATTTAATATTTGGATCGTGATTGCTCAAAATTTCTAAAAATTCATCAAAATCTTCTTTTGAATGTTCCCAAATAATAAAAATGTCATCTAAATACCTGAGATATACGAGAGGATGCTTTGCACATTTGCTTAAGGCATTTTCCTCCCATTCCGCTACATAAATGCTTGCAAAATTAGGACTGAATCTTTTGCCCATAGGACAACCCATTATTTGTAGAAAATATTCTCCATTGAATTGAAAGTCATTACCTTTTAAGCTCAGCTCTAAAAGATCAAAAATTTGTTCATCCGGGCGTTTCGCATCCGGATATTTTTCAAATGCATTTTTAACTGATTTAACACCTTTATCAATATCAATGTTCGTATACATACTGTCGACATCCAAAGTAGCCAGAATTGCATTTTTCGATATTTTCAATTTCGAAATTTTTGACAGGAAATCCTGTGTGTTTTTTAGATAGCTCGGATGTCTATTTGCTATAGGTTTCAGATGATAATCAATTAATTCCGAGATCGCATATGATTCCGAATTACAATCTGATACAATTGGCCTCCCGGGTGGAGTTAAGTCATCCGTCCATGAAGAACGGTCCTTGTGGATCTTTGGTAGGATATAAAATTGTCTTGTTTGAGCACTGAGCTTAGCTGTTAAATATTTCAATTGTTTTTTGGTAATGTGACCTTCGTCGAGGAGAAATTTTAAGATTTTATTGAATTTTTCGATATTACTAGGCCAAATAAGTGAATCTGTTTTCTTATAATGTTTAGTATTACTGAGTTGTCTCATGGCTTCCTTTATATAATTATTCCGAGATAGAACAACTACCGACCCACCTTTGTCGGCTGGTTTAATTACTAATTTCTTATTTTTTCGAAGTTTCGTGAGGGCTCTCCGTTCACCAGCTGTTAAATTGTCTTTATCGGAGAGTATGTTCATGCTGAACACCTTTTTGATGATTCGTTTGCTAGCCTCAATAATTTCGGGATCTACTTCACTATCTGGAGGTGACCAACCAGATGATTCTGTGAAAGGAAGTTTCCGACCGCTGGAGTTTCTAAAGCGGTCGGCTAATTTCATTTGCCTAAGAAAATTACAGTTGTATGATGGTAAATTTGTTTGGTTATCAGTTTTAGGCTTTGGTGCTGGTACAAAAGTTAAACCGCGATCTAAAAGAGATTTCTCTTGGGTTGTTAGGTCATTGGTGCCAGACAGGTTAACCACATTAGTTCCTAATCCCACATCTGTTAGGCGGCTGTTACCTTTGCCTTTACTTAGTTTAAATTCAGGTGGTTCAACCAGTGATCGTACATAATATTGGCGGTTCTCGTGGTCCAATGGATTAAATCCTGAGCAACATCAAACTTCGCGTCATCAATTTTTGGTATCACGTTAATGTCCTTCACTTTCCGAATGGTTTCATTGATGATGCTCAGGGTTCTCCTCTCAGCCTGAGGGAGTTTTTGCGAAAAGTTTAGTTCAGCGAAATAAATTTTTGCTGATCTAAACTTGACCCTGATATCGCTAAGCATATTCCGCAACTGCTTAACTACGAGATCAGAATTATCGTTTCGAGAATTCACGCCAATATTTAATAATATTTTTTGGGGACTGGACTGGCCCCTGTGCCCTTTAAACATAGAGCGCAGATGATTGAATTTGGCGCCGGGGTAACACTCCACCTGGATGTCCGGATGGGGATTTCGATCAATGCGTCCTAAATTTGAACTTCCAATCATAAGGATGTTTTTACAAACACCGGGGAGGCTCCAATTCCTTTTGTCAAAATTAACTCCGCTTTTATGCCGAAACTGGGAGAATTTAGAATCAAATGAGCGGCCCGAGTTGCGGCTCGGTGATTTGACTTTCTCTGAGTACGATATACCTGGTTGAACCACACTAGAGGCAGGAGAAGGGGGAGAAGAAACAGAAGCAGGAGAGGAAAAAGAAGCAGGAGAAGCAACAGAAGGAGGAGGAGGAGTTCTAGTGAGAGCAGTAGGAGAACCAGAGAAGAAAGGCTGAGGAGGAGTAGGAGGTAGAGGAGCAAGACGAGGCGAGACAGCGTTACTCAATTTGCGAGCATCTTCAGTCACAATATGGACCGGAGATGTTTGTAAATTGAGGCGCTTACTCTGAGAGAAAGAAGAAGTAAAAGGAAAAGAAGAGGGAGAAGTGCTTTGCCTTGATCTTTTCTTATTTTGCTTTCCACGTTGGGATAGAGGGACAACACGGGCCGGAGTTTGCTTGCTCCCTCCCGTATTGTTTCTTACTCCAGACGCTGGGCGAAGTTCCGAAATGTAAGACTCATAGGCCGAAATCGTCTTATCTGTCAACTTATTTTTAAAGTTTTTTTGAGCCCAGATCAAGGCACGCGCCGAAGCGCTGTTGAAGTCTATTTTTTCGAGTCCAGGAGGTGGTCGCATGGCCAAAGTTATCTTAGACTTCAACTGGTTTAAATTTATCTACGAACGTGCACGTAAAGACAGCATAAATTCTCCAATTCATTTGTAATCAAGTCGTGCTTCGATTAAATGAGGAACGTATAACGGTAATATATCTAGCACAATCGAAGATGTTTTTGTCGAATTGGTAGTGTTGAAGGTGCGCGTTCAAAACAACAGCACACTTCCTGTGCGATGTATTTCACTGTCACTCGAGTCACCTCTTACCGCGACAAGTCAACGCCCGGCCAAAGTGTAAGCATTGCCATTTCTATGACTCTTCAGAAAAGAAAGATGGCCTGGGGGAGGGACTCTATACAACCGGATTGCTGGAACCCTCGTTGGTCACATACAGCGGAAAAGTATCTCACCTGCTGTCATCGTGGGGAAGGGGTGCAATGTCGTGACAAATAGATATAAATAAACATGGTTAAACAATAAAAATTTTCTCGAAAGTTTTCAATATTCCGCCGCCTCGTAATCACCGAGCGCTATTTGAAGAATATCATTTGATGTCTGATGAAAATGTTAATTGTGTGCACATTTTTCGTGGCAATACAAAATAAATATTTACAACATATTTTTGTCATTATTGACAAAATACAAGGGCCGATATTGGGAAGTTGATGCTGTGTTTCTAGTCTTCATGCAGGCCTTCTGTCTGGTGTTTGAAAGCTGTTACGCTGTGACTACCGTCACAGCGTAACAGCTTCAAATCAAAAAACGTCATTGGGAGGAGTTACCCGGTTGATTGACGTAACGCTATCCTGATGGGAATAGAATGAGTTCAGAGATTTTTCGCAAAAGTTCCAACAATCCAGTTCTATACAGATCAGTTAGGGGAATTATAAGGAATCCTCGAGTATCGCCGACACTTGTTATTCCGTTCCTCACGTCCTAATGCACATATACGATATGATTAGGGATCCGCGCAGATGTCTATGGTGTCTGAATGCAATGAGAAATCATAGGAGATTTTAGGGTTTTTTCGGAGGAGGGGCGGCCACCTCCCATAAAAAATGATTTGTGCCTTCTGGGGACGTTTGGGGGTAAAACTCCACTTTTTGGAGGCCTAAAATGAAGAAGCACGAGTGCGATCGCGCAACCTTCATATGAAGATCTGTTTGAAGATATGAAGCACAGAAAGGATCCAAGTTGGCTCAGTGGGCTAGGGGAGTTTCCCTGATAGCAATGGCAATTTGCCCTCAATTTATAAATCCGTAGCACTGCATTCTGGGTAACTGCTTAATATGTCATTATAGCTGTTAGGTCTTCATCTAGAATATGGCATGACGGTCGTTGACGCCGTTGGTAGGTGTGGCGGGTCCCCTACCAATAGTGTCTATAGTCGCCATGCTGTATATACCGCTCTGCAGTATAAGAGAGCATTGGTTTAAAGTTTGTTAAAATAAAGAGATGTGGATTGCGTGGTGTGTGAGAGTGTGTGTGTGTGTGTGTGTGTGTGTGTGTGTGTGTGTGTGTGTGTGTGTGTGTGTGTGTGTGTGTGTGTGTGTGTGTGTGTGTGTGTGTGTGTGCGTGTGTGTGTGTGAGGGTTTGTCTTACCAACTTGACGAAGTAACTAGACAAAAGAGTTTGCGTGTTTCGCCTTACCGAGGTACAAAAGACAAAAGAAACCCTTTACCTCGGTTGTTTTCCCAGAACTGTACCGGCAAAACGAGGTTGAAACCGTTAGTCCACACAAAGGACAAACAATGGGGTACCTCGGTATGTAGGGTAGACAAGACTGTGTGTGTGTGTGTGTGTTTGAGGTTTAAAAAATCGCACTGGCACAGACATTTCCTACTGAAACGTTTTTTTCTTTTAATATGCCGCCGAAAAATTGTTTTCATTTACTGAACCCTGATGGGTTTCAAACATGACAAAAAATTACACAAAATTGATTTAAACTAAGTGATGAGCTTAGGAACTGGTTAAACTGACTGGCAATAATTGATGTTATTCATTGATGGGCTCTAATTTAGTCCTTACAAGGATGTTACGCAAGCTTTTGTTTTTCTTATAGGCGATGACAGGTCGAAGATTCAAAGGTTCATTTAATTTAGCATTGGTAAAATTGAATTCATCTTTTAACATTTTTGCTATTTCGATATTCATTCTGTTGTACGTTAAAGTGAAAGGAATGATGGACCTCCTTTCGCATTCGCCCTCTGATATGTTCATACCAAATGGCCAGAGGGTTTGAAGCGTATTGATCCAAAAAGCTTCACGTTTTTTTCTAAATTCATCCGTTTCTTCTAATGTGTCTTTAATTGGTGGTTGTTCAATAGGATGGATTTCGAAATCGTCCAAAGAATGGCCAGGAAGGTTAAAATGTTGTGCTACTGGGGCATCAGCATTATGTTTTATATCCTGTTTGTGTCTAGTAGCACGTTCTCGAAAAGGATTTTGACTTTGACCAACATACTGTTTCCTACATCGCTTACAAGTGATAAGGTAAATAATGTTTGGTGAATCACAATGGAGGGGGTTACGGATCTGATAATGATTTTTCGTTTGTTCGGAGGAAAATTCCTCTTTCTGATCAGGCATAAAAGTATGCAGTCTACAACGAGGCTTTTTGCAATTAAATACCGCGCCACTACCATTCTGCAACGGTCTGTTGTGTTCAATCTTCAGTGGTTCGAAATCGGTAGTTTCAGCTGGACTTTCGAGCTTTTTCAGGGTTTGGGATTTCAGGCTACGCAAGAGGCGCAGCGAGTACCCTCTCGATCTGAGGGCGCCAAATAGAGTAGAACAAGCCTCATTGAAATTTACCTTATCACTTGAATTGCGGTGGAAACGAATGAGTTGTGATTTGATGATACCTTTAAATGTATGTTGAGGATGAAATGATTTTGTGTGCAACAATTGATGTGAATCAGTTGGTTTAAAATACACTTTATAATCTAACTGACCGGACGCCTGAAATTGCTTGCCTTTTTACACGGTCACATCGAGAAAATCAACAGAATTTTCACTGATAGTAGCTTTCAATTTAATATTTGGATCGTGATTGTTCAAAATTTCTAAAAATTCATCAAAATCTTCTTTTGAATGTTCCCAAATAATAAAAATGTCATCTAAATACCTGAGATATACGAGAGGATGCTTTGCACATTTGCTTAAGGCATTTTCCTCCCATTCCGCTACATAAATGCTTGCAAAATTAGGACTGAATCTTTTGCCCATAGGACAACCCATTATTTGTAGAAAATATTCTCCATTGAATTGAAAGTCATTACCTTTTAAGCTCAGCTCTAAAAGATCCAAAATTTGTTCATCCGGGCGTTTCGCATCCGGATATTTTTCAAATGCATTTTTAACTGATTTAACACCTTTATCAATATCAATGTTCGTATACATACTGTCGATATCCAAAGTAGCCAGAATTGCATTTTTCGATATTTTCAATTTCGAAATTTTTGACAGGAAATCCTGTGTATTTTTTAGATAGCTCGGATGTCTATTTGCTATAGGTTTCAGATGATAATCAATTAATTCCGAGATCGCATAAGATTCCGAATTACAATCTGATACAATTGGCCTCCCGGGTGGAGTTAAGTCATCCGTCCATGAAGAACGGTCCTTGTGGATCTTTGGTAGGATATAAAATTGTCTTGTTTGAGCACTGAGCTTAGCTGTTAAATATTTCAATTGTTTTTTGGTAATGTGACCTTCGTCGAGGAGAAATTTTAAGATCTCATTGAATTTCTCGATATTACTAGGCCAAATAAGTGAATCTATTTTCTTATAATGTTTAGTATTGCTGAGTTGTCTCATGGCTTCCTTTATATAATTATCCCGAGATAGAACAACTACCGACCCACCTTTGTCGGCTGGTTTAATCACTAATTTCTTATTTTTTCGAAGTTTCGTGAGGGCTCTCCGTTCACCAGCTGTTAAATTGTCTTTATCGGAGAGTATGTTCATGCTGAACACCTTTTTGATGATTCGTTTGCTAGCCTCAATAATTTCGGGATCTACTTCACTATCTGGAGGTGACCAACCAGATGATTCTGTAAAAGGAAGTTTCCGACCGCTGGAGTTTCTAAAGCGGTCGGCTAATTTCATTTGCCTAAGAAAATTACAGTTGTATGATGGTAAATTTGTTTGGTTATCAGTTTTAGGCTTTGGTGCTGGTACAAAAGTTAAACCGCGATCTAAAAGAGATTTCTCTTGGGTTGTTAGGTCATTGGTGCCAGACAGGTTAACCACATTAGTTCCTAATCCCACATCTGTTAGGCGGCTGTTACCTTTGCCTTTACTTAGTTTAACCTCTACCTCGGTTGTTTTCCCAGAACTGTACCGGCAAAACGAGGTTGAAACCGTTAGTCCACACAAAGGACAAACAATGGGGTACCTCGGTATGTAGGGTAGACAAGACTCTGTGTGTGTGTGTGTGTGTGTGTGTGTGTGTGTGTGTGTGTGTGTGTGTGTGTGTGTGTGTGTGTGTGTGTGTGTGTGTGTGTGTGTGTGCGTTTGTCTTACCAACTTGACGAGGTAACTGTGTGTGTGTGCGTGTGTGTGTGTGAGGGTTTGTCTTACCAACTTGACGAAGTAACTAGACAAAAGAGTTTGCGTGTTTCGCCTTACCGAGGTACAAAAGACAAAAGAAACCCTTTACCTCGGTTGTTTTCCCAGAACTGTACCGGCAAAACGAGGTTGAAACCGTTAGTCCACACAAAGGACAGACAATGGGGTACCTCGGTATGTAGGGAAAACAAGACTCTGTGTGTGTGTGTGTGTGTGTGTGTGTGTGTGTGTGTGTGTGTGTGTGTGTGTGTGTGTGTGTGTGTGTGTGTGGGTTTGTCTTACCAACTTGACGAGGTAACTAGACAAAAGAGTTTGCGTGTTTCGCCTTACCGAGGTACAAAAGACAAAAGAAACCCTTTACCTCGGTTGTTTTCCCAGAACTGTACCGGCAAAACGAGGTTGAAACCGTTAGTCCACACAAAAGACAAACAATGGGGTACCTCGGTATGTAGGGTAGACAAGACTCTGTGTGTGTGTGTGTGTGTGTGTGTGTGTGTGTGTGTGTGTGTGTGTGTGTGTGTGTGTGTGTGTGTGTGTTGGATTTCGGAAAATGGGGGAACAGGGTCTATGTTTAGGGGCGGGGCAAATGTCCCGTAGCGCCACCACTGTTGATTTGAGCACACTGAACAAACAATTGGCGAGTAGCATTAAAAATACTTAAATCCTACAGATCTTTACATTTGTAGGATTAAATTAATATTGAGCGTCATTGCAAGTGGGAAATGGAATCGGCAATTATACTGGGGCAGTACAGTAGGCCTCAAATGAATGGATATATCTAAAGTGAATAATCTTTTAACTGCATAAAAAGTCCCAACACCAAACCACTTTTCATAAATTTACTTCACACTTGGTCTGTTAATTGCAAACATAATACAGAGCAAACTCCTATGAACTGGATTAAAAAATCCTTTTGTCTGTCAAAGAATTATTATGCCAAACACGGAATTCCCACATTCATGGATCAATTCGTTCCCCCACCCAACATCGAATAAATCCATTAATTTATTATATCTTGTTTGACAGATTTTTACAGATTTTTTTTCTTTTCTGGAGATCATATTCCCAAAATTCTGAAAGCATGAACACAAAAATGAGGCTGAAAATAAAACATAAAGAATAAAATACACAATTAACGTCGCTCACATCGCGTATTGAAATTAAAAAGCGAAAAGTCGCCATTCACAATATCAGATACTCAGAAGACAGAGTTTGAAGTTTTAGAGCTGTGTCATTTACAACTACATGTACTGACCTGGAGCCAATACTAAAAACTTTTAAAATTGTATTTTCTTCCTATTAATATAACTGACTAAAATGAATCATTAGCATTTTAAAAGATGGCAATTTGTCAGTCACAACTTTGAAAATGATAATGGTTCATTTCAATCCATTTAAAGTCATAACTAGAAAAACAGTTCCAGAAAATACAATTGTAAACGTTTTATAGTATTGGCCCGTGTGCCTGTCACAAAATTAGCCTTTCAATGAAAACTCTCCAAAATGGCATAAAATATATAGAGGATATGGAATGAGTGTTTTTCTCATATAATATTTATGAAACGAGTCTAAGAATTTTCCGTTTTGGCGAGCCCAAACGGAAAATTCGGACGAGTTTCATAAATATTATATGAGAAAAACACTCATTTCATATTCTATTTATCATATGACACACACACGCACAAATTAGCCACTTAGTATGACCCTTTTAACCCATCACCTAACTTGAGTTACAGACGGCACTTGGAAAAAACATCCTCGTATAACTAATAGTTTTCATCTTTTGCTTCCAAAACATAGGGGTCACAACCTATGTTTTGGAAGCAAAAAATGAAAATTATAGCACTATAGAATATCTGTATATCTTTGTGTCTTAATGCACGTCACATCAAAGAAACGGAAGTCAGCGTGCAAACTCCAGCAAAAGTGGGTAAATAAAAAGTCCATAACAGTGTCGAATTCCTTATAGAATTAGACTGCTGACCTGCTGGGAGTTTGGGTATGTCCCTTCACTATTGGAAATGAATATTTCTTGTTCCCACTTATGAAATAAACGTCGGTACCCACATACATAAAATAAACTAGATACTCTCTACGTATCTTAAAACTGATGCTCCTTGCGGACGTATATCAAATCCGAAACAATACATTGATTTGCAAATGTTAATCTGATTTTGTTAATGCTTACGTCACAAAAATAGGCATCTTTTAATGGAAGGGAAAAAGTAAGTAAATCTTCGTGATTGCGTACAAATGTTTGATAGAACTGTCAAATTCAATGCTTCTCTTGTATATAAGGTTTATATAATTAATTTAACTGGTAGAGTGCTGGAAGTCCACATTTGGGCTTAATTCTGATTTCTGAAGTATTGGTACCTCAACTTTGTGGCTTCAAGTATGTGGGTATGTTTCATACGTGTATTAACATTTGAGTGAAATTATTTAGGCTGTATGGATTTGCCTTGTTAGAATGCATCCCTATGCATTGTAAGAAGACAAAGACATATAAAGAAATTGTGATGACGATGACCAAAACTAATTTAGCACTCTACCAATTAATAAAAGAAAGAATAAACGTTCCAAATTTAGACCTGACGTTAAGGGGCATTTCAAATTCATGGCTTCTTCGGTAAGGCAGTTCAAAAATTACACCTCTTCTATAACAGAAGATTCAGAGAGTTCCTGAATAGTAGTTTCCACTGCATTCATAAATTAATTTAATTTTTATGAGTTTAAAAAGCTGGTGATTAACTATTAACCCGCTGAGCAGATTTAAGATATTTTTCATCAAATCTAGTCATGGCTGCTGTAAAGTAGCCATGACTAGATTTGATGAAACATTCATCTAAAAATAACCCAAGCAATCATAATCCATCAATTTACATGACGGAAATTGGATTAAATATGCCCAGACTATACATATTTCAGTGGCAAGAGGAATCATGTCCTGAGCAGAAATATGCACCAACAGCATGTTAGGAGTTACAAATACACATTTCGGGTGTGGTTGATATTCCTTTTTTCGCTCTTTGATCACTGGTTGTATCTCCCATGTCAGTTCACAATGGCAGCAGTTGGAAGAGTCCATATTCATTATTTGGGGGTAGATCAATTAATATTTTCAACTTGCAGCCTTGGCAGGGATGTGACTAGAGGGTTTCAGCTGGGGGGTACCACCGGTGTAAAATCCAACTGTGATTGGTTTCGCTAGGTGGTTGCACTGCAGCGCTGGGTGATATCTTTTAACCCTTTACCCAACGAATCGCCCGCATCCGCCCACGTAATATGCAAATTCAGCTGCTGAAAAAATATTATTTTTCGAAAAATTTCAACAAAACCATATCATGTGACCCCTCTTTGGAACGAGCTCGTTCCAAAGAGGGGTCACATGATATGGTTTTGTTGAAATGTTTTTAAAAAATTAAAAAAAAATGATATTTAAAATAATGAATTTTGAAATCGTCTGCGTTGGGTAAAGGGTTATGAACCCTTCTGAAAATTTTCACTAGACCTGAAACGGAAAACGCATCATTTATAATGTGTCTGGGTCAGAAAATTTACCGGATTGATGTCAGAGTCGAAATTTTGAGGCCATGTCAATTTTAGAGTAGGAAATTTGAAACTCAAGTTTCCAGTTGGAAATAAAAGATCAAAATTTCTCATCATTAGTTGGAATTTTAATATTTTTCATGAACAATGTTAATTTATTGAATATCCAACTATTTGTTTTTTGACCTCGGAATTTCCAACTATTGAAAAAACATACTCCTAGCGGGGGGGGGGGGGACACCCCCACACCCCTCCCCCTGTCGCCACATCACTGAGCCGTGGGGCTGCATGTTGAAAATATTAATAGTGTGCACCATACATTCATTTAGCAGCCATCCAACCCAACTAAAAAATTATGACGTATCATGTTCCTGGGCCGTTAAAGCCAAGAAATAAAATCACATTTGCAGTTTGTAATATGGACAGAAAGACTACTCTTTTTCAAGTTTTTTGGTTTAATACAATAATAGTTTAATAGAACAAATAAATTGTAATGATAAGAAAAGCGAACATATTGTATTAGAGACTAATCGGTCTGCCTTTGATCTTGAGGCCTGTTAAAAAATGCCAAGCACTTTTTCGATTTCAGTTATTTTGTCTCCCTTCGTTTCATGCACAATCATGGGCCCACTACATGTTCAGACACATCGACAGAGAAAACAACACAAACAAATACACATGATTGAATGTACTAACATTTTCTATGGATGTTTTCTCGTTACACGAATGATGGCGAAATTAATTGAATCGAGACTCAGGTTCCAGGGATAATGATTAGTCATTTTCCGTTAACACGAAAGACATTAATTCATCTCGTTTAGATACTTATATCAATCAATCAGCTATTAAAGCAATTTAATGGCCCCGAATTAAAACACTGTAAAAGGATATTCTACCGGTTCGAGATCTGATGAACAGTTGGAGACGTTGATTGGGAAGACACATGCCATCTAACACTTTGATCATTTCTTACAACAGAAAGACAAAACAATTGCAAAGCTCGATTATTGACCATACCAAGGCTAACCGGATGTTTCCTTCAACCAGGGAAAAGACCAGCAATAGAGGCCTTACCAAAGCTAACCAGATGCTCCCTTCAACCAGGGGAAAGACCAGCAATACAGGCCTTACCAAAGCTAGCCAGATGCTCCCTTCAACCAGTGAAAAAAACAGCAATAGGGGCCAGGGGTTTGACGGGTTTCCGACAAGGGAATTTACCTGAAAGGGGCGTAGGAAGTATTACCAAAGCTAACCAGATGCTCCCTTCAACCAGGGAAAAGACCAGCAATATAGGCCTTACCAAAGCTAACCAGATGCTCCCTTCAACCAGGGAAAATACCAGCAATATAGGTCTTACCAAAGCTAACCAGATGCTCCCTTCAATCAGTGAAAAGACCAGCAATAGAGGCCGGGGATGTGACGGGTTTCCGACAAGAGTATCACCTGACAGGGGCGTAGGAAGCATTACGTCTGGCGATGGGGGAGTACGGTCATACAAGAGTACCCACACATCGATATTATATCAGCGGCCGCCCTTGTGCCTCAGTTCCATAGTACAGTACAATCGGCGTGGACTGGTCACTTTCCACGAGTGGGCAGTCTTCCGCGGATACAATAATATTAGACTCCGAACACTAATTACAGGAATAATCATAAAAAAATTTAATTAATGAAGCACCGAGTACAACCCGGTGTTTCTTTAATTAAAATTTTGCTGATGATGATTTTTATTACCTGGTAAGAGCATGGGTGGACATCACTGATCACGTGTGGATAACGAGCATTCCACGGCGACTGTACTACAGTAATACAAACACGTGGCTATGTTTGGGACTTGCGCACTTCCACAATGAGAAAAATGCACATTTTTTAATTCCGTATTTAAAAAAAATTGTTTGGGACTGCTTGTTAAATATGGAGCCAAATATATGCATTTTCTTGACTTTTAAGGCCATAGTTGAGCAAATCGAACCAGGCCATATTCTTAAAAGTGAAGAGTCTGTGCATCCCCTTGGCAATGACGTGATGGTAAAGATAAGCCCAAGCCCCCGCCCCTCTCTCCCTCTTTCTTCAAAGAGTTGGGGGTGAGGCATCCACGTGCCCACGTTCGTGACTTGTCAGTTCCCCTCCCCAACCATCGGACATGTCATAGACGCATCCGGAAGTGCAACATATTAACTGGTGTTGAGTGTGTATACCCTATACACACTCAACAAGAGTCAATGTTTTGCACTTCCGGGTGGATGGCGGAGGAACGATTGTAAACATCGGGCTTAAATAGTTTCTATCACATTTTATCTTTGTTGATAATTCCACGCCTTGTCATTATGTATTGGAAAGCTCTGCGTGCGAGCTTCTTAACACACAATGGCAAAGCTTGGAATTATTAATATAGCAATATTGGAGAGAGAAAAATCGCTTCAGGAATTTTTTCAACTTATTTCAGCTGCTACTGTAGCCTTCAAAATTCCACTATGAAAAAACAATTTTTTTCTGTCTTGGAATATTTTGTGTGCGGCGAATTCAGAGGGAAGACGAATGCTTAGTACTTTTGAAGTTATCACATAATCATTAAAATTGCCAATACAACGAATAACACTATTAGTTTTCAACAACTCGTCATGGGTTTCAAAATTGTAGAAGTTAATGTTAATGTAAAGCAGCTTGCCAAATGTTATTGAAAGCCGATTACTCCTTTACAAGTTCGCACACAAATGTTATTTATTTATTTATTTGTTTATTTGTTTAATTGTTGGGATTTATCGACAGCTAGGGTCACCTCGTGTCGCACAGTTTTACTGGTGGAGGAAGCTGGAGTAACCGGAGAGAACCTTCGAGTAATGGCGAGCAACTGCCCGACCCACCCCAACGTACTAACTCCACGCATGCACGGTTAGCATTGGTTGAAGACAAGTGCACCATCAGCGTGCAGTACACCTTAGTACACAACACCACCGTGCCCCCACGTGGGCAATCGGTATGAACACACAAACGTTAAAAATGAAAGTAAAACAACTTTCGGGGATGTGACAACCGTTACTTATTCCCAGTTGCTTATTCGACATTCGTTATCAACCCGTTTTATCGGGTATAGGGAACTGGGAGTAAGAACGGTTGAAAATCGGTTGATAACGAATGTCTTAAATAACGAACCGGGAATAAGTAACGGTTGTCACGTCAGTACAGCTCAGTTTTCAACGATTCACCGTGCTCCAAGATGATGCTTTTAAAAAGCTGCACATTAAAATATAATTAATCCTGATGTTCACCTTTCAAGTAATCAAATAAACCTTAAAAATTCAAGTAAAGCAGAACCAGCAAAGAGCAACAACACCCTAAGTTTTGAAGAAGTCATCGTAATTTTTTTATTACACGCCTGTTCTACGAAATCCATATCTACAGCAACACTAAGCCATGCGGAAAATGAAACTCTGTTCCGCACATATGTGCGGAACGGAAATCGTCCATGGACTACTTTCAAATTGAAGCGAAATTTCACAGGAACTTTCTACAAATCGTGCAACGCAATTACAATTTAAATCGCTAGCGATTGTTGAAAATCGACCCCTGAGTTCCAATGTGTTCTATGTGCCAGAGGGTCGGTGATAAAACTTAAAAAAGGCTTCATTCTTTATGATAGGGATGAATTACAAACTAGTATTCACATGAGTTGTTCCAACCATAGTTTTACTCTTGAGCATTTGGGACAGTATGTAGTAGCATACGCATAAAACTGTAATCTGAACACAACTTTGTACTGTACTACTAATTTAGAATCGGTGGCGACGGGGTACATTATATCACAAGCATCTACTCCAAATTAAATTACAAGAATTGAAATGAATTATCCGTAGCTTTATTAGAGTATGAATGTGGGGCGTGTTAAGTTCTACGTACCTCAAATAATTTAACACGTCCTTCCCACATTCACACCTCGATTAAGTAAAAGATCATTTCAATTCTTTAGTAAATAAATTGTTTGGAGTAAATCATAGTCGTAATTTGCCCCTTTGAGATCAAAAGTCATTGGACATCTTCATGAAAGAACCAATATATATACAGTCCAAATTTGAAAATAAACATGGTTAGCTAGGGTACAACGTTGTTGAATTTACGATTGCACCTGGGTTCTGACGGCAGTCTCTGAATGCCGGCCACACGTCTCGTTGATCATACCTCACCTTCAGACAAAAAATAACCCTCATATCCTCAACAATGAAAGTGAGTTGACCCGAGAATGTGTCGAGCTAAACGACAAACCGGCCTCGCCTGTGATCATATAATAGTATTGTTTAGTTTACAGACATGTTATAAATTTGAAGAGTATACCACGATTGGTCTAAACCCCATACAACTTTACACGCTCATTCCACATTCAAACTCCGATTAAGTGATAGATAATTCATTTAAATTTTTTTTTAATTTTTAACATCGTTAGTAGTAGTGTATGTTCCCCTACAGGTCTAGGTTGCAGGACCACGGTGCAGGACCCCGGAAGTGACGTCATGTCACGTAACCTAGTTGCGCCATGTTGTGTTGTCATGGTAACCCGCGTGAGCGGCCATGTTGTGACGTTATCGCCATAGTGATACGTGGTGGTAGTACGCATTCGCAGTGCGTGTTGTTAGGGTGATACGTGTTTCCGTCGTCCATTTTGTATACTGGAGGCCTCCATCTTGGTTTCTATGGTAGCACGTGGTTCCTATGTTACCCAATTTTTCTGCAATAGGACGGGGTATGTTCGGAGGGTGTGTTCGATTGAATAGGAGTATTTTCCCGATTCGTAAAATTACCACAAACAACCCGACAATCCCTCCAAATCACCAAAATCCACCCAAAATCACCGAAATTGACTTTTTTATTTCCCCAATTTATCGGCTTAGCACGTAGTGCCATAGTACTAAGGGGGTATAACGGGTGCGTTCGATTGAACAGGAGTAATGTTCTGGCTTAGAATTCTCCCAGAATCCCTTTTAGGATCCCTATCCCATGACGTTGTTCCCATTAAAAGACATGCTCCTTTGGTCATTACCCAGAATTCTCTGCTTCTATCTATATAAGTAATAGTTATCGTTCATCTGGCCATGTTCTTTTATTCTAGAGTATACTCCAGTAACGTAGAAGCGCCTATTAGTTGGTACAGTTTACCTTATTATTACTATATTTAGCAATTTCTGGTCTATTCTTGTTAGTTCTGACCCTATTCCAAGTACTCTTGTTGTTTCATTTATCTAGATAATAACTAACCAATCAGATTGTTTGATTTCTCATAACCTGTATGCAGAGTTATCTCCCTTCTGTATAATAAAAGCCTATATCCAATGGCCATATCCCAAGTAATTCCATTTTTTGCAAAACACCTGTGGGTATGGAATCCCTTTTTTGTCGTATGAGGCCATGAGGGCTATGTAAAAGCCCTCAATGAGTCCTCATTTGTTATCCCTCATAGCCTCATTGAATTTTGAGGTGATGAGGATCATTAAAAATCCCTCAATGAGGTTTAATTTACTACGACTCTTAGCCTCATTTCAGTATTTGAGGATACCTATGGCCTGGTATTGTATTATTCGAGGATACCTATCAAGGATATCTTTAGGAGAATCCCTTTTTTGTCGTATGAGGCCATGAGGGCTATGTAAAAACCCTCAATGAGTCCTCATTTATTATCCCTCATAGCCTCATTGAATTTTGAGGTTATGAGGACCATTAAAAATCCCTCAATGAGGTATAATTTACTACGACTCTTAGCCTCATTTCAGTATTTGAGGATACCTATGGCCTGGTATTGTATTATTCGAGGATACCTATCGAGGATACCTTTAGGAGAATCCCTTTTGTGTCGTATGAGGCCATGAGGGCTATGTAAAAACCCTCAATGAGTCCTCATTTATTATCCCTCATAGCCTCATTGACTTTTGAGGTTATGAGGACCATTAAAAATCCCTCAATGAGGGATTTTTAATACGACTCTTATCCTCATTTCAGTATTTGAAGATACCTATGGCCTGGTATTGTATTATTTGAGGATACCTATTGAGGATACCTATCGAGGATACCTTTTGGAGAATCCCTTTTGTGTCGCATTAGGCTATGTAAAAGCCCTCAATGGGTCTAATGTAGTCTTACCAACCGCTTCCATCTTGTCGCCAAAGCTCCAAAGCCATTACAGGTCTATGGCCTATCTGTCCTATCATTAGCTTCTACAGCAGTCTTGTTCAATTGCGGCCTTGTACCAGTACTATTGGCTTCTGTTATTCTGCCCCATATCTCATCCATTACTTCCTAGCTATACCTATCTCAGTCTCGACTATAACATTGATCAAGGTTGAATCAGATTTCCCCTGTATACATATAAGGCATTCCGTTATTGAGATTCCTAGCCGAGTCCGTAAAATTTGGATTCCGTGTTTTAATGCGACACAAAAGGGATTCTCCAAAAGGTATCCTCGATAGGTATCCTCAATAGGTTTTAATGGTCCTCATAACCTCAAAATTCAATGAGGCTACGAGGGATAATAAATGAGGACTCATTGAGGGTTTTTACATAGCCCTCATGGCCTCATACGCCAAAAAAGGGATTCTCCTAAAGATATCCTCGATAGGTATCCTCGAATAATACAATACCAGGCCATAGGTATCCTCAAATACTGAAATGAGGCTAAGAGTCGTAGTAAATTATACCTCATTGAGGGATTTTTAATGGTCCTCATAACCTCAAAATTCAATGAGGCTATGAGGGATAATAAATGAGGACTCATTGAGAGCTTTTACATAGCCCTCATGGCCTCATACGACAAAAAAGGGATTCCATAGCCACAGGTGTTTTGCAAAAATGGGATTCCATGGGATATGGCCATTGAATATAGGCTTTTATTATACAGAAGGGAGATAACTCTGCATACAGGTTATGGGAAATCAAGCAATCTGATTGGTTAGTTATAATTTATATAAATGATCTAGATAAATGAAACAACAAGAGTACTTGGAATAGGGTCAGAACTAACAAGAATAGACTAGAATAGCTAAATATAGTAATAATAAGCAAAGCTGTTCCAACTAATAGGCGCTTCTGCGTTACTGGAGTATACTCTAGAATAAAAGAACATGGCCCGATAAACGATAACTATTACATATATAGAGAGAAGCAGAGAATTCTGGGTAATGACCAAAGGAACGTGTCTTTTAATGGGAACAACGTCATGGGATAGGGATCCAAAAAGGGATTCTGGGAGAATTCTAAGCCAGAACATTACTCCTGTTCAATCGAACGCACCCCTTATACCCCCTTAGTACTATGGCAGTACGTGCTAAGCCGATAAATTGGGGAAATAAAATCAATTTCTGTGATTTTGGGTGAATTTTGGTGATTTGGAGGGATTGTCGGGTTGTTTGTGGTAATTTTACGAATCGGGAAAATACTCCTATTCAATCGAACACACCCTCCGAACATATCCCGTCCTATTGCAGAAAAATTGGGTAACATAGGAACCACGTGCTACCATAGAAACCAAGATGGCGGTATCCAGTATACAAAATGGACGACGGAAACAAGTATCACCCTAACAACACGCACTGCGCATGCGTACTACCGCCACGTATCACTATGACGATGACATCACAACAAGGCCGCTCACGCGGGTTACCATGACAACACAACAGGGCGCAACTAGGTCACGTGACATGACGTCACTTCCGGGGTCCTGCACCGGGGTCCTGCAACCTAGACCTGTAGGGGAACATACACTACTACTATCGTTCCACTCAGGGGCAAACGGATTACGACTGAAAAGAATGAAGATAATGAATTAAATGTGCGAATTGGATTGTTGGGTCTCCCGGGATTGGAATTAGACAGACATATAGACGTTTCAATTCTAATCTACTCAACAGATTTCCAATATATTTATAGGAAGTTTATATTGTTGTCGATAAAGGAACGGCGGCGCTCGCATCAGCTGGTTTGTAGGAAATTTGGAGTGCGGTCGATACTTCGCAAACTCCAAGCAGTTGTCTCCCTTTATAAACTCGATATATCCCCTGCAGTCAGCTGAGCAGTGTGCAGGATTCTTGCAGGTTATGAATCGTGTGGTATTGATTCTTGAATTGAAACTGAGCATGTTGAAAATTGCTCTCATTTAAATATTTTAGACAAGAAGGACAACCCATATTAATTATTATGAGAAACTGAGTGAAGGCAGAGTTTCGCTGGCAGACTCCAAAAAACCCTATTTTGACAGATATTTGATTGGGCAACCATATTTCGACCGTTTTAGCACCTAAAAACGGATTAGATTTCGAAAATTAATTCTGTCTAAAAACACATATTTTAGCCAAAAGTATACAAACAAAAAGAATCAAAATTTTCCTCATCAGCTGAAAACATTTTCGACGGAATTTTCGACCAAATTTTAGGTGCCGCAAGCGGCCCGCTTCCCCCCCCCCCCCCCCCCCCCCCCCCGTGTATCTATGCCACTGATGAGAAAATGAGACCTTGTAAATGGAGTATCAATGACAGCGTGTTTTATTTGTAGAATTTATTTTAAAGTCGACCTTCAAGTAATTGATGGCCTAATTGCAAGTTTTCAACAAATATGCATTGCTCATCCTGTTAGATGGCAGGTGAGACACAAAGTGCCAATTTTTGGTCGAGTTGTGTTAACAACCGAGGCCTATGGTTTGGCCACGGTTCTTGTGTGTCCGGACGGGCGTCAGGTGGGCGTTCTGGCGGGCGTCCGGGCGTCCTCGCACTGTTAGCGCAATAACTTGAACAAACATTCTCCGATTTGCTTACAATTTGCCATACGGGTTTTTTTGCAATAATATCTCAAGCTAGTTCGAAAACTGGCCAGGCCTGATTTTTTGTTACAGAGTTATGGGTCTTAATTATTCAATTTTTACGAATTTTGAGCTCGTTAGCGCAATAACTTGAACAAACGTTCTCCGATTTGGCTAATATTTGTCATACAGGTCTCTTGTAAGAATATCTCAAGCAAGTTCGTTACACAGTTATGGACCTTCATTGGTAGATTTTTACATATTTTGAGCTCGCTGACGCAATAACTTGAACAAACTTTCTCCGAATTAACTAATATTTACCATACAGGTATTTTGCAATAATATCTCAAGCGAGTTCGAAAACTGACCGGGTTCCATTTCACGTTACAGAGTTATGGGCTTAATTAGTCCATTTTACGAAATTTAAGCTCGTTATCGTCACTTTTTACGAACTTTGAGCTCTACGGGATGACATTTCTATGATTTTCAACAGAGAGTGCATGAAGTAAGTAGCCACAACTCGACGCATGCCTCTCCTATATTTATTATTTATTGTGTTATAACGTTTGCGAATTCTGAACTTATTAGCACAACTTGAACAATGGTTCCAGATTTAACAACCGGCATATGATTGATAACCAGGTTATGGACATGCAACACTCTCCGATTGCCACCACAACTCGACGCCTGAATCTCCGATACGCACCCCTTGTTTAAAAAAGTCAGATTGTGCTACTTATGTCACCTGTAAAGTATGTTTGCTGAAACATTAATCAGCACAACTGTGACAAATTAGATGTATTCGGCGATTCGACAACGAATGTGTAAACATAGATACAACAGTTGTTTTTCAGCATGTTACTCAATTTACGCAATACATATTTAAGTTATACTTGGTGCCATTGCACATTATCAATATTCATGGTGTCCCAAATGTTTTTTATGTCAAGTGGAATTTTTGTTTGGTGCCAAATGAATTATTTGGTACCAGATACAAGGGGGGGGGGGGGGGGCACTATTTTTTATTCTGCTCCTTTTTACACCCACCCACTACGTGCAAATTTTCTACTGCCGTTCTCAGCCCCCCCCCCCCCCCCCCCCCACTCTCCCACAAAAATCCAAAATAAACTTATAAACTTCGTAGGCACAGCTGTCTTTAGGGGGTTTTCATAATGTTCTTAACCCTTTACCCAACATAACGGCCAAAACCGGCCAGCGCTATTCTCAAAAATCGCCAATTAATTTTTATTATTTTTTTCATTTTTTGTCTCAAAAACATAGGTTGTGACCCCTCATTGGGACGAGCTCGTCGAGCTCGTTCCAATGAGGCGTCATAACCTATGTTTTTGAGACAAAAAATGAAAAAAAAATTAGTTATTCAATCATTTTTTGGCAAGTGTCGTCTGCTTTTCATGTTAGGTAAAGGGTTAAACTGGTACCAACCAATTTAAACCTCTGTGGGCTGCTGTTGGCCCCAATCTACAAGCTGTTCATTATCAGACTTGGCCAGAGCAGGTGTACATATACGGGAACAAATTTTTCATTTGAATTGTTCCCAAAATATTGTCTGCACATTTTCTACATTTCGAACAAGACACCCACCCCCTACTAACGTGTGCCATTTTCCCAGTTTAAGCCCAATATTCTCACATATAAAGCCTCCTGATGTATTTGTGTTACGAGTGTGATGTACAACATCATCTTTAAGGTTTGAAACACAAATGATGGTATATATTAGCTGATATATTGATATATTTTTAAAAAATTCAAAAAATTGCACAAGTTGGAAATGCACATTTTTGGCGCACTCAAGAAACCCACCCACCCCCACGTCACTGCCAGATAAATGATTGTATTGCCAAACGGACTCTGATTATAAATGAGAGAAAATTAACCACGAATCATCTTTTGAGTGCAACAAGGTGTCATCTGCAATGCTGAAGCCTTTGAAACCTACCAAAAGTATATTTACGTGCCAAATATTTGTGCTAATCGAATTTATGTTAGAGCAAGGGACACCATTGTCACACGTCAGCGTGGACTCCGTACATTACTCTTAACTTAAGATTCATATAGTTGACATGCGTTACGGGTGGTATACACTTCAAAACATTTTGTGATAAACATTTGCTGTTGGCATTATATCATTCCACGGGACGTTGTGTCTTAATCTAGCTATCATCCTTGGGGAAAACTCTCTCAGCAGTCCCCGTTGAGCCGAGATGAGACCTGAGGAAAAAAGAGAGAGCCGATCATGATCAGGTCACTAAACC
This sequence comes from Pictodentalium vernedei, assembly GCA_031216915.1. Classification (NCBI taxonomy): domain Eukaryota; kingdom Metazoa; phylum Mollusca; class Scaphopoda; order Dentaliida; family Dentaliidae; genus Pictodentalium; species Pictodentalium vernedei. Next base: position 103,038,221 of record CM062292.1, read on the forward strand.
AAGAGGAGTGCACCAGGAGTACCCCCCCCCCCCCCCCACACACACACACACACGCCCACCAATACCAGCTGCAAATGTCCAGAACACGTAAAATCAGACAAAAATTATAGTGTTTGGTAAAACAAATATGTAATGACAAACGCAGAAATCATTGCACCGGTTGAACAAGTTTTGATTGTTCAACTGCATGTGTGTCAAGCCCCTATAGATGGTTTAATGGTTGTGTTTTAATAAGATCTGCGGAGTTCAATGCACGGTAGTAAAAAAGGATACTGTGATCAATTAATTTGTTTGTATCACATGTGCAAATAATGGTTACCACATAAATGGTGCCTGCTGCTTGTCCATTCTACAAATGTTTCAAGCAGTCAGGGTTTGGCTGAAAAATATCGTCACTTCAAAATTAGCCTGGAAGTGTGTTCCTCCTCTCTGCACTTCAGCATGTAAATTTATCACTGAAACAAAAATGTTTTAGTCTAGTGGTATTTTTAGTTGGAGGGGGATTTCAGATAATATATACTACTCAAAGTTTGCTAAGCACCACATATTTGACACATCATTGTGAAATTTGCATGTGACGTATTTGCGATATTTTTGGTGAATATGTTTGAGGAATGTATTGAGATGGTCCCCAGTGTTTACATTAGCTCTCTTGACAGGCAGACTTTTCGTGACAGTCATGGAAAGCATGTACCCCTTGATTTTCATGATGCTTTCGTGTACTGTCTACATGTACTTGACATGTGTAGGGTATTCAATCTTCATTTCAACAGAAACCCTTGTGATTTAATGATTGAATATGGCACATGCAAATGTAAGAAGACATTTGTCTGAAGCAGAAATGTGGCGGGCTGTAGGGATGATGGAGCAAGGGGCTACCCATCGTCAGGTTGGTGAAGCCCTTGGTGTGCACCATACGGTGATCACCAGAGCCTGGGCAAGATTTCAGCAGTATGACACACCAGTAAGACGGCATGGTGGTGGCAGAGACAGAGCAACATCTGCAGCTGAAGACTGGTTTTTGATCATTCAGGTCCATAGGAACCGCTTTGCCACAGCAACCCAGCTTCGCAGTGACCTTCAGAATGCATCCGGGGTAAATGTTTCGACGCAGACTATCCGAGCAAGGTTGCACGAAGATGGTATCCGACCGAGAAGGCCATGTTTTTTCATTCCGCTGCCCCAGAACCACCTCATGCGCGATATGAAATGAGCCATAGACCACGTTGGATGGACCAGAGAAGATCGGCGACCTTTCCTTTTTACAGAAGAGTCAAGGTACTGCATAGACCACAACAAATAGGCATTCTAGGGTATGGAGAAGACCAGGAGAGCGATTCCATGCAGCCAACATTGCTGATTATGACCGCTATTGTGGAGGGTAAATCATGGTCTGGGGCGGCATCAGCAGGGATGGACGTACAGTGCTCTGTGTCCCTTGAACGTGGTACATTGACTGCACAGCGGTATATTGATGAGATCCTGGATGTCCACGTCAGATTGTATGCAGGTGCAGTGGGTGATTGTTTTCATTCTGATGGATGATAATGCCCGTCCTCATGTTGCCCATGCTGTCGGGGAGTACCGACAGAGGGAGGGGATTGAGCGTATGGACTGGCCAGCAAGATCCCCTGACCTCAATCCAATCGATCATATCCGGAATGAGTTGCAGCTTGCAATTTCAGCCCGTCCAGTCCAGCCAAGAAGTGTCCAGGAGCTTGGTGCCATGCTGGTCCAAGAATGGAACAACATCCCACAAAGGACCACCAGGAACCTAATTGGGAGCATGAGAAAGCGTTGTCAAGCTGTAATTAACAGTAATGAGTCTCATACTCGATATTGAATCCATACCAGTTCGCTCCGTCAACTCTTTAGCAAATTGAAAAATTTCCTCTTTTACCAATAATATCCATTTTTCATGGTTATCGTATTCAAAAGCTAAAAAATAATGTCAAAACACAAATAAAATCTTAATTTCTGTACTTAAATCATTTAAAGATATAATTAAATAAAAAATATATACACTTTTTCATTTCAATATTTCAACTAAAACATAAAACGGGTAGTTGGATGTACTTGGTGCTTAGCAAAACTCTGAGTAGTATATTCTAGCCCTTTAAATTTTTCATGACAAAAACCATCTGTCTGTCGTTTTAATGCAACTTTTCGTTACGATAATTATCCAAGCCTCTGCCTATCACAAATCGCAGACAATGTCCCCAAATATGCTGGAATAACTGGAAAAATTTGAATGTTTTTGTCCTCATCAACGTAGCTTATGGGCCCACATTGGGACGAGCGCAGGGGCTTGTCCCAATGAGGAGCCATAAGCTATGTTTGTGAGGTGAAAGTCGAAACAATAATGATACTGCTCTAAAGAGAACCTCATACGCAATTTCATTTTCATTTTGCCCCCCCCCCCCCCCCTCCCCTACTGTTTTAGTTCAAACTGTGATAGTAGCACCCTTTTTTAAAGCATTGGGGGGGGGGGGGGGGGGTAATCAGCGGAGTCACCTCCCCAGTTGTCAGAAATGTTCATACAGTTACATGTATACGAAGGTTCGTGTGGGAAGATGGTGGTTTGTGAGGGAAGATATTTGTGTGTATGCGAGTGCTTGGTGTGAGAATTTCTCAGTGTGGATTGTGGTGAAATTGGCATGTTTGGGTGTGAGGCGACTTAACTGTACTTAGATTTGTTGAGTTAATGATTCATGATAAATTGTTCTCATCGTTCACCTCGATCCGAAGTTGAAAATAAATGGAAGTACTATAAAAGCTGCTAACCCTTTACTCAACGTAACGGCCCAAACCGGCCCAGCGCTATTCTAAAAAATTTCCAATTAATTTCATTATTTTTAATTTTTTGTCTCAAAAACATAGGGTTATAACCCCTCATTGGAACGAGCTCGTCGAGCTCGTTCCAACGAGGGGCCATAGCCTATGTTTTTGAGACAAAAAATGAAAAAAAATTAGTTATTCAAGAATTTTGTTTGCAAGTGTCGTCTGATTTTTCATGTTAGGTAAAGGGTTGAGGAAGTGACATTCTCAGGTTTATTGTTTCACAAAAAAACTTAATTTCATTTGCCATATAAAACAACGATGAGTGAGATAAAAGTGCAATTTACCCCCCCCCCCCCCCCGCCTGATACCCCCCCCCCCCCCCACACACACACACACACCCGGAGAGTAATTGGCAGCACTGATTAGGGTGCTGACCAAAAAACATTACTTCATCTGTATAGATCACTAGAGAGATCAAAATTAGATTACAGTTGTGTGGTTCCACGAGAAACTCGTAGTCTCGTACTTCAATCACTTGATGCAGTTGATAATAGTGGTAACAGAAGCAGCCTGGCGTTTTTAGAACATCGCCAATAAAATCCACTCTCGTTAAAGCAGGGAGCCTTCTCTTGGGAAGCACATAATTAAACTGTCACTCCAATATGTCTCCAAACTGTCGGCTATCAGTGTCTGAGAGCCTAAATATATTGAATTTTTAACAGAAAGCAGAAATACATTCGTACATTTGGAATTATTTATTATTTATTTATTATTTATTGGTGTTTAAGGGGACGTCCAACCTAACTTTGGTCAAATTTCATGTAATTTTCTTTCAAGTCTAAAAAAGGCCCAAAATGAATAACCTCAATAAATTATATATCAAAATGCTTGGAATGACACATAGAACATGTGGAAACTGACATTTGCCATGGAACTGCTGCCATGTGTAAATAGCACCACCTGAAAGTCTGCTATGGCATAAGTAAGAGAACAAAATTTTTTACAATAAAATACCTCAAAATAAAATAACAGCTGTATTCTATAAACATTGAAGTACATACTCCAAGAAATCTTTTCCTAATTCATGAAAGTAATAAAGATTGAGACCAAATGTTATAAGTGGAGTGCTCACTGATTGAAGGCAGACATTTTCTTTTGTTTATGTTTTGATTTGGGGAGTTCAACAAAGGTCAACTTGAAGGAGTCCACCAGAAGAAGTATGGAAGGACAAAAGAGTGTCTCCCAATAGAAAGATGTATGTGTCACTGTGGTGGTTTGGAAAGAAACTATGATATTCTCCTATTTAGAATGCACTGCAAAGTCATACATTGTAGTTGAATAAATATATTTACAAACCCCTTGCACTGTAACCCCTTTTATCCCAAGCATCAATTTGATAGTGATTAAATTGTTAAATTTGTCTGGTTTATCAATACGTATAATAGCTCTGTTTACTCTTGGACACCAATACACTCATGATATCTGTTGGAGAAGAAATAAGGGTAACTGTAACCTGTCACTGCAATAAACCATCTAATGTACTTAAAAGTACATTGTTATTCAAAACACATCAAATCAACCTTACATAACCATTACTGCATGTACTTTCCCCAAGGAGCCTTATTGGCATATTGAGATCAGAAGGGCACATCCAGAGGGTCTCACATATTTTTTTCAAGAACGCAGTACACAAAGCAATCCCCAAAAGGTGACAAGTGAGCTCCATTTGACACAAAAAAATTACCGGGGATGGGCTCTCTAACTTGTATGACACTATCTCTGGCACTCAAGGCAAATGCCCTTTTCTCAAAGTTTAACTCTTTTTTTCTTTTTGAAGATCCTGCCCACACATGTTCCAAACACTATCAGACAGGTAACCCTCCAAATAAGTGTACCTGCAAAAAATCATGTTACACTGCAAAACATTCTTTTTAGACGTTTAGTTCTGGACCTTTCATGCTTCTTACTTCCAACTATAACACTTAATTTATTGATTAATGGGTGAATAGAAAAGTCCTGCCATAATCAACATTTTGAGTTACATAAGCCTTCAAAACCGCTCTGATAAAAGTGTCAAACATCAGATTAGTGGCTTTATACAGAATATTCATTAGGTTGTTGCTTGATAATAGGAACAGAATCTTCACCAGAAATATTTTGTAGCAATACATTTGAGGGTATCAGCAGGCACTTTGCAACAAATTGTAACAAATCAATTAGTTATAAACAAAATTTTCTAACTCAAAAGAGTGAAAAAGTACCACAACTCTGAAAAAATGTGGGAAGAAACACATGCTACAGCATCTACACAGGCATTGTTTCCCCATGATGCTGGATCACAAAACCAAATATCCTTCAAATTGGAGTAGCAATGGTTGAGATACAAGGGAGAATGTTGGTACATGTAATGATGAATGGGTAAGAGGACAGAGGTTACCACTGGCACTGCACGACCCTAGAATAGATGCACCTTTGATTTTCCAACTTCCAGGTCTGGGGCATAATAATCGCAACACACCCACCTTATCAATTCATAATTTCAGTAAAATAAAAGGAATTATCAATTTTAATTAATTTATAGATGATGCTATTGATGGGATGTATTTGGCTTCTTTCGCCTTCTCGTACTATTAATTACCACAAACAATATCAGTTTGATGCCGACAAACGAAACTGAACGCATGTGGTCTGGTTAAAAAGTTACTCGGCATGGATAATGAAGAAATTGCGAATATTTCGTGTATTTCATTTCTTTCAAAGCCAATTGCAGCTAATTTTGGCCGTGGATTCGATAATTCGTTTCGGTTTTGACCACACGGCCATGCTGACAGCGGTTATGTTTATTGTGATATGCAAATTGGGAGATAAGTTTCCGGTGAAGGAGATTCATTTTCACCCCATCTTCAATCGGTCCTTTGCAGACATCAAACACACCCGCCTCAAATTCCATGGTTACTAGGAAGTAAATAACTCCACACCATCGGGGGAAATCAACACGCTCAATATAGTTCCAGGTCACTTGGAATATACTTCGTGAAAAAAAAGTGATTTCTGAAGCATTCTGCTTTCTTTGTTATGAATATTGCCTTATTTCATGTGTATCGTCCCGATTTTATACACTCGGTTATTTTTTTACAAGTGGTTCATGTTGTCTTTCTAGTGCGCAATAATTCAGATTTTTTGTCAACAAAAAAGTTCAGACGGCCTGTAAACACGAGAGGGAATTTCGAACCATATTTTGCAGTTATGACATTAACAGCTCAAGTATTTGCTGTCACCTGTTTGCAAATCCGCTCATACATTGTCTCGAACAAATAAAGGGCGTGATCACGTCCTTGCATTTTTACGATTGCCCAAATTGATTATTTCTGTAAGAACCACATCGTAATCACATGACCGGAATAAACATCATTGAAACATGGCCACATCCGGAACATAAAAACATTGTGTTGGTGTTATTACATTCAAACGTCCAAACCCACCAGAGTGTGGGTCAAAAAAAATGCTTTCTCCGAGTCTGTAGTATGTTATCGTTATATTGAGGACAAGGCTTTCGAATTACCGATTATTTTGTGGTTTTACCGGTTCGTTACTTATGCCATTTGCAAATTAATTTTCTTCAAAATCATAAAATTCACTTTTTTCTGAAAAAAGTTATATGTACCTTTTCTATGCACTTTACTCATTATTTTGATATATAATTTGCCTTTGCTTACTTCTCTTATCTGTTTCTGAGGCATTGGGAAAAATGTCAAAAAAATTGACCAAAGTTACGTTGGACGACCCCTTAAGGTCACATATTTGTGCACACTGGCTAACCACGACCGTGACAGTTTTACGGGTGGAGGAAGCCGGAGTACCCGGAGAGAACCACCGAGCAACGGCGAGCAACTGTCAGCTCCCCAACATACCAACGCCACACAAGCAGGGTTAGCATTGGTTGAAGACAGGTGCTCCATCGAAGTACAGTACGCCTTAGTACACAACGTCACCGTGCCCCCACTACACAACGTCACCGTTCCCCCACGTGGGCAATGGGGTGAAGTGTCTTTCCCAAGGAGACAACGCGGTGGGATTCGAACCGAGGACCACATTTGGAATTAGAGTTCAACCTCGTTATACGCACTTGAATCAGATTCGATAAAAACAATCGTGAACCACATACTACTTTTTGGCATCTAAGGAAGCCTATTGTTATTTTGGACCTGCTTCCTCAATATTTTGAATTTGAAACAAATCCCCTGCAGTACAAACAAAAAAAAAATGCCAAAATAAAGTCAAAGTAATGTGCATACAGAAGGATCAATACATATGGTTCTAAAGATGGTGACAAAGTATCATCGATCGTTGCTGCTTATGATCTGGGACCAATATTATAAAAATTGTACAACTGTATGTTTCAGAATTGTGTTTTTCACCTGTGAATATTAATCACTGAAAATAATTAGTGGTGTTTACAAAGACGTGCAATATACCTACCAGTAAGTTGCCACGTCTCCGAAAACGCTAATGATTTATTCAAACCATTTATAGCGATATTCAGAAAATACAATTTTCGAAAACACAATGGAAAAGCTTTATTGCTGTGGTCCCAGATCACCTCTATTCGAATACGATCCAAAGGCTCTATTTTCGCACCTGAAGTTAAATTTTTACAACTAGATCTCGAACGCATGGAGAATATACCTGGGTGGAAATCGATTATATCTAACATCAACACCCTCTTCACTGCCGTCACCAGTCTCCTCTGCTTAAAGCAGAGGAGACTGCGGACGGCAGTGAAGAGTAGTGTGTTGATGCTGAAGAAAGTAGAGGTGATAATGAGAATTATTCTGAAAAAATAAAGACGAAATTGAAGCGGGACTGGGTTTTCATACTTATCATAGGAAAAGAACTTTTCCGTTTGGAGATGGGAGACAGTCAATGAAATATGCTCATTATCATTAAAATAAATGCGCATCATATTATCCTCGTAAATTTGCTTGACATTACCCAGGAAATTCCCCGGTTCTCGGTTCTGAGAGTAGTTTCATTCCTGTTCCCGTTTCCTAGAAAACCAGGGAATATGTTAAATGATAATTTTGCCTCGCATGTCTCCAGACAGCGATTTTATAGAAAACGATGCATTGCAATAATAAACCACAACTCCTTTGAAACCTACCAAAAGTATATTTTGGTGCCAAATGTTTGTGCAAAACGAATTTATTTTTTGAGCAAGGGACACCGTTGTCACACGTCAGCGTGGACTCCGTACATAACTCTTAACTTTAGATTCATATAGTTGACACGCGTTACGGGTGGTTTTCACTTCAAAACATTTGGTGACAAACATTTGCTGTTGCCATTATATCATTCCACAGGACGTTGTGTCTTAATCCAGCTATCATCTTTGAGGAAAACTCTCTCAGCAGTCCCCGTCGAGCCGAGATGCGACCTTAGGAAAAAAGAGAGGGCAGATCATGATCAGGTCAGGAAAATTTCCAACCAAGACGAGTGCAAACATGGAGAATATACCTGGGTGGAAATCGATCATATATCTTTCCTCTTGACTAGCTTCACTCAACCTCGGGTGGAAGAACTCTCTTATCCTCAAAATTCGTGAGAAGTTGAATACACTAATAACATTTTCATTTTTTGTATAAAAACATAATTTGTTTGTTATTTATTAAGGTTTAAAGACACTTTAACAGCCAAGGTCATATCGTGTCGGTGACAGTTTTACGGGTGGAGGAAGCCGGAGTACCCGGAGAGAACCACCGAGCAACGACGAGCAGCAGCCAGCTCCCCAACATCGTAACTCCGCACTGCAGAACAGGCAGGGTTAGATTGGTTGAAGACGTGCACACCATCGACGTGCAGTACGCCTTAGTACACGGCGTCATCGTGCCCCCATGTGGACAATCGGGGTTAAGTGCCTTACCCAAGGACACAACGCGGGGGTCCGAATCGATCGCTCAGGCGGTCACCCATCAAGGGAGTAACCGAGATCGACGTTGCTTAACTTTGATGATCTGACGAGAACCGGTTACCGCAATGCCACCGCGCCCCCACATAATTTGTTACCCCCTCGATGGAACAATCTCTACGAGCTCGTTTCCATGATGCGTTATAAGTTATGTTTTTAATGGTAACAGAAAAAAAGAACGAAGTTTTCTTGGACGGCTTTGCATCTTACATTGAGCAAAAATGAAAAGTAAAATGTAGGCGATGTGTTAAAAATTCAACAAACCCATATTATTTGACCCCTCATTGGAACGAGCTCACTGAGCTCGTTCCAATGAGAGGTCATATGATATGGTTTTGCTGAAATGCTCATCTTTACATTACGTGGCGTATGCGGCCGATGCGTAAGGTAAAAGGTTAAGGAGACAATCTTGTTCTGCGCGTTCCATCTCTTTTTTTAATGCGCTGCTTCACGAAAAAAATGTCTGTATTACAATTAACCCCAGTACAACCTTAAGCAATCGCTTCAGTAAATTATCGGCTTGAGTGAACATTTAAATGGCAATTGATAATTAAAAGTAGTGTTAGTGTGAGTTTAATAACTTCGTAAATAGCGTTTCCGGATGTGAAAATATTGGTAGCGCAATTAACAACACTTCCGAATAATGGGTAAAATATTAGAGAAAAATAAAAGAATGATTGAATGAAATGACCTCGGAAGGAGAGAATTCAATTAAATGTCTGTGTAATTCATATTATATTGTCCCTGCAGGAATTACAAACGCTTTCTTTAAGTCCACACTTGTTTAAATCAAAGAAGCTGTCTTTCTCATCCGTCGGATTCCCTAATAATATTGCACGTGTTTGTTTCGGCGGGGTGCCAAGATGATTGATGTTGTCGTCTCAAATATAATATTGTTTTATTCACTTGCCGTTAACATTTTATGAAAGTCATAAAAATATTTTGTGCTTGCAATATTTGTAATTGGTATTCAATATTGTTTACGATACATGCATCGAGTGGGCGACTGATGCTCAAAACCGATTGTTCTTCTCCGTCATTCTGTCTCGATAGTTGTGTCGCATCAGATAAGATGTGTTAAAGTTATAATTATAATAATAATAATAATTTTATTGTCTTTCATCCCCATACATGGGTATATGACATACATGTCCAATAGATAACATAACATAATGCAAACATAAACTGACATCACATATATTACACGAAATTGATTTTTTTTTTCTTAAGGTTTATTGTGGTTCGACCTCCCACCTGTAGTTCAGGGATGGAGTGCTGTGCACATAATTTTAGCCGAAATCATCCGAAAATTCTTAACCCCCCGCCCAACGTAACGATCAAAAGCCGACCAGCGCAATATAGTTTTTTCTGTTTTCCAATTGTTTGTCTCACAAGCACAACCTATGATGCCTCACGGGAACGCGCTCACTGAGCTCGCTCCAATGAGCCACCATAAGCGTTGTTTATGAGCCAAAATTTTATATTTCACCAATTCAAGAATTTATTTGCAAATGCCGTCCGTTAACCGCGCTGAGCAAAGAGTTTGAAGTTTAAGATGAACCTTATATATAGATATATTATGTCCCCCCCCCCCCCCCCCCGTCGTCTTAAAGACCAAGTTCATGTAAACCGGCAGAGAATGAAATGATAGCATTCTGGTCACCATTTTTCTGAAGTCTGCTAATCAGCTGGACGCTCCCTTGCCTGTTAATTTGATGTTATCTGAGCTGTCGCTACAGCTGCCTCACGCATGGAGAACACATTATGGGCAAAGCGCATGACTCTGGGTGTTACATCATAGTCAAAAGACCCGATCAGTGTCTTTGCGAGATCATATTTGCTCATGTCTACAACGCCTGGGATAATGAGGTTCACTTCCTGCATGAGTGCTTGTCTTTCTTCAGAGTAGAAAGAACACTCAAACAGAAAATGAAATTCGTCCTCCACCCTATCCGTACAAAACAGACAAAATCTTTCCCCAGAGGGAATAGGTGGCCTCCTATGCCTACCAGTCTCTATAGCCAGCCTATGGGCACTTATTCTTAATTTTGTAAACGACTGTCTGGTGGCTTTGTCCTTTTCCGCCACGAGATAATCCTCCAAGGCGAAAGCTTCTTTCATTGATCTGTAGAAGGCAAATTTAGAGGAGTCTCTCATTTTCGATAACCACCAGGCTGCATATTTTTCTTGCAGAGTTTTCTCCAAAGAAAATGTTAATTTATTGGCGTCAAAAGTACCCTGATTATACCACACATGCTCAAAATTTAGGCTTTGCAGAGTGTTTCTAACAGCTTTCAACCAGGAATTTGTTTCTAGCTGGTATGCTTCACCTAGGCATGCAGATGTTAATGACTCACTTGGCATGTCATGCAGGCGAAGCCAGTAACTAATTATTTGCTTGATGATAAAAATATCAAGTGGGTATACACCTACTTCACCCCTTACAGCCGAGGTGCTAGAGTACTTTGTTACACCCAAAATTTGTTTGTAGAACTTAGTTTGGATGTGGTCATATTTGCATTTGTCGTATTTTTGGCTTAAATTCTGATTAATGTCCATTTGGGGAAGATTTAGCTTATCAACACCCCATACTTCACACCCGTAAGTTAGGATGGGACGTATGAGACTGACAAAGAGCTTCTTACTCGTGGGGACATTAATTTCGCCCAAGGGTATTTTTTGTCGCAATAGAAAAATGTCTTTCTGTGCTTTATCGGCCAATAAATCGGCGTCAATTTTGCCAGAAGGCTTAAAGTGAACACCAAGATATTTGTATTGACCACACGAGCTAATGACCTCATCCTTGTATTCCAGGTTTATGTCTATTTTCCTCCCAGCCTTGTTAAAAACTATTATTTTAGTCTTTTCTATATTTAGTTTCAGTAACCAGGAGTCGAGATAAACACTTAGAAGGTTTAGTTTCCTCTGTAATCCTTCTTTACTAGTTGACATTAGTACGAGATCGTCCGAATACATTAAACAGTGAACACTGCGTCCGTTTATTTCAAGGGCCCCGCAGTCACTGTCGAATATATTCGGAAGATCGTTAATGTATATATTGAAAAGTCTCGGACTGAGAACGCAGCCTTGCTTTACGCCTGTATTCGTGCTAAACTCTTCCGACAAACCCTCGGGGAGCTTGACGGAAAATTTTACCTCCTTATACATGTTTTCTATTATTTTGAGGAAGTTGCCACCTATTCCGCACTGATGTAATTTATACAGCATGCCGTCGCGCCATACTGTGTCGAACGCTTTCTTCAAGTCCACAAAACAGCAGTAGAGTCGTTTACCTTGTTTCAAGAATTTATCAATAACATGGCGAAGTGTAAATATATGATCAGATGTTCTATAGTTTGGTCGAAAGCCGATCTGGCATGGATCTATTATATTACTCGACTCCAGATAATCGACTAACCTGTTGTCCAAAATCTTACAAAATAATTTGCTGAGACAACTTGAGATCGCTACCCCTCTATAATTTGAGGTGTCTGTTGGATTCCCCCCTTTATGTAAAGGCTTTATAAGATTACTGCGCCAACCATTGGGAAATGTGCCTTTGCTGAGGATAGAGTTAAATAACTTGAGGTAACAAGCACTCATGTACGGCATTGAGCCCTTGATCATCTCGTTGTTCACCCTATCTGTTCCACTGGCCTTTTTGTTTTTCAGAGCGGACACAGCGCTTTGCAATTCGAGCGCAGTGACGGGGTAATCTAATTCTGTTTTTGTTGGGTCTATTTCGGTCCTGATCTCAGGTTGTCTCTTAATCTGCATGAGTTTTTGGAAATGATCAATCCACTGGTGGGGTGAAATAAGTTTTGCAGCGTTATCCTTCTTGCTGTGGGTGTCACTTAATTCGTGGATTGATTCCCAGAAAGATTTTGGATTATGCTTTTCTATCTCCGTGAGATTTCGGATGAGGGTTGCCCTATACTGACGATGTTTTCGCTTTACCAGCTTCTTGTATTGTTTTTTTTTGCTCCATAGTACGCTGATAGCGCACTGGGACTCTTGTTGGTTTTTAATTCCCTGGCCTTTTTGTGCATAATTTTCTTATATTCCATGCACTCAACATTGAACCATTTCTTCTGGTGATGTGGTGTTGTGGTTTTGTGTTTGTGAACAGACCTGACCGTTTTACAGCTATGTGGCAGCGCCTCATGCAGCAAGTCGGTCAGATCCGTACACATGGAATTTACGGGATGTTCATTACTACTTGCAGAAGTGTTGTTTAAAAATTGTTGACGTTTACCTCCCATTTCGTTTGAGGTTAGGCGCTTCTGAAAAATATTGGAGACATGGGCGTTCCATTTAACTTGTTGTGGAATTAAACGTAGCTGGTTGACACTTTCCTGAATTACAGGTTTACCGATTTTAAGGGCTAGAGTTATAGGGCAATGATCGGATAGGCTGCAAAACTCATTTACTGTAAAACAGAGAATTGTGTGATGTAATGCTTCAGCAACTAGACACCAATCAACAACCGATGAGCCGTTGTATCGGTGGCAGGTGTATTCGCCCTGGGTGTCTCCAAGAGTTCTACCGTTTACTAACTTCATGCCAGTCGAAATGCACAAATCTACAAGGAGTTTGCCATGTTCGTTGGTTCGAGCTGTATCTCGTGAGTTCCTCTGTGGAAAAGACAAGTCACAGTGGTAGGTGTGTGGCAGGTCCAAGAATTTTGATGAATCGTCCACAATATAGTCGTGGTCAGATGGATGAACTCTTGAATTCATATCCCCAAGGAGAATAACCTGGCCCCTGGGATTGTATTTGGAAATATCAGCTTCTATTCCATCAAACGGGTTGGTATTTGACGATTTATTATAGACCACCGAGTTGACAGGTGCAAGATACACTGAGCAAATGTAAATATCCTCGGGCATTTCAAAGAAAGATTTACATAGCCGGAACCATTGAAAATGCTTGGAAGTCGCCGGCTCGAAACTGACCCCAGCTTTCAATGAGCTTCGAACGAAAAATGCCAGACCTCCGACCTTTTTTCCTTTTTTCTGACTGTCTTCAAAACAGATGGATTCGTACCCTTTCAGAAATAGCCCATTGTCGTTTCGGTTACAATGTGTTTCTCCTAAACATATAATGTCGCTCTTTGTAAGATTTTCGAATTGTTTGTCTGTAAGTTTACACTGCCTTGTCCTGCCAACTCGTTCATACAGCCCGTTGATGTTGTAGTAGCTAATTTGTAATTTGTAAACATTCATTTTGAAAAAGAAAGAAAAATAAAACGAACTGATAAAAATATATATATGTGATAGCTGACGGAAAAAGAAGTTAGGGAAAGTCACCATCAGTGTGTTAACCCTTTACCCAACGTAACTGAATACAAACAAAAATCACCATTCAAATCTTGTATGTTTCCATTCTTTTCTTTTCTCAAAGCCCAGCTCATGGCCGCTCATCGGAACAAGCTCATCGAGCTTGAATCCAACGAGGGGGTCATAGGCCATATTTCTGAGACAAAATTGAACATTGTTAGCTATTAAAAAAAAAAAAAAAAAAAAAAAAAAAAAAAAAAAAAAAAACTCTTTGGCAAGTGTCGTTTGCTGTTTAAGATGGGCAAAGGGTCAGTTTATACCATCAGTGGAAGGACTGTAGTAATAATCGTAATTTGTTTAAAATAAACTCCCCTTCCCTTTGCTCTTTGTGTCTATTTTGGCTCGAACGATGAGTGCTTTGACCAGAGTCAGATTGATTACCCTGTCTGACCATTCTCTGTCCTCTGGACAAAATTGGGCGACTTAATCCTAAATGTTTCTTATCGAAACAAGCACACAGACTACGTATTATGTTACCTGCTATTTTGGAAGAGCCTTGTCTAGACAAATGTCTCTTATCAGAGTCAAATAAATGCTCAATGAGTCTACCTTTTTCACAAAAGTTTGAATTGTCACAGATGATTATGTTAGAGCTGTTTTGAAGAACCGAACTTATTCTGCGGTTGAAATCTTCACACCTTTGCCTGAGCCGGGGATCCGACTCAGAATTATTTGGTGTCACTAGAGAGACCACCACGTATTCTGCCTTGTCCTTCAGTGTTCTGATTACTTCCACAAAATCTTTGCAGTGTTTCTCCATGTTGACGAAGGAATGTTCTTTTAAGTTATTAATCCCAACATGTGTCACCACTGTGTGTACATTGTCTAAAGATTTCGCCATGTCCCGAAGAGAATCAATGGTATAAACCTTTTCCTGTTTTGAGCTGTCTACTTTAAATTTGCGCACAAGTCTTTCCACTTTGACATTTTTGCAAATAGAGTCATGGAGGAACACGATGGACGTATTTCGGTTGACTAAAGTCTTTTTTAGGGTTGTTTCCTCGTTTTTTGCCGGGTCGGCTTGTGTTAAATCAAAAGGAATTGTTGGTGAAAATTGAGAACATTGCGAAACAGGGAAGTAATCACTCTGGCTGTTTTCTGTCGTGTTGTGGCTTGGTGTCGCGGAAGTTTTTGTTTTAGCATTGTGATTGTGATGTCGCGGTCCACCAAAATGGATTCGTATTTCCTACACCTATCGAGTAAAGAACAGTTCTCCCTTCGCAACGCCTCTGTTCTGTTTTGTGCACTTTGGATATCACAGCTGGATTTACTTTCTACTTCTTGGAGCTTTTTCTGGTACCGTGAAGTTATTTCTGCTGTGGTTTGATCCAGTTCTTTTCTATGCTCCACTCTGAGAGTGGAAATCGTTTGTTGTGCTCAGCGCAGTTCTTCGGTGAGTCGTTGAATGTTTGCCTCGTATAGCTCTGTTGATTGTTTAGTCTGTTTCTGAGCGTTAGAATCAACATGATCCGCTTTTGGGGCTGAAACTGCTAGACTGTCATACTTTGCCCATAGATTGTTATTTTGCACTTTGGAGCGCTCAATGGTATCCTGGAGCAATTTGGACATCTTGGCCTGCTCATCTAGAACTTTTATCAGGTTGTTTTCCAAAATGTTCAGTCTGGAGTTTTGTTGTGTTTCCTGTTCCGTCTGAATACCAAAGTCTTTCGCTTTGGGTACGCTACACACCCCCTGTCCCATCTCAGTGGAAACAGTTTCATCGTTTGTCTCCGTTCCTTTCCTCGTTTGTGAAATAAGTGGGTTAGCTTTTGTCAAACACAGCTTCGGAATAGTATTTTCGTCTACTTTAACTTGTAACTCACCATTTCCATGAAGCGAATCGTCATTGAAGCTTTTGTCCGGAATTTCGCTTTTTGACAATTACAGAAATAACTCGACCGTTTTCTGCAAAGTGGGAAATTCTTCTTCACCCCATGCCCTGAACCTGTTTCCTTGGACAGTAATTAGATGGGTGTGCAGAAATAGACTGACGGTAAAATACACATTAATGTCCCTCTTTATTTGAATGTATATGCTTGATATTTCCTCTGGTTTATCTTTATCGGGTTCATTTAACCACTCACAGTCTAAAAAATCGTCATTCCCAGCTTGAATGAAGTATCGCGCACAGAGTGCTTGTATCCAAGCCAAAACATTTAGCACACCAGGTTTCATTCTGAAAGAGACCATTTTAGCAGGTTTTTCATAAAATTGTTGGGTCTATTTCTTCCATGAGAGCATTCTTGCTCTTCCCTGAGGATTTATTAATTGGTAAATCCGTTATATTGTAGTGTGCCAAGTGTTTGTTTGCTTCATCATATTCTGCTTTTCCTGGAGTTGGTAATCCGACCATACCTCCGATGTCTTCTGCCATCTTGTTTTATGATTTGAAGAGATTGCCTCGGGATAATAATTGCACAAGAGTCAATAAATAATAATTGCACAAGAGTCAATAAAAATCACTTCCTAATTAGCTTGTCGCCTTTTAAATAGCTTAGTTGCGTCCTTTGTTCATCTTAAGGTATTTGACTGATGGTAAATTTTCCTAACTTCTAAAGTTTTTAGCACCTCATTTCTTCTCTCTCGGAGCTCCTGAAAACACGTCCGTTCGCTCGGTCATAAATCCCAGGTGAGGGGAGGTGTCAACCTTCCAATATTTTCTCAGACAGGGACTTCGTCGGGTGCTATTTATTTATTTATTTACTTATTTATTTACTGGAGTTTAATGACACTTTCGACGGCCAGGGTCACCTCGTGTCGGACAGTTTTACGAGTGAAGGAAGCCGGAGTACCCGGAAGGAACCACCCAACAACTATCAGACTCCCCAACGTACTAACTCCACACAAGCAGGGTAAGCATTGGTTGAAGACAAGTGAACCATCGATGTGAGGCTTAGTACACAGCGCCACCGTGCCCCCCCCCCCCCCCCCCACACACACACTTAGGAAATCGGGATTAAGTGCCTTGTCCAAGGACACAACGCATTTACCCTTGTCAGGGATCGAACCGTGGACCTCTCGGTTTGAAGTTAAATGCCGTAATCATTCATCCACCGCGCTGCCCGTCGGACATTCGTTGTACAGTTGTTGAACATTGTATAGTACAACAATTGACAAGCAAACATGACACAATTGTCCAACATTACGGCAATTATTGATGAGTGATTGCCCAAAGCTAATTATTGTTAAACCCCTGCAATCGATTTTTTTCGAAAATAGCGTTTGCCTTTTTGGACAAATGCCATATACAGTGACGATACATCCACTGCCTTGTCATATTTGATTTACGATGCCCAACATCCAGGGAGCTCCCTATTAGTACATCTGTGATTTCTGAACAGAGCATAAGACAGGTCATCTAAATTTAGGACTCGAATTTAGGGCTGCACGATATTGAAAACTGAATACCGGTATCGGTATTCAAAAAAATACCGCGGTATACCGGTATATCGAAAACGGTTCCGAAAAATGAACATAAGTACCACAACCGAGGCTTGAGGCATCACAGTCGGAACGAATTAGCATGCCTTGATGATGCAGTTCGAAAAACCTTTACCCAAGGCAGACGATATCAAAATATTTTTTTTAAAAGTTTATCAGATTTTCCCCCCAAAATTCTACAAAACCATATCATGTGACCCCTCATTGGAACGACCTCAACGAGATCGTTCCAATGAGGGGTCACATGATATAGTTTTGTTGAAATTTTTTCAACTGCTGAAATTGTATATTACGTGAGCACATACAGATGATTCTTTTGGTAAAGGGATAATATTATTCATTCGGGGCTACAGTTAAAAATCTCAAGACATCTTGAAAATTAAATTGTGGGTAAATAAATAATGACGATAAACCGATATTTTTGTAATTACACCGGTATTCAATCGATATTGGTTTGAATAGCGGTATATATCGGTTTATCGATATACCATGCAGCCCAAGACTCGATTGCAATTTAGGGGCCTGGAGTAAAAAGAGGACATCAAAATGCGATCACTATGCGTTCACCATGTTGACTAGCCCAACCGTTGGCTCTGGGCGTTTTGTAATTTTAGTGTTAAAAGGCGAGCAACCCTAAAAATGATAAAACATGCTGTGCTGACAAGTTTGGACAACATGTTGACATACAATCATAAAACTGTGCCTTTTTCCCAAGTGTTTAGAAAAATACATGTCTTAAGACCGGAATTGCACGCTAAAATATTAATATTGTTTGTCGGGCAATTTCATCAAGCCGTCGGGAAAGAGTTTCTTACACCTCCAATATTCTGGGGAAACTGCGGCCCCGGATAAATGCGCAATGCATCACAAAAAACCGATGCAATGTCGTTCCAAGATTTCGATCACCACGGGCGTGATTGATACGTTCGTAAAGAGATGCCCCTTTAACAGACTAGAAAACTTTTCACTGAAAATGTGCAACTGGCATGAATAATAATTTTATATCAGAATCTGGTTACCTCCCATTTGTCGGGTGGTGGCTTCATCATGTTTGACAGGGCTCAATGAGATCTGATGAATTAAATTCTAAATTGAAAGTGTATCCAAATAAAAGTTGAGGCACTTCGGCCAAACACCACCATAACCAATTCAGGACAGAGTGTTACAGCAACAGGTCTTTTTAGGTGTGTTTTTTTGTGGAGATATGTTTCCCAAATTTCCATAGAATGCGCTTAAAAAGTGGGTTGGAAATAAAAGACAAAGAACGAATCATAAAATTCACATCACTCTAATCATGGGTCGATCTTAGAAAAAAGAGAAGTTTTGCAGAATTTAAAAAACAATATTTAGTACGAAATTTCAAGACTGTGGGTGAATGAGAAGTACAATAGACAGTGAACAGACGAAGAAAGAAAGAAAGAGAAAACGCCAACGATAACAACCCATTTCAACTTCATTGAATGATTTTATAATTGATAAAATTCTTACCAATTTAACGAGAATCGAATATTGTCTGCCGCCATTTGCATAAATGAAAAAATGGGAGATCACTCTGCTATCCGTGTATGAACGGGCTGCATATATAGTGGAGCGGATTAGTGCGATTATTTATGAAAATAGTTCACTTGATGATACAAGCATGAAATTTTCACCATGCGTTCTTTAGATATAGTATAAAAACCTGAGATAGTTGGCCACTGAAAATTAAGCCATTTTCAAGATAGCCCATATTTCTAAAAAT
Organism: Pictodentalium vernedei; assembly: GCA_031216915.1. NCBI lineage: Eukaryota > Metazoa > Mollusca > Scaphopoda > Dentaliida > Dentaliidae > Pictodentalium > Pictodentalium vernedei. The sequence continues at coordinate 103,057,488 of CM062292.1, forward strand.
AGATGGGCGGCCATAATGTTTTTGTCAATGAAGTTTTGTCAGGGCTTTATAGTCTGGCCGTGGTGACTTGATATCAGGCTCTACTTGTAGGAAATTTGCAACAAATAGGACAGCCGCATTGACAGGCACAGATATTGCTACTTCCGGAACGGCTGACTCTTTTTTGTCAGCTTCAAATGTGTTGGAAACTAGGCACGCACATCAGGTTACAGCTGCTGTTCTGTTCAGTCTCATGAAAACGGCTTTTAAAAAGAGTGAAGGTCCATTTCTTGACAAAGCAGAGGAGTTCAAAGTTTTTATGCAGTGGTGTGGTGATCAAGAAAAGATCCCACAGTTTCAGTTCTGGTCCACAATTCTAAAACTAGAGTTGTTGATACTTTGTTTTGTCCGCTCATTTCGTGAAAATGATTTCCTACTATACAAAGAATCACTAGCTGAACTTATTCCCTACTTCTTTGCCCTGGACCATATAAATTATGCCCGGTGGCTCCCAGTTCACCTTCGTGATATGGTCGGGCTTGAGACTTTACATCCTGATATATATACAGAATTTTGTAAGGGTCAATTTGCTGTTCACAAAACTGAACGAGTGTTCTCTGGTATCGCAATCGATCAAGCTCACGAGCAAAATAATGCAATAATGAAGGGTGACGGCGGAGCTATTGGGTTAACAGAAGACCCAGCAGCACTGAGGCGATGGATGGTAGCGGGCCGGAAATAAGCAGGGTTATCGATGAATTTGCAGATGCAGCTGGCAAATCAGAGTTGAAACGAAACAGAAGACACCATGACGATACCCGTGCTGCTCAGAAGGACTTTCAGGATAAAGTCTGTAGACTAATTTCAACAATATCGGAGTATGGCAGTCCATTTGAAGAATATTCACAAGACCTTCCTTTATTCCCTCGATGTCAAAGAAGTTGCGGATAAAAAGGTAAACGAGCCGATGGCTCAGCTTTTACCTGTTGGCAGAAAACAGTATGATAAATTCCTGAGAAAATCGACAACTAATGGACAAGAAAGTTTTCATGAACCCTTGGCAAAAAATAAGCTTTCCCTTTTCAGCAAAAAAATCAAGCCTCATACTACGGTGGGGAATCTGAAAATAGAGAGTTTGAAAAATGACTGTCAACTTTTTTCAAGACTTTTTATATCGTGCCAAAATCGACAGTGTGACCTTCAAAACATTTTTCAACATGAAACCCAACAGTACCCACCATCATTATCACACAATGGTATGATCAACTCTGGAGTAAAATCACAGCTGATGGACAGTTTAGAGACAGGGATAGCTGCTCGAGTAGAAGCGCCTCATACAGAAGTTATGATTATAGATGTGCGGCTATGGTCAATGCAAAACCACCTGGAACTGCTAAAACATTTGATGACTATGCTGCTGAGGTTATTATACCATACATTGTAAGATGTGCACAAAAAGTGTACAAGAGTAGATGTTGTTTTTGATGTATACCTCGAAAGTAGCCTCAAAGCAGGAACTCGACAGAAAAGGGGAGCTGGGTTTCGAAGAAAGGTGGTCGGTAAGAGTAACGTACAAAAGTCGTGGAGCAATTTCCTGAGGTGTGATGAAAACAAAACTGAACTGTTTGGATTTTTGGCAGATAGAATTGTAAATGCTCAGACAAACAGCCTTATAGTTGTCACTAAAGGGGATGATGTTGTCTGTAATAAAGAACTGAACACAGATATGCTGTCACCCTGTAACCATGAAGAGGCAGACACCCGTATGTTTGTTCATGCCAAACATGCGACTGTTGTTACAGGTTTTAATAGCATGAATGTTGTTACTTCCGACACAGATGTTGCTGTTATAGCCATTTCCGTGTTTACTGACCTTCAGATTAATTCAATGTGGTTAGCTTTTGGGAAGGGACAACACTTCCGCTGGCTCTCAGTACACGACATTACCAAATCAATTGGACCTCGGTCAAGTGCTTTACCTTTCTTTCATGCTTTTACAGGGTGTGATGCAGTGTCTGCCTTTATGGGAAAAGGAAAGAAAGCTGCTTGGCGGGCATGGAATGTGTATGAGGCTGCAACAGAGGTTTTCTGTCGACTCAGTTCACCACAGAATGAAGTTACAGAGGCAGACATGGATATCTTGGAACATTTTGTTGTTGTCATGTGCGACCGTTCATGCACAACATGCAGAGTGGACGAATGTCGCCTTGATTTGTTCGCTCGAAAGCAATGTCCATACAATGGCATACCACCAACTAGGGCATCCCCATATGAGCATGTTAAAGGGGAGTTTTCCAAGCGGGTCATGTGTGGGTCCAGGCTGCTTCTCCAGTGCAACAGTTATCAAATCCTATCAGCAGGGGTTGGCTTAATCACAACAATTTGTGGGAGCCACACTGGACTACACTCTCTGCTATATCAGAGTGCTGTCAAGAACTAAAGAAGTGCTGCTGCAAGCGTTCAACATGTACTGGAAATTGCAAATACTACCGCACAGGATTGTCATGCACTGCACTTTGCTCCTGTAACTACCAAGAAAGCAGTTAGTGTCAACAAATACACCTGTGATATATACGGGCATCGATTCTAAATGCATGAGATACAAAACATTGGCATTGATATTGCAGATTATGAGGTTTATTTTGAAAATGCGTGTACGTTTAAAAAAGAAACAAATCCCTGGTAACTGCACATTTGAGCATACAGAGTTATTTCCCTTGCCATATATTTTCACAGCCTTTTAAACCACAATTGTCGTTGCTATTCATTATTTCAATTCATATTCAGTCTTGGTTTGTATAAAGGAATGATATAACAGTAGAAAAATTCCTTTAATGCTATATGTTTCACTCATATATGCTGCACTCACATCACCAATAGTGCAGATTTCTTCACTTCCTGTGGCCATCTTGAAAATAATAAGATATTTCGTGGCCAGCTATCCTAAAGTACTCTACATACCAAAAATGACTTCCATACCAAAGTTCATGCTTGTATCACAAACTGAAATATTTTTATAGCAATCCGCCCCACTAATAGTATATACACAACTTGCATCTGAAGCACTGAATATAATGAAATTCTCAGATGTTTGGAGGAGGTTAGATAGATAAATTTGCTAATTCTCAAAACACTAGTGACGCCAGGGGCCAATACTATCAACTTTTCCAATTGTATTTTCAAGAAATGTATTTTCTGGTTATGACTTTAAATGGGTTAAAATGAACCATTAGCATTTTCAAAAATCTGGCAATTTACCATTTGGCAAATTGCCACATTTTCAAATGCTAATGATGATTCATTTTAGTCAGTTGTATTAATAGATAGAAAATACAATTCTAGAAAATACAATTGTAAAAGTTTTATAGTACTGGGTACAGGTTGTTAAATTATCGACAGCTGGTTTCTTATGCTACTTTACATGTATATTTTTAAACATGTACATATGTATTTGAGAAATTATAAAATAACTTGGCAATTTGAACGAATGAATTCCATCCACCAGCTGATGTTCAATGCTCTAAAGTTGCTCGGAGAGACGTGCGGAAAGTGTCACCGTGCAATGCATTTGGCAGAGCTCATAAATACCTAAACACCAAGTGAACAGATGTAAGGGTTTCTGAAGTCTTCCATGGTTTTGGTTAGTAATACCCTTCTCCGATTATGCGCAACGAAATCGATTTTATGGACGCCACGCTACCGAGGTACTAGTATTTTCGACGCCAGTTGTAATATGTATTTATTTGCATTTAAGGTCACTTTCAGCATCTATGGCTATATCAGGACTGCATCACGAGTATGAAGAGACGTTTAATCAATTGGTATTCCCTGTGCTGCCCACTTTAGGGCAATTCCTCCTCAGGCGTAAAACAAAACTTGTTTTCCACAGTATATAAGTACTGTTCCGTTTCATTCCCCACAGCCCCCACGGAGAGACGACTGTTGTAATACGCCTTGGAACAAAATCTAATCAATCACTGTACATTTTGGTTCGACCATTGGACTCAGTATAACTAATGTTTGTATTCGTTGTACAGCAAGATACAAACTGCGAACTGCTGGAAATAAACTTTATTTTATAACTTCTACCATTAACTCCCCACTACCGTCGTAGTTTGCTTCTTTATTCTGGATTTCCAGACAACTAAAGTCTCAACTAATCCAAATGCAGGTCACACGAGTCTCAAACGAGGCTCGCGTGACGTCACTGGCGTGCAACGATATTCGACGTGGCGATTTTCCAAACGCAATATAAAAGTAGAGTGCCTTTACGCCGAACACACTTGACATTGACAAACATTTCAAAAGTATTTTTCTCTCTTTTTACATTTTAGATGCCACTTTCAGTTTTTAAATATCCATTGTCTTTTAATAAAAAAAAGTATTACAAAAGTAAATCAGTCTGAGAGGCCATATTCCGTCTTGTCGATGAAACCCACGGCGGCGTCTTGTTTGATCAGGCTGATCTGGTCTGGTTAACAATACAGATAAATTGGATGTATGTATCTAATGTACTAATGTTTATCTAATAATCTGTGAATTCAGTCAATAACTTTATTATAATAATCTTTAAGACCCAACGTTTCAAAAGCCACTGCTGTCTGCTTCTGGGTTAGAAATGCAGTTTAATCCAATTTTGACGTTACGTACACACCTGACGTCAGGTGTGTACGTAACGTCAATTTTGGATTAAACTGCATTTCTAGCCCCGAAGCTGACAACAGTGGCTTTCAAAACGTTGGATCTTAATAATTTGCGCGTATCCTTAGTTGAGAGATGAAATGTAACTGAAAACCATATTATCGCACCGTTCATATCGCCCGTACCTTACAGTTTACGTGTGCCCATGATATCACGAGTTTATATTATTTATGTAATGGTATTTCAGTTACCATCCCACGTACCACCCAATAAAATGCGTTACCATGATTATTCAAATCAAAATTTGACGCTCTTCTTTGTACTTACTGACAGGGCTGGGGAGAGGGGTTGTAACCCGGGGTTCGGAACGGGGCACGGGCTTGGAGTCCAGGATTCTTGGGTCAGGCCTGAGCCCCCCCCCCCCCCCAAAGTTCTGTGTCATGTGCCAAGCCTGTGCCCCCCCCCCCCCCGATCCAGAGCGAGAACCAGCAAGATAAACTGTCCGTCGTTTTGGAATACTAGCAGCCACTCATGTAAAGAAGGAATGGGAGTGCCCCGTGGAGATGCTCAATCTGTTGCATAATTCTCGAAGTGATAACTTTATTAAATTAACAGTTACTTGACGTAAAAAAGTTATCACTTCAAGAATTGTGCAGCCGAATGCTATAACGCTAGGTCCCTGGATACTTACTGATGAACTTGTAAATTTGAAACATGCTGCTAAATAGCGTCATATTAACGGCCAAAAAATAACGTGATTTTTCATCCCAAAAGCCGTCAGAAGTCTCCATTTAATAGCTGATTTCAAAATTTTCTTGGGGAGACGCCACCTCCAACTTCCCTACCATCGCTCGTGCCTTCGCCACTCATGACAGATGCCTTCGTTATCTACATCAGTATCCTGGCACTTTCGAAAGGGGGCCTGTCACAGAAACCATGAGGTCCGAATTTCCTCTCCCCGGCCCCGCCTACTGGGCGTAAGAGTATAGAGAGATGGAAGTTTCGGTTAACATGACATTGTGTTATTCTGTTGTCTTCTGTTTGACTGGAGGAAGTATTTATTGTGTTTATGAAGAGAAAACGTTCACCTGGCTTCTTCCATCTTATCATAGATGAGTGTGTTTGCAGAGCACGTTGGGGTTGGGCGAAGTTTGAGGGTGGCGCAAACTTCAACCATACAGGAGTCTATTCCGATGGAATGAAATTTGTTCATAAGTTTTTACAACATGGTATTTAAAATATTACACCAATGATTCCACTTTGTTAGCGATATTGCTCTTTTCACAGACGACTCAACGATTTTAGTTGATTCCTCTCGAGGCTAATACTGTTTGATCCATACGGTTTATCAAACATTGCAGTTGCCTTGTATGACAACGTGGTGTTGGTGCTGACAACTATTCAGCCATCAGAAGTTTTTATTACACGCATGTTCTATGAAATCTACAGCAACACCAAACCAAGCGGAAAATAAAAATCTGTTCCACACATATGTGCGGAACGGAAATCGTTGACGAACTATTTTTAAATAGAAGCGAAATTTCACAGGAATTTTCTACAAATCGTGCAACGCAATTACAATTTGAATCGCTAGTGATAGCTGAAAATCGTCTCCTGAGTTCCAATGTGTTCTATGTGCCAGTAGGCACATAGAACACATTGGAACTCAGAGAACGAAATAGTAACACGGGATTCCCCTCGCAATTCAGTTGGCGATAAAATGTGTTCTTTCTGTTGATATTGTCAAATGAATTGCTGAGTGTCCTTCTAGTAATTGTTTTTTTATAGACGTGAAGGCGTGTAATAAACACAGAACGACACGCGCGTGTGAATGGGTTAATCGATGTGGCACTTGTGCCATCGCGGAAGGATAAAACTCGAGGCCTGTGGCCTCTCGTTTTATCCTTCCGCGCTAGCACTCGTGCCATATTGATTGATCCATTTACACGAGTGTGTCGTTCTGTGTATTTATTTGTTTCTTTTATTTAACGACTATACGAATAAAAGAATAAGACCTAGCGAGTTGGAAAGGTTCACCTATCGTCTATATGTTAGGTGCTACAGTTCAACGTATTTGCAGACAAGCGTATCTACACGTACAATAGTTCCCATAGTCCAAACAATTCATAAAGCCGCCATCGATAACGGTGTCTATAAATTAGGTTGGGAAATGGAAGTAACAGCGAACGACAGAGTGCGGAAACGTGGCACGCATAAACAACAGGAGTGTTTACAGTCAAACAATAATTCACCTTGTCGCACTCCGCGTATCATTCCTTGCTGCAGAGTATCGAAGTTTGGCCGCGTACAAAGGCTAACAATAACAAAGTACAACAGCAGATGTATGATACTGTAAACACGAGTAAACAATCTAGTTTCACGCGCGTAATAAATATTCCCTTTTGCACCACTCAGGCGGCATTTAAAGTGTACAGAAGTCGTACTAATGGTCGCGCGTCTGTCTTTGGAGTCAACCCTTCGAACTCGAGTCCACACGAATTGGGATATCCGTCGAGGATTGAAGCTGTGATAACATACTTTCTCAAAACTTAACCATATATCATTTTTGCTCGCTCTATCGGTTGTATGTTTCGGCGTTATATCGAAAGTCAAATACAGTACGCGGAGAGTGGATTACCATTAAACTCTCATGGCATGGAGTTTTCATCCAAATAATAAAGCAGTTTCTCTGAAAAAAGGCATAAGCGCTCTGAGCCTTCCATTCAACATATTCCCGCAATTTTATATAGACTCATTCAAATTTTGAAAAAGAGAAGCCAGTTTATAACGGTTCAAAGGAGGCCCACGCTTGGGCTATAGCTATATGCTATATACGTGGGGTACGGTATTATTTACACTGTAGTGAATGTGCAAGGGTTGCGTTATCCCTGCATGGTCTCGATGCTGGTGGAAAAACATCGAGTTACTAAATAGGTGCCTGTATGTGGGGGGGGGGGGGGGGGGGTGGAGGGATGGAATGCGATGTTCAATAAATTCACTCGTTTTTCAAGTTAATCTTTTCAATGCCATGTTCGTGAACAGCGTCCTGCATTCAAGAATGTCTACGGTAAATGGCTCGATTCGTCATGTATTTGTCTGGAATTGGTGGCGTCGCGGTAACCGGTTCTCGTCAGATCACCGAAGTTAAGCAACGTCGAGCGCGGTTAATAGTTGGGTAGGTGACCATTTCAGCGACTGATTGGTGATCCCGCGTTGTGTCCTTGGGTAAGGCAATTAACCTCGATTGCCCACATGGGGGCACGATGACGCTGTGTAGTAAGGCGTGCTGCACGTCGATAGTGCGATGTCTTCAACTAATCTAACCCTGCCTGTGCCGCGACGCAGAGTTCAGAGTTACAATGTTGGAGAGTTGACAGCTGCTCGTCGTTGATCGGTGGTTCTCTCCAGGTACTCCGGCTTCCTCCACCCGTAAAGCTGTCGCCGACATGATATGACCCTGGCTGTTAATGTGTCGTTAAATCCTAATTAATAAATAAATAAATAATTTGTCTAGAATTACAGTTATAATGGACGTCTACTGCCCTATAGGTCTCAAGGATGAAATGATAACTGATACATCTCACAGATCCGTTAATCATATCCCCTTCTGCTGGTTAACTGCAAAAGTATTCTTCGCACAAAATATGAATATCGAAATGGAAGGAATAAAGCTAGGTGGACTGAATCTTTGTGACTATTATCTTAAGGCGCCCTTTACCCAACGTAACGGCCAAAACCGGCCAGCGCTATTCACAAAAGTTGCCAATTAATTTTCATTATTTTTCTCATTTTTTTCTTAAAAAACATAGGTTATGACCCCTCTTTGATACGAGCTCGCCGAGCTCGTTCCAATGAAGGCTCATAACCTATGTTTTTGAGACCCAAAAAAAAAAAAAATGGTTATTCAAGAATTTTGTTTGCAAGTGTCGTCTGCTTTTCATGTTAGGTAAAGGGTTAAGAGAGTTGAATTCTCTAGAAACACCGAACGTTACATTAGGGGGGGGGGGGGGGTCGAGGATTGCGAATATTCGCACTACATTGTGAAGGGTTAATTCCCGTAGCACAGTTCGGGGCTTGTTCAGGCCTGGTATTCTAAAAATTGCAGGAGAGCTAAACATCGCTTTCCTCGCATGACCTATGGGGGAGAATAGCTCTCCTCAGGAAAAGATAAAAGTGCCAACACGAAGTTTTACTATTAATGAATTCTGCCGAGTGGGCTTTGTACAGGTTATTTGGTGCTGCTAACAAGGTAGTCTCTGTGAGACGGCTACACTGCCCCCCCCCCCCACACCTCCGGGCCTTGACAAGGCCCGGAGGTGTGGGGAGAGTAGTGTGGCCGTCTTACTGAGATGAATAACATGGCGGAGATCTGAAAGATATGGGTTGTAGGAATAAACCGTTATGGTAATCATTATTTTCTAAGGCCAGGAGGGCTTCTTTGGCTCTCCTTAATTTTTTTAAGGCGAGCAGTAGGCGAGCGAATAATCGCTCTCCTGAAAATGCCAAGCCTGCTTGTTGAGTTTCTTATAGCAAAGCGTGATATGTCTCAATCCTCGGATGTGCATACAATTTCCATTATGTTTGATATAATATTTTCAGCGTCTTTTCCTGAAACCTGTGATTAACCCTTTACCTAACGAATCACCCGCATCCGCCCGTGTAATATGCAAATTCAGCAGATGGAAAAATATTATTTTAAAAACAATTTCAACAAAACCATATCATGTGACACCTCGTTGGAACGAGCTCGTCGAGCTCGTTCCAACGAGGGGTCACATGATATGGTTTTGTTGAAATTGTTTAAAAATTTAAAAAAAAATGATATTTAAAATAATAAATTTTGATATCGTCTTCGTTGGGTAAAGGGTTAACACAAAACACCGATCGCTGCCTCGAGTAGATAACGACGCAAATCAGAGGGAGTTATAGCTGTTCATGTTGTAGTTCTTGAAGGGTTATACCGACAGCAATTCAAAAAGGAGTGATGGCTGGCATTTTAGATCAATGTATCAGTTAGAATTATTTAAGTAAACAATGATAGCTGTTATGGATTCCTGTTTCTGGTTTTGTTTTTTCTTGTATTTAAAATTTTCCACTTGTTTCTCAATAAAACTCTCATAAACGCTTTCGATAAATTTTATAAAGCAAACAGTCTTTTGGATACAACTTCATTTATTTGCCAGGAGATACCGAATGCTAAACAAACACTTCCGTTCGGCGTTAAAATGAAGTTCGTAAACTGTGATACTTTCAATTCCACTATCACGTTATGTTCTACCCATGTCACTGCCACAATCATATCTTGCTGGCCCAGTCAGACCTTTCTTATGCACTCCTACTTCCCTGATCCACATAAATCTTCACGTATAGTTACATCAGGCCAATAACCAGCGCTGTGATGGAACGGTTTCAAATCATGACTGGCCCACCAAAGGATGCCGATAAACGTCCCTTTGGAACAGGTCACCAATTCAGCATTTGTTGAAAAAGCAACATTTGTGCCATTTGACTCGCGATGTCTTACACTGCAAAAAATAAAGGTTCTTTTTAAAACCAAAACTGGTTCTATCTTGTCCCTGAGATGGAACCAGTTTAGTTTAAACAGTATTTATTTCAAATAAAATAAATTTACCAAGATTAGCATTCAATTCTAACAGAATATTACATGAACTGAAGTAGATTCAGCAGTAAACTTGGAGCTTATTCAACACAGTCGCCAAACATTTTGAAACAAAGCGAATAAAAGTACCTGGTATATTGGTTCTATACAGAACCAAAACTGGTTCGATATGCCAACTGTTCGTATCTCCTTTGCTTAATAATGATTTGAGACAACCTCGTATAAGCTCTAAACATACGACTGAAACCCTCTCAATTTATGTTTAATTCTGTTAATATTTAATGTTAATCTTTATAAATTTATTTGATTTGAAATAAATACTGTTTAAACAGAACTGGTTCCATCTCAGGTACAAGATTAGTACCAGTTTTGGTTCTAAAGAGAACCTATATTTTTTTGCAGTGGAGAGTTACAGCCATCGAAACAGATATATGACAATTTCAAATTACAATGCTTAACCCTTTACCAAACGTAACGACCAAAACCGGCCAGCACTGTTCACAAAACTCACTATTTAAATTTCAAATTAAAATGCTTAACCCTTTACCCAACCTAACGGTCAAAACCGGCCATCGCCATTCGCAAAAGTCACCATTTAATTTCATTATTTTTTTCATTTTTGTCTTAACCCTTTACCCAACGCAGACGATATTAAAATTTATTATTTTAAATATAATTTTTTTTAAATTTTTCAAAAAATGTCAACAAAACCATATCATGTGACCCATCGTTGGAACGAGCTCGACGAGCTCGTTCCAACGAGGGATCACATGATATGATTTTGTTGAAATTTTTTTAAAAATAAATAATATTTTTCCAACATGCATATTATTACATGGGCGAATTCGGGCGATGCGGTAGGTGAAGGGTTAAAAATATAGCTTATGGCACCTCTTTGGAACGCAGAAAATGAAAATGAAAACAATTACTAATTCAAGAATATTATTGAAGTGTCGTCTGCCTTTCGTATTAGGTAAAGGGTTAAATAACTTTTATGAAAATATTGTTGCTTTATACGACGTGTTGCGATGCCATCTTTTGAATCTGGAATGGTAATGATTTCGAGCCTACCATCTGAGACGGAACCACTAACAGGAAGTTTGAGTTCTATAGTTGTGCACTTAGGACAACTGCCAGGACAGTGATGTACCGGGCAACTTCATATAGGCATTTTGGACAGTGTCGATTAGAGAAAATTTTTCAAGTTTACTTTTGTATTTAACAAATGGTTAAAATCTACTCATATCAAAAGTCAAGGGTCGCCTAAGGGTCACATTGAGATGTTTCTGCTATTTCCCGAAATACGGCTTGATACCAGACTTTAGAACGAGTACAAGCTCGATGCGAGGTCTTAAGCTGAGTTTCTCAAGAAGAAAATAAATAAGTTTAGACAGGTCTTTAATCGTTCAATCTCAATGATATTTTGGCACCACTGAATAGGGTAGGAGGGTCCATATTCACTATTTTGGGTAGATATATCGATCTTTTGAACGTGAAGCTCCACGGTTGAGCGTTGAAAATATTGATCGGTCTACCACACAACTCATGGAATTAGGGAGAAGTATGATTCTGGACTGTACGCATAAGATGAAATTTTGTTTAATATAGATTATTTACTCTCCCAAAAAAGAAAGTGTGCATGCTAAAAAATAACACTAAAAAAGATAAATATCATTTTCATTCATGGAAATTTTATTCAATCACAGATGAATCAATTTGTGATCAACACGAGAAATTTCATTACGCTACGACGAATACTCTTTGTGCCATGGAGAGTCAAAGACACTAAGGGTCAAACACAAAAGTCACACACTCAATATCTGGTATGGCCTCCGTCTGCATCGACTACTGCTGTGCATCTACGCCTCATGGAAGCGAACAAGTTAGCATGGAAGTGTTGTGGGGTGTTGTTCCATATTCTGATAAGCTGTCTTTGGAGTTCCACAAGCGTTGACGGTGCATGGGGAAGCCGGCGTAGCTGACGTTTCATTTCGTCCCATACGTGCTCAATTGGTGAGATATCGGCCGAATTTGCGGGCCAGGGAAGAACATCAACTTGTTGTTGCTGCAGAAACTGTTGAACAACACGAGCTGCGTGGGGTCGGGCGTTGTCCTGCTGTAGAATGACGCCGGGGACGTGACGTTGCAGAAATGGGACAACAACAGGTGTAAGCACTTCATCACGATATCTGGCTGCATTGAGATTGCCATCAATAATGACCAGCTCAGTTCTGTTACGGGCAGTGATGCCACCCCACACCATGAGAGACCCTCCCCCATAACGGTTTCGCTCCACGACACATGGATCTGCGTAGCGTTCGTTTCGATGTCTGTACACTCTCTGGCGGCCATCTGATGATGAAAGATGGAAACGACATTCATCTGTGAATAAAACACATCGCCACCAGTGTAAGGGATGCCTGAGATGTTGTCTACACCACTGCAGTCGTGCACGACGATGACGTAACGTCAAAATCGGACGAATTGCAGGTCTTCGAGGACGTAAGCCGTATTCTCTCAGCCGGTTGATTACTGTTTGAGGATGTATCTGTCTCAGGTTAGGGATGTTCCTGGCTGTCGTCGTTGCCGTCTGTTGCCGCCAACTTGCCGGTTCCGGAGATGGACGACACGGATATACCGATCTTGTGCAGGGGTGGTAACTCGGGGTCTCCCGGAGCGGGATCGGTCTCGAACGGCATCGTGTTGTGCATGGACTAGCATGTCTACAGTGTGGCAGTTCAAATGCTGGGCAACCTCTCTGTGTGTTCTGGCAGCTCTAATCATACCCATTACCCAGGGCAAGGAGACGTTGATTCATTGTCAATCTTGGCATGCTAATGTGGAGTCGTTTTAACAGCAGCGCAAGTTTGAATGTGAACGATAGGAAGGCCTTACTTTAGTGTTTAAATACCCAAGGATTCACAGTGCTGCATGAATTTTCAGACTCTCCACGTGCAAAACATGCCTTTTCACAAACGTGCAGCACGTCATTTAACGTTAATGCAATTTTAACGGGGAAAGCTGTTTTTGTGTTCAATATAACTTATTCATGAACAGGTTAACACTCTTTACACCTACGAAATTATTTTTTTGGAGTTTGATCAATTTCTGCAATGCACACTTTCTTTTTTGGGAGAGAATATATATTGGTGCTGCTGTCTCACAATTTATCAGGAAAAGACGTTCAAGTGAAGAAGATATGAAGCTGTTATTTCACGACGATCCAAAAATTATATTTATTAGACCGCACTCTAAAATCAGTTGGGTTAAACATCAACCCAAATCAACCGGGTTGAGTGAATATGAACCCAATAGGGTTCATATTCACTCAACCCGGTTGATTTGGGTTACTTTTTAACTCAACTAGTTGATTTAGAGTGCGCTCTTGGGAGTACTTTCCAGAAACATTGTTATGTACAGTTGTCGATGTCTGTTCCACTGCACCACCTGCACCCGTTAGAGAACTATAACGAGAGCTGCTGTCGCCGCTGAATTTTGTCTGACAAAAGGACACTTTTTGTTCCTTTGCACGCTTTAGTCGAATGGAAGAGTCATATGAAGAACGCGGTGGCTCAATGGTTACGGTAATGGACTTTAAACCGAAACCTCCACGATTCGGTCGCCATCAGGGGTAGTAGTATGTCATGTACCCGGACAGGGGTTATTTGGATGATCTCATGGATGATCTCATGTGACGTCATAGTCACGTGACTCAATGCCTTTTCACATAAGCACATATGACAAAAAAAGGAGTCCATAGCCTCAGGTGTTTTCCAAAAAAATGGGATTCCATGGAATATTGCCATTGGAAGTAGAGGTGACGAGAATCGGATAGGACTTCACTGTAATAGGGGGAGATAACTCTGCATACAGATTATGGGAAACCAAGCAATCTTATTGGTTAACAATAATCTATATAAATAATCTATATAAATGAAACAACAAGAGTACACGGAATAGGGTCAGCACTAACAAGAATAGACCAGAAATTGCTAAATATAGTAACAATAAGCAAAGCTGTTCCAGTTGACAGACTCTTCTACGCTACTGGAGTATACTCTAGGACAAAGGAACATGCCTAAGTAGACGTAAACTATTGCATATATAGATAGAAGCAGAGAATTCTGTAAGAATTCGAAATAGTAAAAGTTGTCGGGTTGTTACATACCCTCCGAACATACCCCTGTTCTATAAGAAGGGTTTAGGTAACATAGCAACCACGTGCTACCATAGAAACCAAGATGGCGGCCTCCAGTATACAAAATGGACGACGGAAACTCGTATCACCTTAACAACACGCGCTGCGCATGCGCACTAACACCACGTATCAATATGGGGATGACGTCACAAGATGGCCGCTCACGCGAGTTACCATGACAACACAACATGGCGCCACGGAGGTCACGTTATTTTGACGTCACATGAGATCCTGCAAGAGATCCTGCAAACCATGCCCCAAAACCACATTACATACTACTAGGGGTAAACGTGTTGTGTACTTGGGCAAGACATTTAATGATGATTGCCCGCGTGAGGGGCACGGTGGCGCTTTGCGTACTGCACATCGATTGTGCACTTGTCTTCAGCCAATGCTAAACCTGCTTTTGTGGAGTTCGTTTGTTGGGGAGTCTGACAGCTGTTCGCCGCTGCTCGGTGGTTCTCACCGGGTACTCCGGCTCCCTCCACTCGTAAAACTGTCCGACGCGATGTGATTCTGGTTGTCGAAAGTGTCGTTAAACCCCAATACAAAAGAGGGCCCTCTGTCCCCTTTTGCCCATGGCACTAGAGATCCTGAGCGGCATAACATCAAAACTGTATCGAAATAAGTTGGTAACATGTCCACGCATGGTTTTTTCATACTTCACACCCTCCTGAGCTCGATGTCGAATCGAGTCGTGGCTGCTAATAACAGCCACGACTCGACTCGGCTCCAAACTCAGGAAACAGTGAATAGACTGACTTTGTTATAATTCACACCCAATCAGAACGATAGGGACGTCATTATCAGTCAAACACATCTCAAAGACAAAGTGAATCCAAGCAGTAGGCTTACGTGGATCAGATAGCTGCTTCATATCAATAGTACAACGCCCATTCTTAACATTACTGTGTGAGATTCTGAGTGTCCGACCGCCGTCTCTTCTGCCTGTCATTTCTTGACATGTCGTCCTTTCACAGATAGCACCCCCCCCCCCCCCCCCTCCAAACACACACACCCATCAATCACACTTTGCGGGCTCGTTTGCAATTCGTTGTTGAGACCAGCACTCGGACTTGTATACTTTTAAACCTGTAAAATTGATAATTTTAATTTTCGGATGAAATTCTCTTTCATTAGACATGTGCGACGTATCTTTAGCCATTGAGGTGCGATAATTAAAATTGTACTAAGGAATGGCGAGCTGATGAACGAATTATCATGAGTAGATCTACCATTCGAAATTTCCTAAAACAGCCGGTAAATGAGGCGGTCTGGCTCGTGGTGTTAACGCGGATCTCCGTTGGCGGCTGGCATTTCGTATACTCTGGCATTTCGTATACTCTCGCCAGTAACTATTGTTCGATGTTAACTACAAAGAAGAGTAAGCTGTCTTTACATTACCTGTCTTACAACCAGCTAACTTCCCATACGTAACACCCCTCCATCCCGATATTGATGATGTAGCCGCTGAGTTAACCAATCCACACTACTGCCAATCGGCGAAGATGCCGATACATCAACAAGTGCTTGTACATACCTTGCTTATATATTTATATATATATACATATACTTCTTTCACTATCTATCTCTATTGAATTACACCAAGCCCTACCTTTCCTACTTATCAAGATCTATCCTTTACTCCTGCCACCCACCCAATAACATTACCATTGTGCTATCATCTGTCTCCTGGCTCCGAGTTGCAAGCGTGCTTCCGCGCGCAGACAGACCTGCTCGATATAACCCAATTCATATTAACCACCATAACAAGCTCCATTATGTGTAGCATAGACACATATAGACTCAGAGTTGGTCTGTTTGTATCACGTGCACATGGTGGTGTTCACAGGAGGCGCCAGCTTGATCTTCCATGCATCGTACTTGCGAATCTAATAATTCTGTACCAGTCTAAAGGAGTCACTATAATGCTAGCCCTGATGCAAGGAACAGGAACCTGGCATCACTACCCATTGGATTTAATTATAAAGCATAAACCCGAATGTCATGATGTGGTAAATCCTTCTAATATGTTTAAAAATACGATGTCCGTATTCTCCTGCATAAAGAAAAAAGTCAATCTATTGCACAAAATGAAATTGCTACGACTTCTGATAGTGTTTGTAACCGTAGAACTAGTGTCATCTGTCGTCTTCGCCTGGGGATTAACCCTTTTGTACTTATCTGGCGACATTGAACTAAACCCCGGCCCAACAAATCCCCACTCTAATCAATTTTCAACGGAATTAAAAATTGTTCATATGAATATCCAGAGCCTAAAACCAAAAATTGACCATCTACAGTGTGAAATGTCAGAACACGACGTATGTGCATTCACAGAAACATGGCTAGGCCCTACAGATGACTACAGTGAAATTCAATTGAGCGGCTTCCAAGACGTCCTGCGCAAAGATCGCTTGACCCGGGGAGGAGGCGTCGCCATTTACATAAAAGACGGTGTGCCCTTCAGACCTAGACCTAATCTTGAAGTTAGATCACTTGAGAGCTTATGGGTTGAAATAAGCGCCAGCACGGGGCCCCTGCTTTTCGGAGTGTTCTATAGACCCCCAAACAGTGATAACGAGACATGGGACACAATAGCTGAATCGCTAGACAAAGCCAAAGATTCCGGCGTCCCAGATATAGTGGTGACAGGCGATTTTAATGACAACTGGCTTTTATCTAGAAGAGGTAAATTCGGTGAAATTGCTGACTATTTCAATCTCAATCAGGTGGTGAATGAACCGACCTACTTTACTGAATCCTCGGCAACTTTACTTGACCTTTTTGCAGTTAGTGCTTCGGTAAATATCCTATCGTGTGAAGTATTGGATCCCTTTCTACCTGGCCTTACTAGATATCACTGCCCCGTCCTTCTTGTGGTAAAGTTCAAGAAAACGACTTTCAAAAGTTTTAAACGCAAAATATGGTTATATAATGATGGTGATTTTGATGGACTTAGCGAAGCAATTTCGAACATACAATGGGAAAATACTTTTTCAATTACCAACTTGGACACAATGGCTGACGATTTTACGAATAAGATTCTTGACCTCGCCTCCCGCTTCATTCCGAATAAAAAAATTACAGTTAGGAGAAAAGATCCCAGGTGGATGCATAACGAAATTAGACTTTTGATGAGACAACGTAAACGTCTCTATCGTATTGCAAAATCTAACGCCCGACCTGAATCTCGGAATAGGTATCGTCAGAAAAGAAATGAAGTGGTTATCGCCATCAGAAAATCCAAAGAAGCCTTCATCACCAAAATACAGAACACCTTAAACAGCCCGACTACTAACTCTTCGGTATGGTGGAAAACCCTAAAATTACTATTAGGAAGTAAACGCATGGCAATCCCAGACATAATCCATCAAAGCAAACTTATCTCATCTCATGCAGACAAAGCCGAAGCATTTAACGACTTCTTTTGCAAAATTGCAACTATTAACGACACACATGTGACACTCCCATCCCGGTCCTTCCCAGAACGCCCTACCCTCAGTAAAATTGAACTCAGCCAAAATGAGGTTCTTATCGCACTTAAATCTCTAAACAAATCCAAGGCCCCAGGCCCGGATATGGTGTCTCCTCACATTCTAAAAGATTGTGCAAACTCACTAACGGAACCTCTCACAATACTATTTAATATTATGCTTAGTCATTCATATTTTCCCACCACCGGGAAGAAGGCTAACGTTACACCAGTCCTGAAAAAAGAACCTTCTAATCTCCTTTCAAATTACCGACCAATATCCTTACTTAGTTGTGTAGGAAAGAGTTTTGAAAGATGCATTTTTAATAAAATTTGGAAGTTTTTAGAGGAAAATAGATTACTCAGTCCTCTCCAATCCGGGTTTACACCTGGCGACTCCACAGTACTACAGCTTACGGATATATATGATGCCTTTAGTGGTGCACTCGATGAAGGTAAAAATGTAAGAGTTGTATTTTGCGATGTAAGCAAAGCCTTCGATAAAGTATGGCATAAAGGCTTAATCTATAAATTGAACAAAATAGGCATAAGTTGTGAACTTCTCGACTTTTTCGAATCATACCTGAGTGATCGCTTGCAGAGAGTTGTCGTAAACTCCGATTCGTCCTCCTGGAAACATGTGCCTGCGGGAGTTCCACAGGGCTCTATACTAGGTCCCTTGCTTTTCTTAATCTATATCAACGACATCACCTCAGACCTAACTAGTAGTATACGCTTATTTGCTGATGATACAACTTTGTATTTAGTTGTCGATAATCCTCACCGAGCATCTCTTGTCTTAAACAGTGATCTAATAAAAATTAATCAGTGGGCGCAATCATGGATAGTTGATTTTAATCCAACGAAAACCGAATCCATGACCATATCCCGGAAAAGAAATATTCCCTATCATCCTCCCCTGGTGATGGCAGGAGTTGCCATTAAAGACGTTGATGAACACAAACACTTAGGTGTAATTCTCAACTCCAAATGTACATGGGATGACCATATAAAATATATAAGTGGCAAAGCCTGGTCTCGAATAGAGTTGTTGAGAAAAAACAAATTTATTCTAAACAGTCGCACCTTGGAGAAAATATACTTTGCTTTTGTGAGACCTTTACTCGAATATGCGGATACAGTTTGGGACAACTGCACAGAAAACGACGCGACGAATTTAGAGGGCATCCAAATCGCCGCCGCGCGGGTCGTAACAGGGGCAACCCTGAGTGCTAGCAAAGCATTATTATACGCGGAAACGGGGTGGGAGGTGCTCCAGAAAAGGCGTGAAAAGCATAAACTGATCCAGTATTTCAAAATGTATCATAATCTTGTACCGCCCTATATTTCCAATAGAATTCCCCCTCCTGCCTCCATGAACCTAAACGTAAATACCCGGCAGTCCCAGAACCTTCGCGTCCCCTTCTGTCGCACCAAACAATATCAAACATCGTTCTTCCCATCGACAACCAAGTTATGGAATGATCTCCCAATGGGAATCAGAAACAATTGCTCACTGGTCGATTTTATGAATTACTTGAATCAAGATACTATTAGACCCCCACCATATTTTTCTTCTTCAGTATCACGTAAGGCACAAATACACCATTGTAGGTTGCGTCTAAGATGCAGTAATCTCAACGACCACTTGCACATGAACCATTTAAAGGACACCCCGAACTGCTCATGTGGGCAGCGTGAGACCACTCTACTGCCCGAATTATAACATGATTCGACGCTCGACCCTGGGGTCACTGCCCTTCCCACTCGATTGCTATATTTTACTCTATGGGTCTGCTTCTCTTAGTAACAGGGACAACTGTATAGTGTTCGAAAACGTCCAGAAATTTATACAAGATACGGCAAGGTTTAAATAACCTCATCAGTGAACAAACGTGCTTCGTGATAATTGACCGGCGACGACTTGGTGGGAGTGTATAGGTCAGCTATACCCTCGCCCGAAGCTGTCGTCGCTCAATTAAATACTCGTAATTACCTCCTTACGTGATCATGGGCACTTCGGTATCCGTGACGCCTTCTGCGGTTCCATTCGCCACTTAGCTCGTGTTAGTGCCTTGGAGACTCGAGCCGGGAGACAGAGGTTGGCAGCTAGCACCCCTTCCACATCCTAACCTAACGGATCATTAACCATGCTGTTATCCGTTTCTTCTGTACTGCGGGGCCTTCTTGCGAACAGAAAAAGATCGCCAGATGATTTTGCAATAGCTGCCCCCAAACTGCAATCACTGATGAACTAGAACATTTTTATTGCCATTGCCATTGCTAAAGAACCCTTCTCGTCTCTAGTTGCAAATAATCTAATTACGATCCGGAAGGTTTTTCTATACTTCTTCTCTCACTGAATAGCCGTGCCCAAATCTTCTATCAACTCACGTCCACTCTTCTGTAGTACTATCCTATGAACTTCTACCTTGACTTCGGGCCCAATACGAGGGCGATGACGGCTACCAGCCTATTTCAATCTGATCAGCCAACTTACACCTCGAACTATTAAACATTGCTATCTGCCACTCATATAGCTCGGTGTAAACAGGGAGCAAACACAGCATTTTGAGGCTATTACTTAAGGCAGTCCTATGTTGAGTGTTGTCCCGTGCTCGTGTTGGGTTTGGAGTAAGTCTTCTCTTTTCTTTACTGTATTGTTTAATACAATATCTAATTTAACCAGTACATTGCATAAAATGATCTGTACATCATAACCATGATTACTAACTGCACAATGTACTAAAACTTAATATCTGGATTGTAACATACTGTAAAAGCCATCTCGAGAGTTTATAAGTTCTGTTTTATTGAGTGGAAACGACCTTGTAAAAGCTTTAAGCTTACTGTCGAATCCACGCCCGTTATATTTATGTATGCGATTATCTGAAATTTGAAATAAAATATTGTTTAAACTAAAACTGTATTGCATGAGTTATATCTCAAATTTCATTATCCAGTAGGGCTGGATATGAAATGGTGTGCTGGGACATCCTGCTTGAGAGGGAGTCAATTCAAGAAAGAATTACCGAGTGCGATGGGATGAATGGACCATTTTTTCACGCGCACGTAAATGATCGTTGAAAACATTTAGCATCCGGGCAGGATTTACTGTGTATTACCCAGTCACTAAAATCCAATCTCCCCTCTCTGCAGTGGAAATGCATTCAAATCAAAAATGACATTTACACAAACAAACAACGTTTAATATATAGACGCCAGAAAATAACAACGATCATTGTTTCACAAATGTCAAGCCTTTGATCTTCTCCGCTTATTTTTAAAAACTGTATAATTAATTTGCATATTCAAAAGGTGTTCACAGGAAACATTTCATTCGATATTAATAATTCATTAAATTAAATGCGTAATTGAATCAGAGGCACGACGACAACCATTTATTCCGGAATTTAATATACCAATCTAACAACAAGTATTATGGAATCGTCAAATGACAATCAAAACTGCACGTAATACTATATGAATAATTACCATAATCTGTCGAATAATAACTAATTTGAAATGTTAGAATAACAACAGTACAGATTCGGTCTCTTTAATAATAAAACCGGGTTCCAGTTTTGTTTGCAAATGTTTACCCGTGATAGTCAAACTGAGGCATGCGAACGGAGATGCAGCTAAAATGTTGAACAAAGCAACAGCACAAAGACCAGATCTAGAACATTCTTAAAAATTAATTAATTAATTAATTAATAGTAAAGGACATGTAGACATATGAATTACTGTTGATGTGTTTATATACATTGATGGGAGCGCGGTGGCTCAGTAGGTACAGGTGCAAGCCGAGAGGTCCGCGGTTCGAATCCCACCTGCGGCAACCGCGTTGTGTCATTGGGCAAGACACTTCATCTCCACTGCCCGCGTGGGGGCACGATGACGCCGTGTACTAAGGCGTACTGCACGTCGATGGTACGCATGTCTCCAACCAATCTAACCCTGCCTGAGCTGCAGTGCGGAGTTACGATGTTGGGGAGCTGGCAGCTGCTCGTCGTTGCTCGGTGGTTCTCTCCGGGTACTCCGGCTTCCTCCGCCCGTAAAACTGTCACGATCATGATTAGCCGTTGTGCATAAATATGTGACCTTAAGCATCAATAAATAAATAAATATACATTGATGTGAAGGTCAGAAACATTTCCCCCTCCCTTTCCCTCACTCACACACATTATAAATTTAGACCAGAGGTGTCGTGAGGCTGGCCGATAGGGGAAGGGGGTGGTGTAAAGCTGATTTGTCCTGACTGTGAGTATTCAATTCCCGACTGACTAATATGCCAACTACAGCATCAAGGCATGCCTTCGTTTAATGATATATATAGAATATACCCATAGTAGCTTGGTGTACCAACTGTTCACCACGAGTGGTGAAGTGGTGTTAACCGCGAGTCTTTGGCGCGCGGTTAACACCACTTCACCACTCGTGGCGCGCGGTTAACACCACTTCAAAACAATCTAAAGTGCATATTCTGTCTGCACCACGAGCTCGATAAGGCAGACCATTTTGACTTTTCAGACGTGGCATCAAAAACAATGACAGCGCCGTCATCGGCTATTTCAACGAAATTATTCAGTGGCGACATCACAGTAATCATAAAGCGCGATATGATTACTTTGATGTCGCCGCAGAATAATTGGTACGATGATATGTTTGCCTGCGATCTTGGGAACTGGAGAGGTTTAAATGGAAATTTCTCCCATCCGATTGTGACATGTCACCCATTTGTTGATTTGTCTCGGTTTCGGTGCCGATTTCGTCGGCGGGACAGACTCTGTCCAAGTCCCGATACCGGTCATGTTGGTACTGGTAGTACTTTGACATGCCTGTGGGAGGGGCTAAAACCCAGATCCTCACCCAGACCCCCCCCCCCCCCTCCCCCATCGATGGCCCTGATTTAATCAAATAGAATGCAGTCAATTTCCAAGAAAATTTGTTTTGTAGCAACACATACGTAACAAATGTCTTATCGAATAAGTTACCGTTTGTCGGTTGAGATATTCCAAGCTGTAACTTTTCATTGCTGCCAAAAATTGTTTCAGTGTTGTTTTTTTTTATTTTTAAATCGTTTGAGTTTGTTTAGATTCAAAACTATTTTTGTCTTTTGACACTAATATTTTGAAGTATTCGCAGGTTTTCACGGAGTTTTTGCCACTGCACCTCGGCATATGAACGCAAATAACGAGCGCATCGGCGTGTTGTCTCGTTCTCAGCTGATTCTGAATTAACTTTTGTCGGGGAGCAAATCTTACCTCTTTGCTCGTATAATACATTTTGGTAACTTAATTATTATCCAATTAGAGTCCGTCAAATGTCTAGGTACGGCATTCCAAGCCAAGAAAACCCTTTTCCCAATTCGCCATAACCAATGCACCACGGAGACTTTGAATATAAGGAAAACTTAAGCACTCACGTACCGACAGATTGGTCAAATTATTCAAATATAATAGAGTCAGAGACATATTGTAGGTTACATGGCGTGTAGCTGGCTGATACATTTCCATACAAGGCGAAAAGAGTTCATATCAGGGGAGGCTAATTTATTATATCGAAAGTCCATGTAAATCAGGAGATTAATAAATTTTCACTAGAAACAAAGAAGAACCGGGCGTTTATTTTTTAGAAGATGCAATCGACAGCACCGCGCAGAATCATCAACAGTAACTGGCACCGGTATGTATCCATGGCAACAGTAAACAACCTTCGCTGTTCGAAGTGCGATATTTCGTACCCTGAGTTCCAATGTGTTCTATGTGCCAGTAGGCACATAGAACACACTGGAACTCAGCGGACGATTTGTTTACAAAATGAAACATATCGCTACACGCATATCTGAAATACCCTTACATACATTTACTGTCATTACCACATGAAAAGGGTTAACAAAGGACTTTTAAATGTTCAAAAAATCACTTTTCATCTGTTGAGTAAAGTATAAAGAAAATGTTAGCTTCAGCATACAAAATCGATAGACTTTGAAGTTAGGTCGGTATTGGCTAGAGTCCTAAAAACAACAAAGAACTTTTGGGACTAAAAATAATATTTTCTGTCCATTTTGTAAATATTTAATGTCTTAAATCAATAAACACGGAACCTTGAAAATATTTTTGGTACTTAAATTCTCTTATTTCGTTTCAGAACAAATTTTGAAAATTCGAAGCGAGTGAAAATGCTTCAATTTGATCAAAATAGTAATGGCTGCTACTAACCTGATATCAAATAATATCAGGTGAGTTACCTGATACGGCGGAACCCTTAGATGGTGTTCCAGCGTTCTGATTGGACAAACTAACTTTGAGGCATAATAAACTCTAAAACGGTTGGGTTAAATGTATCTGTAAAGTTGGGTTGAATGTAACTAAATAATTGGACTGCTCTGTCACCTACTCAGATTATATTCTTAGTTAAATTGTAACCCATCTTTAGATAAAATCTGCTAAGAAACGTCAGTAGATCTTAACTAAGAGTGGGGAACATTTTAACACACGTTATCTTACATTGTAACCCAGAATAGCGTCACATAACATCAACTATTATTATGCTAGTAAATTTGTTTATCCAATCAAATGAAGTTACTAAGAGACATAGACTCCGCAATATTAGGTTTAGGATGGCTGAAAAGCACCCAATATTAATTTAATATTAGGTGCCCGTCAGCCATTTTGTTTTATCATTATATCCACACGACTCAGCATTTAATTTACACGTACGTACATGCTGCAGCGCAGTCGTACAGAAGACCCACCATATAAAATAGCCCCGTCGTATAAACATTGCATTCGATTGAATGAAACTGTTTTAATAAAATTCCAAACCAGCCCAAAATATTGGCGGTTTTGGAACAAGTCACGAGTGATTTATTAGAATGCGGAAGCAAAATTACTCCCCTTGTTGCGTATGTAAACATCGTCTGCTTTGTTTACATTTTTCGAGAAGTGCGCATCATTTAACTATTCGTTGAGTTAACTTCCCCAATGACATTTTAGCATGCCGTACATAATAAATACGTTACAGGGCGTTTAGTTGGCAGATACAGTGTCATATACGGCTCAGAGAAAACAATATTAGATTCGGCTTCTTTATTTTTACTTGACGTTGGGTAAAAATGAACTAGGAATTATTTTGGGTGTCTACAGGGCCGAATTGGGAACACTTTCCCAATGCAACGGTGTTTGTACTAGATTTTTCCCAATTCAAACCACAAATTTCCAAATCGAGTCCCCATTCATTCAAGCAAACAATTATTTGAGAATTGGTGTCCTGAATTGAGCTGTCATTCGCCTGCGGAAAACCAATACTTACCAACCTTACGGAGAATGAAAAGCTTCTGAATCCAAGAACAAACAACAGGTGTGTTCTTTTTAACCCTTAAAAACCAATTTCTGATTTCATCTCCTTTTACTGCTCATAAAACAGGTACCACAACAGGTAGGTTGTAGATCCAATTACAAGCGTTACATTCTAAGAACCTTCTCAGTTGTTTCGGGGCATGTCTTGGCTGCCTATATAGGCAGCCAAGACTTGCCCAGATATAACTACAAAGTCACCGAATGTAGCATGTGAGTGTTCTCTGTCCAATGTAAAGGTAATATTTCTTAATCCTTTTGCTTTGTGTGTTTCTCTCCTCCAAAAACAAATTCCCAAACAGGGTAGAAGAATACCGGTAAACCCAGTAGTCGGGTTGGAGTTGACTGGGTATTGAATTAAATTCAACTTAATTTGGCTTAGCCACCTACGAAACAGTGGATTAAGTTAACTGAACTGGCGGGGATGGAATTAATACGAGTAAAACTTTTTTTTCTCAGACTATAGACTACTTGTCCATTATACTGTAATAAGCCGACTGATATTATTAGAATATGCGACCAAGTGGGAATGAATTGCATTTGGATACTTTAGAATCACCTTTTCAAAACAGAAGACTGGGAGAAGTAACGTCATTGTATTGGGCTAGAACGATGCCTGCAACAAATGTTGTTGCTGTTTAAATTACTGCGTTATTCCTAACTTCAAATGGCGTATTTTAACTCAACCAAATCCCCATTCCTTCAGTAAATCTTGAATAAAGTCTTCTACCATTATTTGAAAATGAAAGCAACAATGGATGTGATTGGTTTTCAAAATCAAGCAAAATCTATTGTTAGCCTATGGAAACTGTAACTAAACTCTCTCATACATGTATCTTCTCTAGAACAACCGGAATTGACGTCAACTAATAACCCAATTCTAACCCAAATTACGCAATTATAACTAAAACAATTACTCAATCTGATATTTATCCAACTGTTTAAAGTGCAGTCAGCCTTCAAAGTAAGCTCTCACATCACCAGTATAATTCTGTTGGAAATTAGACGTTGTTATGGCCTGGAACCATTTCTGGAATATTTCAGTTGGTTGGAAAAACGAACCTACGGTTCACTTTCCCGACCAACTGATACAGTCCAAACGATTTAATCTGGCAATATGCTTAAAAATTCATTTTTGAATCAAAACTGGAAATGTTGCTCAATCGAGACCATTACAATCAGAAAAGAAGGCTCACCACAGCCGTAATTTTATAATTACGTCGCATATAGTTCCACAAATTATGTTAATAACTTGATATTTTCGAGGGGAGTTAAATACTTATGATAGGGGTATCTCTAACTGGGGCAGGAAAAAATACCTGTATATTCAATTACTCAATCTGATATTATCCAACTGTTTAAAGTGCAGTCAGCCTTCAAAGCAAGCTCTCACATCACCAGTATAATTCTGTAAGAAATTAGACGTTGTTATGGCCTGGAACCATTTCTGGAATATTTCAGATGGTTGGAAAAACGAACCTACGGTTCACTTTCCCGACCAACTGATACATTCCAAACGATTTAATCTGACAATATGCTTAAAGATTCATTTTTGAATCAAAACTGGAAATGTTGCTCAATCGAGACCATTACAATCAGAAAAAAAGGCTCACCACAGCCGTAATTTTATGATTACGTCGAATATAGTTCCACAAATTATGTTAATAACTTGATATTTTCGAGGAGAGTTAAATACTTATGATAGGGGTATCTATAACTGGGACAGGAAAGAATACCTGTATATCATCGCTAGTGAAGGCACCACATATTACATTAACGATCATCTGAACGCAAATTTCAACACAACTAGACAAACATACAACCCTTAACAGGGTCAAATGCGAACAGAATTAGACTTGTGACCTGTGAACGTGCCTTTAAAGCAACTTTTTGGAACAGAGACGTGCATGAAAATCTTACCGTCTGAGAGTAGACAAGAATTTCCTTTGTACCACTCAACAGCTTGCGAAATCTGGGGAACAGGATGGGACTGGGGTATACACCCCACTTTTTCAAATTAGTTTAAACAATATTTATTCAATAAGTATGCTATATGTTACAGGACTGAATACCAAGAAAAGTAACTGGATATATAGTGAACATCAAGAATATAACATACTAACAAAAGACCATATTAGATGTAATGGGGGATCTGACAGAACGCTAGGAGCTTATGTTGGTCATCTCCCGGGGTCTTCATTAATTTACACAAAAAGGTGGTATAGTATAGTAGATGGTCTCATATATCGCCGCTTGGAACCCATGGCTTGTGGTCGATCACCAACCGCACGCCAAGCCGGGGCCCCGCATCAATGCACACAGTGAGGGCTGTCTATAGGCCCTAAGAGTGTAGACATTGGAGCAAGTACCCGAGAGATTATTCAGAGTTGATTTGTAGCATCGTAGTCGCCACAAGTAGGAAACCGCGAGTGCACGGATGCGACACCCTGGCCAGGGTCAAAACCAGTGAGAAAGTTGGTGGTAATTCTAGTCATAGAAAAGTAGGCACAGAGAGTCAAACTATATTGTTTAAACCTTGCATGTGAATGAAGGAAGAGGTGAAAAGAAAGTACAAGGAAGAGGAGCAATGGAAAACACGGGATGCCAGCTTGAGAGCACAATACATTGCCTTCACATTCAATACACTCGACAGTAAGCAGAAGAAGCACCGTTAGTTAGTTAGCAGTGAGACGGAAGTAGCCTTGATGGTGATCCATGCGAAGAAAACGGAAAGGAGAGTAGGATGATAGGAATGGAGGTAAAATCGTCATACATGTAGTAGTAATCGTACGTGGATGCAATAGTCAATAGAAACGCCCACTTGACAAAATGAAGTCATGCACCACTTCAAAAACAAGATGGTTTTCCGGACTATTCAAGAATTCAGATCCAAAAAGAAGTGTTGATACATTTACAGTAAATGAAAGAAGGTTGATTCTACTATTACGGACATTTGAGTACGTTGGACAATGTAGGAAGAAATGCTCTGGTGTCTCGCACATCCCGCACTGACAGGAGGGGGTGGGTGACAGATGATTGTCGAATAAATGAGAATTAAGGTTACTGCAATGCAATCGCAACCTACAGTGATATATATGGGCTGTGCGTTATTTCGCGCCACTGTAAAACACAGGTGGTCGCTGATTTCCAGCATTTACGAAAGTCTTGAAATTGATCAGTGATGAGTTCTCGCGGACAGATAAAGGCAGTTTATTCCATTGGTCAGTGACACTCGGAATAAAAGACGACTGATACAACTGAGTGCGACAGAAAGGAATTCTGTGGTTATGACTTGATCGGAGGTTCAGCGATAGATTTGGTGATGAGACGATCGGGGGAACTTTATTAGCAATGTATGAGGGCGACATCCGGTGATACATTTTGAAGTACTGTAAGAGCTTGTGTTTGCGGCGTCTATCTTGTGGAGAGTCCCAACGTGTTTCGAAATAACGCAAAGACTTACTACAACTGACAGTTGCTCGGGTAACGATCCTAGCAGCTGCGATCTGTAGTTTCTCTAGCTCGGCGACTTGAGCTGCTGAACAATTATCCCAGACAGCATCAGCGTATTCAAGAAGAGGCCTAACGAAGGCAAAGTATATTTTGTCTATCTAGGACGCTACGGTCGAGATTGAATTTCTACTTCCTCAGTTTGTCTAAGCGAGACCAGGCTTTAGAGCAAATATGATCAATGTGGTCGTTCCATGAACATGTGCTATTTAATATAACTCCTAAATGTTTATGATCATTTACTTCGGATATCCGCGAATCACCTAAGAATAGAGGTGGATGGACAGTAGGATTGCTTATTTTACGTGATATAAGCATACTCTCTGTTTTACTGGGATTGAACTCAACCAGCCATGTCTTAGCCCAATGTTCTATTGTGGCAAGGTCATGGTTGAATAATCTCGGAGTTTGCTCTGGATTCTCTACAATAAGATATAGGGAAGTATCATCTGCAAATAGGCGTATGCTACTGACTAAGTTTTCGATTTATATCATTAATATATATAAGGAACAATAAAGGTCCAAGTATTGAACCTTGTGGAACAACCAGCATTAATGGTTCTCCAAGTGGATGCGTCCGACCCCAGTACAACTCTTTGCGACCTATCCGAAAGGTGCGATTTCAAGAACAACACAAGTTCACCAGAAACACCAATTTTCATCAGCTTGTGAATAAGACCAACATGCCATACCTTGTCGAAAGCCTTACTGACATCACAGAAGACCATCCTAACTTCTTTGCCTTTATCGAGAGCTCGACAGAATTCATCATAGAAGTCAGTTGGAGGACAGTTGAATCACCGGGTGTAAAACCTGACTGGAATTGAGTAAGGACATTGTTGTCAATCAGAAATTGCCACAAGCGTTTGAAAACACATTTTTCAAGTATTTTACCTACACAACTAATCAAAGATATCGAGCGATAATTAGTAACTGAATTAGAGGGTTGTTTTTTTCAAAATTGGAGAGACATTTGCTTGTTTCCACAGTGAGGGAATGTAAGAGTTGTTCAAGAGCACATTAAATAAAATTAGAAGAGGCTCACACAGGCTCTTACCGTCTGAGAGTAGACAAGAATTTCCTTTGTAACACTGAACAGCCTGCGAAATCTGGGGAAGAGGATGGGACTGGGGTACACACCCCACTTTTTCAAATTATGTAATTCCCCCGACACCTCTCTGATGACAATTATTGTTAAACCTGTGAGATGAACAGGAGCTATCTAATGGCATACCTTAAATTATCTTCCATACTTAATCTTTAAGTACAGGATATATCTTAAAGTATTTTATAAAAATGACGAGCTGGTTCGAGGTGAACTTTGCGAACTGCCTCCCTGAGGATTCATTGTCTTCCGTGGCGGTAGCCGATGGAGACTAAGCAGAGACTATCCGCAATGTCCACCTAGAGTCAGTTCGTAATTATTTTTATTATATACCTATCAATGACACGCCGTCTTTTTCACCCATCGAATCCTGATCGCCGGATCACGCTGAGTGGTTATCCGATTCCGTATCAGATGGCTGTCTTAGAACGTAGACGGCATAGCCGCATTGGAGAACGTCAGTCAAGTCGGCCCAGGTTACCAACCGTTCCTTGGTAAGCTTGATTTGTGTAAATAAACACTATCGAATAAAGTGAATTTCTAATATTGTTCTTAACCAATTTTATATATACTAACCAGGGGGGGGGGGGGGGGGGTCAGGAAAAAATTTGCAGACACTAGGCCCGAAAAAATTTTTTCCACCCCTAAGGGACCCACCACCCCCCCTCCCCCCCCCCCCTCTGCATATTTTTTTCCACCGACAGTTCAGGGACCCACCCCCAATTCCACAAAAACTGTTATGGATAGTCAGGATTTCAGTCATATTTGTTCCATTTCATACTTTCAACTTGCTTCCACATTTTTTAACAATCTTATTCAAGGGAATTAACTCTATTAGAACAAAATTGGAAGTTTCAGAGTTATGTTTAGAGTCACAATTTTGTCTCCAGTGATGAGAAAACAACAAACACATTATATGTAACTTGTCCTCAGAAAAAGGTATCAAAATAGTGTTCCACATTAAGAACAGATGTCTTTTAATGAAAAGTTTGTTATGTTTTTTTTTTTGGTAGGAAGTGGGCATCCCTAAATTCGTGCTACTGCTAGGCCCCCATGATGATGCTCCTCAGCTTTATGAGAACATACAAGTGAGTGAAGTGACATGCACTCATGTTGAAATGAACCAAGTTGAATCAACCAAGTTGAATGATCAAACCACAGTATGAACACTGGTACTAATATGAACTGAACAGGGGCGGATCCAGGATTTTGAAATAGAGGGGGCGCCATCCAATGACAGTTTGACACTCAGTTGCAAGTTCTGGGGGGGGGGGGGGAGGGGGGCACTAACTCATCTGCGAAACGGAGGGAGAAAAAATTGGAAAATGATAAATCAACTTCACACTTTCCGTGGCTATTCGACGGTACATGGCGATCATTCGAATTGCGGGGGGTTGGGTTGTTTGGGGTATTTATATATTCACTTCAGCACTTCTGGAGACTGTGACATCAACTACCAATGGTGGACTCAGAATTTAGCTAAGAAGGGGCACCGCTTATTTGCCTCCCATCTAAATCCACCCATGGTGGCATACTCTAGTTATACTGCCTTGAGTTTTTATTTTTATCATTTTCTAATATTTTGTCATTTTTCTCAATCATTTCATTACATATTTTTGTTTGTTGATTCAGTCCAAGAAGACTTTGTTTGATTCATGAAGCTTATTTGTGCCTTGATTGACCTAATATTGGGTTTATTGGTTGCCTTAGGTTACCAGACAGGCAAACATTGATTTTGAGCTTTGTGGGCCATACATCCTGTAAAGCAAGTGCAGTCAGTACATATCAACTGACCCAAATGGAATGATCATTCATAAACAAAGAGAGGGACCCGCAGCAAAATTGGTAATCATCCGCAAGATGCCGGTCAGGTTGTATCCAAAATAAATTTTGATTATTCAAGATCTCAACCCCCCAAAAACCAAATTTATCATTCTAAATGGGCTAGAATGCATCCAGATACATGCTAAAATGGTTTTGTAAGCTCAATCTATTGCAAAAATGTGTTTTTTTGGCTGGAGGAAAAAATTTGCAAATTGTTTACTTTACGTGTTTTTTCCAGCCTCGGGGTACCCACCCACCCCGGCCTAGTGTTTGGAATTTTTCTGCAGACCCCCCCCCCCCCTGTACTAACCCCTATTAATCACAATAAAATATTTTTGTTTTCTTACTTTATTGCTATTTTAAAGTGAGAATCTATCTCTGATGTAGAAGAATGAAAAGCTGAATGCTATCAACTTTGGAAACTTTAAAACGCTATTTTCGGAAGTTCCCATAATTTTACAAGTGTTGTTTGTTTGAAAATAAATGCAGTTCTAGCTACAATTTCTACCCTTATATTGATTACTCATGTGAAAGGTGAATTTCCACAACGGAATATAATAAACAGATCATTGTGACACTAAAGTAATCTGGTTTGTAATACTGACGAGGTCAGATCGATGGATCACACAAGCTGCTGAAGGCAGCTTGTGTGATCTGGCGATCTGACCTCATCAACTCGATGGAATAAGACAAACCAGATCACTTTACTGTCATAATAATCTCCATTTACGGCGCTCTGTCAAACAAGATATAATAGAATAAATGCCTTCCTTGGATGTTTTGAGGCCAAACAGGTCAATAAATAGAGAATTCAGTGATCGTAAGAGAAATACAAAAGATCGATTACAAAAGTTTTTATTCAATTAACAGGAGTTTACTCTAAAACCTATATGCAATTAACAGGTCAAATTTGAACTGACAGTATGGTAAATGTTTCGGTGTTTGGAAGTTACATGCAATTAACAGGATTATGCAATTCAGAGATAACTAGAGGGAACTGTTTTAGTGAACCACAATAAAGTAGCTCTGTTTTCGTACTTTATTACTATTTTAATGCGTGCATATAGCTGTGATGTAGAATGAAATGCTGAATGCTGTCCCATAATTTTACAAGTGTAGTTTGTTTCAAAATGAATGTAGTTCTAGCTACAATTGCACGTTATTCACCCTTATATTGATTTCTCGTGTGAAACGTGAATTTCCATAACGGCATATAATAAACAGATCATTATGACAGTAAAGTGATCTGGTTTGTTGCATTCCGTTCCGTTGACGAAGTCAGATCGCCGGATCACACTCACCGCCTTTGGCAGCTCGTGTGATCCGGCGATTTGACCTTGTCAACTCGACTGAATACGACAAACCAGATTACTTTACTGTCATAAAAATCTCTATTTATTATCTCGAATAATGTGTGTTTATAATGGCAACACAAACTCGATATTTCCAATTGGACATAACAAATTCAATATTCACTTTGCTTTTGGAAATAATGTTAATCAACACCCCATCACCTCACTGTAATGGATTTGACCCAGACAGTTTATATTCATGATGACTTGACAGTTCGTCCCCTGAGTTCCAATGTATTCAATGTGCCAGTAGGCACATAGATCACATTGGAACTCAGGGGACGAGTTGTAGAAATCCACCTCACTTCGGGTGTTTCCGTGACGCATCTTCGGGATGTCTCCGTCCGAGCGGTGAACGTTGCAGAAAATGTTGACCGGTAATGTTCCACAGGAGGGGAACTTTGCGAAATATTCCACTATACCCTATGGGAAATTAACATAGTCTCTTAAAATGAGGTAAAATAAATCTTGATGTAGCATGTTGGAATAAAATTTTCATTTAACAGCACATTTTGATTTTTTCATTTGATGTCATTACAACGTCCTATTTTATTCTAGTTTATTTATTACAGTAATCAAGTGTCCCAGAAAAGATGTGAATGCAACTAAGGGTACGTGCAAACTGCAAGCGATCAGCGATGCAAAGCGAAGAAGACAATGCGATTTTGGCGAAAAGATTTATGCTTGGCTTTCTGCTTGGCTTTCCGTTAGTACTGTTCACACCACGAGCGAAGGAATTGTCATAGCAACGCGATATACTCTAGTGAAATTCGTGGTTGGAATCCCGGTTTTGAAAACACACAGGGTACTCAGAAAACGATGGATATCGAAGGACTGATTGCTACGGCACGATGGAAAAATATTTCTTGTAATTGTAGATTCGTCAGCGGCTTTCAAGCATATGTCTTTCGATAAAGCTGGCATAAAGAACGGTTGTATGTCATTCATATGCTTGTATAAACTGGCCTTACGAAGGACGCTACGGTTCATACACCCATTCGGAAGCTTAACCCTTTTGCTCAACGTAACAGCCCAAACCGGCCAGCGCTATTCACAAAAATCGCCATCATTTTTTTCATTTTTTTGTCTCAAAAACATATGTTATGACCCCACTTTGGAACGAGCTCGTCGAGCTCGTTCCAATGAGGGGTCATAACCTGTTTTTGAGACAAAAAATGAAATAAATAGTTATTCAAGATATATTGGGCAGAGCGACCACTGGCAACATGTCATCAACGTCAAGCGAAATCTTGGACACTGAAACAGATTCCGATGATAAAAAAACAGATGTCAGTCAGGCAACCATTACAAATGTTCTATGTGGAACCCAAGACAGCAGGTCCTTAACTTCAAAGTCACTTGAAATTGTGAATAGAAAACACAAGAACACACGAGTGATTTAAATATTCAGAAGGAGTTATTGGACATTGAGAAACAGAAACTGCAGGCATGAATCAAGGAATCAGATGATAGTGACGAAATAAAAATCAAACACCTTGGGCCAGAGCAGCAATTATTATTCTGCACGAAAGTTCAAGATATCTTACACAATTTTATGTATTCACCTGCCTCTCAGTCACAAAGATCTAATACTGCTGCGTAGCCTACTACTCAATTTAACCTCAGTGGTGCATGAATAACCTCACCTGCAGCCGCGGAATCGACATCTGCCTGGCCTACTACTCAAATTAACCCCAATGGTGCAACAATAACCCCACATATTGCTGCCGAGTTCGCATCTGCAATTAGACTAACGACAAGCCCATCCATCGAACAACAGACATTGAATGGTTGTAGTTACTCGAACTACCATATAATGTAAAGCTGGCATGTGCTTTAATCGGTGGAGAACTATACAAAGAGACTTACTTGACTAGTTACTCTTCTAACTATAAAAAAGATACGTTCCTTAATGTAACGACAAGCCGTTCCTCTTGTGGCACTGCTCTTCGAAAGTTTGTTTCCCCTTTGTAGATGTCTTCTCGTATCTTTTCAAGTAAATTGTCAAACGTTTCTGTTTCATTCTTTAATGGTCCTGAAACCCTTATTCGTCATTTCACAGTTGTGGCATTAAATGATATTTCCCTAGTTCTTCCCTGCAAGCATCTATTTCATGTACCCACACATTCCTCTTCCGAAATTGAACGTCAGCGCTACATTTTCCAGCAGGAACATTTGCCTTGCCCGCTCACACGCCAGTTTGTTTTTAAAGTGAACAAAGGACACAATCGCTTTGCTTCTCCCACCGCTCGCCCTTATTTGCTTTGCTTTGCTTCGTTTTGCCACGCTTCGCTGATTGCACGTACCCTTATAAGACCGTCTCTGATCATTGAGCTTTCGCGGGCTCACAGACTTGTTTTGGATGGGTAAGTTCTACTGCTTGTATGCGTCACCCCACCCAACTCCAGCAGTCTGACATTAGTTCTGCTGCAACTGACGACTATACAGGGAGGTTAAACAATTTGTTTAGATCTGATGTACAACGACGTTTCTGGTGATTATAGATTCTTATTACAACTGAAGACTGAACGGAAATGCACTTGACAGTCGGCAGAGCATTTCTTGTTTCAAGAAATTGCTTACATAC
The DNA here is from genome assembly GCA_031216915.1 of Pictodentalium vernedei. Taxonomy (NCBI): domain Eukaryota; kingdom Metazoa; phylum Mollusca; class Scaphopoda; order Dentaliida; family Dentaliidae; genus Pictodentalium; species Pictodentalium vernedei. The sequence goes on from CM062292.1 coordinate 103,093,140, forward strand.
AGCTCGACTGGCAGCATTCGATGTTCATTTGCCTTTCATGTGGATGATTATCCCATTATACATTGCGTGTTTCGTATTGGAAGTAAGGTGTATAGAAATGTAAGGTGAGGGTGATACCCACATATTTGTTGTGCATGTGTCGGCAAAAAAATTACGAAAATTCGTTTTCAGGAAAAAATGAAATGATCTACTAGGATAGGGCCTGAGATTCTTATTGCCATCAAAATACAATTTTATATGGCAACCTGTCACTGCTCCTCAATATCGCTGAAGTTTGTTCATCCATTCTGGCTCGACGGAAAAAGAGAGTCTCAATTTTCCCAAACGCAGGTAAAACCTTCCTCAAATGAGACTTGTGTGACGCCACGGACATACGAAGATTTTCGTGGTGACAATTTTACAAACACGAAATAAGAACTCGAGTGCCTTTTAAATAAAGGACTGTTATCAAACGTTTACAAAATAATTTCATTACTATTATTTACTCGCTGTTTATTAACTCAAAATAAAGTATTGCCAAATAACTAATTATGTTTCAGCAGGCTTAAAAACGATTAAATGAGATACACAAACACATGTTTTGATAAGAACTGGATAAAATGTGCATGTAGAATAAACGTATAGTGTTTTCAAGTAAAAAAAAAACTTCTACGAGTAGGATTAACTGGTAGAGTGCTAAATTATTTTTAGTTCTTAAAATTTCTTTGTGCATCTTTGCTTTGTTACAATTTATGGGAGAGTGCCAGTAAATTGTAACAAGGCAAATCCTAACAGATAAAATAATATCACTTCAGAGATAATATGAAGCACATCCACGGAATATGAAGCCTACAAGTTGTAGTACCAGCACTTCAGAATAAAGCCCAAATATGGGCTTCCAGCACTCTACTAGTTAAGATTGAAACCGACGAGCCTCTGGTGAGTCGGTTTCATTCTTAATCCTACAAGTAGAATAAAATTTTTACTTGGAAAACACTATACGTTTATTTTGTTTATCCCATAAGTCATTTACAGGGCAGTCGCGGTGGAATCATGCTGTTACTCGCTACAAAATACTGCGAGAAGTGGGAAGCACATTGGTCCAATTCGATCGACAAGCAAAACTACCAAAAATAAACAAGGCGCAGTGATACATTTCTGTGTAAAAATAATTCCCCTACAAACTTGTGCTAAACTTGCAAAAATACTTTATTAAATGAACAATGTTTATCTTTCTTATTTTCGTTGTTTATTGTTATTTTTTCGTCGTCGATTCAACTTGAGTTTTATAAACAAATCAGACGGCACCTGCATGTGTTTATTTACACTTTCCTAATTTGCAAAAATGAAACATCACTCATCATGTCCCCGCCTTTCACAATCGAACTTGTATGCTTTTCAACGCATGGTTTCGATTGATTTGCTTTGTGTTTTGTTTGTTAATTGTTGTTCGTTTTATTGTTAGACAGAGTTAAAATGTGCCATACATTCTAAAACTAAACATTTCAGCGACGGTCAACGTTTGATAAATGTCGGTTCATGATGTCTCCCACAAACGTACAACATGCCATGACAACACGAATGCGGTAGAGGTCAGAGGTCAACAAGTCTATCTCTACTATAGGAATAAATTCTTTCAGTGTTAAACTAACGAGGAATATGTATCACCATATTTGCAGCTGCTACTAGGTGAATAAAGCACAAATTTATCCAAGACTTTTATTGTTCGAATAAACGTCCACTTATGGGATAAAAACTGTTAATTTAGTTGACCCACAACAATGAGACTGTTACGCAGTGCTTACTTGACAGGCGTGAATTCTGTCTTACCTGTTTCAGACAGCCATTTTATCGAAAACAACGTACTGAAATAATAAACCATCAACCCTCAAGACCCAGGGATGTGGCTAGAGGGTTTCAGCTGGGGGGGGGGGGGAGGGGGTGCCACCGGTGTAAATTCCAACTGTGAGTGGTTTCGATAGGTGGTTGCACTGCAGCGCTGGGTGATATCTTTTAACCATTTACCCAACGAATCGCCCGCATCCGCTCACATAATAAGCAAACACAGCTGCTGAAAAAATATTATTTTCGAAAAATTTCAACAAAACCATATCATGTGACCCCTCTTTGGAACGAGATCGTTCCAAAGAGGGGTCACATGATATGGTTTTGTTGAAATGTTTTTAAAAAATTTTAAAAAATGATATTTAAAATAATGAATTTTGAAATCGTCTGCGTTGGGTAAAGGGTTATGAACCCTTCTGAAAATTTTCACTAGTCCTGAAACGGAAAAAGCATCATTTATAATGTGTCTGAGTCAGAAAATTTACCGGACTGATGTCAAAGTCGAAATTTTGAGGCCATGTCAATTTTAGAGTAGGAAATTTGAAACTCAAGTTTCCAGTTGGAAATAAAAGATCAAAATTTCTCATCATTAGTTGGAATTTTAATATTTTTCAAGAACAATGTTAATTTATTGAATTTCCAACTATTTGATTTTTGACCTCGGAATTTCCAACTATTGAAAAAAAATATTCCCAGCTGGGGGGTGAGAACCCACCCCCCACTCCTCCCCCTGTCGCCACATCCCTGTCGAGACCTACCAAAAAAATATATATACCAAAGTGTGGTGCAAAATGCCTATTTTTGTGCCCAACGAATGTTTTGGTGCAATTTACACAACTGGCACACGGCAGTGTGAGCACTGCTTGAACAACAGTTATCGGATTTTGATTCATTTTAGTTCACTGTTTTGTATTAACAATGGCCTGGATAGGATGATAATCTTATCACTAATCGAAAATTACGTCTGTGCGAAAACTGGAGAAAGATCTCAAGAACATTTGACGTGTTGCTTTTTCTGACATTGGCTTGTTTCATTATGGCTTACATTTGAGACACGGTAAGCAAATTATCCACTGTCACATAGTGCACCACTTTTTTTTTGAAAGGTCGGTCTATGTGTGTTGCCATATTCCATTGAGGTGAGGAGACTGGATCGTCCAAATAAATCAAGATGCCTATGGAGTCTTGTTCAATTGGTTAGATCAAGTCTTGTCACCTCGAAGAAAGTGACAACCCACATCAGTTGAACTGTTGAAATAATTTGTATGTGTTGCATTCGCGTGGTGGATAGTACTGATAGGCATACCATTACTTTTTTCTGTTCTGTTTTACCTGTGATTGCTATATATTGTTGAAACTTCATATATTCCATCGTGTCTTCTTTTGGGGCTCGAATTAACGCACATAATTACACTGTTGTTATATAGTTAGATTACAAAGTGGCTGGAACACAACATGACCACATGTATTACTCCAACGTGATAATTCATGAGAACAAAGCAAGAAGTCTGTGGAAAACAGTTTGATCGCGGCTATGCAAGTGTATGTTCTTAGTTGCCAATGCGCCATTCATTTTTCCATTCCATGGCAATACAACCATGCTACAAATGCCTTTTGGTAATATCCACACTGTTACGCAACCTGATGCAGAATGTAAACATGCAATGTTCCAATAAGAATAAAATCCTCTCCCTCTGATTGGATGAGAGCTGGTGTAGTTTACTTTACGTTTACGGCTCCGGTAGCAAATGTTACCGTCTGACGTCACAACGCGAAATATTTGAAATGAACGTCGCCCGTTTCAGCAACGGAGTGACTAGAAAGCCGCCCATTTTTCTGCATTTTTCATACGTGTAGTAGACAGTATTCCTGGTGAAGTGTTGTTTGAATTACAAACAAATTTACGATTGGAACTAAGGTGGAATGAGTTTATCTGATTTATTGATTATTTATTCACTGCTGTCGTGGGGTACATGAGAGGTTTATTTACTAAACTTGTGATCGTTAAAAGCAGTGCTCACGATGTCGGGTGCCAATGGGGCCAAGTGCACTAAGAAAAATTCGTTTCGCACCAAAGATACAGCATTTGGTACCAAAGTTTGGCACCAAAAATATATTTTGGGTAGGTCTCAAAGGCTTTGTGGTTTATTATTTAATCCTTTACCCAGAGCAGATGATGTCAAAATTTTTTATTTTAAATATCATTTTTTAATTTTTTCCTAAAAATTTCAACAAAACCATGTCATGTGACTCCTCATTGGAACGAGCTCGTTTCAAAGAGGGTCACGGTCACAAGACATGATTTTGTTGAAATATTTTGAAAAATAATATTTTTTAGCTGCTGAATTTGCAAATTACGCCAGCGGATGTGGCCGATTCGTTAGGTAAGGGGTTAAGGGTCTTGTTTTCGATAAAACCGCTATCTAACGACAGAGGAGAGACAAAATTCACGCCTGTCAATAATCTGCATGTGACAGGTATAATCAGGGATCTTTGTTACGAGCCATGTCAATTAACATTTTATCCATTTGATCTGATTCTTATCAAAACAGTAACTTAATCTCTTTTATCCAGCTTGAATTGTTATAAGTCTTCACAGACTATTGTTTTTGTACAGTTTCTTTTTCTTTTCTTCTTCTTCTTCTTCTTCTTCTTCTTCTTCTTCTTCTTCTTCTTCTTCTTTCTTCTTCTTCTTCTTCTTCTTCTTCTTCTTCTTCAAAATGAATGGTCGTATCTCGCTGATTTTTGGCATATGGACACAAACAGGTACAATTTCTCGGCACTCCATGTTTTTCAAGTCGCTTGAGCCCTTGAGTATGGCCCAGTCGGCCACGGGGTTTTCACAGCCTCCAATTCCCTGATATAGTAAATTATCCCCAAGAAATACTATGTTATGTTATTCACACTGGAGACAATGTAAACATCAGTGGAGTTAGCTGTCAAACATTAAATGTAATCTTGTTATTATAATCAAATATTAGTTCCTCGAACTAAGTTGAGAGAAACCCTTTGCTTTGCAAGGAAACAAAGTATAAATTATTCAGTTAAATGCTTTTAACCCTCTCAAAACATCAATGTGGATTCCAAAGATTTTATTTCAGTGAGAATAATGTTAACCCTTTCCATACTCACATTACTGCTCTAAACATCATTCAAATAAGTGGCAGTGCAAAAAATATGCACTTCTGATTCCTTGATCGAACCCGTTTAATACACTGCACATATGTGTCTTGTATGAATAGCTTTAAATACTATTAACGAAAAGCTATTTCTGATATTTTAAAATATATTTCACCCCCAAAAATAAGCCTCCATAAATTCTCTTTCTATTTTGTTTATTTCTGATGCTTTAATCTCTTTCACACAGACTTGAATTTAATGGATACAGTAAATTCTGTTTCTCTAGTTTGCTTCTAGTTTATTTGGAGTGAATAAACAGGAAGTGAACAATCACGAAATTATTTTGTAAACGTTAATAGCCTTTTAATTCATTCATTTATTTATTCATTTATTGTTTTTTTATAAGTATTTTTATCATTTGTGGTGTTTCTTGCAACCAAAACATGTCGGATACAGGGTGTAGTCGTTGCTGGGGGAAATAGACTCACGCCACGTATACAGCCAAAACTCAAGGTGTGTCGTCTGAATCCGTGCGTGAACGTGGATCTCACCGTGACGAACCAGACAAGTTTAATACATATAAAAAATATAGTAACTTGTGACTTACATGAAATCCAATGAATAATAAAAAACAAAACGTCAATCACACTCCACCCACACAGTTTTTGAGTCACTTGGGGGCCCGTGTTGTCTGTTGTCGCTGTTTTTTTTTCTTCCTTCTCGCTGGTGTTTGGACTCTGGTCGCCTTTTCACGAACATACAACTGGAACTTCACTCTTTCACTGCCGTCGCACGGCCACTAACGTATTGTCACTTTACTAGATGCATTTCCTCTAACCTGTGACGGAATGTCAATCTACCACTACCGTCGCACGGCCACTAATATGTCGTCACTTGACTGGACGCTTTTCACTCAAGCAGTCGCCACTTTGGGGTTAAATGCTCCCCTCCATTTATCTCAGAATAATGTTCATACAGACAAGACAAAGCATACTGTGCCTCTGTATGGCTTGCCTCCTACAGTTGGTAATACCGTCTACCCGAATGCCAATTTCGTTGGCTCATGGAACTCGTACTTCCTATTTCTGATCCTACACTAATATATGGCCATCGACTTGGCCCACGACTGTCACTACTCTAAATACTACTCTTATTCGATTGCCAAAACATTAATTCTCATCTTAATTGTTTCTCTTGAACTTGGCCGCTTAGATCTATCTTAATTTATCTTAATTCAATTTTCGCTTTTAGGTTTCCTTGAAAGCCTCGCATTTTCGGTATATACTGACATTCGGTAACAGATCAGATACGTAAAACTGGCGTGTGTCCAGAACATGTGCGATGTACTGTTTTACGACAATTACCAATTAACTGGACATAACTACATAGATAATGACTGCAAGAGAACACTGATCTATTACGTCCTTTAATCTTTTACCAGACAGCTCATATGGCGTTAAGAGACGCTCACTAATGGCCATAACATTTCATGCTTAATTACGAGAGCATGAATTATTTGTGCTGGTCTGTTTGAGTGACAAATCTTTTTTCGGGGTCCGTCATATACCCATCTATACGCTTTATATTTAGCCCGAGTGAGAAAGATTATCAAAATATATACACTTTTTATACCGCCAAATTGTAAATTTAAGCTATCACCTTGACAAAACACTTGAAAGAGCCAGGGAATACTAAATTAAATAATCGTACCTCGAGTGCAACAAGGTGCCATTTGCGATTCTTTAGCATTGCAAATGGCGCCTTGTGGCATACAAATGACGATACATGGTTAATTTGTTCTTATTTACAACCAATTTCGATTTCTCATCCACATCTTTCATTTGGCACCAAAAACGTTGATTTGGCACCGAACAAAAATTCAACTTGGCACAAAAAAGTCGGGCCAGCATGAACAATGACGGAAAGAATACAATTCGGTATCAGTATTTTTAACCCTTTACCCAACGTAACGGCCAAAACCGGCCAGCGCTATTCTCAAATATCGCCAATTAATTTTCAAAATATTTTCATTTTTTGTCTCAAAAACATAGGTTATGACCCCTCGTTGGAACGAGCTCAAAGAGACAAAAAATGAAAAAAATTAGTTATTCAAGAATTTTTTTTGCAAGTGTCGTCTGCTTTTCATGTTAGGTAAAGGGGTTCGTCCACTGCGCTTCACTTTTGAGTGGAGACATTTCACTCGGGTAACTAATACTTGAAAAAACTATGTATTTTCAATGAAAAATACGTGAGAGTCAGTAAAGATCCACAATTTGAAAAACAAACGAATACAACTGCAAACTAACACATTTAACCCCATTCCACGAAGAGTCTTTCGAAATGTGTAATATAAAAGGTGTTCACTTTTCTCTCGCCATTCAATCAAGCATTTCCCATGGATAAAAGACCATAAACATGGAGCAATATATAGACTTATTCCGGGCCCACAAGTGAGGAAAGAGCAAAATAAATATGCGAGGGCACCCATCCTGCCATAAAGTACGATCCCCAGAGGTTGAAAAATTCAGTCCAACAAATATAGTCACCACCATGTTTAAAGGAAACATTTTAATAGTCAACCAAAATGAAACAAGGAAAATGTAAATTCCCATACATCCTGGAAAACACAAGGATAACTAATAGTATATGTGCTATATGTGATATTTTGTAAAGATACTATATACCAATCCGCCCACATTGCCCCGTTGTAAAATCCCTTATATTTTAAACAGTTAAGCTTTCGGTAAGCTTAAGAGAACAAATATGTTAGACTAAAGTAATACATCTTGTGGAACAGCAATAGATATACTTGGAAGCTGATTGTCTAATTATGTTATAATGAGGACATATTGTCCCATGGGTGCAACAGGGCGCTATCTGCAATGCAATAGCATTGCAGTTGGCACCTTGTTACATTCAAGAACGATATTCAGCAAACAATGCTATCTTTGTTTTGTCCAGTCATTTCCTTGCAAAGACTTATTAAATTTTGTCAAAACTATTCGTTGTCAGTAAGTTAGAAAGAGAGAGCACGTACTTTATTCATCGTGTATTCTCTGTACGATTCTAGCTTTTAGGATTGTAGGATCAAATTATTACGGACCCTTCCTCGCAGTTGTTGCCCATTATGTGGTGTACTAACCAGCACCTACAGTAGTGTGATCGCACAATAAAAAATGGGGGTCTCTTTATCGATCAGGTCGCGATCGCATCGCAACTCATTTACACCACTGGGTCGAGGTTGCATAAATTAAATATCGAAAGATCAAGTTTATTTATTGGGTTTATCAACTCTTTAAACAACCCGAGTCGGGCAGTTTTACGAGTGGAGGAAGCCGGAGGTCTCAGTGAGAACCGTCGAGTAGAGGCGAGCAACTGAGACTTAGTAACTCTATACAAGCAGAGTTAGCAGCAGCTGAAGGTATTTGTGCCATTGGTGTGCAGTCAGGGACGTGGCTATAGGTTTCCGACTGGATGGGGGGGGGGGGGGGGGGGGGCTTTAGGGTAGTGAATTTCCAACTAGAGGGAGGGACCGGGAGATTGGAAATTCACTACCGAGAAAATCAAGCAATGAAAGGGGGCATAAAAATGATTGTAGCAACTGAAATGCCAACACATTTATGATAGAATTATCAGGTTATTATTATTTGCTATTTTTCTGGGAATTGAATATGTGCTGAACAAATGCTCAAGCTAATAACTTTGAACAATTCACACTGTCCTAACATTAAATCAGATCTTTTGCTGGAAAGATCAATTTTCGATGCTTCATCATTTTGTAACTGTGGATGATGGAATTAACTCAGGATAATGATTTTACATGATGTGATTTTCTTGAAGTGCATTTCAAGGATTTTTTTTTATTACGATAAATAAATGTACTATAAAGATCTAATACCGATTGACATCATGCATACTTATGAAGCTCGATATTGCGTACACTGTAGTTGTGAATAGTAACTGATGGAATTTTTGCCGATTTGAAATCGAGTTGGAATTTTGGGAAGTAAAGGAGACATCAGCATCACCAAAGAAGCTCTAAAATCCAGATTGATGGAAGTTCCAACTACTCATGACTTGCCCTCCGAATTTTCAACTATATGAAATTTTGACCAGGATTGGGTGGGGGATGACCCCCCCCCCCCCCCCCCCCCCTGTCGCCACGTCCCTGTGCGCAGTACAGCTTAGTATGCAACGCCATCGCGCCCTCACTCGGACAATCGAGATGGGATTAAATGTTTTGCCCAAGGACATATTATGTTGCCGCTGCTCGGGATTGAACCGTGGACTTTCAGCTTTAATTTTTAAAAAAATAAATAAAAAAAACCATATCATGTGACCCCTCGTTGGAACGAGCTCGACGAGCTCGTTCCAACGAGTGGTCATATGATATGGTTTTGTTGAAATGTTTTGATAAATAATATTTTTTCAACTGCTGAATTTGCATATTACGCGGGCGGATGCGGCCGATTAGTTGGGTAAAGGGTTAAAATCCAATTCTATAACCACTGAGCCACCGCGTTCTCCTCTGGAACTATGGCTGCATATATACGGAATATATACCGTAGGTAGTGGATGTTCTTGGGTTGTCGCGAATAATACCATGTTCCCTGGTCTCGGTGGAAAAAGTTTGAGTTACAAAAACGCTTTGTGAGAAAGGGTCCCCGATGCACCCCCTTTTGGATACGCCAATGGAATGTGATATTCAATAAATTCAATCTTTTCCCACAGGTGTGTATGAGTGAACCCTTTCAGTGCCGTGTCCGTGAACAGCGTCGTCGCATTCCAAAATGTTTACGGTAAATGGGTGAATCCGTCCTGTGTTAGTCGGGACTTCCAGTAATAATGTACACCAACAGTCGCATAGGTCTACAGGATGAAATGATAACTAATACTTCTTACTGGTCCGTTAATCATGTCCCCTTCTGTTGGTTAGCTGCAAAATTATTATTCATTTTAAATGGGGAGCGCGGCGACGTTGCGGTAACCGGTTCTCGTCTGATAACCGAAGTTAAACAACCTCGAACCCAGTTCGTCCTTGCATGGTGACCTCTGAGCGATCGATTCGGACTCCCGCGTTGTGCCCTTGGGCAAAGCACTTAACCCCAAATGCGAGCACGATGAGGTCGTGTACTAAGGCGTACTGCATGTGGATGGTGCGCATGTCTTCAACAAATCTAACCCTGCCTGTGCTACAGTGCGGAGTTACGATAGTAGTATGTAATGTGGTTTTGAGGGGCAGGTTGCCGGATCTCATTGCCGGATCTCATGTGACGTCATAGTCACGTGACCTAGTGGCGCCATGTTGTGTTGACATGGTAACCCGCGTGAGCGGCCATCTTGTGACGTCATCCCCATAGTGATACGTGGTGTTAGTGCGCATGCGCAGCGCGTGTTGTTAGGGTGACACGTGTTTCCGACGTCCATTTTGTATACTGGAGGCCGCCATCTTGGTTTCTATGGTAGCACGTGATTGCTATGTTACCCAATTGTTCTGCAATAAGACGGGGTATGTTTTAGGGGTGTGTTCGATTGTAGAAGAGTAAATCTAATTACCACAAACAACCCGACAATCCTTCCAAATCACCAAAATCCACCCGAAATCACCGAAATTGACTTTATTTCCCCATTTTATCGGTTTAGCACGTAGTGCTATAGTACCGAGAGGGTGCAAGGGGTGCATTCGACTGAAGTGGAGTAATTTTCTGGTTCGGATTTTCCCAGAATCCTCATTTAATTACCCAAATAATCCCGTCAAGTTGTATTATTTCGAATTCTTTAAGAATCCCTTTTTTTGATCCCATGACGTGTTATTTCCCTATTAAGAGTAGCACGTAATACCGAGGGGTGTGTTCGTTTGAAGTGGAGTAATGTTCCCATTTATTTGGATCCCATGACGTGTTATTCCCCTATTAAGAATAGCACGTAGTGCTATAGGACAAATTTACCCAGAAATCCTCTGCTTCTACTTGGAACTATATTTTTATAAATTCCTACGCTCTATTTTTAGTAACATCCTTAACTGACCCCCTAACTAATTGTTAGTGTCTATATTTAGCAATTTCTTTAAATGACCCCCCTAACTACATGATTTTAAATAATAAAATTAATGAGGATCAAGATGTTTTTACACTAACCAATCAGAGCGAAGTTAATCCACCAATCAGATTTCTGGATTCCCATTGTGTTTCTTTCCCATTGACTTCTATACTAATTTTCTAAATATCCCAACTTTAACTTATAATCCTATAGGAAACAGACACAAACACCCATCGAGAATGAAAATATCGATGAAAAAACGTTGTGACGTCGTGACGTTTTCAAAAACGTCCGTCACGTGTAAATAAATTCCGGAGAAGAAAAACGTCGCGTCATTCTGTTTCGATCCTTCGAACTGAACACATCGCTAGAGAGTTTTCTATAGCAATTTTGCCTTTGCAAAAATTTATGAAGATGTCTGAAGCTGCTACTGCCGTTACCAGAACTGATGTCTACGCCTGTGAAGAGTGTGGGAAGACCTTTACTGCAAGAACGAATCGAGATCGCCATCGGAGAAATACCCATGGAGAGAAGAAGACCCACGATTGTACCAACTGTAACAAGACCTTTACGAGGAAAGAAGATTTGGTAAACCATCTGAAGAAATGTTTGGAGATATATACATGTATGGAATGCGACCAGGAGTTCAACCAACTACTCCATTTTAATCGACACAAGAGCGTTGCCCACCGACCAGTCCCTGTACCATCTAAAAGGAAGACTGATGAACCGAAGAGAGGACCACCTAAACAACCACGGACCACGACGACCACCCATTATGATGTTGACCCAATGGAGTTTGAAAAGAATATGATGTCTGAGGAAGAGCCAGATGAGATATTGACCGTGTACGAAGATAACTGGAGTTCTATTAGAACTCGCCACATGATGAACAGAAGAGTCCAGGACCAATATAACTACCGGATCAACGATGTGAACCTGAAGATGATGACTGATGAATTGATGACTACCATATTTCTGCCACAACAGCTAAGATTTAAAATTAATCTGAGTTTTGGTTTTATCCTGCGACACAATGAAATGAATGAACTGAAGAATTACCATCCATCACAAAACAACGCCCGGGTACTTGATGTTCCACAACTTGTATGCTGCCAAGAAGACTTTGAAGAATTCCTTGATGATGTCATGGAAGAAGATATCCTGGAATGGGCCAAATTAAAACGACCCAACACCAAATGGCTTGTTGAGAGAGTTACCAACGTCACATTTTATGTGAACAAGCTGAAAGACCACCCAATTGGAATGGTAGAAGATCTTCCTGACTACATTCTCCAGAACAAAGCAGTAAATGCTTTGGTGAAAGATAAACATCGCCATTTTACCTATGAAGACAACCTGTGTATTTTCCGCTGTTTAGCTTTATGGAGTGGTTCCATAACAGACAACCTCAACTATACAACAGATGCCATGTGCAACAAGTATACAGAGAAGCCAAAGAATGAATTCCGTGGAGTAACTTTAGCCGAATTACCTGACTTGGAGAAATGTTTTGAAGTAAATATCCAAGTATATGAACTTGTCAAGAATGCTGATGACCAAATTGTTGCCAAATTAGTACAGAGATCTTACAGAAAGTATGAAGATACCATGTATGTGAACGTTTACAAGAACCATTTTAGCTACATCATCGATATAGACCAATACTGCAAATCCTTTGAATGCCGCAAATGCGGCAAATTATGGAAGACCTCCTGGGCAGTAAATCGTCACGAGAAAACCTGTACAGATGAAGTAAATTACCAGTATGTTGGCGATGTATACCATCCATCCCAGTCCATATTTGATCTGTTAGAAGATGAAGGTATAGAAGTATCTGAAGAGAAGAAGTTTTTTCCATACCGTGCAACGTTTGATTTTGAAAGTTACTTTGTCAAATCCAGTCTACCTGCTGACAGTGATAAACTGATATGGGAAGCAGAACACCGACCATTGAGTGTGAGTGTATGTAGTAATGTTCCAGAATACCAAGAATCGAAATGTTTTATTACAAATGGAAATTCTCAAGAACTTGTTGAAGAAATGATGACATACCTCACAGCTATTTCATCTCATTGCCACCAACTGATGCAGACCTATCATGCTTGGACTTTGTTTAAACTCAGACAGAAAATTGATGAAACGCTGGAAGCGGAAGCCAGAGCTACTGGAGAAGATACATCCAAGATGCACCCTTTACAAAAATTGGAGAAGAAATTTCAAGACTACCTGCAAGAGATGCCCGTCATCGGATTCAACTCTGGAAAATATGATATGAATGTAGTCAAGCGTGAACTGATGACATACCTGAAGAGACAGAATCCACTCAAGTTTGCAGTGAAGAAATCGAATAACTACATGTGCGTCTCGACAGAATCTTTCAAGTTTGTTGATATTTGCAACTACATCGCTCCAGGATTCAGCTATGACAAGTTTTTGAAAGCATTTGGCTGCTCGGTGACAAAGGGATTTTTACCATATGAATGGATCGACAGCTTGAACAAATTGGATCAAGACCACCTACCAGACCATGAAGCCTTCTACAGTTCTCTCAAGAAAGAAAATATATCCAATGAAGAATACCAGTACTGCCAGCATGTATGGAACGACCTGGAGATGACAACTTTCCGTGATTTTCTGATCTGGTATAATAACCGAGATGTAAAACCATTCCTTGAAGCAGTTGACAAGCAGTTTGCTTTCTACCAAGAACGCCACATCGACATGTTTAAAGATGGCATCAGTGTTCCGGGCCTCACGTTGAAATACCTGTTCCAGACCATGAATGATGACACTTACTTCACATTATTTAACCAGAAGAATAAAGACTTGCATCACTTGGTGAAAGATAATATCGTTGGTGGACCTTCAATTATCTTCAACCGATACCACGAGAAAGATGTTACCCGAATCAGAGAAACAAAATATGGCAAAGAAGCAAAACCAAGTGGAAGTATTATAGGCTTTGATGCGAATGCATTATATCTTTGGTGCCTAATGCAAGAGATGCCAACGGGTTGGAGTATTAGACGTCGTGAAGAAAACCAGTTTAAACCAGAACATCCAATGAAGTATGGTAAAATGGCTGAACAATGGTTAGAGTTTTTATCCACGAGAGATGACATCCACATCAGACATCAGTTTAACGGAGCTGAAAAAATGATTGGTCGAAGACAGTTGCCTGTTGATGGTTGGTGCAAAGAGACACAGACTGTATACCAATTCCATGGCTGCTTCTGGCACGGACATACCTGCATCAAAGATAAGAATGGCCTTCCTATCATCCATAATGAAGTCAGAGATAAACCGATGAAAGAACTGCTACAAGACACCCGTACCAATGCAAAGTACATCACCGATTTGGGCTATAAACTTATTGAAATCTGGGAGTGTGAGTGGAGAGAGATGAAGAAGACCGATGCCACACTCAAAGCCTTCCTGAAAGAGAACTTTTCAGACAAAATAGATGGTGCGATGACAGAGGAAGAAATACTGAACAAAGTAAAGTCCGGTGAACTGTTTGGTTTAGTCGAATGTGATATACATGTACCAGATCACCTGAAAGAGTACTTTGAAGAGATGACACCTATCTTCAAGAATACAGATATTTTCATAGATGATATTGGTGAACACATGAAGGCCTTTGCCGAGAAGAATGGAATCATGAAGAAACCCCGTAGAAGTTTGATCGGAAGCTATGGAGCGGAAAAAATGTTGTTTGCAACCCCTTTACTGCAGTGGTACCTCCAGCATGGTATTGAAGTTGATCACGTCTATCAAGTTATCCAATATAAACCAAGAAGATGTTTTGAAAAATTTGGAGATGAAGTATCTGAAGCAAGAAGACAAGGAGATGTTGGCCCTGACAATTCGATCGTTGCCGACACCATGAAGCTGTTGGGAAATTCTGGATATGGCAAAACCGTCACCAACAAAGAGAAGCATCGACGTGTGTGCTATTGCGACGACGAAGAAGTTACCAAAGCTGTAAATGACATGTCCTGCAGAGCCTTGAATCCATTAGATGAAACATTATATGAAGTCGAACTCAACAAGAAGACCATCAAGTTGGATCTGCCACTTCACATCGGTTTCTTTGTTTACCAGTATGCGAAACTCCGGATGCTTCAGTTCTGTTATGATGTCATCGATACTTTTACAAACCGCCAAAATTTCGAATGTGCTGAAATGGGCACAGATTCTGCATATGTATGTACTTCGTCACCATCCATAGATGAATTAGTGAAACCAGAGAAGAGAGTAGAATTTTACAAAGAGAATCACAAGTGGTTTCCATCAGAGTGTTGTGATTTCCACAGAGATGATTATGTGAAAACCAAATTAGAAGGCAAAGAATGGCTGTCACCCTCATGCTGCCAAGAAAGAAAGCGTTTTGACAGGAGAACTCCAGGCTTGTTTAAGGTAGAATGGCAAGGAACCGGCATTGTTGGACTGTGTAGGAAAACATATTATTGTTTCGGTGCCACCAATAAATTCAGTTGTAAGGGAATCAGCAAACGCCACAATGATTTGACGAAAGACAGATATTTGCAAGTTTTGAAGACTCAGCAAAGTGGATCTGGCATCAACCGAGGATTTGTGATGAATGACAACACTATGTATACCTACCAGCAGAGCAGAGATGGACTATCATATTTCTACCCAAACCGAAGAGTTTTAGAAGATGGAGTTAGCACCATACCACTAGAGATTTAAAAAAGAAACAATTGAGTGAGTGTCATATTTTTCTACAACCTGAACCAAGTCTAGCTTTTGCCTACAAAAAAGTTCTATTTAGTTGACCGAAAAATTCCTAAAAACCGAAATGGTTTTTAGGTGGTCTACTCAATCATATTAGGCTCATCAAAGTTTTAAAGGACTTTATGAGGACTGCCATTAAGGACTTTTTGAGGACTGCCATAAAGGACTTTAGAGAATGCCATATAGGACTTTATGAGGACTCCCATTAAGGACTTTAGAGAATGCCATAAAGTCCTTTAAAAATTTGATGAGCCTAATATGATTGAGTAGACCACCTAAAAACCATTTCGGTTTTTAGGAATTTTTCGGTCAACTAAATAGAACTTTTTTGTAGGCAAAAGCTAGACTTGGTTCAGGTTGTAGAAAAATATGACACTCACTCAATTGTTTCTTCTTTAAATCTCTAGTCGTATGGTGCTAACTCCATCTTCTAAAACTCTTCGGTTTGGGTAGAAATATGATAGTCCATCTCTGCTCTGCTGGTAGGTATACATAGTGTTGTCATTCATCACAAATCCTCGGTTGATGCCAGATCCACTTTGTTGAGTCTTCAAAACTTGCAAATATCTGTCTTTCGTCAAATCATTGTGGCGTTTGCTGATTCCCTTACAACTGAATTTATTGGTGGCACCGAAACGATAATATGTTTTACTACACAGTCCAACAATGCCGGTTCCTTGCCATTCTACCTTAAACAAGCCTGGAGTTCTCCTGTCAAAACGCTTTCTTTCTTGGCAGCATGAGGGTGACAGCCATTCTTTGCCTTCTAATTTGGTTTTCACATAATCATCTCTGTGGAAATCACAACACTCTGATGGAAACCACTTGTGATTCTCTTTGTAAAATTCTACTCTCTTCTCTGGTTTCACTAATTCATCTATGGATGGTGACGAAGTACATATATATGCAGAATCTGTGTCCATTTCAGCATATTCGAAATCTTGGCGGTTGATAAAAGTATCGATGACATCATAATAGAACTGAAGCATCCGGAGTTTCGCATACTGGTAAACAAAGAAACCGATGTGAAGTGGCAGATCCAACTTGATGGTCTTCTTGTTGAGTTCGACTTCATATAATGTTTCATCTAATGGATTCAAGGCTCTGAAGGACATGTCATTTACAGCTTTGGTAACTTCTTCGTCGTCGCAATAGCACACACGTCGATGCTTCTCTTTGTTGGTGACGGTTTTGCCATATCCAGAATTTCCCAGCAGCTTCATGGTGTCGGCAACGATCGACTTGTCAGGGTCAACATCTCCTTGTCTTCTTGCTTCAGATACTTCATCTCCAAATTTTTCAAAACATCTTCTTGGTTTATATTGGATAACTTGATGGACGTGATCAACTTCAATACCATGCTGGAGGTACCACTGCAGTAAAGGGGCTGCAAACAACATTTTTTCCGTTCCATAGCTTCCGATCAAACTTCTACGGGGTTTCTTCATGATTCCATTCTTCTCGGCAAAGGCCTTCATGTGTTCACCAATATCATCTATGAAAATATCTGTATTCTTGAAGATAGGTGTCATCTCTTCAAAGTACTCTTTCAGGTGATCTGGTACATGTATATCACATTCGACTAAACCAAACAGTTCACCGGACTTCACTTTGTTCAGTATTTCTTCCTCTGTCATCGCACCATCTATTTTGTCTGAAAAGTTCTCTTTCAGGAAGGCTTTGAGTGTGGCATCGGTCTTCTTCATCTCTCTCCACTCACACTCCCAGATTTCAATAAGTTTATAGCCCAAATCGGTGATGTACTTTGCATTGGTACGGGTGTCTTGTAGCAGTTCTTTCATCGGTTTATCTCTGACTTCATTATGGATGATAGGAAGGCCATTCTTATCTTTGATGCAGGTATGTCCGTGCCAGAAGCAGCCATGGAATTGGTATACAGTCTGTGTCTCTTTGCACCAACCATCAACAGGCAACTGTCTTCGACCAATCATTTTTTCAGCTCCGTTAAACTGATGTCTGATGTGGATGTCATCTCTCATGGATAAAAACTCTAACCATTGTTCAGCCATTTTACCATACTTCATTGGATGTTCTGGTTTAAACTGGTTTTCTTCACGACGTCTAATACTCCAACCCGTTGGCATCTCTTGCATTAGGCACCAAAGATATAATACATTCGCATCAAAGCCTATAATACTTCCACTTGGTTTTGCTTCTTTGCCATATTTTGTTTCTCTGATTCGGGTAACATCTTTCTCGTGGTATCGGTTGAAGATAACTGAAGGTCCACCAACGATATTATCTTTCACCAAGTGATGCAAGTCTTTATTCTTCTGGTTAAATAATGTGAAGTAAGTGTCATCATTCATGGTCTGGAACAGGTATTTCAACGTGAGGCCCGGAACAGTGATACCATCTTTAAACATGTCGATGTGGCGTTCTTGGTAGAAAGCAAACTGCTTGTCAACTGCTTCAAGGAATGGTTTTACATCTCGGTTATTATACCAGATCAGAAAATCACGGAAAGTTGTCATCTCCAGGTCGTTCCATACATGCTGGCAGTACTGGTATTCTTCATTGGATATATTTTCTTTCTTGAGAGAACTGTAGAAGGCTTCATGGTCTGGTAGGTGGTCTTGATCCAATTTGTTCAAGCTGTCGATCCATTCATATGGTAAAAATCCCTTTGTCACGGAGCAGCCAAATGCTTTCAAAAACTTGTCATAGCTGAATCCTGGAGCGAGGTAGTTGCAAATATCAACAAACTTGAAAGATTCTGTCGAGACGCACATGTAGTTATTCGATTTCTTCACTGCAAACTTGAGTGGATTCTGTCTCTTCAGGTATGTCATCAGTTCACGCTTGACTACATTCATATCATATTTTTCAGAGTTGAATCCGATGACGGGCATCTCTTGCAGGTAGTCTTGAAATTTCTTCTCCAATTTTTGTAAAGGGTGCATCTTGGGTGTATCTTCTCCAGTAGCTCTGGCTTCCGCTTCCAGCGTTTCATCAATTTTCTGTCTGAGTTTAAACAAGGTCCAAGCATGATAGGTCTGCATCAGTTGGTGGCAATGAGATGAAATAGCTGTGAGGTATGTCATCATTTCTTCAACAAGTTCTTGAGAATTTCCATTTGTAATAAAACATTTCGGTTCTTGGTATTCTGGAACATTACTACATACACTCACACTCAATGGTCGGTGTTCTGCTTCCCATATCAGTTTATCACTGTCAGCAGGTAGACTGGATTTGACAAAGTAACTTTCAAAATCAAACGTTGCACGGTATGGAAAAAACTTCTTCTCTTCAGATACTTCTATACCTTCATCTTCTAACAGATCAAATATGGACTGGGATGGATGGTATACACCGCCAACATACTGGTAATTTACTTCATCTGTACAGGTTTTCTCGTGACGATTTACTGCCCAGGAGGTCTTCCATAATTTGCCGCATTTGCGGCATTCAAAGGATTTGCAGTATTGGTCTATATCGATGATGTAGCTAAAATGGTTCTTGTAAACGTTCACATACATGGTATCTTCATACTTTCTGTGAGATCTCTGTACTAATTTGGCAACAATTTGGTCATCAGCATTCTTGACAAGTTCATATACTTGGATATTTACTTCAAAACATTTCTCCAAGTCAGGTAATTCGGCTAAAGTTACTCCACGGAATTCATTCTTTGGCTTCTCTGTATACTTGTTGTACATGGCATCTGTTGTATAGTTGAGGTTGTCTGTTATGGAACCACTCCTTAAAGCTAAACAGCGGAAAATACACAGGTTGTCTTCATAGGTAAAATGGCGATGTTTATCTTTCACCAAAGCATTTACTGCTTTGTTTTGGAGAATGTAGTCAGGAAGATCTTCTACCATTCCAATTGGGTGGTCTTTCAGCTTGTTCACATAAAATGTGACGTTGGTAACTCTCTCAACAAGCCATTTGGTGTTGGGTCGTTTTGATTTGGCCCATTCCAGGATATCTTCTTCCATGACATCATCAAGGAATTCTTCAAAGTCTTCTTGGCAGCATACAAGTTGTGGAACATCAAGTACCCGGGCGTTGTTTTGTGATGGATGGTAATTCTTCAGTTCATTCATTTCATTGTGTCGCAGGATAAAACCAAAACTCAGATTAATTTTAAATCTTAGCTGTTGTGGCAGATATATGGTAGTCATCAATTCATCAGTCATCATCTTCAGGTTCACATCGTTGATCCGGTAGTTATATTGGTCCTGGACTCTTCTGTTCATCATGTGGCGAGTTCTAATAGAACTCCAGTTATCTTCGTACACGGTCAATATCTCATCTGACTCTTCCTCAGACATCATATTCTTTTCAAACTCCATTGGGTCAACATCATAATGGGTGGTCGTCGTGGTCCGTGGTTGTTTAGGTGGTCCTCTCTTCGGTTCATCAGTCTTCCTTTTAGATGGTACAGGAACTGGTCGGTGGGCAACGCTCTTGTGTCGATTAAAATGGAGTAGTTGGTTGAACTCCTGGCCGCATTCCATACATGTATATATCTCCAAACATTTCTTCAGATGGTTTACCAAATCTTCTTTCCTCGTAAAGGTCTTGTTACAGTTGGTACAATCGTGGGTCTTCTTCTCTCCATGGGTATTTCTCCGATGGCGATCTCGATTCGTTCTTGCAGTAAAGGTCTTCCCACACTCTTCACAGGCGTAGACATCAGTTCTGGTAACGGCAGTAGCAGCTTCAGACATCTTCATAAATTTTTGCAAAGGCAAAATTGCTATAGAAAACTCTCTAGCGATGTGTTCAGTTCGAAGGATCGAAACAGAATGACGCGACGTTTTTCTTCTCCGGAATTTATTTAGACGTGACGGACGTTTTTGAAAACGTCACGACGTCACAACGTTTTTTCATCGATATTTTCATTCTCGATGGGTGTTTGTGTTTGTTTCCTATAGGATTATAGGTTAAAGTTGGGAAGTTTAGAAAATTAGTATAGAAGTCAATGGGAAAGAAACACAATGGGAATCCAGAAATCTGATTGGTGGATTAACTTCGCTCTGATTGGTTAGTGTAAAAACATCTTGATCCTCATTAATTTTATTATTTAAAATCATGTAGTTAGGGGGGTCATTTAAAGAAATTGCTAAATATAGACACTAACAATTAGTTAGGGGGTCAGTTAAGGATGTTACTAAAAATAGAGCGTAGGAATTTATAAAAATATAGTTCCAAGTAGAAGCAGAGGATTTCTGGGTAAATTTGTCCTATAGCACTACGTGCTATTCTTAATAGGGGAATAACACGTCATGGGATCCAAATAAATGGGAACATTACTCCACTTCAAACGAACACACCCCCTCGGTATTACGTGCTACTCTTAATAGGGAAATAACACGTCATGGGATCCAAAAAAAGGGATTCTTAAAGAATTCGAAATAATACAACTTGACGGGATTATTTGGGTAATTAAATGAGGATTCTGGGAAAATCCGAACCAGAAAATTACTCCACTTCAGACGAATGCACCCCTTGCACCCTCTCGGTACTATAGCACTACGTGCTAAACCGATAAAATGGGGAAATAAAGTCAATTTCGGGTGGATTTTGGTGATTTGGAAGGATTGTCGGGTTGTTTGTGGTAATTAGATTTACTCTTCTACAATCGAACACACCCCTAAAACATACCCCGTCTTATTGCAGAACAATTGGGTAACATAGCAATCACGTGCTCTCATAGAAACCAAGATGGCGGCCTCCAGTATACAAAATGGACGACGGAAACACGTGTCACCCTAACAACACGCGCTGCGCATGCGCACTAACACCACGTATCACTATGGGGATGACGTCACAATATGGCCGCTCACGCGGGTTACCATGACGACACAACATGGCGCCACTAGGTCACGTGACTATGACGTCACATGAGATCCGGCAATGAGATCCGACAACCTGCCCCTCAAAACCACATTACATACTACTTACGATGTTGGGGAGCTGGCAGCTGCTCGTCGTTGCTCGGTGGTTCTCTCCGGGTACTCCGGCTTCCTCTACTCGTAAAACTGGTACCGACACGATATGACACTGGCTGTTAAAATGTCGTTAAACCTTATAAATAAATAATAATAAATTAATTAATTCATCCGAAATATAAATACCGAAATGGAAGGAATAAAGCTCAGTGGACTCTTCGAATGATTATCTTTAGAATTTTAAGCGAGTTGAATTCTCTGACAACATTGAACGTTACAATGGGCGAGGCTATCTGACCCACATTAAAAACTATAACTGGTAGGCAGTACAAATTAAGAACAATTGTTCTGCTCACGATTATGTACAGTACATGGAGAGTGTGTTACCACTAAATCACCCGCAGAGTGGAGATTCCACCCAAGTAATAATTGCGAATTTGTTGCAAAGCATGACAATTACAAGCAAAGTTCCAGCCAATGGACCTCGGGTTAAACCCGGAGGTCCATTGGCTGAAACATTGCTAGTGTTGTGTTTTTGCCCAAAAGTACAGAATTTGAAAGGGATGCTTTGGGTGATAACTCCACTCCACGGGTGATTTTGTTACAACCCACTCTCCACGTACTGTAAATAAAATATTGTAAGATAAAGACGAAATCAAGAAAAGCAAACCCAAATATCATATGGGATAACTTTTACAATTGAATTTTCTAGAATTGTATTTTCTACACATTAATATAACTGACTAAAATTGCCAGATCTTTGAAAATTGAATGATTCATTTTAACCCATTTAAAGTCATAACTAGAAAATACAATTCTAGAAAATACAATTGTAAAAGTTTTATAGTATTCGCCCCGTTCTAAACTCTCTGTGCGCTTTTGTAAGACAGTACCGTCAATGTACCTCTTCGGAAAGAACGCCCATGCATTCGGTACTGAAAGGTTTGAGGCGAGACAACATTTGAAATAAAGTAGACAGACTTGCGTAAAAATGTGCTCGACGACAGACATAACGAGTGTTTATAATCAAACAATAATTTACCTTGTCTCACCCAGTGGAACATGCCACTGCATTTAGTGTTAAGTTTAGCCGCGTACAAAGGCAAACAATAACAAATTAAAACCACAGATTCTTGGTAGCATAAACAGGACTAAACACCAGAATGCCATGCGCGCAATAAATCCTTTTCTCTTACACCAACCGTTCGGATATTAAATTGTACAGAAGTCATCATGAAATCCTGTCTGTTCTAGAAATAACCCTTCGCGAGCAGAGACGCAATGTTCGTGACATAAAAACAAAAGACCAAGAGTCAATACTGTCTGAACTTGTAAACATTACTTTGTAGCATGCAGGGACCGATCAGGACTATTTAAAATACGCTCTATCCTCGGAGCCTATTTTTTCAATTCATGCGCCAGATTTCAATTTACGGAGTCACACTGCTGTTTGTAACACACACTGCAAGTATGTAATAGCTCTCATCATTTTCATTTAGTACACTATAGCAAACATTAATCTTCACTGTAGTTTCTGATCAAGTCTTGGCTGCCTATTTAGGCAGCCAAGACTTGATCAGAAACCACAGTGAAGATTAATGCTTTGTAATTAAGACTTGAAGTATTAACTTAAGCACTCTACAACAATGATAAATGATAATCATATATATAATACATGTAAGAGTGCCTCTCTCGATTATCCATCGAAAGAATATCAAAATATGATCTGAGAAGTTACGCGCCAACTGAGAAGCCTATTTCTGAGATTTAAGAGCCAGGTCCTGATGTTTCAGAACCAAATACGCACTGGCGCATGCCCAGGTCGGTCCCTGAGCATGTATGTGGCAAAAGTTAGACAATAAGTGGTCTTTTGGAGCAATCGAGACATGGATTTCTACAGCGCTTTCAAACAAAAATGAGCATTAATAATTTCAATAGAAGTGGATAAAATAAATGCAATGGAAGGGCTTAGCGAATAAGAATGTTCAAATGACAGGTGTCCTGTATCTTTGAGTTTAAACAAGAAAAAAGTCTGAAAGGGGGTTACTGAATTTTTCTCAGGCATCCATGATAATGTTGTTTACCAATATTAGTGCTAAGGCTGAGATGGACAATCTGGACTTGAAAGTTTCGTGAAATTATTTCAATAAGCCGATGATGCTCTGCGATTCATTACACTGTTGGAAAGAAAGAGCGCTGTATTGGCAGAGCAGCGCCCTGTGGAGATTCGATATTCGATTCAAAATCATCTTGGTGATTCGATTCGCGTCAAATCGATTCGAACATTTTCGTATCGTCGAGATGTTCTCCTCTTGAACTTCTCTTCTATAGTCAGGAGACCCGAGGATGGAAGAAAAGGTCAAGTAGGTTCCGCTTTCGAAACCACTTTGAATTCGTTTTTTTTAATATTCCGCCTTTTTATTAACACTTTCGCTACTATAGTACCGACTTGAGTACGGATAAAAATTTTAAAGTCTGGAAACGTAAATATGACTGGAACAGTTAGAGTTACCTTTCGTGATGTTCTCCAAACGTTTGTAAAAAAGTTAGTCCAATAGAAGTTAACTTCAGATGGGATCAAGTCTCTTATCACCTAAAGTTAGCTCCTATCAGACTGGAATTTTACGAGTCATACAAACGTCTTTTGTACTGATATGTTTGGAGTGTGGATGCGGGGGTGCGGTTGGGGATTATTTATGTAAACAAGTAACGGCATTACTTAATCCTTTCAACGCTGTGCTCCTTATCAGATTGCTGCAAAATGTTGAAACATGTACTAACAATTTTAAAATAGTTTCCAGGCGTTTTAAATTTTTGCGTTTTAACCCATTTCCGTCAAATATGGTTCGGCACAGGATATTACCAAATTGAGCATCAGTGGAGTTGTTAATTCGCCCAAACAGACTAGTCACATACAATGCTCGTGGCCTGACAATATACAATGTTCCAATAAGAGTAAAATCCTCGCCCTCTAAATGGATGAGAGCTGGCGTAGTTTCTTTTATGTTTACGGCTCCAGTAGCAAATGTTACCGTCTGACGTCACCACGCAAAATATTTGAAATTCGGCGCCCGTTTCGTAATTGTTTCATCAACGGAGTGACTTCCAAGACGCTTCATTTTTCTGCATTTTTCACACGTGTAGCAGACAGTGTTCCGAATGAATGTTGCTTAAATTACAAACAAATTGACGATTTGAACTAAGATGGAATGAGTTTATCTGATTCATTGATTATTTATTCACTGCTCTCGTGGGGTACACGAGAGGTTTATTTACTAAACTTGTGATCGTTAAAAATTGCCTTGAACAAGGCAACTTTTAACGACCGCAAGTTCAGTAAATTAGCCTCTCGTGTTTCACGGTGTAGGTTTTGGGCTGTGGGTAGGGTCGTATTGGAACATAGACGTTATTGTGATAAATTGACGTAACATGGTCTGAGGTTTGCGGCTCGGAGCGTATGTTCAACTTCGACGCTTCGCGTCTCGTTTGACAAGAAGCCCGAGCCGCAAACCTCAGACCATGTTACGTCAATTCATCACAATAACTTATAATATCTACGGTTCTAAAAAGGTGCAATATCTCTTACATGAAGAGCGTTGAGAATCGATTCATTGTTCGGTTGGATTCGAAATACCCGTTCAGATTCGATTTGATCCGAAAATGGACTTTCACAGGGCCCTACGCCGGAAACGAAGAACTGTAAGGGTTATAATCATTATAAAGTAGATTGTAGTTCAAAGAGAGGTAACAATTGAGTATCACGCTCCATTGTAGAGTGCCTTATTGACTTCTTATCTCAAATCTAGAAATTTACTAACGGAAGGCCGGTCATCTTATTTCTTCTGAAGCGAACATGGTTAAAAGAGTAATATATTTGGGAGCAAAATATATTTGGAAGGAAAAACAATAAAACACAATATAAGGGCGACATCTCTACACAACTTTGAAAGCACTGTTTCAGTTGGAAGCTGGACGTTTAGAAGCAACATTTCGCTGGTAGTTTATGCGATGATTTAATGGTTGTAAGCTTTGTGTCGGTTGCATCGAGAATACAAGTTAGGTTTCTGAATCTGATCTTTTAATCCTAATTGGAATTTTTCTTGCTGTGTATTTCGAGGAATATAAATGACTGAATAACACTTCGTAGACAACGTATCAGGTTCAATAATTATGGGGACAATTGCTGACTGACATCTCGGTATTTTGACATCAGTGTACTGAAGGTTAAATTACCCAAGAGCAGTAGTTTTCACCACAGAGTGACTCCAAAATCTCGTAAAAAACGTATTTGAAGCAAAGGCGACAGAACCAGAAAGCACGTGCTCCCCTCTCTTGTTTTCAAAAACATGCATCACAACACATAAGTTGTAAGATAACCACTATAAACTCAGTATATTACTTTCCTACATCGACAATACCAGGTTCTGACATTACTTTTCGGAACGCTCTCGTTGTATTTTGACTTGTACTGTATCATCAACACACACACCGTTGAAGACATGTGAACCATCGACAAGCGGTACACCATAGTACACGGCGTCATCGTGCACCCGTGTAGGAAACCGGGATAAACACTCCTATATCTTTACATTGATTTAGTCTTTACGTTTCAGTGTTTTTGAGAGCTTTCCGAAAAATAATGTCAGAATCTGGTGTTGTCGATGTCGGAAAAGCAGTATACAGAATTTATAGTGGTTATCCTGCAAGTTATTTCGACTTGTACTTTAAATGCGAACGGAGAATTTTGGCAAGGTTGTGAACAAGTCGTGATCCGATCGAAGTCCGTAATCCGCCTTTGAAATGTTTGAAATCGCAGAACTAAAAACAAGTCTTTAACCCTTTACCTAACATGAACAGCAGACGACACTTGCAAACAAAATTCTTGAATAACTAATTTTTTTCATTTTTTGTCTCAAAAACATAGGTTATGACCCCTCTTTGGAACGAGCTCGTTCTACAGAGAGGTCATAACCTATGTTTTTGAGACAAAAAATGAAAATATAATGAAAATTAATTGGCGATTTTTGAGAATAGCGCTGGAAGATTTTGGCCGTTACGTTGGGTAAAGGGTTAAACCTGCGATGTCCCATTGTTTAAAGTCGTCTAGGATTGCCCCTTTCAGTTAATGCGAATGATGACATCGGTTTGTACGAATTGAAACTCAATATTTCACAAAAATAGTTGGCTTGGCTCACACAGAACTCAACGCGATGAACACAGAAATCGCTTTGCTTACACCCCGCGAACTGTGACCTTGCGTGGATTAAAATCCAAGATGGCAGTTTCGAAATAGGCTTATTAGCCAAATATAATTTTGCAGTTTGCCTTCACCCCAAAACTGTCCATAATTGTAAAATACTCGGCGAAAATGTTTCACACACCGATTATCAATTCTTACTTCAGTTGTCAACAGAGCTCTTTTTTCATCAAAACGATGCTATTAAAATTCGACAGCGGCTTTTATGAGGAATTCAGGAGGAAAGTACTCGCCCACGCTCTCGTAATTCTGTAAGAAATTCGACACTGTTATCACCTGGAACCAGTCTAGCTCTCAAAGACTTGTGTTTAGAATTACTGGTCCGGAATATTTCAGTTGGGTAGTACGCTTCGCGTACCGGATCAAATCATTCCGGACGCTTGAGTGTGAAAAATTCCATGAAGATTCATTTTCCGTGAACCAAAGCTAGAAATGCTGTACATTCGAGACCTGATTTGATTGACATTTTGATGATATTACAAGTAGAAATGAAGATTCACCACAGCCGTAGTGTTATGATTACGCAAGGTAGTGCACAAATCATGTTAATATCTTGTTGTTTTCAAGGGGAATTGAATTGATTGATTGATTTATTGGTGTTTAAGGTCACATACTTATGCACAGTGGCTAATCATGACCGTGACAGTTTTACGGGTGGAGGAAGCCGGAGTACCCGGAGAGAACCACCAGGCAAAGACGAGCAGCTGCCAGCTCCCCAACATCTTAACTCCGCACAGCAGCACAAACAGGGTTAGATTGGTTGAAGACATGCGCACCATCGACGTGCAATACACCTTAGTACACGGTGTCATCGTGCCCCCATGTAGACAATCGGGGTCAAGTGCCTTGCCCAAGGACACAACGCGGGAGTCCGAATCGATCGCTCAGACGGTCACCCATCCGAGGATTAACCGAGCTCGACGTTGCTAAACTTAGGTGATCTAACGAGAACCGGTTACCGCAACGGCACCACGCCCCCCTAAGGGGAATTGAATACTTGTTTACATTGGAATGTTTGTAACTGGGAGAGAAAAGGGTATATGTGTATTTTGGTAAGTAAAGGTACAGTACAGCTGCCGTGGACTGGTCGTAATCCACGCGTGGCAGTGGTGTCCACGCATGCGTTTAGCAGGTAATAAAAATCATCAGCAGTAAAATTTTAAATAATGAAGCACCGGGTTGTACCGGGGCGGGTTGTACCCGGTGCTTCATTAATTCAATTTTTGATGGTTATTCCAATAATTAGTGTTTACAATCTAATATTATTGCTCGCGTGCATATATCGCCCACCCGTGGAAAGAGACCAGTCCGCGGCGGCAGTACTGTACATCGTATTACATGTCTGAACGGCCGTCTGAGCTAAAATTTCCACACAAAAATAGATAAACAGACAGCCCATATAACAGCGGTAAATTCCAAACAGAAATTAGAGTGGCGACCAGAGACCTTGGTATTCGCCCTCAGCTGCTGGGAACATTTATTCCATCTCCCTCCTTGTCTGACAAGAACTTTGAAAAACACGTAGAACGGTCGGTAGACAAAGATGAAACCGATATGTACGGTCACGAGAATCTCAAATTTCAAATCGAATCTTGAATCAAATCTACCCGCTCTTGAAGTTGTAGATATTGCACCTTCTTTTTCACAATCGCACAAATCATCACAAGCTCTCAGGCCATCAGTCTACAGTACGTGGACGGGGATCGTCACCAAATCGCCCACGGAGTGGAGGTATCACCCAAGGTACTACTTTGTACAGAAACACAAGAAACACAAGTAAAGTTTCAACCAATGGACCTCCGGGTTTATTCCGGAGGTCCATTGGCTGAAACTTTGCTTACGCTAATTACGCTTTGCAACAAATTAGCATTTTTTGCTGGAGAAAAATCATCACTCCACGGGTAATGAATTGTATAATACGCTCTTTATGTATTGTAGCTCCGCAAGGAACCCGACCCGACGCTGTTGTGATTTGTTTGTTTACCACCCCCCCCCCCCCCTTTTCATGGAGTTTGCGCTACCGTTGAAAAAATGTGACGTTCCTTCACTGATTGACATATAAGGATATTCGTTCGAGCTCCAATTATAGATATTCCAGTCAATAAGTATTTAATTCATCTTGAAACCACAAAGACATTAAAATAATTTGAGGAACTATACGTGACGTACTCATAAACACAGCTGTGGTGAGTCTTTATTCCCAATAGTAATGTGGTCAAACATTTGGTCAAATTATGTCTTGATTGAGCAACATTTTTGGCACTGATTAAACGAAAATGAATGTTTATGGTACTTTTTAGTTTCAGTCGTCCGTAATATTTGAGTTGGTCGGAAAAGCGAACCGTATGTTCACTTTTCCAACCAACTGAAATATTCCAGACGAGTGAATCTAAACATAGGCGATGGGTTATTTAACCCTTTACCTAACGTAACGGCCAAAACCGGCCAGCGCTATTCTCAAAAATCGCCAATTAATTTTCATTATTTTTTTCATTTTTTGTCTCAAAAACATAGGCTATGACCCCTCGTTGGAACGAGCTCGTCGAGCTCGTTCCAACGAGGGGTCATAACCTATGTTTATGAGTCAAAAAATTAAAAAAAATAGTTATTAGTAGTTAGGGGAGCCACTATAGACCCAAGCATTTTTAACACTGAGTTTCCCATAGGGTCCATTGCCTTAGTGTTAAATTGTGTAACTTATAGACCCAAGAATTTATAGTTGTGTAACTTATAGACCCAAGAACTTATAGACCCAAGAACTTATAGCCCCAAGAACTTATAGACCCAACATGTATGCACTGGTGGCACAGTGCATACATGTTGGGTCTATAAGTTCTTGGGGCTATAAGTTCTTGGGTCTATAAGTTCTTGGGTCTATAAGTTACACAACTATAAATTCTTGGGTCTATAAGTTACACAATTTAACACTAAGGCAATGGACCCTATGGGAAACTCAGTGTTAAAAATGCTTGGGTCTATAGTGGCTCCGCATCATGCTTTATGACTAGATCCTATAGTACATTTCTGGCTTATAAGTTTTTTTTCACTGGAGGATAAGGGAACTGGTTTTGTCTTTTTTATATAACAAAGACTTGATTGTGTACATGAGAAGATCTCTTTCTAATAGTGTGGGTAGCCCTTAGAAGGGCTGCCACGAAGGCACATTTTGAAATCACACTCATTTGTGAGAGTAACAAATTATTGATAGGTTAGAATGACAAACAGAGATAATAAGAAATAGGATGAATGAGTTTAAGTTGTATCCTGATTTTTTTGTCAAGATAAAATTCAATAACTTGTATCCAGATTTTGTAGGAATCCTCATGAGAATTCACTTAAATCTGGATACAGGTTATTGGATTTAACTTCACATTTTTTATATCGTCTTTCTGGCTGCCAATTAAGATCAGGATACAAGTCAACTTTCTTCACCTGGTATTTCTCCAGTTCATAACCGCGGACAGCTAAGAACTGTCTTATCCCTGCCTTTCGCTCCAACTCATCAATAAGCTGCTGACCCCACTGTCGAGTGTATTTCTGAGGTCCACCACTTCTCCTCATATGACCGAAAATATCTTCAGCTAATTGGCGTCTCCGTGCTTTCTCTCTCTCTACTCTGATGGATTCTTCTTCTAATCGGCGATTCCAATCAGCGTCAGACATTTCCCCGGACCTCCACATTCTGTATTCATTCATCTCTAGCGAGAACTTCATGTTGTCTCAAAATGAATTGTTTGGAATGCGTGTTAGATTTTATAGACAATGCGAGGATCGGAAATGCACTGAAGAACGCTCACGCGACAATTTTATCGAGTGCGGGGAAAAATTGTTGACGTCGGACGGCTGTGATAGTAAACGTCTGTTATCAACAATTTTTTCCCGCACTCGATAAAATTGTCGCGTGAGCGTTCTTCAGTGCATTTTCGATCCTGGCATTGTCTATAAAAACACTGCTGGAGATATCATAACGTCATTTTTCTTATCATCAATCATGAGAATTGAGCTATCCATCGAGGTAAAGATTCCATCACTAGAAGGTGAATGTGGGCCACGAGAAGTGAAGAAGGAGAGAGAGGACTGCAATACTATTCCACCAGAAGAGGTGAAGATGGAGAGAGAGGAGCGTAATACTATTCCAAGGAGTAATTTGCGAAGATTGGCAAGAAAAGCTGGGGTGAATAATATCTCACCATTGTCACTTGATGAAGCTGAAGAAGCCTTACACTGTTTTGTTCGAAAATTGATAAGAGATACCTATCATTATGCAACAATTAGGGGAAGAGGATCACAACATCTCGTCAATCAAAAGGATGTCAAGAGAGCCGCAAAGAGAAATGGAATAAAGTTGGTAAACTAAACATTTTTTGTTTAGTAAAAATGGCCCTTATAAGGGCCACCATATTCTTAAAAAGAGATATCACGTTTACACACTTGAGTGGCACATTTCAGTGCTACCACAATGGAATGAATTGAACTTTTTTTGTTCAATTGTAATTTCATTACTCAATTCAAAAGAGGTTAACCTCATAGCTCCCACACTAGATTTCCCTGTCATGGCATATTTTTTGTGTTTGCAAATTATTTTTGTTTTTACCTAAATGTTTTTGTGTGAAAACATTTAGGTAAAAAACAAAAATAATTTGCAAACATAAAAATATTTTTGTGTTTGCAAATTATTTTTCTGTCTTGCAAGTTTTTTTATTTTATAAGAAAAATATTTTTTGTGTTTGTAAAATGAATGTTATGAAAAAAACTTTTTCATAACTTTCAATTTACAAACACAAAAAATATTTTTTCTGTTTGCAAATTATTTTTTGTCTTGCAAGTTTTTTATTTTGTAAGAAAAATATTTTTTGTGTTTGTAAATTGAAAGTTATGAAAAAGTATTTTTCATAACATTCATTTTACAAACACAAAAAATATTTTTTCTGTTTGCAAATTATTTTCTGTCTTGCAAGTTTTTTATTTTATAAGAAAAATATTTTCGTGTTTGCAAATGAATGTTATGAAAAAAACTTTTTCATAACATTCATTTGCAAACACAAAAATATTTTTCTTATAAAATAAAAAATCTTGAGTTGGAAAAAAATTTCCCCTGTTTAAATAACAACAAAATAATATTACCTTTTTTCAAATCCGAAAAATTTATTCCATGAATATTTACAGATTTGTAAATGTCTTTTATGAAAATGTCACTTTCAAAAACTGTTTTCAATGTTTCTTGGCAAGTTTTCCTATTTTAGAATTATTGTCTTTAGCTTTTCGTTTTCTTGTAACTTTCTTTGGTGGTTCCTCTTTCTCTGGAAATAATACTTCTAACTCATCATCTATTTCCATTTTTGTTTCTTTGGGTATATCCATATTATATAATAATGTATCATCATTATCATCAAACTCTGGTAACACAGGTTCTGCTAAGTCAACTTTCTTATTTGTAAAGTTTATATGGGGAGGTGGTGATAATGGTAGCGTGCTCATCCCCTGTAAAGTGTGGTTGTCAATGTCTTTTTCATCAAGTTGTAAGTTGAAACCTGTAATCGGTAATCTATCTTCTGTATGCTTTATGTATTCTGACCATGGATAAACTTTTACCGGTCCTCGTTGATCAACAGCTGGTGAACCCCATCTTGGTTGAGACACAGAGTTATTCGATAGCTTTCTCAATCTACATTCATTAATCCAATGTCCTCTCTCATTGCAATAAAAACATGGACCTTTGTCTGAACATGTATTCGCCCAATGTCCTTTCTGATGACAAATGGAACAAATCATCTCTTTAGGTGTTGATATCAATTTATAAAGTTCATTCACAAGTCTTCTAACTTCTCCCCATTTAGATGGTTTATAGTAAATACTTTTAGCATCACTTGCTTTTTCTAATCTTGGATCTGTAACTTTATCCATCTTTAACTTTTGGAGCGTTTCAAAATTATGTCTTGTCTTCTTGAAGTCAAAAAAACCAAGTGTGAATCAACCTAAGATTCTTCCTCCTTTTATACTTTTTTAATGTACGTTTAATTGTACATTTAAATGTTCCATAACGTGCATTTGCACACAATTGTTTAAATATGCATTCATTTGGTTACAAACAGTTATGCTATCTCTTACACTCAATAATCTCTGGATACTATATTGCTGTTGTTAAATATTGACTGAAAGATACACTTAACAAATAAAATATTTACCATAGGAATATTTCCCATACAGTGAATGGATTACATTTTATGACTTTTCAAATGTGTATAAGAAACATTTATTAACAGTATAATTCAGTGGGGTATTAAATGTACATTTAATTGTACACTTAAATGTTCCATAACGTGCATTTGCACACAATTGTTTAAATATGCATTCATTTGGTTACAAACAGTTATGCTATCTCTTACACTCAATAATCTCTGGATACTATATTGCTGTTGTTAAATATTGACTGAAAGATACACTTAACAAATAAAATATTTACCATAGGAATATTTCCCATAGACTGAATGGATTACATTTTATGACTTTTCAAATGTGTATAAGAAACATTTATTAACAGTATAATTCAGTGGGTATTAAATGTACATTTAAATGCACATTTAAATGTACATTAAAAAAGTATAAAAGTGGGGGAATCTTAGGTTGATTCACACTTGGGTTTTTTTGACTTCAAGAAGACAAGACATATTTTCGAAAGCTAGAAGACGATAGAAGAAAAGATGAAGAGAGCCATTGAAGAATATAGTGAGACAGAGAGTGAAGTAGATAACAAGAAGCAGAGAGTAGAATCAGCAAGGGACATATACACCATTCACCCACTCCTACAAAGAACATCAAGAAAATTCCATTCCAAATCCCATGTATGCAGAATAACATTCAAACAATTTAATCAAAAGAATCCATTTGACACCCTTGGAAAAGTATTTGACAGTTTGGTAGATGATATTAAAGAAGAATGTGGAGTAGAAGACAATGATCCGATGAGAATATCCGTTGACCACCCAGGATTAGAAATAGGTATATTTATTCCATTTACTAAGGCTTCGGCTATCACTGGTAACACCATATTAGATGAAATAGAAAAAGTTGTACAATCAAATGATAACTTTACTATCCATGATGGGCAATTATCTTTGGAAATAACACACACTTCTCTACCACAAGGGTCTGGGCGACATGCACCAATTTCATTTTCATCTGTTGATAAAATGGTTGGAAACAAGAGAAGTATTATTGAAATTAAAAATGTTAATGATTCAATGTGTCTCGCACGGGCCATTGTAGTGGGAAAGTGTCATGTTGATAGAGATAATTCTGAACTTTGGCAAAAGAAATGGAAAAATATTAAACGTTCTGATAGACCGACACAAGAGTTGGAAGCTAAGGCATTGATGGACAAAGCAGGTCTTGATTATAATATTCCTTGTGGATATGAAGAATATTATAAAATACAAGACCTGCTTTACCCAGAGTATGTCATCAAAATTCATCCACAGTATGCAAAAAGTGAATTTTTATTCAAACCTCCAGTTACCACCACTGATAGTAAAGTTATTCATATTTACCACCATGACCAGCATTTTGATACCATCACTACAATTACAGGGTTTTTAGGATGTCACTACTATTGTGAACTTTGCAGTAAAGGGGTCCAACAGAGAGAACGTCACATGTGCCCTTTTGGTTGTATTTGCTATGCTCCAACAAAATGTATTCCTGAACATCCCACTACCTGTTACAGTTGCAATAGACAATTTAGAAGTTTATCATGCTATAATAACCATATCACTAGAAAGGGGAAAGAAGAAAAAACAATTTGTCAATTAGTTCAAAAATGTAAAACATGCAATTCACTAATATATCCAACAAAAGGAAAGCACATCTGTGAAGGATTCAAAAAATGCAAATATTGTCAACAAGTAGTTAATTCTGATCACCAATGTTTCATTCCAAAATACACTTCACCCGAGGATGAAAAAATACCAAACATTCCATTTGTGTTTTTTGATTTTGAAACCACACAAGACTCAGGAGTTCATATCCCAAATTTCTGTGTTGCTCATCGTGCATGTGGGGAATGTATTTGCAAATCTATAGATCAAGAATGTATTTCCTGTGACAAATTTGGATATAGGCAATCAATATTTAAAGGGGAATCTACTTTATCAGATTTTTGTGATTGGCTTTTCAGTAAGGAACATAAAGGGACAACAGCTATTGCTCACAATTTAAGAGGTTTTGATGGACAGTTTATTTTAAGACACCTCATTGAAACTGGTACAACAACTCCTGATGTAATTATGAATGGGAACAAAATTCTTTCACTTAAAGCTTGTGGTATTAGACTTATAGATTCTTTCAATGAGATTGGCACAATTTCCCAAAACATTTGGCTTGACAGAATTAGCAAAAGGTTATTTCCCCCATTTGGCAAACACACAAGCTTATCAAAATTATATTGGTCCTTATTTAGATCCATCATTGTATATGCCAGATTCAATGTCTCCATCAGATAGGGAAGATTTTATCAAGTGGTACAACCAAAAATTTACTAGTAATGCCAGATTTGATTTTCAAAAAGAAATGGAATTATACTGTAAATCAGATGTAGATATCTTGCGTAGGGGGTGTGGGGAATTCAGACAAAAATTTATAGATAGTGATGGCATAGATCCCTTGAGAGAAGCATTTACCTTAGCCGATGCATGTACAAAAGCTTGGAGAAAAAATTCACTTCCAGAAAACAAAATGGCAATCATTTCAGACATAGGTTACCCTGCTAAA
This sequence comes from Pictodentalium vernedei, assembly GCA_031216915.1. Taxonomy (NCBI): domain Eukaryota; kingdom Metazoa; phylum Mollusca; class Scaphopoda; order Dentaliida; family Dentaliidae; genus Pictodentalium; species Pictodentalium vernedei. The sequence goes on from CM062292.1 coordinate 103,128,828, forward strand.
GTCAAATACTCCATTAAAGCCATTAGATTTTTACAGACAGTTGCACAGGAAGAAAACATACATATTCAACATGCACTCAATGGTGGGGAAGTTAAAATAGGGGGATATTATGTTGATGGGTTTCACAAAGACACAAATACAATCTTTGAATTTTATGGATGTATGTGGCATGGGTGCAAGACATGTTACAAAGACAATACACATGAGAAAAATCCAATCAATTTGCTAAGTTACCAAACTCTATACAACAATACACAGGAACGCATACACCATTTAGAATCATTAGGGTATAACATGAGAATAACATGGGAACATGAACTTGATGATTTTTGCAAATCAAACCCTGAAGTAAAATCAACATTAAATTCATTTTTTCCAAACATGGATCCTATTAAACCACGTGAAGCATTATTTGGTGGGAGAACAAATGCCATTAAATTACATCATAAAATAGACCAAAACACAGGCAATGAAATAAAATACATAGACATCTGTTCACTCTATCCTTATGTCAATAAACACAGAGAATATCCAGTAGGTCATCCAAATATACTCACAAAAGAAAACATAGACATGAATAATATAAGACAGTACAGGGGGCTTATCAAATGTAAAGTTTTACCACCACAATCTCTACACATGCCAGTATTACCAATTCATTGCAACAAGAAAATGGTTTTTACACTTTGCAATACATGTGCAGAACAAGAATTAGACAAATGTGAACACACACCAGATCAACGCAGTATTACAGGTACATGGACATCTGTTGAACTTTTTAAAGCATTGGGAATGGGATACACATTACTTGACACTTATCAGATTTGGCATTGGGAAGAATGGTCTTCAGAAATTTACAAACATTATGTGAACAAATATTTAAAAATGAAACAAGAAGCCAGTGGATATCCAGATTGGGTGAAAACAGAAACAGACAAAGATACATTTAAGAAAGACTATGCACAAATTGAAAACATACATTTGGAAAATATTGAAAAAAATCCAGGACAAAGATCATTTGCTAAAACCATGTTAAACTGTTTATGGGGGAAAAGTGCACAAAACAATTTAAAAACAAAAACAGAATATATACAAGACCCATCAAAATATTTTGACCTGATACAAGATAAAGACATCATTATTAAAAATGTTGAATTGTTTGATCATGATAAATGTATTTTAGTCAATTACACAAAATCTACAGATGTTTATGAACCTCACAAATCAGCTAATGTTGCAGTTGCATCTTTTGTCACAGCTTATGCACGAATGGAATTATATAAAGTAATAGGACGTTTGGGTAGACGGGTATTATACTTTGACACAGACAGTTGTATTTACATCCATAACCCCACACTTTGGAATCCACAAATTATAAACAGTAGGTTAGGTCAATGGACAGATGAACATCCAGATGCAAAAATTATTGAATATGTAGGTTTAGGTCCAAAAAATTATGGTTACAAATACATTAAAGATGGTCAAATACACACATCATGTAAAGTTAAAGGAATCACATTAGATTACAATACATCACAAAAAGTCAATTTTGAATCCATGGTGGAATGTGTACAAGACAGACACAATTATAAAATGAACATTGAATACACACATAGAATTAAACGCAACAAGAACAGACAAGTTACAAGTGAAAGACAAACCAAAACATTCAGATCTGTGTACACAAAACGTTTTGTAGTGGATAAATATGATACAAGACCTTATGGGTTTAAGGTATAAAAATTACTCTTCAGAATTCTCATTTCAAGTTTGAACAAGACCAGACATGTCACAATTGAATTACAAACCAAAACATTCAGATCTGTGTACACAAACCATTTTGTAGTGGATAAATATGACACAAAACCTTATGGGCCTAAGGTATAAAAGAACCCTTCGGATTTCTCATTTCAACTTTGAACACTGAGCAGGCAAGATGTCTCTACCACTCAATCCTACTTATCCTATATACTTGTCAGAGTTAAGAAGACTTTCGAGTTTTAGTATGACTACAAACCCTATTTTAAAATCCAAGAAAGAAGACTTAGCTAAAGCTGGATTTTTCTATATAGGAGATGGTAAAGTAAAATGTTTTGTATGTGGACAAGGTTTAATGAATTGGGAAGAAAAAGATATTCCTTTGCAAGAACATGTTAAGTGGTCACCAAATTGTTCTTATATTCAACTGATAAGAAATTGTCAATTATACAAACCACCAACAAGTATGCAAACACCCCCAGATAAAATATTATCAGTGATGGATTATGGATTCACTTTAAATCAAATATTTTCAACAATGAAAAAATATGACAAGTGTTTAGATGATTTTCCAGATTCTAAGTCTTTATTTGCACTCATGGTGCTAAATGATCAAAGTACATCATTTAGTACCATAATTGCAAGGCAAGCTGCAGGACAATTCAAAACTAAGTTTGATAAAATGTTTTCAGATAATGCAGGAAATGATTTTCCTGACCGTCCTGATGTATTTTGTGCATCAGGTAATATAGTACCTGATGGACAAAATACATCAGAAGAGACAAAAGAATCATCACTTTGATTTCAACCATGGAACCAGTAAGACGTATGTTAGACAACAAGATTACACGTAAGGCATTATTATATGCATTTCAATTGATCACTCCTGGTTATCTAACAATAACAAAAGAGTTTATTCATAATCAATTGGGAAAAGATGAAATGTATGGGGAATTTTGTAATGCATTACAAATCATGAATGCTTTTTACAAAGATAATATAGAAAATATTTGGACAAGAGTTGTGTGGGGTAATATAATTTATGATAAAGAAATCATTAATTACTTGTATAGACAATGTGTACCACAAATAGATAGAAGAATAGATTCTTCAGAAACTGTATTTGAGTTAAAAGCACCCTTAAAACGAATACCTACTAAAAGACATGAAGAAGGTATGGAATCAGAAAGTATATAAGTGAATGATTTGACAACTCTTATTCACACAAATACAATTATGGCATCGAGTGAATGTTTATTGTTTCAACACCCTTGTAATATCTTTATTTCGGGACCTAGTGGTTCAGGAAAAACAGAATTTGTCAAAAAGCTTATTGATATGAAACATGACTTATTTCAAATTCCCCCACAAAAAATCATTTGGTGTTATAAAGAATGGCAAAATACATATACTTTACTTAAAGAAAGTGAAGATATTAAATTCATAGATGGTATCCCTGATGATGAATATGAAATTGTCAGTGATGTCACTATTCCCCATCTTGTAGTTTTTGATGATATGTTAGGAGATAAAGATGAAGAAAAAATTAAATTATGGTTCACACGAAAAGGACATCATAGAAATGCAAGTGTCATTTACATTACACAAAATATGTTTCAACAATCTAAATCTAGTCGTACCATAAGTTTAAATGCACATTATATGATTTTATTTCAAAATACCAGAGATAAAGGGCAAATTAAAGTATTGGCAAATCAAGTTCAATTACCACATTTAAATGCATGTTATCAAGATGCAACAAGTATTGATCATGGTTATTTATTAATTGATTTTCATCCTAGAACTCCTGAGTCTTTGAGATTAAGAACTGATATTTTTCATCCTTGGGTAACACAAAATGAACGTGGTCCCATCATTTATACAAAACTATAAATTCCCCATGTTCTAACGAGTTGATGTTAGTTAGTCAAAGTTTGTCAACGACTACACATCATCATGGTATCATTCATACAATCTTTGGAACAACTTGGTCAAGAAACAAGTCCATTTGCAAGACAAAAATTACTTAAGAAAGGTTTTAAGAAAATTTTAAAATGGTTTACATTAGCAAGTAGAATCATACTGAATAAGAAAATTAAATTGCCAAAACAAACTTTAACTTATATGGATAAACATAAACAAGATCTTGAACAACTTGCAAATCCCAGAGTTGATCTTGCAACAAAACGAAACATTATTTTAAAACCAGGAGGTGGTGGGTTTTTTGGTGGTGTTATCATTCGTAATTTAATTCGATGGGATGGTCATAAGACAAGTAGATCATTCTATTCACCATTCAAAAAAACAAAGAGTAAGAAACAAAAGTCACCTAAAAGGAAACGAAAATCCCCTAAGAAAAGATCAAATAATTCATCAACCTCTAGAGAGATAAAAAATCAACGAAAGGTAGGACCTAAATATATGTACACAAATTTTGAAATTGCCCCTCATAGATCTCCATCTACAAAAACAAAAGCATTACTTGTGAAAAATCTTCAAAGACAAAGAAAAGTATCACCACTTAAGTTAACACGTGTAGTGTCAATAACAAAAGATGGTGTTAAAAATCATGACCCAATGTATTCTGTACAAAATACACAACATGTACCATTAAAAGAAAAGATTCCCACAATGGCACGTTTTACAGCTTTAAATACACCTAAACCTGTTAAAGGGATAAGGTCTTACTTTAAATAATATAAAGTTTGCACATGTATAAATAGCATTACATTTTTATATTTGTTTCATTTAATCATTAGATTCTATAAGATCAAGATGGTGAGACAAAATAAGAAACAAAAAATTCCTTTAGTTAAAAAATATGGTGGTATGTTAATAGGTTTAAGTCAAACTCCTCCAGCATTTCAAAAACAAATTATGAAAAATGCACCTAAAGAATTAATTAATTGTGTGTCAGAATGTTGTCATAATCTTTTAAAAGGCAACATACATCTAACAAAAAGTCAGAAACAAAAATTACATCCAAAGCGTCAACAACTACGAGCACTCACTAGTAAATCAATAACTCTTAAAAAGAAAAAACAAATTTTAAATCAAAAAGGTGGTTTTTTACCATTACTTGGTTTACTTGGACCTGCTATAGGAGTTGCAACAAATCTTGCAAATAAATTAGTCGATAAAATATGAAAAAGATGGCTATTGTACCTTATCAAATGTTAGAAGATATGCAACGTTTTAGAAATGAAAAAGCTCAAAGACCAAGATTACCCCCTAACCCACAAGTTACAAATACTGCACAACTTCAAAATGATTTATCATCTGTGTTAGGAAATTCAGAGTTGTCCGAAAGTGAGAAAGAACAAAAGTATGGGGAAACTTTACAAAAATTTCAAATGTCACATAAGAAAGCATTACAACCAACATTGGTTCCATTGCCTGAGTCAGGAGAAAAATCATTATTTTTACGAGATCGTATTATAGAAAGTGTCCCTGTTACAATGAGACGTAAAGCAACTTCATTATTATCTGCTTTATCATCTCATCCACACATCAGTTGGGATGATCAGGGTGTATTAAGTTACGATGGAGAAGTCATAAAAGGTTCAAATATCATAGATTTAGTCAATGATGTTCTTAGACACCGAAAAGGTTTTAAACCGAGTGGATGGGAAATGTTTAGTCGTGGATTAAAAGATATAAATATCCCTCAAGATTTTGTTGGTAATCGTGAACGTTGGTTATGGATGAATAGACAACCTATACCCAAACCCAGTAAATATCAAAGTTCTCCAGAAGATAGTTGGTCTGAAACTCCTCAATCCTCCCCTCCAAAACGTAAAGTTCGTCGAGGTCATAGAGTGCAGTGGAGTGAAGACACACCAAAGTCAGCACTAAAGCGTAAATTGACAAAACGTAGATTATCTGAAAAATGGGAAGCTTATTGAATGATTTATTATCTGAAATATATTACAATACAAAACATCCTGCTGGTTATGGTGGTATACAAAAATTGTACAAAGCAGCTCATAGTAAAGATAATTCCATCACAATTGATCAAGTGAAAAAATGGTTGAAAGGAGAAAGAACTTATACTTTACATAAACCCATCCGTAAAAAATTTTCAAGACGTAAGACTATAGTGGGTGGTATTGATCATCAACGGCAGATTGATTTAGCAGACTTACAAAGTTTACAATCTTACAATGACCAATTTCGTTATTTAGTTTGTGTTATTGATGTATTTTCCAAATATGCATGGGTAATACCCATTCACAATAAATCAGGAGAGACATTAACAAAATCTTTTCAGAGTATTTTGAAAACTTCTGGACGTAAACCATTATCATTACAATCTGATAAAGGTTCTGAATTTAAAAATAAAGACGTGCAAAAATTTTTAAAGAAACAAAACATTCATTTCTTCACAACAGAAAATCCTGAAACCAAAGCTAGTATTGTTGAACGTTTTCAACGTACATTGAAAACACGAATGTGGAAATATTTTACACACAAACGTACATTAAGGTACATTGATGTGTTGGAAAATTTAGTTGATGGATATAATCATAGTTTTCATCGAAGTATTCAGAGAACTCCTGCTTCAGTATCATTAGAAAATGAAGTAGAAGTATCTCAACATTTGTATGGTAAAAAAAAGTCTAAAAAGAAAAAAATACAATTTAAAGTTGGTGATATAGTACGTATTAATAAAACCAAACGTACATTTGAAAAAGGGTATTTACCAAATTGGACAAAAGAGTTATTTAAAATTACTCATGTAAAACATACAATACCACCCACTTATAAACTTGAAGATATGGGTGGTGAAAATATACAAGGGACATTTTATCCACAAGAAATTCAAAGTATAAAAGATGATAAAAAATATATAATTGAATCAATTCTTAATAGACGGTCAAGACGTGTGGGAAAGAAGATTATCAAAGAACTTAAAGTACATTGGGAAGGTTATCCAAAGAAATTTGATAGTTGGATAGCAGAATCAGATTTGATATAAAAAGAATATGTCATTAAATGAAACTTCATTACCTAATGAAACCACAAGTGTTGATGTACAAAGTCAACAAAGTCAACAATTTAAAATTTGTGGAAATCATGTTGCAAAAAATCAAGTCACTTATTTCACACAGATTATTATCATTTATGGTATTATAATTACTGCCATTGCACATTTGAGTTTACAAAGCCCTGATAAAGAATTGTGGTTAGTGTTATTAAGTAGTTCATTAGGATATATTCTTCCAAGTCCAGGTTTAAAATATTTGAAACAACCACAAGATAAGAAAAATGAATTCATTTTACGTAACACTTCTCAGTGATAGTTCTATGGATATGTTTCCAAGTAATAGCCAATGTTGTTTTCAAACACAATTATCTAAACCCATTCATGTTGATAAAGAACATTGGGAAGTGGGATTAGTTGAAGTAATTTTACCTTCGGAAGCAAAAAATATTACAGATGAAGAATCTGTTTTTAAAATCATTGTAACAGATAGCAAAATATCAAATCGTATTAATAAAACGAATTTGAAACATACATTACACAAAGGTGTTGCTGCTGTTGAATTAAATATTTTATCAGGTGCATATTCAAATGGCGGTCATGTCATAGATGCAATGCAAACAGAAATTCAAGAAAAACTTGGAGACATATTTAAATCATTTGATGTATTATTTCATGTTGGATTTTCAACTCTCCAAGGGCGTGTAAAAATAGTAGGAAATAGTATTGGGAAAGTGGGTATTGCAATGTCAGAAAGTTTATTACAAAAATTGGGATGTAAAGACAATATTTTTCCTGTCATTTTTCCCAACACATCAAAAGGTGCATTTAAATATAATGTGGACTTAAATGTGGATTTCAATCAAATCTTTATTTATTCTGACATAGCAGATTATACATTTTTAGGTGATATTGAAGCACCTATTTTACGTGTGATTCCATTTGAATCACATAAAGAGTCTCTACATACTCATATAGAATTTGATAATGTACATTATGTACCAGTATCAAAATCTTATTTTGATCAGATTAGTATAAATATAAATGGGAACACTGGTAAACCCATTCAGTTTGCAAGTGGCAAGACAGTTGTCAAGTTGCATTTTAGACAGAGACATAAATTAAATTTGTAAAAATGATGCCGGTGTATCAAGGTGTACCACGGCAATATGGATATGGATTAGGGTCTATTTTTCGCACAGCAATAAGAACAGCTTCACCATTTATAAAACCAATTGCAAAAAATGCATTTCAAACCTTAAAGAGAGATGGATTAAGACATGGTTTAGAAAAAGCAAATGAATTGATAAAAAAACGTAAAGCACCTAAAGACATTTTATTAACTCATGGAAAAGATCTTTTGAAATCAGTTGGTGAATCTGCTTTAGGTATAAAAAGACAAAAACAAGAACGAAAACGTCAGTCTGTGGTTCGTTCTCGTAGAGGTAAGACACGTCAAAGACAAGCTTATTCAAAACGAAAATCAAGACCACTTGATATATTTGATTGAAAAAAATCATGATGTTACATGGATCTTGCGAACATTTTGGTAGTAGTTTTGATCCAGATAATGTATCACCAACATCAAGTGGTATAGAAAATATTGGTGAAATTGAACAATTTCCTATTGCATCTTTAAATAATTCTTCACCAATAGAATTTTTAATTCCAAGACAAACAACCAAGTGGTTAGATCTTGCAGCATCTACACTTGAAGTTCAATTTAAAATTACAAAACAAGATGGGAGTGTTTTGGCTGGAGATACACAAATTGCTCCTATCAATAATTTTTTTCATAGCATGTTCAGTAAAATTGATGTTACACTGAATGGCAATCTTATCACCACCAATACAGATCTTTATCCTTATAGAGCATATTTTGAGAATTTTCTTAGTTATTCAAAAGATGTGAAAAAAACACATCTAGCTGCTAGTGAGTTGTGGTATAGAGATACTCCTGGACACCTCACGGAAACAAGTAAAGCTTCATCGAACAAAGGTTTGACTGAGCGAGCTAAAATAATTGGTGGTAGCAAAAATGTACAACTAAGAGGAAAACTGCATTTAGATCTGTTTGTGCAAGATAAGTATTTACCAAATGGAGTTGAGATGAGAATTAAATTGCATCGTGCTCCAACTAAATTTTGTTTGATTGGTAGTGAACATGGAAAAATAGAAATTCAAAAAGCCATATTCAGAATACCGGCATTGGATTTATTTCCAAAATTTGCGAATGATCTTAATGCACAAATAGATCGAACAAATTATAAAATGCCCATAAGACGTAGTGAAATTAAAACTTTTACTATTGGAAGTGGTCTTCGTTCAAAAATAGAAGACTATCTGTTTCATAAACAGATGCCAAAACGAATTATTCTTGGTTTAGTTAGTAATAGAGATATAAATGGAGATGTTGGCAGTAATCCATTTAATTTTCAACATTTCGATTTGAATAAGTTGGAAATCACAATAGATGGACATTCCATTAAAGCACGTCCCTTTGAACCGAATTTTGAAGGTGGACTTTATCTAAATTCATATTTATCATTGTTTGAAGCTATGGGCTATTTTGGACAAAATCAATCATTTAATTTATCTTTGCAGGATTATGCAAAAGGGTATACCCTTTGGGGTATTGATTTGACACCTGATCAGAGTAGTAGTGGGCCCTTGGCTCACCCAATAAAGTCTGGCAATCTTAGGTTTGAACTTCAGTTTGCTCAAGCTCTTCCAGAGGTGATCAACGTTGTTGTCTATGCAGAATTTGATAGTGAGATAGAAATCAACAAATTCAGAGAAGTGATATTTGACTATTAAACAAGATGAGTCAGTGTGAACATTGCAAGATGTGTAAAGAAAAAATACAAACATTATTTCAAGAATGTGTAGTGATAGAACTGACAAAATCCATTCAACAGAAAATGAAAAATATCTGTGAAGAAGAAAATCGAACCAACACAACAACATTAATAGATATGAACATTGCAGAGTGTTTACAGAAAGTGTGTCCAGTGACTATACTATATAATCTACACAAGAGAGCAAGAAAAATAAACTTATTAGAATATTGTGCTCATATAGACTTTGAAATAGACTGCCTAAAAGACATTCAAAAGTGGGCAGATTTAGTGAAAAGAGACTGGTCATATTATACAGCATATCTTGATTAATGGCTCCGTGCCAGCCTTTTTCAAGTCTAAGAAGATGGAAACCATACAATTACAAACTATACTTGACAGTTCTCAAAGGTTATCATCCTTAAAAGGAAAAGTGTGTTCAAAAGACTTGTTACCAAAACGAAAACCTAAACACAGACAAGCATATATTGTGAACACAGATTCATCAAAAGAACCAGGAGAACATTGGATAGCAATATATTTTAAAGACAATCATTCTGCTATCTACTTTGATTCATATGGTTTACCACCATTAGATAGAGACATATACAATTTCATAGTGAAAAATACAGATTCCTGGACAATAAATACAATGAGACTACAAAGTGAATTTACTGTTGTGTGTGGAATGTACTGTATATTTGCTTTAGATCATCTTGCAAGAGGATATGATTTAGAGACAGTTCTTACTATCAAATTTGATCCAAGAAATTTTCAAGAGAATGATAGAGATGTTCGACGATGGTTTGAGCAAACTTATAGACATTATTTGAAATAACTGTGATAAATATCAGGTGTCAAAACAATCCCACAGAGGTAATTTTTACATCTTTTAGTTTTTTAAGTTTTTTATTAAAAGTCAATCATCTATTATATAATTTTCGCCAGACATTTGTGTAACAGAGAGATAGGGTTTTTAGTTATTTTTTATATTTGTTTCAAGATCAGATCACTTGAGTGATATCAGTTTTTTTTATTTGATACCCAAGATTGTTTTAAAAAACAATCTTGGGTATCAAATAAAAAAGCTAGCATAAAAAAGAATCTTGATGTAAATAGGTTTTCTCATGGATAGGCAAACTCAGATCTCGGTGTATATATGTTCAGAGTTCATTTCAATATAATGATTCAACTTTAAATACAGTTTTGTCTTTTGTTAAAACCTCTGTGATAGTTTAGTCGATTTTTGTTAGGTTAGTCCTATAATCCCTTTTTTTATCACCGTGTCCCTATTATCTCCCACCAGTAAAAAAGAGTTAAGAGTCACTTCTCTTTTTCACTGAGAGTATTAGGCTTTTAATATTGTATGCATACTTATCAAAAACTTTTATAGTGTAACCTGATATACAGTTTATACTGTAGAGATAATTTTGATTGCTAAACATACAATGAATACTATTCTTACTATAGAAAAAACAACTATCACAGAGAGTTCGACCACAACGCGAATCACTAAGTTTTTTTATTTTGTGCATGTGTTCTTGTGTTTTATTGTAAGCATAATTTCCTTATACTTACAACAAAACACAAGAAGACACACAAAATTTCCCCATTTATAGAAGTTGTATACACAGGGTGGAGAGATGACAAAACCCAAAACCATATGGATAACCCCTAATATAAAATAATTTTAAATTAATATAGACATTGGGTCACACTCTATGGAGGGAACTGTTTTTTGTCTTTTTATATAACAAAGACTTGATTGTGTACATGAGAAGATCTCTTTCTAATAGTGTGGTTGGCCCTGAAAAGGGCCGTTTTAAAACATCTTCAGTTCCGTAGAGAGCTATGTGTTGAAGCCATCTCTGCTTCGGTGAAGAATTCACCTTCCCACACGTGTATGGTTGTTGCTAGCATCTCTTCTTCTGTAAAGCAATCTTGCTCCCATGTGTAGCTTTTCCCCACAAGAGCTTCCTCCTGCAAATGTACGGGGAGATCAAACCAGTGTTTAGGTCGATTCTTGTACTGGATCTCCCCGAACGGACGTGTGGCGGCTTTGACGAAAGGGTGGTCTTCAATCTTCTTCAGTTGTTCTTCCATCGAAAGTGTTGCCGACCACCACTTTCTCAAAGCCAAGGCGAATTCTTCATCGGCTCTCTGTTTCTTGGTTCTCTCATAACTCTCTACGGAACTGTAATTGATCTTCGTTGGCTCCATGTCTTTTTTCCTCTCTGTCAAATATGATTTCTTGAGTCAGATGATGAAATGTATCCAAATCCTCAATTCACCTTCTTTTTATAGACAATGCGAGGATCGGAAATGCACTGGAGAACGCTCACGCGACATTTTTGATCGAGTGCGGGAAAATATTGTTGACATCGGACGGCTGTGATAGTAAACGTCTGTTATCAACAATATTTTCCCGCACTCGATCAAAAATGTCGCGTGAGCGTTCTCCAGTGCATTTCCGATCCTCGCATTGTCTATAAAATCTAACACACATTCCAGACAATTCATTTGATAAAAAGCAATCGCCTGTTCTGCATTCAATCATGGATGAATACAATATACTAGATGATTTTAACGATTTAATTCGTATTGACAACTCATTGATAACACAGCAGAGAATACCAAACCAAAAGGATACCATACCAAATAAGAGGGTGAATAATACTTTTTCACAAGATGAAAAAAATGAAACATTATTACAGAAAATCTTGGAGACTCTACAAGACATGAAATCATCTCACCAAAAGATTGTTCTCTCAGCTGATAAGATTACAGTTCCTATAGAATTCAAAGTGCCATCTCTTCCTTTAACAGTACCACATGAGTTGGCAGAACCGACACCTCAACCTAAGAGAAAAATGGGACGTCAAGCACAGAATCAGTTAGTGACTACATCCACACAAACAGATACAGTAATTCAACAACCTATTCCAGAGGAAGAATCATCTGATGATATTGTTAAACCTAAAAAAAAGAAACGGGTACGATTCGATGGTCTTGGGCGATACATGAAAAATATTGCTAACTGTTGAGTGACTTGCACTTCATCAAAACTAAAACAGCCCTTCTAAGGGCTACCCACACTATTAGAAAGAGATCTTCTCATGTACACAATCAAGTCTTTGTTATATAAAAAAGACAAAACCAGTTCCCTTATCCTCCAGTGAAAAAAACTTATAAGCCAGAAATGTACTATAGGATCTAGTCATAAAGCATGATGCGGAGCCACTATAGACCCAAGCATTTTTAACACTGAGTTTCCCATAGGGTCCATTGCCTTAGTGTTAAATTGTGTAACTTATAGACCCAAGAATTTATAGTTGTGTAACTTATAGACCCAAGAACTTATAGACCCAAGAACTTATAGCCCCAAGAACTTATAGACCCAACATGTATGCACTGTGCCACCAGTGCATACATGTTGGGTCTATAAGTTCTTGGGGCTATAAGTTCTTGGGTCTATAAGTTCTTGGGTCTATAAGTTACACAACTATAAATTCTTGGGTCTATAAGTTACACAATTTAACACTAAGGCAATGGACCCTATGGGAAACTCAGTGTTAAAAATGCTTGGGTCTATAGTGGCTCCCCTAACTACTGTTATTCAAGAATTATTTTTGCAAGTGTCGTCTGCTTTTCATGTTAGGTAAAGGGTTAAAGGGCTAAACTGGTTCCAGGAAATAGTAGCGTCGAATTCGTTACAGAATTAGACTGATGACCTGAGAGTTTGATATCGTCAATTACTAGTGTTCAACCGATTACCAAAAATGGTCGCTGACCGATTACCAGTTATTTTAGCTCACAATCGGCCGATTCTGATGCCGATTTCCATTGCAATACCGTGCACTAATAGACAAGTCGAGACTCGAAAGAATTACATTGAACTGAACATTTTTCACAGGGGTCGCAGTAAAATTACCAGTCGCGCACACTCCAACGTAAATGTTTACCTGCCCAAGTGCGTGCGACTGTAATTTTACTTCGACCTGAGTCAGTGGAGTGCAATCTTCACTTTTCCGGTATATATATGAACTGGCGAATGCCGCAAGTATGCTCAATTGTAAGCTTTACATGTCGTTTAACTTGTATATCCCGTAAAGGGGCGACTAGAGAGATTAAGAATACACGTTATGGTTGTTTCTCATCTTGATTGTATGGTATCATTGACATCATTTTACATTAACAATTGAACAATTACAGAAGATAATAAAATGTGGTTAATGAATCATCACAAAAAATGCTTGTCAACAATCGGTTAAACCGACGTTACATGAGTCGTTGCTGTTGTCATCCGATTGCCCACAATCGGCCGATTGTGGTGGTGGGTTCCGATCATCGGTTGAACACTATCAATCACCACTCAAGTACTGAGTTCAACGGTCACTCGTCTGTTTTGAGTAAATCAGTCTAAAAAGAGAATATTCTAGAACTTAGTCCAAGTAATTTCGGAAGCAGAATCTCATTGCACACTTCTATAAAATAAGAATTTAAGAGGAGACACTGGTAAGATTTTGAGAACAATCTCGATGTTTTGAACATTTTCAAATCAGCGCAACTCGAAGCGAATCAAACTGGATCATGGGGGAGATTTCGAATCGAATCGAACCGAATTTCGAAGTTTTGCAGACTCCTACTTACATGCATGACAATTGAACGTTAATTGCCAAGAAATATCACGAGTTAGCAACTATGTATTTGATATATTAAGTATATATACCAAAATAGTTTTCAATTACATATGATACAGCATAATGCCACACTCTAACACAATACCGTTAATGTACGGAAAAATTACTGGTATATGCCATCTACCGGTTCTGTCGCCGCAAATGTTAGTGTAACAGCTGGTTCTACTTCATGTGTTATCAAGAAAAATGCTCATAGAGCGCATTAAATATATATACCAGCATTGCTTTGAATTACATGGTATATTTAAGACAGCATCAACAATGTCGTTAAAATGAGGAAATATTTTACGGTAACAACTGTTATTTTTTTTTATTTTTTTTTTTTTATTAGGGTTTAACAACACATTAACAGCCAGGGTCATGTCGGCGACAGTTTTACGGGTGGAGGAAGCCGGAGTATCCGGAGAGAACCACCGAGCAACGACGAGCAGCTGTCAGCTCTCCAACATCGAAACTCTGCACCACGGCACAGGCAGGGTTAGATTGGTTGAAGACATGCGCACCTTCGACGTGCAATACACCTTAGTACATAGCGTCATCGTGCCCCCATGTAGACAATCGGGGTTAAGTGCCTTGCCCAAGGACACAACGCGGGAGATCAACTGTTACTGTACTGCTTCATGTACAATTAAACAAAATACCAATTGAGTTCATTTTTAGTAAAACAAACTCTTGTTTGCAGAACTAAAGGCATTAAACTCATTTTGGCCTAAAAATTTAAAATGTGTTTCTCAGGCCCTCCCACGTGGTTATTTTAGCTGCAGCATGCTCCTTTTTTATAACCAATGCAAATATAAAAACAAAATAAATGGTTTATGTCTGAGATTTTACCCAAGTTAATAAAATTGATAAATTTGTTCATTGAGTGCAACAAGGCTTTGCAATGCCTTAGCATTGCAAAGCATTGTTGCACTCAAGGGACGAAATACACCACCACCACCACCCACGCTAATCTGTAGATTATGAGGCCTAAAACATAAAACAAACCAAGAACATGAACTTTTGATGGCAAAGAAATAATTATAACATTAAAAAATAAAATAAAAAACCGCCTGCGCACATGCAATTTTACAAAAAATGGCACGAGAAACAGAAAAGCTACTTTGTAGGGCCTTTATTCTGTGGCGCGGTGGCTCGGTGGTTCGGTGGTCAGAACATTAGACTTCAAACTGAAAGGTCCCCGGTTCGGTATTTTTTCGAAACATATCTTTTAACTGTGTGACAGAAAGGAATTCTCTGTCCACAATGGCACGTTTCCCAAATAAAACAGTATTCTAAGGGAAGTAACTCTAAACGTAAATCTTCAGGAAGAAAATTGACATCGAGAAGAAATGTTTTCACTGAGTTTTTGCAGTTTCTTTTTGTTTGTATTGGAATTTATCATTAAACAGATCCCCCAATCCCCTGCATCGTAAAGTGCCATATTAAAGGACAAGATGAACTGTAAGCATGTGTGAACTCGACACAGAAATCAATCCGTTAACCTAACACTTTAGGGATCGGCGAATCACAATTTTTTTTTTCGAACCGAATCTCGAATCGAATCTCGTCGATATCGAATCGACTGGAATCTCGAATCGAATTTTAATAGGTAAGTTATTTCCAGTTGCACCAAACGGAAGTTACGGGACACTATGATGACCCTTACAATACTGACTGAAAACCTTAACCCTTTACCTAACACGAAAAGCAGACGATACTTGCAAATGAAATTCTTGAATAACTAATTTTATGCATTTTTTGTCTCAAAAAATAGGTTATGACTCCTCATTGGAACAAGTTCGATGAGCTCGCTCCTATGAGGGGTCATAGCCTATGTTTTTGAGACAAAAAATGAAAAAAATAATGAAAATTAATTGTCGATTTTTGAGAATAGCGCTGGCGATTTTTGGCCGTTACGTTGAGTAAAGGGTTAAACACCAATAAATATTCTCTGTAGCACTGTCGCTGAAACAGGTTGGTATATTATCCAAAGTTTTAGTTTTTGGCGGCCTTGCTTGTTACTATTCACCGCAATCAGTGACAACAATGGCTGCTTCTGGACAATGTGAGCCACACAGACTCGCAAAATTTTACCTTCTTTATTAGTATCAATCAATATTGTACCATCGATTCGATGGAAAATTGATATATCCCGAGATGAGACAGTGTGGGAGGCAGGCAGGGGAAGGGGGTGCATTTGGAGATGTATATGTAATTACGCACAGCTGCTTCTGTTCTTCGTTATACCCAGCATTCTATCCGTATTTGTATTTATAGAACAGTACGACGATAGGGCTGTACTGCAGTGTAGCAGTATCAATACCACAATTAATGTTTCCAGAGAGTGGTTGGTCATCTCAGAATCTCTCTCGACCGGAGATCAAGCCTGTGGCGTCCGGTATGAGAAACCAGCACACAAATCCACTTAGTCACCACATCACTGTCTTGATCCAGTTTGTTTGCGTGGGTACGAAAGTAAGTACGAAATGGTAAAAGAACGAAATGACCTGAGGGACGAGCTGGCAAAAGAACGAAAAGACCCGATACCCTATTAGTCGGTCACCCCCGGCGACGGTCTTTGTAACATGTCGCCTTGTTAATGCCGTTGATTATGATCGATGGCACCAGGGACGTGGCGACTGGAGGGGGCTGTGGGGATTAGAACACCCACCCCCCTCCGATCCTGGTCAAAATTTCCTCTTTTTGGAAATTCGGAGGGCAAGTCATGAGTAGTTGGAAATTCCATCTATCGGGATTTTATAGCTTCTTTGGTGATGCTGATATCTCCTTTACTTCCCAAAATTCCAACTGGGTTTCAAATCGGCAAACATTCCAACTGTTACTATTTACAACTTTTGTGTTCGCAATATCGAGCTTCATAAGTATGTATGATGTCAATCGGTACCAGATTTCTATAGTACATTTACTTATCGTAATAAAAAAAATACTCGAAATACACTCCAAGAAAATCACATCATGTAAAATCGTTATCCTGATCTAATTCCACCATTCACAGTAACAAAATGATGAAACATCAAAAATTGATCATTCCTGCATAAGAGGCGATTTAATGTTAGGACATGTGAATTGTTCAAAGTTCTCAGCTTTGTTTAGGACATAATCAATTCCCAGAAGAATAGCAAATAATAACCTGATAATTCTATCATAAATGTGTTGGCATTTCAGTTACTAGAATCAATTTTATGCCTCCTTTCATGTAAGGGAGGGGGGAGGGGGCGTAAAAAGAATTGCATGAACATATGTAACCAATTGATCATAAATGCCTACTAAGAAGCATTATTAACAAACCTAACCTCCTTAATATAAAAATGTTGGAGAATTTCATCCAAAACTGACTTATGGGTGGGAGTGGGCGCCTAATGATTGATCGGAAAAAATTGCCCGACAATTTTTCTCCTAAAGCCAACAAAAGTATCCATTCACAACATAATTCATTCATATCAAGTTTTTTTATAGAACATTCTTTAAAAAATAAAGCATAGTGTATATAATATTGTCTAATGAGTCATAATAGCTTGGTGGGACTGATTTTTCAAAATGTAAAAAAAATGAAAATATTAATTTTTATTTCAATAAAAATAAAAAAGTTTGAGTTAACAAAAACAGAAAAAAGTCATTTTGATCACTATCCTGGCATGTAGTTGCGATAACAAAATCAAAAACACAAGGTTTACTCTTCTTGAGCCAGAACAAAAACAAATTCCCATTTACTCAACCAACAGTGGCGTAGCGGAAAATCTTGTGCCCCCCCCCCCCCCCCCCCCGCGAGATAGAGACGGGGGCCCTTTCATAATGGTGGTTGCCTTTAAAACAGGAGCAAATTTAGTGTTGTTACCGTGCGCAGCATACAGGATTTCACGTAGTACATACGCCATAAATTAAATGGGTATAGCCTATAGGATCGATTCTAAAAGTACGACTCGGTAGATTTTTTCATTACATGTTTTGAGTTTCACCCCCACCATCCAACGATACACACATGCATGCCCAACATGTGTGACTTGAGAGGCACCATGTATGTATATTGTTCATTTTTCTCCCCTATCAGTTACAATGATGCAGCGTTCACTTAACCATTTACCTAAACTGAAAAGCAAAAATAATTCTTGAATAACTAATTGTTTTCATTTTTTTGTCTCAAAAACATAGGTTATGACCCCTCGTTGGAACGAGCCCTATGTTTTTGAGACAAAAAATGAAAAAAAATAATGAAAATTAATTGGCGATTTTTGAGAATAGCGCTGGCCGGTTTTAGCCGTTACGTTAGGTAAAAGGTTAAAAGAATAATATATAGACTACAAAGAGTACGTTGTGTGGAAGTGAGAGTTTGAAATTATGTGTATTTGGTACACAGTCTCGCTCTCTCTCTCTCTCTCTCTTTCCCTCTTTCTTCCAACGTTGGGACGTCCGTCAAGACGGGGGCCCCCCTTCTAGTCGCCCCCCCCCCCTGCGGACCCATCCCCTACTCCACTGTCAACCAATATTTGCGACATATGCATGGTTACAGCATAAGCAGAAGTAATTTAATTATGGGTACAACAGACACAGTGCTCACATGTGCTTACATATGCCATGATTTACAGAAACTAGACTGTTCGAAGTGCATATCACTGTATATCAGAGATAAAGTTAGGAAAATCTTATTTAAATTTGGTTTAAAATCTATGATTTCTGGGAAAAAAAATAATTGAGTTTCATTTGCAAGGTAATCACCGAGAAACTAGATTTGTAAGAATTTAAGCTACACATTTAGATTGGGGTTTTACATCGTTTTCAACAACTATGGCTATATGATGCCTAAATCACAATGTTGTTAGTTCCCAAGATAAAGGTAGAATTATTCAAATAGATCCACTGGATTGCCTAACGAATCCACCAACCACTGGGGAGGAACTAACAAACTCATCCACAACGAGATCAAAATAAGGATAAAATAATTAGAATTCGCTGCATCAAAATAGTATTAAAATGTCTGTATGAACAGCCATGCCATCGCTGCTGTGCGTTAACAACCTGGCCACCAAATATGGACCTATTATACCCGGGTCCACATGGGGTTCACGATATGCAGTAATGTGTCTTTGTGAACTAATGTGAATCCGGTAAGTCTTGAAAAATGCATCTGATAGAGTAAATGGAAACATGTTTGGACATATAAAAATATGCATTGAATCAGTGTGTATTACGCGTTGCGAGTTAGTATTCGAGTGCCAAAGTTTGGTATATAAAATTATGAGAAGGGAGAAGGGGGTGGGTCCCCCAAATTGTAATGCATGGAAAAAATATGCAGGAAAGGGTGGGTGGGTCAAGAAATCTGCAAAATAAAAAAACTTTCTACGTATGTTCACATATTTCCCCTACCCCCCCCCCCCCCCCCTTCCAGTTTCATGGCTTTATTTTCAAAATCTTTCTAGGTAGAGAATTTCCAACTCCGGGGAAGGACCGGGAGGTGGGTACCCCCCACCCCCACCCCACCCCCTAGTTGGAAATTCACTACCCTACACCCCAATCAGAAACCTCTAGCCACGTCCATGGGTGGCACTTCCTTACTTTTAATTTTGAGTCTATTTTCGCAGACGGGATTGTATAGTTCGCAGTGCTGACGTGCTACTATCAACACAAACAAATGCACAATTAGTTGTATCAAACTGGATATTCTGAACTCTTTCCAAACCGTTGATCATTATTCATTGATAAGTTGGTCCGAGAAATTAACTGCATGTCATGCACAACCCATTAACATTCTATAGTCTATACTACTAGCAATTAAACAGTATCTATTACTCAGTTAAATATGAATGAATTGAGCCAACACGAATGAATTGTCTAACGTAAATTTTTTCCAGTTTTTGTTGCAAATGAATTAACCCCCTGCACACTGGTGTCGAAATATCTAAAGTTCGGGGTGCAAATATTTCCCATAATGCAACTAGAAATTTAATCAATTCAATCTTGTTTGACAGAGCTCAATGAGCTCTGTCAAACAAGACTGAATTGGTTAAATTCCCAGTTGCATTATGGGAAAAATGGCTACTTCAAATCTGGATATTTTGACATCAGTGTGCAGGGGGTTAAATTGCACTAAGATCGACAGATTCGAAAAAATCGAATTCTGAGTCTGATTCGGGGTCGATCTCGAAGCAGACGAATGATATTGATATCGAATCGAATCTCGAATATTTGCAGGACCCCATACAACACATGTAGTTGTTGTTTTTTAATTCAACATTCCAAATCTCTCTTTTGAAATTGTATGATTTTCGGCTTTGCATTCTGTTGAGTGTTAATGATTGAATTTTAAGACATTCAAGAAAGATGCAATGCTCTTCTTTCGGTGGCAAGCAGATCTATCTACTACATTATTATATTCTTGTCATTATATTAAACAAAGTGAGACAATTTATGTACAGGTCAGACGGGCTTCATCTTATCAGGGTAGGGAAACAAGTGTTGGAAGAAACAATTCTACAGGTATTAGAGCCTTTTTGAAGATGAGCAGGATGGGAGGCGAGGGGCAATAGCAAGAGTAGACACAGCGGGGTGAACAAAAGCGAGGAAGAAAACGTCATTATCAATGGTACCGTCAGGAATCAATATGAGGAAGTCGAGAAATTCGGATACTCTGAAAGTGGGGTACATAAACATCCAGGGTCTCCACAGGAATGTAAGTGAAGTAGCTACATTGATCGAGAGGGTCATTGATGTCATTGGCTTCGGTGAGACGTAGTTAAGACATGAGGAACAGGTAGATCAAGTAAGGGGTGCGTGTTGGTAGGTGTAGGACGAACTGAGGGTCAAAACAAAGGGAGGGGGTGGGTAGGCATGTACTTTAAAGAGGATTTGTAAAGTCATTGATCACAGATCTGGTGGATGTCATTACCCCGGCTGAGTTATCTCAAGAAATTGGATGGGTGAAGGTTAATCCAAAAAAAGAAAAGTGCTGCCCTTGGGATTTTGTACTGTGCGGTGGAGGGAAGAAAACCTGAGTGGAATGACTCAATATACTCAACAATTAGGTCAAATATCGCGAAATTAGAAAACAAGGGACTCGGTATAATTCTAATGGGTGACTTTGACGGAAAAGATGTGATAAGGAAGAAGGCATACATGGCGGGGATAAGAAAGTCAACAGGAATCGAAGGAAGCTGTTGTACTTAACAAGCAAGCTGGGTCTGAAGATTCTGAACAGGGATGCGAGGTTTAATGGGACATGGGCCTGGAAGAGGAACGCCAGAAGAGCAATGATCGCCTACATTCTCACAGATATCGATTTATGGAGGTGATGGAGGTAGAAGTGGGCGATGATGGTAAAATGGAGTTGGATAGTGATCACAACTTGATTACACTTACGGTTAGGGGCAAAGCCTAGTAAGAAGCAAGGGAAGCTTTAAGAAGATTTGGTAACTCAGAAAGGATGCAGACTGGGCTAATTTTGAAGAACAATTGAAACCAAATCTTGTGAATGTACACAGGGTGGCCAATGTTCAGAAATGGCAAATGCAAAAGTTCTGAGCCCGGTGGAGGCAGGCAAAGAAAGAATAGGAAAGATTAGTGTGCCGGCTTGGGCACTTGGGTACAGAGTGAATGAGGAACTGAAAAGGTCATAGAGGGCAGAAAAGTCCAATGTGCTGCGTTCAGGAGGAGTAGAAAACAAAGGGGTGGAATGCAACGAGGCCCGGATAGCAAACGAAGCAATTGTTGGGAGATGTAGGAAAATATGGAGACTCG
Source organism: Pictodentalium vernedei (assembly GCA_031216915.1). NCBI lineage: Eukaryota > Metazoa > Mollusca > Scaphopoda > Dentaliida > Dentaliidae > Pictodentalium > Pictodentalium vernedei. The sequence continues at coordinate 103,150,838 of CM062292.1, forward strand.
AACTAAATGAAAACTTAGATGTGAGTCTTCCATGGAAGGCGTGTGTCGCCTGCACTATATTTTAATATTTCAGACAGAATTCTAAGAGGAAAAGGGGCATAACTCTGGAAAAAATACAGCGGATCAAAAAATAAAATAGGAGGTGCACAATGCCATTATGTGATAAAGAATCACTGAAAGTTTCATCAAAATCCATTCATATGTTAATGAGGAGTGGCGGATAAGAGAAAGTGTGACGCGGACGACGCGGACGACGCGAACGACGACGCAGACGACGCGGACGACGCAAGACGACAAAAGTAATCCCTATATGTCGCTCCCCACTTCGTGGGGCAGGCGACACAATAAAGGCAAAGTTATACCCGTGTGTCGTAAAGTGGAACCTACTCGAAGGTGGAGAGTGGTGGAGAAATGTATTGCAGAAATTAGCAGCAAACTTCTTAGTGCAGGAGAGACAGGTGACTACGAATATTTGGGAGTAAACATAAACATTACGGGAAGATGCATCTACCGGAAAGACACGAATAAACTGACTGTGAAGAGGCGAATCCTTAATCAAATAAAACTTATAGGGAGAAACAGCCTCAACGAGGTTTTTGTGAGGAAAACAGTTTGAGAAATGGCGGGTGTTCCAAGTAGAGCATGTATGGCACGGAAGTGATACCTCAAAACCAAACGGCATTTAAAGAGCTTAGAAACCCTGCAGAACAATTTTAGTTAGTCAAGGCCTTCGTACCTGAGGGCCGTTACAAATCAGCGGCCGGCAAAAGTGTTAACATTATTATACACACACCTTCACACCGCCTACCATACGAGGTAACCTTTTTATTAGACGCCTGTTCTCGGTAATCCCCATCTCCAGCAACACTAAGCCATGCGGAAAATAAAAATCCGTTCCGCACGTATATGCAGAACGGAAATCGTTGACGAACTATTTTTAAATAGAAGAGAACTTTCACTCGAATTTTCTAAAAATCGTGCAACGCAATTACAATTTCAATCGCTAGCGATAGCTGAAAATCGTCCCCCGAGTTCCAATGTGTTCTATGTGCCAGTGTGCACACATAGCACTTTGGAACACATAGCACTTTGGACGAAATAGTAACACGGGTTCCCGTCGCAAATTTGGTTGGCGATAAAATGTGTTGTTCTTTTTGTTGATAGTTGTCATATGAAGTGCCGAGTGTCCTAATGTTTTTATAGACGTGATGGCGTGTAATAAACACGGAACGACACACGCTTGTGAATGGGTTAATCGATATGACACTTTTATCTCGTTTTATCCTTCCGCGCTAGCCCTCGAGCCATATCGATTAACCCATTCACAGCCGTGTGTCGTTCTGTGTTTGACATGTTCATTGTTTCAAACTGTAAGTCTAACCTCCCTTTATGTGTGAAAGTAATCATCGAGAAAACGAAGCAGTGATACATCCAACAGAACAACCACCAAGTAAACATATATTAGAGAAAAAAGATGAATTTAGAATAAAATCGAGAAGCGTTTTGGTTCAATACATTTCAAACCATCTTCCATGGTAAGAACGTATCAGAGGAAGAATATGAATCGAGACAAATCATTCTATTCACTTTAATAAACAATAAGGGAGCGCTCGGCACAGTGGTAGACTGTTGGACTTCTATGCTAGAGGTCCCGAGTTCGATCCCCGTCCGGGACGACACGCGTTGTGTACTTGGGCAAGGCATTTTATCTCGGTTGCTTACATGGGGGCTCGATGACGCCGTGTACTAAGGCGTACTGCGCGTCGATGGTGCACCTGTCTTCAACCGCTGTAACCCTGCTTGAGTGGAGCTTGAACAGAGTTAGAATGTTGAGGAACTGACAGTTGCCTGTCGATGCTAGGTGATTCTTTCCGGGTACTCTGGCTTCCTCCACCCGTAAAACTGCCATGATCACGATTAGCCACTGTGCATAAGTATGTGACCTTAAACACCAATAAATAAATAAATTAATAAATAATAGAAAGAATGCTGAAACAGCAAAATTAGTAAAATGTGAATTCAATTTAAACAACTCTAATTAATTAACCCTTTACCCAACGTAACGGCCAAAACCGGCCAGCGCTATTCTCAAAAATCGCCAATAATTAATTTTCAAAATATTTTCATTTTTTGTCTCAAAAACATAGGTTATGACCCCTCGTTGGAACGAGCTCGTCGAGCTCGTTCCAACGAGGGGTCATAACCTATGTTTTTGAGACAAAAAATGAAAAAAATTAGTTATTCAAGAATTTTTTTTGCAAGTGTCGTCTGCTTTTCATGTTAGGTAAAGGGTTAAAAGAGTCTTAAAATCTTCTAACTGTCATCGCTCACAAGAGGGTCGTGATGAGGATAAGAGATGGTCTGGTTGTCAGTGTCAGATCTATTGGATATTGGTTCCAGTGCTCTGTCCACTGTGTATTGTCTTTGCTAGAGAGGTGGATATGTCCTCCGAGGCCAACATGAGATGGAATTGGAGTGGATGAGAGGTGAGCTCTGTGAGTATAAGACTGGTGCTAGATCTGTAGTGATTGGTCATGGCACCGAGTCTAATTTTGGATCTACAGAGTGAAGTCTCGTTGAGAGATGTGATAGATATGCCTCCTTGAGATTAATATTAGAACTGTTGTTTGTGGCCCTACTGATTGGGAAGAGCCCCCACCCCTTCCCCTTTACACATAATGTGTAATTTAATCCTTTATCAATTTATCGACTAAACCGGCCAGCGCTGTTCACAAAAATCGCCAAGCAAATTTTATTATTTTGTTCAACTTTTGTCTTGAAAACCTAGCTTTTGGCTCCTCACTGGAACGAGTTTTACAAGCTCGTTCCAATGAGGGGTCATAGGCTATGTTTTCGATACTCGTTATTCAGGAACTCTTTTCTGCAAATGTCGTCTGCTTTTTGTATTAAGTTGAGATTTAATGAAAAATAGGAGCAGATAAATTCAATTCCACGTTCGAAACCAACTCACGGCGTTACGACATTGACTTCTGACGCCATTCCTGCATTAGACGTGTTGTGAACGATATTTTCCGTAATGAGCTCTTTGATGGTGGTTAGATGATAGATACCAATTCAACATAATACACTACACAATTAATTCGGAATATATATTTATCTTACAATCAACATGTATTTTGTCTGTAATAACTCCGCAACTGTCGTGTATCCGATCCTCTGTTACAGATGTTTGTATCAGGGGGTCGGATACAAGCACGTTCCTTTCGCGTGAGTTCCATTTTTTTTATTTTTGTTCATCCGTACGAATAAATAGTTCGTTATATATTCGTCTACATTCTTGACTTATCTCCACTATATTGTAAGATAAAATGATTATTACCAGTATGTGGATGTACAAAATATGTATCCGAGTCTCGCTCCGGGTTCTAAGGGTAGATCACGACTCGTCTTCGCCTCGCCGTGATCCTCCCTTAGAACCCGGAGCTCGACTCGGATATATATTTTGTACATCCACATAATGGTAATAATATAACAATAACATGATTCTGGAGGGCATTATGGTTCATTAGCCGCCCTGAAGCAATGATGAACAGCCCGCGAGGGTTTATTAAAGGCCCGAGACGAAACTGAGGGCCGTTAATAAGCCCAAGGGCTGTTCATCATTGCTGCAGGGCCGCTAATAAATCATGATGCCTGACAACAATCATGTTATTACTATTATTACCACTCCCTGTTACAGCTAACCGCAGGAGGGAATTGCTGGAAAAAATAATCACTAAAGTCGGTTCGATATTTCTGTTTCGATCGTGCGTTCGACTTCAGTTCAGAAATACAAAGGGACGTCATCCGAATGGGAGTAATTTATTAGACCATGGAATCTAAAAATAGCCGGGCCACGGTCCGCTAATGGCTATTTATACCATTATTGCGGCCCGGCACCGTCGAATGACGTCACTGAAATTATGGAGTTTTAACGGCCCTCCAAAATCATGTTAATCGACTAGTAACTTATAGACTGAGTGGTAATAATCTCTATTTATTGGTCTGTAATGTTACTCTTTGTTTAGAGAATGTGTTTTTACAGTAATTGTAAAAAGCCACCTTCTGTATTTTTATATTACTCTTCGGGAAAATGCCCAACTTCTATGAAATGATGCTCACATCGATGATACAAGTTCGCTAACATTTCAAAATTTCAATGTTCATATGAAATTCCCATCCCCTTAACCCTTTACCTAACATGAAAAGCAGACGACACTTGGCAAAAAAATTCTTGAATAACTATTTTTTTTTTATTTTCTGTCTCCAAAACATAGGTTATGACCCCCTCGTTGGAACGAGCTCGACGAGCTCGTTCCAACGAGGGGTCATAACCTATGTTTTTGAGACAAAAAATGAAAATATAATGAAAATTAATTGGCCATTTTTGAGAATAGCGCTGGCCGGTTTGGGCCGTTAAGTTGGGTAAAGGGTTAATGTTAAATTCACTGACAACTTTACAAAATTAAGGTGAGCTAACTTTCCTGAGAATCTCGTCCAATGACGAAATTTTTCAGTCATGTGTATCCATACCTACCCAAACCACAACACGTTTATAGGACAACCCCACACGAAGTGCACCTTATTACTTGACGACGGTCATGCCCTCGACCGATATGATTCACCCACTTTAAACGTCTGGATAAGGGCCTGTATTCAACGAAGAACAGATAGCTTCAAGGTAAGACCGCAAGCTTGTTATATCCGCCGTTTGAGAGATCTTACTTACCCGTGTGAGATGATGTTACTGAAGCTGGATAAAAGTCAATGATTATGCATTTAATACTATTATTTATCTAACAATCATGTAGATTTTGGCCTGTAAACCACGAGAAACGGTACGTATCACATAATGTGTTCCGATTCCGTATCATATAGACGACTCATTCTGATTCCGTATCATATAGATTCAACTTCCGGTAAACACCGCGCTATGACAAATAATATCATTATATGCATTGTTATTACGCACTAAAATATGAAATAAACAGGCTTTATGTAACGGGATTGTTGATAAATAATAGTATTATCATGACCAAATGCATGTCCTGTAATTTGTATCGGATTCTCGGTTGTGTTTACGATCGGATCACAACTCGCCCTGATCACGACTTCGAATCTGATACAAATTACAGGACATGCACATGGTCATGATTATGTATATTTATTGCGCAACTCTGTTCATGACAAGAGGATCTGATGACCTGTTTAGTTTAAAATAGTCACAGATTTGTCATTTGTGGAATATTTGTGGGAGTGAAAAAAGTAGTGTTCTTCTGAAAAGACTCAAGTTTTTTTCTTTATAAAAACTTGAGTCTTTTCAGAAGAACACTACTTTTTTCACTCCCACAAATATTCCACAAATGACAAATCTGTGACTATTTTTGTGAAAAGAACCAAAATGCTTGGAAATATTCAAATTTTACTTACAAAACAGAGCAGTGATGGTAATGGAAACGACTAAAAACGTGAAAAGAAACAGAAAAGAACGGAAAAATAATTTTGTATCGATTTTTAGTCCAATTATTTTTTATCAGATAAAGCCTTGTGTTTTGGGTTTTTTTTTAATACTAAATCCGTTTAAATAACCTAGGCGTAAGAGCAGAGAAACTTTAACACTCTCAATGTATGGTGTTTTTGGTTTCAGAGCTGTGGGGTGAACCAAGGCAGAATGAAGGTTTATATTTTAGAGTTACTTCCCTTATACCGTTGTGAAATTTCCATTCCCACAAAGCTTTCCTTTTCAAGTTGCAGACACCTGGCCCATTAAATCGTTTGTTGAATGGTGCTCATTTTCTTTCCGAATTCATTTCCCCATGTTAGGAAAGCGTATTTTTATATTTCAAAGAATGGTGGAGACCTAATACTATAAAATTAAACAAGATTGATGCAGTGGCGTTATATGGCTCTTGCAAGCACCTGGAGTTACAACCGAGTGAGGCCTGGACTCAGCAGGCTCACGACTCAGCTATGTGTGACGACAAGTGTCACAACGGTTCCCTGAAACTGTTTTTATATGTAAGTATACCAGAGAAGGGAAAAGTTGTGTTATATGACATATTTCCGAGGCCATCGTAGTCTTGCTTCTATCGAGACCGGATAGAAGTATACCCGAAAACGTAACACTTGGGCCGTATGGCAAATTTAGGTGGCTCCAGTAACATCGTCCTATATGTATTTATACAGGTCTGCTTTCTCCCCCACCCTCTCTCCTTTCAAAGTCTCATCCTCCCTGCCTGCCCCAATATTTTTTCCGGACACAATTTCGTCGGAATTGAAATTTCAGATACAGCCCAGCGAATCGGAATTTCTATCCTCGAATCAGTGGCGGCACCAGGATTTCAATAGGGGGAGTGGAGGGGGGGGGGGGGGTAAGTAAGATATGGAGGGGGGGGGGGGGGGGGTCCAAGCTTGAAATGCCGACGGCATCTCCCGAACGCCGCAGGCCTGAGCTAGAGAAGGATAGGTGAGGAGGTAGTTCAGCGATCTACCTGTAAAGGGGCAGTCACTACTTTCAGATCGCTGAACTATGGAGGAGAGTGTGCCCCTCCCGTTAGTGGGGGGAGGGGCGGGTTCTGTGGGTCTCTCCATAGAAAATTTTCATATTTGGATGCCCTGGGGGTGATATCTGAGCGTTTCTATAACACCTGAAATGATGTGTATTGTGTGCCGTTTGCGGTGTGATATTGGGTGGGAAAACCACGGTCAGATTGTAATTTAAAGTTTGATTTTGGACGGGGCCGAGGGAAAAGTATGTGTGTGGGGGGGGGGGGGGGGGGGCTTCTATAGACCCCCTGTGGCGTGGCCTCTGCCTCGAATCGATTCGAATCTGTAAAAACGCGAAACAGTATTCCAGAAATGGCCAGTTATTTTACCAAATTACATAAGTGCCATGCATATAGTTGCGCGTGCCACAGGAAGCACAAGTATCCGAGTGCCGATGTCACAAGTTGCAATGCTTCAACAGTTCTTTTTGAGTGGAAAGCGGAATCTCACATTCCACTTTATAAATAATGTTGTAGTAATGTAACTTGTAAGGCAGACAAGCATGCCGATAAATCGATTAACCATTTCAACCCTGAGAGCATAAATTTTTGCGTGAAGAAAAAATGGAAGTGGACGAGCAGACGATATAAAGAACAAAAGTGCTGAAGCGAGGCTCGGTAATAATTTAATCCAACAGCTCGATAGAGCTGTTGGATTAAATTATTACTGAACCTCGCAACAAACAAGGATGGTTTATCCTATTTCGGCGTGGGCAGTATTGACTGAACTGATCATACCTTCCAGGGCGCCAGTGTTGAAAGGGTTAAATCGAAAACGAATCGGGCAACTATTTTTTCATTTCTGCAGCATGATTCTGCAGATAGAAGGCATTTATTTGTCATCGTTCCTTCGTAAAAAAAAATATTTAAAAAACAACATTCGAAAATATTCGAATCTAGAAGCGGATACGATGCTGATTCCGAATCAGGCCATTCAAGACGATATCGAATCGAATCGAATCTTGGAACATTCGCAAAGCCCTAATTATTTTTATTTATTTATTGGGGTTTAACGACACGTTCAACAGCCAAGGTCATCTCGTGCTGGACAGTTTTACGGAGGGTGAAAGCCGAAGTACCCGGAGAGAACGATACGTCAACCGCGAGCAAAAGTCAGACTCCCCAACGTTCTAACTCCGCGCAAGTAGGGTTAATATTGGTTGAAGACAAGTGCACTATCGGTGTGCAGTACGCCTTAGTACACAGCGCCACCGTGCCCCCATGTGGGCAGACAGGATGAAGTATTTATTTATTTATTTATTTATTTATTTATTTATTTATTTAATGGTGTTTAACGACACTTTCGACAGCCAGGGTCACCTCATGTTGGGCAGTTTTACGGGTGAAGAAAGTCGGAGTACCCGGGGAGAACCACCAATCAACGGCGAACTACTGTCAGATTCTCCAACGTGGGCCTTTCGGTTTGAAGTCCAAGCCGTAACCACTGAGCCACCGCGATCCCGCAAAGCCCTATACAGTTAAATCTAGAAGTCCTGTCATGAAATGTGCGCTTATCTAGGCTTAATTGCGCGTAGGAATTGCGCGCAATTGCCATATCAAATGGCATCCAAAGCACGGCAGGTTCTCCTGGTTATTCATAGCAAACACAGGTAATGTTTCTGCCAAAGGACCTCCGGGTTACCCGGAAGTCCATTGGCAGAAACATTGCTTGTGCACAGGCCATATGAACAGAATTTGAAAGCCTTACTATGGTCATAACGCGTAGATTACCGCGCAGATCGACGTGCTATTTGTGCGCATTTCATGACAGGACTTCTAGTTTTAACTGTAGTTTCAGATATTGATTCACACTTGTAAGTAATCACGTGTTCTTCTGAGAATAGGTTTGATACATTGACTTAAAAATCTCGAGTCAAGTTCATCAGAAACGAAGTCAGACACAACAGCTTTTCGACAATGTACTGAGAGGGGCACGCAAAAAAGGTCAAATACAACCCTTTGTGATTTACTTCCGAGCTTCTGCACCTTAATCCGTTACCCATCGAAGAAGAATGAAAGGACAGCACCAAACTATCTCTTAGATACAGGCAAACATAATATGTACAAAAATGTCTGAAAAAAGGTTAAGTTTGTCTAATTTGCATAATTCATGCGCGAGAAACACCTGTATGATATGTTATTTATCGGATGCTGCAACAACTCCATACCAAAAATTATTGAAAGCGGAAATATCGTTTAGAAGTACTGGGCATAAAACTAATTACAGTCGGCCATCTAGAATATTTTTCCACAAAAAATGACGTGCATCAACTTTACATAATGTCTAATCATTGCTGAAAATTTGAAACAAAAGCGTCAAGGTATCTCTGAGATACAGGTGGTAACAGTCCACACCGACATAATATATACAAAAATGGACGAAAAAAACTTAAATTCGTCTAATTTGCACAATTGCGCAAGTTCCAACAAAATGCACAATTGCACAATTTCCGACAAAATGGCCGCCAGTCGGTCATCTTGAATTATTTTTTCGAACAAAATTGACGTGCATCATCCCTCTGTAACGTCTGACTAATGTTGAAAAATTGAAATGTCAGTATTCAACCATCTCGGAGATACAGGTGGTAACAGGTAACAAGGACAGATAGACAGACTGACAGACTGAGTGCAATCCATAAGTCCCCTTCGCGGTGAAACCGTGAGGGGTGGGGGTGGGGGTGGGGGGACAAATAATACAAAAATACAGATTTTGATATCACGTGCGTTGAGTAAAGGGTTAAATGTTAGGCTGGAAAAATATTCAGAATGTCACTGTTCCCGATCCCCCATTATCCTAAAGTGATTAAATGGTGTAGTTGTGCTACCCTAATATAACAATTACTCTCTTGATTACACTACAAAATTTTAAAGAAGTCTGAGATTTAAATTATAATCTCGATTGTCCAATATTTCTCACCCCGACTTACAATATCTTAACTTTCATCGTCATGGCACCAAGCCAGAAAATAAGCAGACTGTCATCTGAAAAATGAGATCCCCAGAGGGTGAATTTAGTGATGCTACCCTGCATAGCAGGGTAGCATCACTAAATTTACCTTCTGTGAACCTCAATCTGAATCAGGGTTTCAAAACTAAACAGAACGAGGTACCTAGAGGATAAATTGCCCACTGTATGGGATAGCATCATCAAGTTCACCCTCTGGGGACCTCATTTTGCAAATGTCAGATTGCTTATTTTCAGGCCTGCATGGTACCAACAGACTCTATCCAGTAATTAACATACAGCATCACATACATATTTCAGGAAGTTGAGGCATCACTGCCCGCAATATGGTTACACAAAACAACATATTCTATTCTCCGATGCAAGAAAATAAGGACAAAATACATGGAATTTTCTAGCATGTTGTTTAAACATTTCTCAAACGTGGGACACCATGGTATCTCCAGTTGATTATCAACCTTTATAATCAGCAGGATTACAAAGCACAAATAGTATGGCGTGTGCATTTTCCTCAGTTGGTTGTACTTGCAACCCCCCGGACATCATTATTCCACACTCTAACCAACACACGTGTCCAAACTAAACTGAGTCCATATTTCACAGTTAAACACCGATGGAAAGAGACTTTGTGGCAATGAACATTAATAAACTGCGCGCCTGGGAGATATTGGGGCCACCTGTCTGTCACCATTACCAAGCAGTCGGGACAAATTAGGTTTATATCATATCCACGACGCCCCAAGATCCGTCCCTAGGTGCATGCACTTGTCGTGTCAATCGTTATACTGTTAGTAAATTCCTAAGTCCATTGGCATCAAAGCTGATTTTTAAAAAAAAAAAAGAAAACTCGTTGTCCTGTTGGAGTCCGTCGTTTGAAAGTCTTCACTCCTTTTCGAAGGGGCAACCATGAAGTACATGATCAAACAAGTGGATTAAAGTCGTTGGATGTGCCTTGGGTGTCAAGTATTCGCACCCAAGATGACAGATTGGAAGAGTTCAGGTCAGAATGAACTTTATATTTTTAGAGTTGCTTCCCTTATATCGCCATCGCTGTCCTTTTCGTCAATGCGAACTTTTTTAAACTTCACCACCAGACCCGTTATTGAATTATTATTTTTCTTTTCGAATTATTCTTTTAAACTTTTCTAATCTCACAGAACAAAATTAGTTTTCTTTCTATTTTAAATAATGGTAATCTGGCCAATGAGAGCTTGAGCTTTCAGATAATTTTGTATAAATTTTCGTGCTCACCCCAAAAACAAAATAAACATCATACATAAGAAAATCTGTTTTAATTTCAAAATAAACCCCGGATTCCATATGGGTTTATTTGAGACAAATGTTAAGCGCATATCATACCTCTCATTTTGATTTAGTAGTGGTCTAGGTTGAAAGTCTACTTACTGATTCGCTTGGTTGGTCTTAATCTCCCAGTCTCATGGTTTGACTGTATTTCAAAATATGGAAAAACAAATTAAGGTGTGGCTCCACCATTCCGAACTAAACGTATGTCGCTTCCATGGATATATTTGTTTGCTTCTGTGGTCGCTTTTAAGAGTTTATTTTTACTGTTATTCAGTTCGAAATCGTCCTCGTGATTCGAATCAATTCGAGTCAAGGTACTACGATTCGGAAATGTTCGAATCGTCGAGATATTCGCAAAACCCTACAATGTGTCTCCCTCTGAACTCTTCTTTTATCAGCAGGTATCTCATACAGTAGACTTGCTGACAGAAGAGATGACAGAAGAAAAGTTCGAAGAGATTCCGCGTCCGAAACTACGCCGAATCCGTTCTGGAATGTTCCGCGTTTTGACAGACTTGCCACAACAGACGAATCGCCGCGTTGAATATAATAATGGGATTGACAATATGTAAGATTGTAAAAGGGTACAATATCTACAGCCTGAAGACCGGTGTGGTTCGATTCGAAATTCGTTCCGAAATCCTTTGCCTTGTTCGATTGGGGATTCGATTCGTCTCGAAATCTCAGATATGCAAGGTTCTACAGTATGTGGAGAGTGGATTGTAACTAAATCACCCGCGGAGTGGAGTTATCACCCAGGCTCTAACTTTCAAATGTTGTACATATCCACGAAAAACACAAGCACTGTTTCAGCCAATGGACCTCCGGGTTTAACCCGGAGGTCCATTGGCCGAAACTTTGCTTGTGCTGGTTATGTTTTGCAACAAATTTGCAATTATTGCTTGGGTGGAATGTCTATTCTGCGGGTGATTTAGTGATAATACACTCTCTACGTACTGTACGTTGATGTATTAATGGCGTAGATGTGAATGAACCATGCATTAAATCAAGAAACCGTCTTACTCAAATATGTGTATAAAAACAGACCTGTCTTCAACAAGACCCAGAAGATTACAAATTGAATGCATTTTTATTATTTCTTTTAAAAAATCGTCTCCACTCGTGGTGCAAACGGGGATTAGAGGACAAGGTATGCATGTGTACCATTACAACTTATCAGGATACTGTATCACGGGCTCGAACTGAAAAAATTAGGTGGCAGTTTCGTTTTGTACAACACAACACAACGCTTGTATCGCTGTACAAATTCAAATTCATAACCTCTCGATCAGAAAGCTTCTGCATTAATCAGTGGATCATCATTCATCACCTGTCCATCCATTTACCATTCTAGTTTAAATAATACTTATTCAGCAATAACGATTTAATACATACTGCTATGTAACTTAGACAACAAAATAAAAATAACTGTACGCTGTGCACAATGTCAAGGTGATAGCTGGAATTTACGATTTTGTTGTTTAAAAGTGTATACATTTGTGATAATCTTTCTCCCTCGGGCTAAATATAAAGCGAAAAGATAGGTATACGAACCCCGAAAACATATTTGTCTCTTAAACAGACCAGTAAAATAATTCATGAGCTGCTAATTAAGCATGAAACTGTATGCCCATTAATGCGTGTCTGTCGAATGTCATAATGAGCTGCCCGATAATAGATTAAAGGAAGTAAAGACCAGCGGCCATTATTTATGCAATTATGTCCTGTTAATAGGTAATTGTGGTAAAATTAGTACATCACACAGGTTCAGAACACGTACCCATATTACAAATCTGGTCTGTCACCGTATGTGAATGTATACAGAAAACTTGCAATGAAACTTGAAAGAGAATTCTAAATTAAGACAGATCTATAGCGATCAAGTTAAAAAACAAACAATTAAAATGTGAATTGATGTCTTTGCGAACGAATAAGAGTCGAGGGTTTTCTCGAAAATTTCATTACAGTCTCAAGGCGCGTAACACTGTGGGTCGTAGGTGAGGAGCTGGGGATGCCCCCAGGCTATAAGTCAGAGAAGGTGCCACGTCGGTGCGAAAGTATATGCATGTTGTAATGTAAGGGGAGCCATAGAGCTCATATTTAGAGCAGGAACAGTCGCGGGCCAAGTCGGTGGCCATATATAAGTGTAGGACCAGAAATAGGAAGTACGAGCTCGCGAATATGTGCATTTAGGTAGACGGTATTACCTATTGTAGAAGGCAAGCCACGCGTATACGGAGTAGGCTTTGCTTGTATGAGCATTTGTCTGAGATACCTAGAGGGAAGCAGTTAAGCCTCGAAGTAGCGGTTGTTAGAGTAAAGGAATCCAGTAAAGTGACAATATGTTAGTGGCCGTGCGACGGCAGTTGCAGAGTGGCATTCCGTTACATGTTACGAGTGAAGGCGTCCAGTAAAGTGACAAAACGTTAGTGACCGTTCGATGGCAGTGGTAGAGTGAAATTCCAGTTGGATGTTTATGAAAAGTCGACCAGAGTCCAAAGACACTACATTGAGCCGACAAGATCGAACATCAGCAACAAGGAAGAAGCAACTAGCGCCAACTCAAAAGCAACCAACGACAACAGAGAACGATGGCCCGCAAGTGACTCAAAAGCTGTGTGGGTGTGGTGTGTTTGACGTTTTGTTTTTCTTATTCATTGGATTTCATGTACCTCACAAGGTACCATGTTTTTTATTTTTTTATATGTATTAAAATTGTTAATTTCAGTGAACCCCTCCCTGTTGATTGTGTTTCTTGAAGAAAAGTTACAGCCCCCTGTCTGTCGGGAGCGCGGTGGCTCAGTGGTAGACTGTGGACTTCTATGCTAGAGGTCCCGAGTTCGATCCCCGTTCGGGACGACCCGCGTTGTGTCCTTGGGCAAGGCACTTTATCCCGGTTGCCTGCATGGGGGCACGATGACGCAGTGTACTAAGGCGTACTGCACGTCGATGGTGCACATGTCTTCAACCGCTGTAACCCTGCTTGATCGGAGATTGAACAGAGCTAGAATGTTGAGGAGCTGACAGTTGCTCGTCGATGCTCGGTGGTTCTCTCCGGGTACTCCGGCTTCCTCCACCGACAAAGCTGTCACGGTCACGATTAGCCATTCTGCATAAATGTGACCTTAAACACCAATAAATAAATAAATAAATAAATAAATAAATAAATAAATAAATAAATAAATACTGACCCCTGTCTATTCTGAAGACGCGGCGTGAATCTATTTCTCCCCGGTTTCCGACACACAATAAGACAGTAAGATTCGGCAGGACGAAACGATCTTTTTTGAAAAGTCTCCCTAAATAAATAAAGTACTTTTGAAAATGAAGAATGAGTTCATACGCTGCACGTAAGTAACCTTGTTTAAACCATAACAAAAAGACGAGAGAATGGGGAGAAGCAACATGGGAATTAGGAAGAAAAACGGAGAGTAAAAATTGAAGTGAAGAACGAGAGGGAAAAACAAACTGGATACAAAGTTGCCATTCTTGCAAATAGAGACATATGAAACGAGTGGATCAATTAAGTCAGATACCTCTCAGACAACTGAAAGTGAAGAAAGTAAACGGTCGAAAGCTGAAAAAACCTGACATGTCTCATGAAAGACGTGCTGTTACGCAAGGCAACATGTGAGTAATATAGGTATATAGATATGCATTAGCAGTTAACATCTATTATCAGATAGACTGCCTTTACAATATATATAGGAAGAGAACATGTCAAACGTTGCTAAAATTGTTTGAAAACAAAGAATAGTTCAATATCATAATGAGCCTGGAAACACAAATGTCCTCGCAAAGAGATCTTTTATCACAAAATGTTCCAAGAGTGGAACAAAGCGCCATCTGCAATGCTTTGGCATTGCAGATGGCGCTTTCTTCCACTCTATGGACGAAAGGAAAATAGAAAAGGAGATAATATTTATACTTTTACTTCAATAAGATAGCTTCTGATACTCTCCGTAATGTATTGACTTTCTGAATGCTTTCATAGTCCATATTATACACTGTTGCACATCATTGTAAGTACGTGTCCATGTTTAGGCATGGCCCCAGTCAACATGTGGTTCGTGTTAAAGTGAACATTGAAAGAAATCAGCCCCAGTGGCTAAACCCATAATACTCTCAATGGAATGCGTTATTGTGTCCATTGCATTGATGGGGCACGAGCTTTGGGTCAAATACAATCGAGTGTTTGAGCAAAAGAATTTCTAAAAAATGTTTAGTTGTTTAAAAACTTTTTGTTAACTGAAGAGTTAAATTACCACACCCTACGACACTGTCCTTTGTAGCCAAAAGATAACGTAAACACTCCACGTCATCAGCAGCCTTGATAATTTTATAATTTGAAGTTACTAGATGGGAACTCAACAACTGGTTCTCGGATAATACAAAGTACAATCTCCCCTGTGCGTTCTCACCAGAGTTATGGCAAGTAGCAAGACTAAAGATGGATAAATCGGCGTTTAGAAAACGTTTGAAAGGTCTACCTCAAAAGGCTCATCCACCGGGATAGTGTTAAAATTCTACACAAAAAAACCAAACAGTTATTTGTACAAATGAAGATGTTGCTGTACCCCTCGTAACCCAGAACTTGCACCATCCAATATGTTGTGTTGTATCTATGCGTTAGTCACAGCGTGTGTTTAATATGTGTACATTGTTCGATGATGAAACCCAAAGTGAGATAAATTCATCTTCACCTTTCAAATGAAACAGTTGCTGGCGCCCTATTTGGTTTGAACAGTAACTGCTTACTAATTCTTCTGGAAAAATTCACTGTTTTCTATGAGGGCTTGTTTGCTCATTATTTGGGGGTTTACCGACACTTTCAACAGTCAGGATCGTGCATGTCGGGTAGTTTTCAACCCTCTGATACTTTTGTACGTCTTATGACGTACGAAATCAAACAGCGCGTTGATACTTCGTGGTCATTTGTTTTTTTATAATTTTTCGATTTTTTAAGGTTTTAACCTCAATTCCCATTTTCTCCCGAATAGTGCTCAGTGACAACTGTTGAGCCTAATGTTATCGCAGCCTAAAATACTAATATAATCCTGGTGTCGAGACTTCTTAACTCGTTGCCTGTTAGAATCCACTATCAGGGCTTTCAAAAAATGAGGATAACAGAGCAAAAGCCAACACTTTCCTTGCTCATATTTCATATTCAGTCAAACACACATCATATTTTGTTTATATAAATTTGTTATGTTCCGAATTATTGGAGAGTGCCTGTGGGCACTCACCAATAATTTGTAATAAAACAAGTTTTGAATAACAAATTCAGACCACCAAAAATAATCTAGCCCTCAACCAGATAATGTCTTGTTATTTGTACTTTCCGGCGTTTGACGTCGCATTTTGAAAACGTTGAAGAAACTGAATTCCCAGTGACGTTTGAACGTCAGGATAGTTAAAGTCTCAAAGGGTTAAGAGTAGAGGAAATATACAGAACCACACTTATGTTTGAATGGGTTAACGATTACTGGACGAGAGCGAGTGGCGCAGGGATACCACGAGAGCCGGTAGGCTCGAGTGGTTATCCCAGCGCCACACGCTCGAGTCCAGTAATCGTTAACCCATTCAAACATAAGTGTGGTTCTGTATTTATTACACACCCAACCATGAAAAAGAATTTACTATAATTAATCGCTAATTTAATTAAATAGTCGACAATTTGAACGGTTGAAAGAATTTTAGAGAGAAACGGGCAATTTTGTCAGAGAACCAGTCTTAAGTCTTTGACCTTGCCATCTGTAGAATCGCTGTTGATTCATTTTATTCGCAAAAAATGTCGATCCGAACACTTAAAACTCAAACGATTGCGTTCAGCATATCAGACGTCACAGATTATGAGGTCTCAAATGTGTTTTCAAAATTGTGTGTGCAGGAATCATTATATCTGGAGGATGGAAAATGTACAAGGATTTTAATTTGAATACGGTGCGAACTGGCCGCTCTGTTTAAATTTCGTGCTTTTAAAACTCGGGAGTGATATTAAAAATACAAGTTTGAACTCGGCTTGACGACACATGCACTACTGCCATAAGGCTATCGCATGTGGACTGTACATCGGTCATTTCTGTTCTGCACTGTAACAAACGTAAACACTGGACGAGAAAAGACATTTTGCGCAATAATTAACCTACTGGGGCGGTCATTCGATCGCGTTTGGAGTAACTGAGCCTGAGGGCAGTGAGGCAGTTTGAGATTCCATTCTGACTCTGATTGAACTCTGCAGTCTTGGTAAGTTTGCACTTTATTTTTCAACATTATAAAGTTTCTGACTTGAAATTTAGGCTTCTTTTTATTTTACCTCAAGTCTTGATAACCTTTGTTTGAAATGGGCTGCACTTACAAATAAAAGTTTTAAGCTGTCCACATAATACTACAGTGCACAGATATACAAAGGGAGAAATATATTGCATGATAACTGCAAGAAAATGTCTTGTCTTGTCTCCACAGCACAAGTAATTTAGTTTATACACCTTTTTTACACCCCCCCCCCCCCCCCCCCCATCCATCTATAACCTGACAGCATTTTCTTGAAAGCTCACAAAATGAGTATCCAGCAGTTTTAGTCAGAGGCTGAAAGAGAAATAAGGGGGGTGTTCTCACCAGTAAGCTCCAACCTATTTTGGTTAATAATATTTTCCAAGATTGATTAATGTTTACATTATTTTGTACTAGTAGTACTATACTTCACCAGTTTGTTATCTGAACGGTTCTGTCAATATTTTTTTCTTGGTACCGGTATCTGGTTCAAAACAAAATAATTTTTTATGTGTCTGCTCCAATATCTTGTCAGTGTCTTAAATTTGGAATTTGGTATTCTGAATTTACATTTAGTAAGTAGTTTTAAAGAGGACTGATAGAATGTGTCTAAAATGATAGGCTTTTGGAGGACATTTTCTTGGGGATGGGGCTGACCAATCAAACTGCCCAGAACTTTTGTTTCAAAATCAAAATGCAGGCCCTTGCCTCGAATTTGCCTATGGAAATGCTCCTCCCACTGCCCTGATATTTGCCAAAATTATAAAAATACCCCTCCCTCTGAACACTCTGTTCTGAAAATACCAGTCCTTTTCAATGAAAACTGCAAAATTAACTGCTTATTGGTGAAGGGGGTGAGAGTGCCTCAACTCCCTCCCCATCTCATACACCCATGTAACTAAGTCACATAGGTGGCATTCGATTTAAGTTTTGTTGCTGAGAATTAAAGCAAAATAAGAAATATCCTTGTATAAAACAGAAATACTAGCAAAAATCCTAAATTAGTCATTTAAAAATACACATCAATCTGTGTCTGAAAAATATTGTCATATTGTCTATGTTTTAAATATTCTAATAATTATTTTTGAATTTCAGGGAAGTCATCTAATAAAATTGACAATATATTGCATTCATCAGACCACATGTATTTATCACCCCTTCCCTCTTCATGGTCTCATTCCCACCCTACTCGAGATTTTTCAGAATTTCTGTAGTGGGTAGCTGGTAACATTTTTTAATTTCCCCAGTACAATCTCCAGAAAGTCATATTTTAGCAATACTATATCCCCCTAAAAAAGCCCTTCCACCCTGCCCCCACAAAAAAAAAATAAAATAAAATAAACCTGTTGCCCCAACACCCACTAGCACGTAAAAAGCATTGGTTCCACAAATGTAAAATACCGAGTTTTTCTTATAAAACCAGGCTTTTCATTCTTTCGAATTTATTTTCTTTATTCAGCTAGAGTGGGGAGGGGGTGTGGGGGGGGGGGTGGTCATCTAGTAAGGGTGGAATTGGAGATAGTTAATTAGTAACTGCATGTTCTAGCTGGCAAACATCTCCAGGCGCTGTCGGCGTGTCGTCGTCTGTTTTTCCGCTTCATGTTAACCAGTATTGAAGATTCATTTAGTCTTGCTTCAGGAGGACAACTTCACCTTAACATGCTTTTCAAAGTATGTTTGCGTTGGCAAACGTGCTGCTTCATTGCCGAAGTGTGAATCGAATAAGATTACAGTTACACGGTAGGCCCCGTGTCGACTCGCCGGCAGCACGCAGCGATGAGGGCAACATTGTAACAAAGTTTTATAGGAACTGTATTAGTGGCTGGCTGCAATGTCGAACCCAATTAGACTTTTTTGCACTAAAATTAATTAAGTTTTCCTCGATTTTCAATAACGAAAGCAAAGGTTGAGTTTCACTGTTCAATTTCTTGGCAGAGATCATGTGTCTTTCATGACTTTCAACAGTTTTTAGCATAGTTGTGCATCAAAGATTTTGTGATGAGAATCGGTAATTCCGACAGATAAATATAGCCGATGGTTCTCATTGGTTATATTCCACTGAACGCTGCAAACTATAAGAACCAGTCTACCGAGAGAACTTGTGCACGCGATTGGTACTTTTTATCGGATCGCACTAGAGCTTTCTGGTTAAAATTACCGCATGCCCCTAAAATCCATGTGATCGTGACAAATACAGTTACGGGTGTGTAATAAACTTGAATACTCCGGGAGAAGCACTGAGGAACGGCGAGTAACTATTTGACCCTCCGATATACCAACCCGCCATAAGTGAATTTCAAGTCAATTGTACTGCTGGCGTTTTATAGGCCTTAGTACGCAACGCCACCATACTCCTGCTTAGGCTATCGGGATTAATTGTCTTGCCCAAGAATACAACACAGATGACACGGAGCAGGATCGAACCGTCACCCTTTCAATGGCCTGGAACCAGTCTAGTCCTTAAATGGTCCATCGCCTATGTTTTGATTTACGCGTCATGAATATTCCAGTTAGCTGGTAGGAAAAGCGAACCTACGAAATATTTCAGATGACTAAATCTAAAAAGATTCCATGAATATTCACTTACTTTGAATCAACGTAATGAATGTTTCTCAATCGAGATCTGATTTGACGGAATCGTTAATGACCTTACCAATACTATTAGACATGTTAATTTACTAAATAATTAGGAATCCGTGTCCACGCTAGCCTGGAATTGTCTGGTGCCAGTTTGGCCGTTCTGGATACTTTAGTGGCAAACAAAATGTTCAGGTGCCAAAACGTTAATGGGAGTGGGGGGGGGGGGGGTACTTCCTTGTCTGATCCAAATGATCGCGTTTAAAAAAATGAACTGGCGATTATTTCAAGCGCCAACAAACAATTGGTCAAACTTCTGATGAAATCATCGTTAAGCGAAAAGGGCTGTCACCTAAGATATATCTGCCTGCCACTGATTCAATTAATGATAAGACTGGTTGCTGTCGGTATGTATATCTGTTGTTGCTCTTAAATAATAACAGATTAATCGACTGCTGTTCATCCACTGGGTTTAGCGGGTCGTGAGTCTTTACAAGAAAATCCAGTATTTCATTTGATAAATAATACCTACTGTCGCGCGTCACGAGCGACGGTATGAAGTATTTATCTAATTAAATGCTGCCTTTTGTGATCTTAATAACCTACATTGTTATATACTTTATAAATAATGACATTTCTATTGGCAGGATCTTATACACGTGACTGTTACTCAAAAATCCATGTACACCGGTTTTCCAATCAATATCAGCTTTCTAAATATTGCTTTTGGAAATCCCCTCCCTAGTTCTATTTCAATCGACGTAATCTCTATAACATTGTTTATTTTTATGTTATTTTGCAGATGAGAACTATCTTATTGTTAAACAAAAGTATTTCTAGTTGATATAATTGAACTTTTAATTGTCAAATAGAAGACTGTTTTTTGAGGATGGTGGATATAATAAAACAGTTATGGACTTTTGTGGTAGTAAATATGATATGATATGAACCTAAAAAACTTATAATGACTATACGTTTTTTAGGTTCATATCACATCATATTCACCACAACAGAGGTCCATAATTGTATAATGTTTTATTGAAGAAAAAAAACCAATGTCTCATTACCATACATTGACAATGTGGTAATGGTGACAAAAGTTCTGTATATAGCATAGGTATATACCACAAAATTACATCCCAACGTCGGCAAGACAGGGGTTAAAGATTTGTAGCGAAATGAACATTGGCACATTCCGATGACGTTATATAATTCTGCAATGTATTCGCATAACTTTTCTACGGGAATTTCATGCAACTCGCTCCACTCATAATGGCGTTCATCCAAAAATTCATATAAAAGAGTCAACTGTCCTTTGGTTTTGCGGTCTGTGTCTTTATTTCTATTTTCTTCGACAAACGTTCGTCTGCTAATATTTCCGACACCATATTGTTTGTTTACAGAAGAACGTGCGATGATCGAATAGACCTGCGCTCATTAAATATGCTAATAAGCTAATATAGTTTGATCACGTGGGTGAGGGTGAGATGGCAGTCACGTGGGTGGGGTGAGACAGGCATATCTCACCCAGCTGTCTCACACGACTTTATATATGTCCTTAGTGGGGGGAGAAAAAAATATCCTTCTGCTGATAATAACAGCGGAAACATATTTTTACCCATAACTTCATTTAGGCTCGCTTCACCGCCATTCTGTGGAAATCGATACCTAATAAAGTGATCTTCGAGGTGGAAATATCATATAGTTCCCAATTAGCCGTACACCAAAACACCCATTTCGCCGTACACCAGCGTTTTTATTCCTCTCAAATTTTCTCATAGTTCGATAATATATTTTTTTTACATCTGTAGTTAAATATTGGAAATTGATAGAAATATGTCTCAAATTTTTCCTAACTACAGGGAAATATCGAAGAAATTGGATAAGTATGTAAACATTGTTGCTGTTAGCTATTTATTTTGTGATCGGGAGATAATTATCGGTCACGCATGCGCGTTTGGTTAGGAATAGTCTTAATCGGTTTGAAAACACGGGAGGATTATTCGCTCAGATATCAGAATTTAAATCTAAAAATCTGCCAAAAATATACATTTTCATTCATTCTATTGTGTTAACCCTTTACCTAACGTAACGTCCAAAACCGGCCAGCGCTATTCTCAAAAATCGCCTATTAATTTTCATTATTTTTTTCATTTTTTGTCTCAAAAACATAGGTTATAACCCCTCGTTGGAACGAGCTCGTCGAGCTCGTTCCAACGACGGGTCATAACCTATGTTTTTGAGACAAAAAATGAAAAAAATTAGTTATTCAAGAATTATTTTTGCAAGTGTCGTCTGCTTTTCATGTTAGGTAAAGGGTTAAAACCTCTTCCATGAAACTCTCAACCTCGTCGATCGCGTGGATGTGACACCCGTTATTTATTTCCAGTTCCTTATTCAACGTTCGTTATCAACCAATGTTCGGTTGATAACGAACGTTGAATAAGAAAGTGGGAATAAGAAACGGTTGTCATGGTAGTGTCGATCGCAATATCGTTGTCGATTCTACCCAGTGACCACAGGTGGTTAACATAGATACCGTACACTAATACCGTATTAGTCAGGCAGTGTTAAAGTTAACTAATTTGGATTCTTGCACAACCTGTTGCCGTTTTTACCGGTCGATACTCAAAATGAAATTTGCAGTAGAATTGTGATAGTAACGTTCGTTCTTCATAATCTTAAGTTCGATTTTTACGTAAATCCAATTAAAAATATTGAATAACACTGTAGCTGGGCACCTTAATTATATAAGGGGTCAAAGATCCCGGCATATTGCAATACACTGGTGAGCTCATCTCTGATTAAATTAACTCCCATGTAAACTTGAGTGACATGTTTGTAATCTTCAAAAATCCGAGAGTGATTCAATCAATGATGTGAGATGGTGTCCGACCACGTATAACTGCAATAATTCAACTGGAATTATTCGTTTCCATTCCAAGATTAGCTTTTACGTAAACTTTCGGGTACTCGTTTGCATTTTATTCTCAAGTGAGTGTTTAAATTTTTTTCTACTTGAAAATTGATTGATGTACAACTGTACTTCAACAATACGCATTCTCCCCAAAAGACTTCTAAGTTGTATTGAAGTGGTTGTTTTTCGAGCGACACACAGGAGGAATAGCGATAACCCTGTAGCTGTGTTCTAGTGTTGCGTGGGACGTGTCCAGGGAAAATAAAGAGGATCTCCAACGGATCCCAGTTTAAATCGAAACTTACAAAACGAGTTCGATAATGTAGATCTAGACCGCGAGCTTCAGCTGGATCTCATTTACTGGACTAATTTTGTAAATTTCTATATAACCTCGGGACGAGTTGAAAATTCTAATATCTATATGACCCCCCCCCCCTTTCCCCATCCCCCCCCCCCCCCTTCATGCCGTCCACACACATCACCAAAAGATACTTAAATGGAACGAGACACAAGTAGCGGTTTCTAACGATGCCCGCGATTACGTACAGTTTGAACTCTAGTGGTATCTTCCATGACAGTTCAATGGCACCAATTAGAAGAGCCCATATTCATTATTTGGGGTAGACCAATCAATATTTTTCAACGTGCAGCCTCGGGGCTGCACGTTGAAAATATTGATTGGTCTACCCCACACATTTACTGAACAGCTATCCTATTTCATGACGTTATGACGTATCATGTTGCTGGCCGGAAAAACGGCCGCAAGGGTTCAAAGGATTAAGATGCGTTGTTTGTCCGCGAAGTCCGCGTCAGGAAATAGTCCATGATAAAGGATAAAGTGCGAAGTATTTAATGACACAAATTTAATGAACTAATTTTCAAGTAAATATCAATTACTGTCACAGATAACAGATGTGTATCATTTCTCAGTTGATTATCAAACATTCTCCGTTATTATACCCGTTCCCACCCACCCCAACCCGCCAATGACATAGGCACAAATAAAATATGTTAGAAAAGAATGCTCTCGAGTTTCCCAATTACAGTTCGCGGAAAGTAAAGTTTTTTCCACAAGTGCTCTTCTGGCTAAAACGGGCACGCCCTACCCTCTTGACCCCAGCCTCAGGGCCAGGTGGCAGCTATCCCCCTGTCCCCGACTCCCTTGAAGTCCTTAACAACGGCTAGTTGCAATCACTGTATTCAATTTGATGTCGGGTTTTCTGTAAAACCAACGCCCACGTGCTTTCATTTAAGCATACAAAATCAACACATTGTAAGTTATTGTGATGAATTGACGGTAACATGGTCTGAGGTCTGCGGCTCAAGGCTTATGTTCAACCGAGATGCGAAGTCCCAAACCTCAGATCATGTTACCATTCTAATCAATTTTAGGTTTTAATGTACACGATGGTCTCAGTACGGTCTGTATTTGTGCTCGTTTTGCATCATGGCCCAAATTTCAGGTATCTCACTGTATCGGGTTTGCAAAAACAAAATATAAATTATCATTGCGTCCAATTTGTGGTGGCCTTTAATATTTTTCATTGAAAGCGTTGATTTAAGCCTTCTAATACTGGTGATCTTATACCGGTGAATGAGGCCTTAAATCCACTGAGGGGAAAACTATATCATTCCTTCATTATAAAAGAAAAGTCACAGTCGGCCTGTACGGCATTTAGACCTGGGAGACCTCGCTCACAAGTGTTTGGTTACGTGACAACCGTTATTTATTCCCAGTTTCTATTCGACATACGTTATCAACTGATTTTTGGTTGATAACGAATGTCGAATAAGGAACTAGGAATAAGTAACGATTGTCACGTTAGTAACTGTTTTTTTCACGTGATCAAGCCAATGGCGCAATGCACCTTGAAAACCAATGATTGTCTTTTGTCTCGAATGAATAGGTTCACAAGGCCGATTGTGTCCACAATCCGATTTCGTCCTCAGAACACGAACTGATTGTGTCCGCAGACGAGTGTCCGATGGCAATCCACGGGTCGCATACGTCCACGAAACCTAAGCCGATAGTAATGCGATTACACCCACTAGGGCCCTTGAGAGCGAGAACGGGCCCCGGGCAATGTCATTTATTTATGTGTAGAACGGGGGTTACGGGCCCGAAGGCAAGAAGCGACAAGCGAGGAATCTGTGGGTACTCTGCCAGAGATTTTTTTTTGAATTTTAGTGCTACGATATGTTCGTATACATACTGTCGATATCCAAAGTAACCAGGATTGCATTTTTCGATATTTTCAATTTAGAAATTTTGGACAGGAAATCCGGTGTATTTTTAGATAGCTCGAATGTCTATTTGCTATAGGTTTCAGATGATAATCAATTTGTTCCGAGATCGCATAAGATTCCTAATTACAATCTGATGCAATTGGCCTTCCGAGTGAAGTTGAATCGCCCGTCCATGAAGAACGGTCCTTGTGGATCCTTGATAGGATGTAAAATTGTCTTGTTTGAGCACTGAGCTAGGCTGTTAAATATTTCAATTGTTTTTTGGTTATGTGACCTTCGTCGAGGAGAAATTTTAAAATCTTATTGAATTTTTCGACATTACTAGACCAAATAAGTGAATCTAGTTTCTTATAATGTTTAGTATTGCGAGTTGTCTCATGGCTATGTAATTTTCCCGAGATAGAACGACTACCGACCCACCTTTGTCGGCTAGTTTAATTACTAATTTCTTATTTTTTCGTGAGGGCTCACAGTTCAACTGGTGTTAAATTGACTTTATCGGAGAGTATGTTCACGCTGAACACCTTTTGGAGGATTCGTTTGTTATTCTTTGTAGTGTGGTTGTTCAATAAAATTCTATTCTATTATATTTGATTGTTATTCCCAGAATTACCCCTTATCAAACTCGGCCCAGTGGGGAAACCGAGAAGTTCCGATAGCTTAACTAGGAGTAAAGTTTAATCCCGGTAACCTGAATTTCAAGGAAAGTCAATCACGATTCACAATATTATCTCACAATCGGGGCGTTTTTGCACTGTTACGCAATTAAAGTTTAATGTATCTGGGCCCTTGTTCCGAATCCGTATCAAGGGCCCCTGACACAAGTGCGTGATTCTGCTGTTGCCAACACAACGGCATTAATATCATTTTTCGATCGCTTCGCGTTTTTCCCTTCAGACAAAACAATATTAGGTGACACTGTATCGGCCAACTAAACGCCCTGTAACGTATTTATTATGCACGGCATGCTAAAATGTCACTGGGGAAGTTAACTCAACGAAAAGTTCAATTATGTGCACTTTTCGGCATCTTGGGCTGGTTTGTAGCCTATTATTAGGATTTTCCTGAACGCTCGAGTCGAGGCTTCTCTCTTGAAGTTAAAGGATTAGCTTTCGCTATGAAATGTGGAAAACTCCACCTCAATAACCGATGAACGGCATATTTTAAAATATAATAAACCTGTTCACCAAGAGGGATATTTAATTCACCAGTAATTATTGCAAAAGTAATAACGAAATTCACGTTGACGAAACACACAGTTGCTCCAATTCGCAAGATAGTATTCAGTAAAGTGAATCCCAGTGACGTAATTTTCTCTGAAGTGAACGTCATCAGTGACCTTAATATGGAGATCAATGAACGCTATTCTATTTTTCAATTTGCGTCTTTCCATCGATAAGGCAAATGAAAAAGTTCCTTTTAAAAAAGTTTTATAACACATTTTGTAGTCAATATTGTGAGATAAATTTATCATCACCATAGAGTGTGTCTCCAGAAATTCTGATCAAGTCTCGTTGTAGGCACAGAATCGCGGGCTCGTCGAAATACTATTCTGTTCCTACAACTAGACTTGATCTGAATTCCCGGAGACACATACTGTGGTGATAATCTGTATGTATGAATGATTGTGTATTATAGTTTATGAGATCGTCGCCTGAGTGATAGAATGTTCTATGTCCCCTATGAGACATAGAACATTCTAGCACTCAGACGGCGAGATTACGGCGAATATCAACTTCTTCCAGCACCAGCATCGCCATTGGAGCTGTGGTTTAATCTCACGCACGGAAATTCCCTGATTGCTGGTTTTGAAAATAAATCCCAATACCCGGGAAATTCATAGACCAGAATCGGAATCCAAGGTTGCGGAGCGCAACCTTTAATTCCCGGTTCGGTCCTATGAATTTCCGGATATCGGGACTGATAATCATACCCGAGAACCGGACATATCCCGGTATGGTGACTTACAAAAAAGAGAACTGGAAAATGTCCATTCCCTGAATTAAACCCTAACTAGGAAAAGAGGAAACTTTTGACTTTGTGAAAACAGTTAGAAACAATAACACTGCAAGAAAACTGTAACAGAATAGAGAACATTGTACTGATGTGTTGTGGTTTGTTGTGGTTTAATAAATTTCTTTTTTCTTCATATCTACCTGAGACCTTCGATCTCAGGCTGATATGTTGTTATCTCGGGCTGATATTCGATCGATATGAAACTAAACAAACATCAACCTCTATGAACTCTGAGGGAGGGGGGGGGGGGGGGGGTCACAAAAAACGGAAATTCCATTTTGGCTTTAAAGCATGAGTTGCCACCCAAAACCACGCTTAAATTAACATGTGTAAATTCGAGGCAAGACAGGAGACAGCTTTTTTCACTTCGCCGTTTTATCAATTTAAACTGAGTGCTTAGGTTTGATTCCGGTCAAAAACAAAATATATCCCTCCTTTTATCCATCCTTGGTCAAACGAGGAAAATCCGAATAGAACAAGGTGAACCGAAAGGTGTCCGCAGCTCTGCTGGACACAATCGCCTCTTGTTTTTCGGACGTAATTGGCTTGCGGACAATATCGGCTTTGCGGATCTATTCAGGCGAAACTCGCTCGAGACGAGAGGTTACCGGGCCGTAGTCCAAACAAAGAGTAAATCATTCATTGTAGAATATTTCCCAGCGCCAGGCATTGTTTTCATATTCACTCAGCCCAGTTGATTTGGATTGATTTTTAATCCACACGACTTTAGCGTGTGCGGGGTAGAGGTATTCGGGCAGACATCAATTCGGGCTCTGCTGGACACAATCGGCTCTCGTTTTTCGGACGTAATTGGCTTGCGGACAATATCGGCTTTAAGGATCTATTCAGTCGAAACTCGCTCGAGACGAGAGGTTATCGGGCCGTAGTCTAAACAAAGAGTAAATCATTCATTGTAGAATATTTCCCAGCGCCAGGCATTGTTTTCATATTCACTCAGCCCAGTTGATTTGGGTTGATTTTTAACCCACACGACTTTAGCGTGTGCGGGGTAGAGGTATTCGGCCAGACATCAATTCTGGCTCTGCTGGACACAATCGGTTCTCGTTTTTCGGACGTAATTGGCTTGCGGACAATATCGGCTTTAAGGATCTATTCAGTCGAAACTCGCTCGAGACGAGAGGTTATCGGGCCGTAGTCTAAACAAAGAGTAAATCATTCATTGTAGAATATTTCCCAGCGCCAGGCATTGTTTTCATATTCACTCAGCCCAGTTGATTTGGGTTGATTTTTAACCCACACGACTTTAGCGTGTGCGGGGTAGAGGTATTCGGCCAGACATCAATTCTGGCTCTGCTGGACACAATCGGCTCTCGTTTTTCGGACGTAATTGGCTTGCGGACAATATCGGCTTTAAGGATCTATTCAGTCGAAACTCGCTCGAGACGAGAGGTTATCGGGCCGTAGTCTAAACAAAGAGTAAATCATTCATTGTAGAATATTTCCCAGCGCCAGGCATTGTTTTCATATTCACTCAGCCCAGTTGATTTGGGTTGATTTTTAACCCACACGACTTTAGCGTGTGCGGGGTAGAGGTACTCGGCCAGACATCAATTCTGGCTCTGCTGGACACAATCGGCTCTCGTTTTTCGGACGTAATTGGCTTGCGGACAATATCGGCTTTAAGGATCTATTCAGTCGAAACTCGCTCGAGACGAGAGGTTATCGGGCCGTATTCTAAACAAAGAGTAAATCATTCATTGTAGAATAGTAGGTAATAAAGGCGGATCTACGACCACTTGTACATGTACGTGTACAGACATACGCACACGATGCGTTCACCAACGTGGAATTCAGTGTTGAATCACACGCTTGTTCACAAAAACTGTACATGGTCTTGAATCCCCCCCCCCCCCCCCCCCCATGTACAGTCGTGACTCATAGATCGCACTTTTAATGTTCAAATACTCGTGGTGAACGCGCGTTTTTAAAAAAAAGGGTGAAATTGTACATCTTCACTTGTATCTTGTACGTAATTTTTCGTCGACGTTCGCATCGCAGATCAGACCCATCGATCCATCGTCGGCGAACACGATCGAAAGCAAAAGATTCTGGGTCATCATCAAAAAACAGTTTTGGAGACTCTAGACTAGCGGTTCAGAACCCGCAATTGCGTTGGTACAGATGATTTAGAACTCTCCCTTGTTGTTTTTGAGGCGGTGGGTTTTTTTCCTTCCCATTCATGACATTATTAGTAGAATTCCTCCACTATGAGAAATTCTCAAAAAAGAAACCACTCAGCTGATCGAGCGATCGGATCGCTCGATTCTCGTAATAAAATTCGATCTGAACGAAGAGTGTCGTTGTCGTCGGTGTGTGTTGGAAATTTGCAAACCCAGTCACATCTTCCTGATGTAAACAACTAACACACGTTATCGTAATGAGTGAATGAGGTTTTTCTGTTCAAAAAGAGTCGATTGTGAATATATAGTCTGTATTATAGACATTGATGTTTTCTGTTGATGGGACGGATAAAAATTGAGTTTTGGGTTTTGTTTTTTTTTTTCGAAGGGAGTTGATCTGTAATAGATAATTTGTGTTTTGCCTTGATTGAGAGGTTGACTGTTAAGCGTTCATTGAATAAAGTCAAAAAACACTTATCGGAATGTTTAAAACGCATTTTCCGCTCAATTAGGTTTTGAGTAGTAAAATTTTTAATATATTCATGATAGCAATCGGAGAGAGATTTGTTAAAATCAGTTTTCCATTGTGTGTTGAAACTGTTTAACAGTTATCAAAAAAGGATTTTCTCTTAATTCGACACTCGATGAATTGATGTGTGAATGAATGAAGATCTTTTGACAAAATGTAAACACTACTGTCAAAAAATGCGTTAAATCAGAAACCGGTTTGTCATGTACTGTTTAAACGTATTTTTTTTTTAACTTCAATTAACACAGTCAGTTTGAGATGTGAATATTTTCAGATTATTATATATTATATTAAGACGGAAAGAGTTTTTTTTTATTATTATTACTTAAAACACAAAAACATAAAATATATAATTAAACATTTAATTTTGAAAAATAAATAAAAACAATTAAAACGAAAGATGTTTTGGAGGATGGATCCTAGACGCCGAGATCGAATTATAGACGAGTATTTACGTTCTAAGAAGGCGATTCAGGCTGCTGATAGGAGCAGACGTCTCGGTGAGATGGAACTCAGACGCGAAGCCACAAAAATATTTAAACCCATGACAGAGGGTCAAGAGCGAAGCAGGAAGGAGATAGTCGAAAAATTGAGACCCAAAAAGGAGAGTTCTTTGAGAATGGGTTCGTTGCCTCCTAGTTTTGGAAATCGATATTCCGTTCAATCTACACCGGATTACGTTCCCACGGGAATTCAAACAGATATGAGCGAGTCTGATGATACGGCTTCGACTATCACGACTAGTAGCGTTGCATCGTCTGATGATGATGCCGGTAAGAGAGATCAGTCGTATGGAATTTATAAGGATTCTGAGGGTAGAACTTTTGTAGGTGATACGGAGGTGGAAATGTATGATGACGAATTGATCGTGGGTTCGAATAAATATAAAGTAACCGATGGTCTGCGGAGATTGCTCCTTTACGACAAGCTCGGAGATTTCACGGAACAGGATTTCGACAATTACGGAGACATTCTGGTCCAGACCCACGCCATGAAGAGAAATAACGATGCCAAAGAGACGAGACCCAAAGCCAACAGAGGTTACAAGTGGACGAAAGTGGTGAAACCCATATGGGATATGAACAAGAAGTTCATCGAATCAGTGACTGGCAAAGGGGTGAAAACCACTTTTCTTCCGAGTGATCCCGATGCTCTGTCTCAGAAATTGAGTTTGTTGATGGGGAGCAGACAGGCTGGTAACACGGGATTAGATAATCAGATAGTTGCCGTATCCGACGAATTGTTGAGACAGAAGGTTTTGAATAAAAACCAGTATAAAAGGCTGATGAACGAATTGAAGGCTTGATGTGTATATAATAATAAGTAGAGAGAGAGAAACGAACAAAAAAACAAACAAACAAACAAACAAAAATAAAACAGTAAATTCTTACACTAGAATAATAAAAGTATTTAAAAACGACAAAACGATTTACCAGTGAAAAAAAAAACAAAAATAAATCATAAAAATAAAATATGTTGGTGATAAAGAACAGGGGATACGTTAGGACTTATGTTCAAGGCGGTTCTGGCATCGTCAATTCTATAATGCGAGGGTTCACGGGCAATGCGGGTAGAAAACTCACATCGACCGCATTTGAGGTCGGTAAGAAGACGGCTTTGGATGCTGGTAAGAAAGCCGCTTCCGAAGCCAGTGGTAGGATAGCTTCTGTGGCTGGCAAGAGGGCAGCCGACGCGTTGATCGGCAAGTTGATCAGTGCGCCGGCGAAGCGAGCTGCGTTAGAGCGAACGCTGAAAGATTGGAAAGAATTAAAGGATGGCGTGGTGCCCATACAAGATTTAGTCAAAATGACGAGTGGATCTGGATTGAAGAGAACTCGCGACGATGCGATATAAATAAATAATAATAATAATAACATTAAAAAAACAGAGTTTGAAAAACATAAAAAATTTGTGTTTGAAAAGAATCTAAAATAACAGACAAAAAAAAAAATAAAACAAAGATGAACATTAAAGATATGTCTTGGAACGACGCCGCGACCAAGAGGTCGAATAACGAGTACTTTCCCAAGAGCATAAGAGGTTTGATAGTGGGAAAATCGAATTGTGGAAAGACCAATCTGTTGATGAATCTGTTGTCCCGACCCGACTGGTTGGATTACGACAGATTGTTTGTGTTTGGCAAGAGCTTGTTTCAACCCGAATACAGATTGCTTCGAGAGTGCATGGATCGCAGATTGCCCAAGGACGTCATAGCCAGAATCTTTGACAGTAGGGAGGAATTCGACAAGTGTGGAGCTCCGCTCTCGACCATTTTGGACGGCGCGGCGACGGAGCTGATGAAGAGAAATGCATCTTTGAATGTCGAGTGTCGATTTTATGAGAATGCTAGCGACGTTCCGGATCCTAGAGAACTGAAATCGGAAGATAAGAAGATTTTCGACGATCTGCTTTTGGAGAGACAGAACCGATGCGAATCATATTACGTTAGGGGTCGACACAGCAACGTAGACTGTTTCTACCTGTCGCAGAATTATTTTCGATTGCCCAGACAGACGATAAGGGAGAACGCTAATTTTCTATGTCTCTTTCGCCAAGATCTCACGAATCTCAATCACATCTACGGCGATCACGTCGCAAACGACATGAGCGCTGCCGAATTCAGGAGATTCTGCAAGAGGGTTTGGGATGGTGGACTTTACAATTTCGTCGTGATCGATTTGACGAGGGAATTTAATCGCGGAAAATATCGGTGCGGATTCGACGAGTTTTATGTTCCCGATGGTAATAATAATAAGATAGAGCGTGAAAATAAAAATTAGAAAAATAATAAATCTTCAAATAATTAGTTTTGAATAAAAAAAAAATAAAATTAAAATATAATGTTCGAACATGGAGAATTGTTAGAACGGATAGCCGAGAATATGGCTGCGAAACAATCCATTCAAATCGTGGTGAGTGGCGATTCGACTCGATTCGCTACGAAATTCGAACCTTCCATCGAATTGAATAGAGAGAAAAGTTACGAGATGGCGTTGGTGAATCTGGAGACTTATTATTCCTTTCCCAACGTCACCGAAAAGAATAACTCGTTCAAGTATTCTGACGGAGTGGATTGGTTGGAGATTCGAATTCCCAAAGGGAGTTACGACATAGACGATTTGAACCATTACATTCAGACGTGAATGAAGACGGATGGAAAGGGAAGCAACAAGATCAGACTCGCTCCCAATCCTAATACCTTACAGACGATGTTGGATTTGGAAGATAATTTTCGTGTGGATTTCAACACGGACGATTCTATAGGCAAGATGTTGGGATTCGATCAAAAGATGTATCGAGGCCACGCGGCATCTGAAAATACGGTTGACATTCTCGCTGTCAATAGCATTCTGGTGAACGTGGACGTGATTGCTGGAAGCTACGTGAATGGTAGCGCTCAGCCGACGATCTATTCCTTCTTTCCAAATGTGTCACCGGGTTATAAGATCGTGGAGCGACCTCGAAATTTAGTTTATCTACCAGTGATTTTAGACACGTATAGTCTCAAAACCACGTTGACGGATCAAAATTGTGAACTGTTAGATCTTCGCGGAGAGAGAGTGACGATACGATTTCACATAAGAGAAATATAAAAGCAAAAAAAAAAAAATATTATATATATAGATAACAAAAATAAAATAAACGGTAATATTAATTTTTACAAAATTATTTTAATATAATTATTAAACAAGAAACAATTGAAGTAAATATATTTTAAAAAAACAAACAGAATTATGACAGAATACGTGGTTAAAAACGTGAACATATCAGCAGGACAGAGGAAGAAACTTAAGAGAGCATTAACAACTCGAGGCGAGGCGGTGAGATTCAAATTCACTCACGAAGATCTGACGAGAGGCGGACAGAATTCGATCGCCTGGACCAGAAGTCAAATCAAAAGGATGGAGAAAACGATTCGCGATGGAAGAGGGTTGACGGTGAGAATGAGTCCCGCTCAATTGAGATACAATTTGAGAATGAAAGGTGGTTTCCTATCGCTATTGGCAGGAATCGCCGCAAAAGCATTACCCTTCACCGCAAAGGCGCTACCCTTTCTCGGAAAGACTCTCGGCGTGGGAGCTCTCACGGGACTCGCTAGTTCAGGAGTTGAGAAATTAATGGGTGGCGATGGACTGTTTTTGAAGAAGGGAGGAGCCGTGTGTCGCGTCCACGTGGACGACAGCGGTAAAGGATTGTATCTAGAACCCGTTAGAGGTGGCAACTCTCTGAGAGGAAACAGTCTCTATGTGAAGAGTGGATGGAACGTCAAGCGATTCGGCAAGGGTTTGTTGCTCGGTGAGAATTCGCCATTTAAGAACATACCGATTTTGAATATGTTATTATAAATATAAAATTATATAAAATATATAAAATCATAGAAAGTATAAAATAATATATTTAAAATGGGTGAAAAGGTGGAGAAACAAATTTATCACCTGGATGAATTTGACGATGATGATGAACATCGCGAGCCAGAGAGCGAAGAAATAAAAAAATGGTTAGACGCTAATGATGGATATCTAAGGAAAGAGATAGATAAAGCGCGGGATATACGGTTGAGAATGAGGTGATGCTTTCCACGGTCACCACTACCTTCTGAAGTGAATGGTAATGATGCGAGTGTTACCAAGAGATGCACAACATTCATTCATAATTATGATTCGGATAAACAAAAATGTTACCATAAACGTATCACATCACAAAGAAAAAGAAAAAAAAAGAAAAAGAAGAATCGACGCTGAAATTTGAGAGAAAAGGAAACGTTATTATAATATATCATGATGATAGTGAAGAAGAAGGAAAACAAAAAAAAAACAAAAAAAAAAAAAAGTAAATGAGATCTAAAGATGATCCCTTTTATTTTATTTTTTTTTCATTTTTTCTTCGCTAAAAATCAATCACTCTATTGTTTATATTTCCAAGTCCGTTATTAGCATGTTGACGCTCGTGTCTTCTCCTTTTTCGAAAACGTGTTGAATGTTTATCTTTACTCTTTTGAGTTTTTTTACATTGGTCAACTCGCTCTCACCACCCAATTTCTTCACAAGTTCGAATGAGATGTTTGGAAATATGTAATTTCCATAGGGCAATGACAAATCGTCCTTGTCGAATTCTCTATCTTCAGCGATGATGATGTTCTGCAGATCGCTTTGGTACTCGTAAATAAAATCGAGCGTGGCTTCATTCAATTTCAGAGGCATCTTATATTTCTCATATTTGTGCTCTAAGCCCTTCGTCTCGACATCGTTCAATTCGATGGGATCGTGTCGTTGTAATCTATAGATTTTATGACCGAATTTCTTATACGTTTTGACTCGTTTCGATTTCAATTCGCATCTTTTAGGTGTTGTTGTCTTCATAATCGATTATTTGTTTTTTGTTTTTACGAATTCTTGCAATAATGTATATTTTAAATTTTGTATTTAAATAATAATTTGTTAAAAAGTTTGTTATTTTTTTGCTCTTTATATATATATAAAAGTTGTTTTTTTCAATTTTTAACTTTCTTTAATGTAAAAAATTTTTTTAGCAAAAGTTTTTTTTTCTCTTTATATATATATATAAAAAGTTAAATTTTTTAATTTCAATCTCTCTATTGTTTAGATTTCCAAGTCCGTTATTAGCAAGTTGACATTCGTCATTTTTCCACATACAAAAATGGTGTGAATGTTCATCTTTACTCTTTTGAGTTTTTTTTCATAGGCGAATGCGCTCTCACCCGATTTCTTCACGAGTTCGGGTGAGATTATTGGATATATGTAACCTCCATAGGACAACAATAAATCACCCCTGTCGAATTCTCTGTCTTTGGCGATGATGATATTAATCAACAGTTCGCTTTGGTACTCGTAAAACAAATCGAGTGCGGCTTCATCCACTTTCAAACACATTCGATATTTGTGGTAGTAGCGCTCTAAGTCCACCATCTCAACCTCATTCAATTCGATGGGATCGTGTGGTTGTAATGTATAGATATTAAAACTGGATTTCTCATACCTTTCGTCTCATTTCAATTTCAATTCGCATCTTTTAGGTGTTGTTGTCATGATCGATTATTTGGTTTTTTATGAATTCTTATAAATAATGTTTATTTTAAATTTTGTATTAAAAAATTGAATTTTAAAATTTAACTTTTTTTTTTTCTATTATATATAAAGAGTAAAAAAGCAAAACTTTTTTAACAAATTATTCAATACAAAATTCCAAAAAAAAAAATATTCTTACAAATGAAGCAAACAGATAAAACAATGGTAAATTTAAATGAGAAAACCATACCTCAGTTAAACGAGATTTGTAATCTATTACAAATTTCAGATTTCAGAAATCATAGAACTAAATCACAAAAAATTGAAGTCATACAAGAATATTTGCGAAACACTAGAAAGGCAAACGAAATGTCGATAGCAACGAAGTCAAAAGATGCACCGGTTGTGAAAAATAAGAAGACGACTAAACGAAAAGCCGTTGAAAAACATCAAGTTTCCAAAGAAAAGAAAAGAAAAACTAAAACGAAAACGAGTGATGCACTTCAGATTCAAGACAAACGAGATATATCGAGTGAAATTCAACGAGCAATCGACGAAGAGAAAGGAGAAGAATATGTAACACGACTCATTGCGGAACTATTCCAATCGAAACCTGTAGAACGGGAGAGGGCGATCAAAGGCATTTTTAAAACTTTCGACGTGATTCCCTCGTTGAAGAAAGTCGATCCGAAACTGTTCATGGAACGGGTGAAGAAAGAAGTATTGGATTTGTTTCGCGAATACATGAACTTGGGATTAAAAATTAAGATGATACTCCATTGCATAATGAATAAAATCGACGTGAAGTCCGGCAATAGCATCGTGAAAAATGCATATTTCAGATCTAACGTCGAACCCGTATTTCGAGGTTCAGATCTATCAGATGTTTTTGAAAAGATGAAAGACAAGATGTTGACGTCTCTCGCGAATTATCAAAATGAAGGTAGTAATTGGACGTTCGGTGAGGTGTTGAAACTCGAAATTCACATGACTAAAAACGAACCGTTGAAAGGATCTTCCTACTTGGAATTACCGTATTTCTTGACTAAGAAACACGCCGCGGTCAATGTGAGAAATAAAGATGATCAGTGTTTTAAATGGGCAGTCACCTCCGCTTTATACCCTGTCGAAATACACACCAACAGAGTTTCTCGTTACGAGGAAACTTCTAAAAATCTCGATTAGACCGGAGTGACTTTTCCAACAGAGTTAAAACACATCGAACATTTCAAGGTTCAAAATCCCACCGTAGTGGTGAACGTCCTAGGATACGACGACGAAAATCAAAAGATCTATCCTCTCAGACAGACTTCGTATCACGGAAGAGAAAAGACGATTATTTTATTATCGATTTCGAATGGTGACAATCGTTATTATTGTTGGGTTAAACATCCGAGCCGATTATTGTCGAGACAAAATAATAAACATAAAGGAAAGATATCTTTATGTTGCAACTGCATGAACATGTTTAAGAGCGAAAAATCGTTAGCTAAACATCAGGAATATTGCAACAAAAATCAAGGTGTCGCCGTCGAAATGACCAAACCCAACACCATTGTGAAGTTTGAAAATCA
The DNA here is from genome assembly GCA_031216915.1 of Pictodentalium vernedei. Taxonomy (NCBI): domain Eukaryota; kingdom Metazoa; phylum Mollusca; class Scaphopoda; order Dentaliida; family Dentaliidae; genus Pictodentalium; species Pictodentalium vernedei. The sequence continues at coordinate 103,187,953 of CM062292.1, forward strand.
CAACAGAAGGTTAAAAGTACCATTCATCGTGTACGCCAATTTCGAATGTTTCACCGCGAAAATGAGTTCCTGTCAACCCAACGCTCTTCAAAGTTACGTCGAAAGATATCAAAAACACATACCTTCGGGCTATTGCATTTACGTGAAATGCGCTTTCGACTCGCAACACGACATGGGTCCCTTCACCTACATGAAACAGCGCGAAGACGACGACGTGGCACAAAGGTTCGTGGAAGAGTTAGAATCGAAAATTCAAATGTTATACGACAAATTCAAAACTCCGGCAAAAATGATCATCACGCGAGAGCAGCAGGACGAAAATAACAGAGCCACCGAATGTCACATATGCAGACAATCGTTCAACGAGAATTCGGAGGAAAATAAGAAGGTCAGAGACCACGATCATTACACGGGTCTGTATCGCGGTCCGGCTCACAGCAAGTGTAATTTAAAATATCGAGATGCCGTTTTCTATCCAGTGATGTTTCACAATCTCTCGGGTTATGACAGTCATCTGTTCATGAAAAATCTCGGCACCTCACACGAAGAATTAAATTGCATCGCGAACAGCGAAGAAAGATACATTTCCTTCACGAAATGGAAGCTCATGGAGAAGAAAAGAGTAATCGATGTAAATACGTTGAAAGAAAAAACGAAATCCATTCGTAGATGCATACGTTTCATCGACACTTTTAAATTCATGTCGACCGCTCTGGAAAAATTAGTCGATAACATGAGCAAGGATAAATTTAAAATCACGAGCGAACATTTTGGAGAACGAGTAGACGTCATGTTGAGGAAAGGAGTCTATCCTTACGATTACATGAACGATCTAAAGAGATTCGAAGACACCGCACTACCTTCGAAAGATGATTTTTATTTGAAATTATACGAATCCGACATTTCCGACGAGAATTACGAACACGCCAAAAACGTGTGGAAATCATTCGATATGAAAACCGTGAGAGATTATCACGATCTCTATCTGAAGACCGACGTTCTGTTCTTGGCAGACGTGTTCGAAAATTATCGAGACATCTGTCATCGAAATTACGATCTGGATCCCGCTTGGTATTTCACCGCACCCGGTCTGGCGTGGGACGCTCTGTTGAAGACCACCGAAGTCCAATTGGAATTATTATCCGACGTGGGCATGTTGCTCATGTTACATACAGTATTGGGACGCCAATAATCTGTACGGTTGGGCTATGAGTCATCCTTTACCGATTGGAAATTTCGAATGGGTGAAGGAACCGGAAGAGATGCAAAAATGGAGAGACTATCCTTGCATTTTAGAAGTCGATTTGAACTATCCGGAAGAATTACATGATCCACACAATGATTATCCGCTGGCTCCCGAACGAATGGAACCGAACGAAGGAGACGAGGAAAAACTCATTCCCAATTTATTTAACAAACGTAACTACGTCGTCTACAGTGAGAATTTGAAACAGTACGTCGATTACGGGATGAAATTAGTCGACATACATCGCATCATTCGATTCGACGAAGAGCCTTGGATGAAAAAATACATCGATCTCAACACGAATCTCAGAACCCGAGCGGAGAACGATTTCGAAAAAGATTTCTTCAAACTCATGAACAACTGCGTGTACAGCAAATCAATGGAAAACATCAGGAAGAGAACCGACGTTCGACTCGTCACGTCTGAGAAAAAAGCAAAAAAATTAGTGGTGAAACCCAATTACAAACAACGAACCATATTCGGCAAAAATCTAGTGGCCGTTCACATGCAAAAGACGCATCTGAAGTTCGACAAACCGTATTATCTCGGACCAATCATCTTAGATATCAGCAAGCGATTGATGTACAAGTTTCACTACGATTACGTCAAACGAAAATTTGGTGACAAAGCCAAACTACTGTTCACCGACATGGACAGTTTAGTTTACGAGATAGAGACGAAAGACATCTACCGAGATATATCTCCGGACGTGGCCAAGTGGTTCTACACAAGCAATTATCCCGTCGATCACCCATCCAACATTCAATCGAACGACAACAAGAAGGTGTTGGGTAAATTTAAGGACAAGAGCGGCGGTAAACAGGTCATCGAATTCGTGGGCTTGAGACCCAAACTGTATGCTTATCGTCTAGAAGATGATGAAGAGATCAAGAAGTGCAAAGGAGTTAAAGCGTGCGTGGTGAAGAAAAACATCTCTTTCCAAGAGTATAAAGATTGTCTGTTAGGAAGTGGTCCGGTGTATAAGACTATGAAATCGATTCGAAGCAAAAATCACGACTTGTATACCGAAATAGTCAACAAGATTTCACTGACGGCCGACAACGACAAGAGATTCGTGTTAGGCGATAAAATAAGCACTTTGGCACTCAGACATTGGACTTTAGATCTAATTTTAGACGATATGAATGGAGATGATTGGATTCTAGATGCGCTTGCAGATAATAAGATTCCAGATACGATTGTGGATGATAGGATTCCAGAAAATCAAGAAGAATTAGATGAACGCAAAATTATAGAAATGGATAGTGACATCGAGAAAGTTAGTTTAAAAAGAAAAAGAAAAAAATAGAAAAAAAAATAACGTCACTTTTAGTAAATTATAATAAAATAAAAAAAATATATACTTATTTATGAATAAGAAAATAAAGATATCCGTAGAAGGTGTCGTCTTACCCAATGAACCCCTATCCAACATCGATCTGTTGAATGCGGCAAAAGATTTGAAAATTGAAGATTTTCTAGGTGTGTTTTTCCCGAGATGCCTTGCCGAAGAGAAGACCTCGACAATCGGAATGCGGAATTTTAAATCTAGACGATTTATCGGGTGAAGGCACTCACTGGGTGGTGTGGTTCAAGAACGGGAAGAAGAAGAATTATTATTTCGACAGCTATGGAATTTCGCCGCCGAAAGAAATAAAGAACTATTTCAACAAATCGATGGTTCTTTACAACACGGATCAAGTGCAATCACCAGATCAAGTGTTTTGCGGTCACCTGTGTCTCTACGTTCTCAAGAGATGGTCTGAAGGAGATGAATTTCAAGACATTCTCAATGACTTACATTAGAGAGAGATTTTTTTTTTATAGTATATATAAAGATAAAAAATTATTTTAAAAAAATTTTAATCGAATAAAAAAATCCCACAACAACATGCCAGTCGATAAATTTGGTAGAAGTGACGACGAAAAAGTCAACCCGAGAAAGAAGAGGAAGACATTCGAAGTCGACAATGGTTACGACGTTGCCAACTTGGACGAGCGTTACATTCAGAGATACGAACCTCGAGAAGAACCTTTGAACATGAATGATAAGAAGCTCTACAATCTTCCCGAGCCAATAGATCTTGCAGATGCTGCGACTAAAAAATATGTTGACGGGGGAACGCCGATTTCGAATGAATCCTGCTGGATAATTACGTGGATAAAACCATGACCGACGATCTCGATCTGAAATCCAAATGTTTGGTGAACGCCGCGAATCCCGTAGATCCCACCAATGCCGCGACCAAGAGATATGCGGACGACTCTCATGCGAGATTCAACGAACACCTGAGAAAAAAATATGTTACGAAAACGATGCACTCGGAATTGAATGCCAATTATAACAAGATAACGAACGTGGCCGCTCCCATGAATCACAAGGACGTGGCGACCAAACACTACGTAGATCTGGAACAGAGAAAGTCTGATGGACGTGAAATGAAATCGGATCTGAATGCGGGATTCCACAAGATATTGAATCTGTCGAGGATCGACAACACGGATGCGGACTCAACCGCGGTCAACAAGGGCTACGTAGATTCTTCTGTGATACAATCGCAAGAATACCTAGAATCGCAAGTGGATGATCTCTACCTGAACAAAGAATCTGGCTGAACCATGGAGGGTGGCATCAACATGAACGGTCACAATTTATTCGGTCTCGATCACGATCCCGAATTCGATTCCAGCGCTGTCAGCAGAAAGTACGTGGACGACAACTCGGTCTGGAGAAAGGGCGACATCATGGAAGGTAAACTAGACATGGGTGGACACACGCTCACGAATCTACCAGATCCCATGAACATGACGGATGCCTGCACCCTGATTTCGGTGGTGGAGAAAGTCAAATATGCTAGACAATTGATCACCGTGTGGGCTGAAGAGGCCGGCGCCTTCTATGAGGGAAAAGCCGAGTGGTCTTTCGGAAATGGAGGTAGCAGATCGAAACATGGTCAGGTGGGATATCCCATGCCGTTGGGAGGTGAAATCCTTCGAATGAGTCTGGCTTCCTCGGATTTGAATAACAGAGCGGTTGTCAATCTCATGGTGAATGGTGTGGAGAGGGATAAGAGATACAGCGTCGAAAAGACTGAGAATAAACACGCGAATGTTAGCACGTTCGGCACGCCTCTCAAAGTGAACGCCGGAGACAGGATTAATTTCGTCATGAAAACCAATAATCCCGAAGCCGCCACTTCCGTGGTGAGTCTACTGATCGAACTAGATCCTTTGAACAAACAGTGAACGTGTGGAAAATAATGAATTAAAAAAAATAATGTGTGACTATTAAAAACAAAAAAAAACAACAAAAACAAAAAAGTAATGAGATATAGAGAGATGTTCTCTATATCTCATTAGTTTTTTTTTTTTTTTTTTTTTTTTTTTTTTTTTTAATTTTCTATCCATTTATGATTACAATTTATACACTTTGTGAATACGGTTGTTGGTTCATCACCAGATTTAGTTTGTTGAGATTCGATTTTTATTTGATGTTTCTAACATTTGCGACATTTTAAAATTGTATTTTTTATAATTTCTTCGTAAGATCTTATGAGATCAAACTCTTCTTTTTCTTTTAAATGATATTCATTAAAATCACAACTATTCCATCCTTTTTTGTGTTATGTTCTTCATATTCAATTTGAATCCATTTTTCCAAGTATTTTATTTTAATGTCGTAGTAATCTGAAGTGAACAGATGATTTGTTGTTTTCGTGTCAAAAACATCCATTTTGTTTTCGAGATTTTAGTTTTTTTAATTAATCTTACATCCACATTTTTAACGTTTATTAATATTTTTTTCACACACTCGTCTCTCATCGAATGATCGACATCTTATTTCCGTCCGATTCGAATTTTAATTCTCTATCCGACAGGACCAGGGCGAAGGCTTCGGTTTTTCTCGGCACGTTCCTATCGAATTGCATCTTGATCTGAATGTCTAACACGCTACTCCTGAGTCGTTCACTCTGTTTACTGACGTCGAACACGAACATGGGATACATCGACTTGTATTCGCCAGGAGATATGTTGGGATTGCTCATCAATTCGTCTAGACCGTGATACTTCTTTCTAAAATCAGTGGCATCGCCGTACAGTCTGGAGAAATCGTTCTTGTCGAACGACGCGATGTAATCGATTGCCGGATATCTCGTGGCGTTCAGAAACACTTGCATGTTTCTCAAATGGCAGTGATCGAACAGCGACGCATTCTTTTCCTGAGCCCCGTCCCTATCGGTCTGAAATCAACCACGATGAAACGCGGTCTCTCGGAAGTGGATTTCACCGTCAATCTCCAATCGAAGTGATTCGTGGAGGGAGGAATGCTAGCCGTGTCGCACTGTCTCATTCTAAATCCCACAGGTAATTTACTCTTGGATTCTATGATCTTGTAGAGATGCCTTTTTTCATCGATCGAAGGCTCCACATGCGGAACAAACCACGATATCTTGTGTAGAGTTATCTTACCCGCATCAGTCGCGGTGAGTTTCACTATTGCGTCGTCGTTTCCTTTACGAATCAACGTCAGATTGTGTTTGAATCCGTACATGATCTTGTTGTAATCGTCCGCAAATCCGAAGATGTGTTTCAAAGGTATCCTGAACGAAAACGTTCCTTTAGGTCTGGACGTCTTGATGACGTAGTCGAATATCGTGGCGGCGCCGGCGCTAGCAGGGCCGACGGTGTCTTTCACCCACAACTGATTAAGTCCTCTGGATTTCGAAAAATCATCAGGATACGTCAAGAGTCCGAACATCGTGGTGGCCTGACCGGGATGAAAAACAGATTCTATCTCTTGTCCGGATAGCTTGTATTTTATGTTACTGAATAGATGCATGATGCCATTATTGGCAATAGTAACCGTGTCGTCGTCGGCATAGTCGCTCCCATCTTCCTTGGTGAGACGTCCCTGCACCACTATGTAACTCTCGCTAGGATGTACGAATAGATCTTGAGTTTCGACGTTGATTCTTATCTCTCCCGCATTGTTCAAACTCGTTCCGGTTACCGGTTCATATTTGTGAACCTCATATTCTTGAATACTTTCATCTTTCACTATGCTTTGTGCTATATCTAGTATATTTGTCATTTTAAAGGATTTTTAGTTTGTTTTTTTTTGTTTATTAATTCACTTGCTTTCTTTATCTAAAAAAATAGTTTTTAATTATTTTTTATTATTTTTTTTTTTTTCTCTCTTATATATATATGTGTGTAAAAAGAAAATGTCAAAGATAGTAAATAAAAAAAAAAATCTTGTGTTCTTCATCAAAACTTCGTCTTCTGTAATTGTTGTTCGTAAAACTTTCCGATGATCTCTTCTCCATCCAAAGCTTCGATTTCGTAAGTCACCGGATCGGTGTGAAATATTTTGATGATCACGAAGATTTCCGAGGTCCATCGAGGAGTATAACCCTTTTCGAAGTGCTTCTTATAAGCGTAGATTCTCACTCGATCGCCGACCGCAAATTTCGGCGTTCTAGACTTCTTCCTAATCTTAGGTCTCTCGGGATATAGATTCACGTAGACCCGTTTTTCATTTCGAGGATCGCTAGCTTCCGCGGGAGTCATCTTGATCAATCTGTGTCGCGTGTTGTTGTAATCTTTCACCAGACCGTTCAGAGCGTATATGTATTTCTTGGTCGAATTCGCCGTGAAGTATCTGTGCATCTTCTCCTTCATCGTTCGATTCCACATTCCACCACGCTGGCTTTCTCTTCATTTTCGATCGAGTAGAGGTCTACCAATCGACGAACGTGCTTGTTGTAGAATTCCTTTCCCTTATCCACCCACAATTTACTCGGTTTTCGAGAAGACGAGTCGAACACGCTCTTCAGAGCCTCGGTGATGCAAGGTCCCGATTTATCCTTCAAAGCTCTGATCCAACCGTATTTGGAAAACACGTCGATGACCGTCAATAGATATTTGATGCCCTCGTTCCACCTCGAAAACGATCTCATGTCGACCAAGTCGGCAGACCAAATGTCATCCAGACCCTTCATGAACACCCTTCTCTTTCGAAATTTACGCACTATGGGTTTGTGTAACTCCTCAGCCAGTTCGCTCGTCAAAAATCGTTTCTTCTTCTTTTCAGATGCGCTTTTTTTTTCTGAACGCCCCATCCGAATCGACGTTTCGCACCGATCAGATTGCCGACCAGCGAACGTTCCATCTTCTCTCTCCTGGTCGGATTCGATATGCCTCTCAATCTCCCCAACATGTTTTTGTTGCAGACGTCGTTGCGAGTCTTGGTGTCGGGATGTCTGGCGTAGCACAGATCATGATCGTACGTGGCCGCGTCCACCCTATTCACGGGTTTGCTCCAAGATTTGGGAGTCAGATCAGCGTTGAGTCTCTTGTTCAATTTCGTTCCGGGTCCCGTGAAACTGTGACCGGGCAGATGCATTTCGAAAGGTAGATTGTTGATCATTTTATTCACGATGCTTTTACCTTTGCTCGCGTTCTTTTGTTTGACGAATCGCGTCTTGACAGAACCACACACATCGCAAATTCCGCGAAGCATCCGTCTGTCATTTTTAGTTCGCACTTCTCTAGAATTACTCGTCTCGGTAACTCTCTTACACTTTATGCAATACATTTTTTTAAGAGTTATTTAAATTAATTTCGTTTTTTATTTTATACATAAATTTAATATTTTTTTTTTTAAAATTCTGTTCTTATTATATATATATATTTTTTTCAATCGCTGCTCTTGAGTTCTATCATCTTACTGAATTCCTCTCTAGCCTCTTTCCTCCCCTTTTCCACGAGAGAATCCTTCATCTCTTCCTTGATGATCTGACGAGTCTTGATTCTCACGGCTTCTTTCATGGCATCGTATTTCGTTTTCTCGCTCAATATCGCGAAGTATTCACCGTCCGATATCCTACCATCTTTCAACGCCATAAAGATCATTTCGGATATCGTGTCGATCTTGGAGTTGGCCAAGATGCGAATCTTGTCGTGTTTCCTCACCATCAGATATAATTTCCTACTCAAAAAGTTTCCGAGCGTGCTAAACAATCCGGCGGCGAGAGCCACTCCTTCTATGGTCAACACGATCGGAATGCCGACCGCGGTCGACAACAATCCGATGCCGGCCGCGTGTAAACCCATGGAAATCGTGATGAGTGTCGTGTCGATCGCGTTGACGAATTTCACGAAATGCGAATACTTCTTCTTGAGGGAACGACGAGAATCTCTCTCTCGAGTCAGATACAATTGGATTCTACTGATTTGATCGATGCGATACCTCTCTCCTCTTTCTCTTTCTTCTAGCGATGGCGCCATCGACAAAACGCCGTTCGGCTTCTCGTCCTCGTCCTCCACTAACGTCGGATACAATTTATTTCTGGTTCTCATTTTGTGTTTTTTTCTTCTTTCTAATATTAGATAAAAAAAATTTATGTGTGTATTTATTTTTTTTTTTATTTTCTACTGTCCCTTATTTTATATCAACGAAAAAAAAACTTAGATGTATGCTTCGTTCAGCAATAATTTCTTGATGCATCCCTTGTCTTCTAAAGTCAAACTTCTACGTGCCAATTTCAGTTCTTCCGAATCTGTGGGCCTGTCTCGATTCTTACAGAAGACTATTCTCTTCCAAAACGTGATCACATCGTTCAATTTAACGCGTTCGAACGCCGGTTCGAAATACATGACGACCATATCTTCCCTTTCCATCGTCAGACACGAATGACTCTCGTGATCAAAGTCTAGATAATCCCGACATCCGACGCATCGTTCTAACAAGATGGGACGTAGTTGTTCGTTCACGCAGATTGTGTATGCTCTCATCAGCATGTTTAAAAGAAACCTCGCTCTAATAGTCTGAGAATCGCTCATGATTTACGTTTTTTTTTTTTATATTATCTATTCGATTTGATATATTTAATTTTCTAAATAACTATTTATTTATATTTTTTTTCTCCCCTATATGTATATCAATCAAAAAACGTGACAGTGGGCTCGCGAATTTCCAACACACCGACGACGACACTCTTCGTTCAGATCGAGTTTTACGAGAATCGAGCGATCCGATCGCTCGATCAGCTGAGTTTTGAGAATTTTCTCATAGTGGGGGAATTCCCCTAATAATGTCATAAATGAGAAAAAAAAAACCCACCGCCTCAAAACAATTGCGGGTTCTGGACCATCTGTCTCAACACAATTGCGGGTTCTGGACCGCTGGTCTAGAGTCCCCAAAACTGTTTTTTGATGATGACCCAGAATTTTTTGCTTTTGCTCGCGTTCGCCAACGATGGATCGATGGTCTGATCTGTGATGGGAACGTCGACAAAAAATTACGTACAAGATACAAGTGAAGATGTACAATTTCACCCTTTTTTAAAAAACGCGCGTTCACCACGAGTATTTGAACGTTAAAAGTGCGATCTAGGAGTCAGAACTGTACATGGGGGGGATTCAAGACCATGTACAGTTTTTGTGAACAAGCGTGTGATTTAACACTGAATTCCACGTTGGTGAACGCATCGTGTGCGTATGTCTGTACACGTACATGTACAAGTGGTCGTAGATCTGCCTTTATTACCTACTTAGAATATTTCCCAGCGCCAGGCATTGTTTTCATATTCACTCAGCCCAGTTGATTTGGGTTGATTTTTAACCCACACGACTTTAGCGTGTGCGGGGTAGAGGTATTCGGGCAGACATCAATTCGGGCTCTGCTGGACACAATCGGCTCTCGTTTTTCGGACGTAATTGGCTTGCGGACAATATCGGCTTTAAGGATCTATTCAGTCGAAACTCGCTCGAGACGAGAGTTTATCGGACCGTAGTCTAAACAAATAGTAAATCATTCACTGTAGAATATTTCCCAGCGCCAGGCATTGTTTTCATATTCACTCAGCCCAGTTGATTTGGGTCGATTTTTTAACCCACACGACTTTAGTGTGTGCGGGGTAGAGGTATTCGGGCAGACATCAAGTGCAATTCTTACTCAATAAATTGAAGGAAAGTAAAACTACTGAACTGTTTTATTTGTTCACTTCAAATAATGCCTGTTTTATTGCGAGTCTGTCAGTGCAACAAGTACACCATATTAACAGACTCTGTTATCATCACTGGTTAGGGTTTGTCAAGCTGTCATGTATATTGATTCTCCAACTGATACCAGTCTTTTCAATTATTGTATTGCTTTCTCAAAGACTCTTGGGGTCATGAAAGCACTAGGCAAGACATTACAACAGACTTGCGAATCTGAGTCACTGCATGTCACTCCAGATCAGTGTGGATACATTATTGAATAACTTCAACAGCTCTTTCTAGCAAGTCAATAATAAAAAGAAACAATTGTCCACACTGAATTTAATCATCTTCAAAATAATAAAAACTTACTGGGAGACATTCCAGCAATGAATTCGCTCGTAATTCCGATTAAACCATTTTAGATCAGACAGAAAAAAGATGGAGAAAAGGATGCGGCCTTGTTGAAGAGACTGGTGACCGAGTGGCTAGTCCGGCGGATCGTTATATTAAAGGTCCCCTGTTGGATTCTTAGCTGGAAAAAGTTAGAAAAGTCAGTCCAGGTACCAACGTACCCTATGGAAATTTCTATAGTAATTGTTTACACTGTGGCTGCATATCTGTGTAGCAATACATAAACGTTCTATATAAAGTTGGTGGCTCCTTTGCGTAATAGACGTTCGAAGTGTCCCACATGGGTATAATAGACGTTCTATACAAAGATGGTGGCACTTTGGCGTAACAGACGTTCTCGGTGGGCCAGGTTGGTGTAATAGACGTTTTACACAAAGATGGTGATACATTGGCATAATACACGTTCTACATGGGTTACTTTGGCGCAATAGACGTCCTACACAAATACGATGGCATCCTGAACGTTCTACGAGGTCACGTTCGCATAATGCATGTTCTATACAATGTTGGTCTCAGTTGCCGTAAACCACGTTCTATGTGAGCCACGTTGGCCTAATCGACGTTGTACACAAAGCTGGAGGCACTTTGGGGTAATAGACATTCAACACAGGCCACGTGAGCATAACAAACTTTCTACAGAGTGACACTTTCGTGTAGTGAAACTTCTAGCTTAAAAACGACTGGTTCATAACACTAACACCATCAGGTTAGTACTATTACGCCACCAAAGTGCTACCAACTTTGTGAAGAATGTCTAGTTTGTTAAAGAGTCATACGTTACCTTGCAGATGTACCATTGGAATTCTCATAGGATACGCTGGTACCTGGAGTGAATCGACCACCCCCACCCCCGCCACCCCCTACCCCCACCCCCTCAACTACTGTCGAAACAGATTCTGGTATGACCGAATTCCAAATAGTTTCTGCTAGTACCGAACACAGGGCTGATACTGTTCTATAGATTATTCAATCAGATGACTTAACCCTTTACCTAACACGAAAAGCAGACGACACTTGCAAACAAAATTCTTGAATAATGAGCTCGTTCCAAAGAGGGGTCATAACCTATGTTTTTGAGACAAAAAATGAAAATATAATAAAAATTTATTGGCGATTTTTTAGAATAGCGCTGTCCGGTTTTGGCCGTTACGGTGGGTAAAGGGTTAATAAAATTTATGTATATAGCGTGGAGAGAGCGCACTATACGCATACTGAGCTTTACTATGCCACTACACAATAGAACTCCCCGAAAGAATATTCGACAGTTATATAAGCACAACTGTAAGTATCTCCAGACAATGGGGGAGAGGTCGTGACCCTCAACCAGGATATGAATTTTCACGACGGCTCTAACATACACATACCCATCTTCTTCACAATTAGCTATGCTGTGGTAAAAGCTGTGAGAGACTGCGTCGATTTTTACCAGGGCATTGCCGTTTGCTAATTTATAGTCCAACTTACATGTGGTCCCTGGAGTGCAACACGGCGCTTTTATAAGTTATGGGGCTTTCAGTGGGCGTATATGGTGTGATATAAGACGAAATTAGATCAATATTAGGCGAGGCCGAAGGCCGCGCCTAATATTGATCTTGCTGAGCCTTATATCACACCCTATCCGCCCACTGAAAGCCCCATAACGTATTTATTATGCCAGTCCTTTGAAAGAGACACAACCATAAGTGTGTCCAGATTCCTAGCGCAATCGTTCTGTTATCACTATCAGGGAATTTCCCGGTTTCACGTCATGTGAAGATCACGGTAGGAGCAGGCGCTGAAACAACGGAGTTTTCTTCTCAATAAACAGGAATTTATATAACAATTCACAACTTTAATTCAGTGTTAAGTACTGGAAAAATAAAACAACTGCAGCAAATGGATTAACAGTTCTTTCAAGAAAGTAAGTGGGAACAGTTTCATTCATCATTCGCCTCAGACAGTGTCAGTTGGCTTCTATACATGTCGTTTTAGTGGTTTATTTATTGTATTTATTTACATTTGTTTATTAAAATTTCTCAGAGACTGGAAGAAACGTATTATAGTTGTACGTTGCTCAACAGACACACACGCGAAATTATTTGTTGTTCGTCGAACCCGCGAAATTAGGAAAAACATCGAAGCGAGCGTTGGATGTCAAAAACAGAATGTCGGAACTGACCGTATAGAAGTTCTATATACGGTCAGTTCGATGCTACACAGTTTCATATACGGTCACTAGATATTGAAGCTGATTGGTCAATAACAATTACTGGCATAATAATAGCATTTTAGACGGCGCCTTGTTGCATTCAAGGGACGGATTATCATATTAGCAACCACCAACAGTTGAAAACCTTTGTAGAGTTCGTTTAACATGGCAGCTACTATTTTATACTACTCTGAACGACTATTTCCCGAGAAGACAAAGACACTTTTTGAACCTTTGTCTCTAAAAATTTTCGTCTCTGTATATCGTCTCTGTCGCCCGATTAAAACAAAACCCTTGTTGCATCAGACATTCAATACGGCCGCCTCAATTTAGCAAAAAAGCCCCTTTCAAGCACGACGCCTAACCTGGTGTGTGATAACTGGGTAGTAATTACGTGTAACTGAGTCATAATTAGTTGTAACTGGATCGTAATTACGCGATTAGTAAGATGTAGTTGTGTGTTACTCTCACAAACAATTATCGTATCTTGACACAAATACGATTTCAATGTTATGTTACTATTGACAGTTCATATCCACAATGAAGCACACGTTGTGGTGTTATGATCGGTAAAAAGCTATTGTCTGGCAAAATTTCACTATCACCAAATCCATTTAAAATACATCCATCAACAATAAGTAGTCGGGTGACTCACTGGACGTCAAGTCAAAAGGTCAAAAGTTCGAGCCTGACCCGTTTAATATGTGTTGTGTTCTTGAGCAAACCACTTAATCCTGATTGCCCAAGTGGGGAGCGTGGCAGTGGCGTAACTCCATTACAACGAGGTTAATGCGTCTCCTAAGGGCCCTCAATAATTGCACGTTTTTAGGGCACCCCCCACCCCCCACCCCCACCCGCTAACATTTTGGAAAAAAATATTATTAAGGGTCTCAAAACTGTATTGTAGTTGAAGCATGGAGTTTAGATGCTTCAATACCAGGTTGCATAAAGAATCGGGACCATATTCTCTGAAAACAATAAAGGGGTTCTGTACGTGACAACATGAGACAGTCGTTCAAATGACGAAACAATTTTAATTTAATTTATTCACAATTTATTAATGTGGATGAATTCTGTACAAGTTGTTACATCAAACCGTCGAAGCAATATCCGAAACCAACCAATGCCAACATGACTCATTCTCGGCTAAGGTGCTGACCAATTAACGAAGGAACGAACACAGAAACTAACGAAAATCACCATCAGGAAAGCTTTAATTAATGAAGCACCGGGTTGTACCCGGGTCTTCATTAATTAAATTTTTTGACTATTACTCCTATAATTAGTGTTTGGAGTCTAATGTTATTGCGTCCGCGGAAATATTGCCCACCCGTGGAAGTGGCCAGTCCAATATACGACCATACTGTAACCATTAACTATCACAAGAACTTCTTAAGCTACAGTACAGCCGCCGTGGACTGGTCACTTTCCACAGGTGGGCAATATTTCCACGGACTCAAGAATATTAGATTCCAAACACTAATTATAGGAACAATCATCAAAAAATTAATTAATGAAGCACCAGGTACAACCCGGTGCTTCATTAATTAAAGTGTTGCTGATGATGAATTTTATTACCTTGTAAACGCATGCGTGGACTTTACTGCCCACGCGTGGATTACGACCAGTCAAAGGCGACTGTACTGTAGTCAAAGCCGGGTGGATATTATACTGAATAGAATGTTTGTACCCAGTAGGTGTGCTAGAGAATATAACATTATAATGTGCTAATAATTACAGCATGTGGCCTAAGGGCCTCCAATATTATTGTTCCGCCACTGGAGCACGGTGACTCTGAGTGTTGAGTACTAAGGCGTACATCATGTCGGTACACTTACACAAGTACCGCGATTGGGAAGTTGATACTGTATTAATGGTTATCGTTCTAGGCTTTCGTTTGATGTTTGATGATGTAAAAGCGGTTACGCTGTGACTTTCACGTCTTTAAACGTCATCGATAGGAGGAGTTAGCAGGTTGATTGACTTAAAGCATATTCGAAGGGGCACGTCGCGTTGCGGCCTTCTCTGATCTTCCAGAAATCCAGTTGTATGGAGATCAGTGATGTTTCACTATTAAATAATCAACAGGAAACGCATTTACCTGAATTCCTACGACGTTACGCATTTATACACCAAATTCGACTCGACCATTCCTGTAGAAGTAATAAATATCAAATTTTCATCCGATTTCGCAATTTCTTCAAGGTATGATTTCTCTAGGGTGACTCGCTGTAAAACGGACACAGATACTAAATACGCTGGGACCATTGGACAAGTGATGATTTATTAGGCTTTTCCCTCTGGAAAAGACTATTGTTTTTCTACGGATTATTATTTTTTTTTTTTTTTTTTTTCCCCACACATTTTGTCCGTACTATTCAGAAGCCATTTTCCAACCGATTTTCACGAAATTTTGCACATGCATAGAGGGACACAAAATCTAAAAATGTACTGAAGCGGAATTTTCGATTTAACCCTTATTTCGTCAGAATTGGCAAAAAACTGCCAAAATTGGGGTTTATCGGCACTTTCTCGAAACACGTCTTGTAGATTTTTTTATACATTCGTCATTTCTAGACCTGTCTGTGACACACCCTTTGATACACACGACATATCAGGCGATGCATATGGTAACCCTCCACAGGCTGCCAAACATCGAAATTTTGATGAAATAGGCCGGTTTCAGGCCCCCACTGCACTCAAACAATACACGAGGGATGAACATAACTTCCTCTATTGGGAGTGGAATTCACCGAGGATCATTTTTGTCAGTAATATGGGTGTTCAGAAAACCAAGCGTTAACCCATTTTGAGCTGGTTAAACAGCAATACCCCCATGAAGCTAAAAAAATCGTGTTTTCCGTGGATTTCTCTAAACGAGTCTTGTAGATTTTAAAGAAAAATTTGTCACTCCCAGGCCTTGGTGTGACAATAGAAGTTGCGTGGACAAAATACTGCGGTGAGCATTTGTTAACCCTCCACGGGTTGCTAAAAGTCAAAATTGTGATAAAATGGGCTGTTTTTGGACGCCAACAGTACCCACTGGGTAAGCCACAACGAAAAGTAAAGTGCATTCTTTTATCGAGCGCACAATCTATATGGGAACATTTTTGTAAGTAGTAAGGGTATTCAAAAGTCGAAGTCTTAACCCATTTTGGGCAGGCTAAAGAGAGAGACCCTTTAAAAGCTTAAAATTCCCATTTTCTGTGGATTTCTCAAAATACCTCATGTAGGTTCTCAAGAAAAATTGACTACTCGCAGGTCTTTGTGTGACATTATAAGTTGCATGGACAAAATATTCCGGTGAGCGTTTATTATCCCTCTACAGACTGCCAAGCATCGTAATTTTGTTGAAATGGGCTGTTTTCAGACACACACAGCACCCAACGTGTACCTGAGAAATACACATAATCTCCTTTGTTGGAAGTGGAATTCACCGAGGACCATTTTTGTAAGTAATAAGGCTATTCAGAAAACCAAGCGTTAACCCCTTTTGTGGATGTTAATAGTGATACCCATCAAAGGCTTAAAAATTTATGTTTTCCTTGGATTTCTTTACAAACATCTGGTAGCGTTTTCAAGAGAAAATGGCCATTGATAGGTCATGGTGTCACATTACCAGTTGATTGGATAAATTATTCCGGTAAGCATTTGTTAACCCTCCATGGGCTGCTAAATGTCAAAATTTTGAAAAAATAGTCTGTTTTTGAACAACAATAACATCAAAAGGGAATGCAACAGAGAAACATAACTTCTTTTACCGTACGCAAAACTGACAGGGAAACATTTTTGTAAGTAGTAAATGTATTCAAAAATCGAGGTCTTAACCCATTTTTGACTGGTTAAGGCGATATACCCCTTAAAAGGTTAAAATTCCAGTTTTCTGTGGATTTCTCTAAAAAAAATTCAAGAACAATTGACCATTACAGCAAAGAACAATTCGAGCGACATTACAAACATGAACAAAATGTTTCGGTAAACATTTGTTAACCCTCCAGAGGCTGCCAAGCATAGACATTTGGAGAAAATGGGCTGTTCTTGGGCAACCATAACACCAAATGTGTACTTACGAGATAAACATAACCTCCTTCATTGGAAGTGGAATTCACCGTAGATCATTTTTGTAAGTAATGAAGATATTCACAAAACCAAGCATTAACCCTTTAGAGCTGGTTACAAAGAGATACCCCTCAAAAGGTTAAAAATTTGTGTTATCTGAGGATTTCTTTAAAAACATCCCGTAGATTTTCAAGAAAAAAATGGCTATTCTCAGATCTTAGTGTGACATTACAAGTTGCATGTACAAAATATTCCTGTAAGCATTTGTTAACCCTATGCAGGTTCTCAAACATCACAATGTTGATAAAATGGGCTGTGTTTGCATACCCACAGCACCCGAATTTGAGACGAGAGATCAAAATAAGTGGAAGTAGAATTCACTGAGAATTATTTTTGGAAGTAATAAGAGTATTCAAAAAACAACACTTAACCCGTTTTGGGCTGGATAAACAATGATACCCATCAAAAGCTTAAAATTCATGTTCTCCCTGGATTTCTCTGAAAACATCTTGTAGATTTTAAAGAAAAAATGGCCATTCGCAGTTCTTGGTGTGACATTACAAGTTGCATGAATAAATATTCCTGTTAGCACTTGTTAACCCTCTACAAACTCCCAGACATCAAAATTTTGGATACATTTGAGATAAAAGGGACCATTTTCAAATAGCCACAGCACTACGTAGGTATGTGTCAAACAAACATAACTCCTTTTGTTGGTCATTAACTTGTTGGACGACGATTTTGACATTAAGCCACTCGACCGTTAATGATGGTTTTTACCAAAAGTCATTTGAGACTACTATACTCACCTTTCTCATAACATCAATGAAGGAACTTCAGTGAGACAGTTAAAAACAATTCATCAGACACTGTGGGGTCATGAAAAATCATGGAATCTCATCGGGAAAAGCCATGATTCTCCAGAATCATAAAGTCTAGTTAGATACCATTTTCTTTCCCGGAATTGCCCGTTATATAACTCGACAGATGTGGCTTCCAACTCGGCTGATATCGGCTGGTGGAAACCAGGCCTTGAGTTCTGGCCTGTCGATTTGACGCGAATGGCCGTTTGAGTGGCGTGGAGGTTACCTCAAATGAAAAACGGGCAAACGAAAAACAGGTCGTGCCAAACTGTCGCTGGGTTATGCGAAATGTTCGAAATTGAATGATCTAGTACACGCTAAAATCGGTTGGGTTAAAAATCAACCCAAATCGACTGGGTTGAGTGAATATGAACACAAATTGGGTTCATATTCACTCAACCCAGTCGATTTGGGTTGATTTTTAACCCAACCGATTTAGAGTGTACAAATGAATGGTGGAATGATGCTGAGCATCAACCAATCATCAGCTGCATAGATGCTTGCATCTGCCGGAAGTATAGCTTCCCTGTTAGCCAATTACTGGCCAACAGAGCAGCTTTTCTTCGGGCAGACGCAAACACCTATGTTGATGATTGGTTGATGAATTTGGTTTATGCTTAATATCATTTTAACCCTTTAACCAGGGCAGACGATATCAAAATTTATTATTTTAAATAACATTTTTTCTAATTTTTTAAACAATGTCAACAAAACCATATCATGTGACCCATCGACGGAACGAGCTCAACTAGCTCGTTCCAACGAGGGGTCACATGATATAGTTTTGTTGAACTTTTTTAAAATTATTTTTTCAACTGCTGAATTTGTATGTTACGAGGGCACAAGCAGGTGATTCCTTGGATAAAGGGATTATATTATTCATTCGGGGCTACAGTTAAAAAAACTAAAGACATCTGGGTAATTAAATAATGAAGATAAACCAATATTTTTTGTAATTACACCGGTATCCAATCGATATTGGTTTGCGTACCAGTATTTATCGGTTTATCGATATACCGTGCAGCCCTACTTTTTCTGGCTGCTGTGCTAGGTAAAGGGTTAACAGGAGTATTCAGTTAACAGGGATTTGGTCATATTCCTGTATTGTAGTGATAAACTGAGCATTTGTACTATTATATCATGTCTGACAGATATGGTTTTGTTAACATTTTTTTAAATATAATATTTTTTCAACTGCTGAATTTGCATATTACGCGGGCGATTCGTTGGGTAAAGGGTTAAACTGTTGGTCATCTTAAGATGTAACAAAGGTACAAAATCAGGAAATGGCAATAATTTATGTCACTGCCACAAAAAGTGATTATGGATGTCATACTCTTCTTCAGCAGCAAATGCCAAGATTAGGCTGTAATTGCAACTAATTTGTATCTGAACTGCTGCAACACAGCCTCGTTGTTCCTAAGGTTTCATCTCTGTTCATAAGAATATTGCCCATAGGAGCAAGAACTTGGCTATGATACAACAGTTCATATATCAGCATAGTTACAATACAAATATATTTAGGTTACCTATCTGGTTACCTGAATCAAGTACAGGGGAGCAAACGAAAGGTTACCCAAGCTCAGACCAGGTGAACGATAAATGGTTTACGGAATATTTTGAAAAACAGCAGGCCTGCAGTTGTCCCCACTGATGCCTTACTAGACGTATGGAATTTGATTACCAAGAAATCGCTCACCGTTATTCGTGAAACGCAATCAGGAAATTCTGCATTACCATGCTTAAGGGAGAAGTTTGAAGCCGAGTTTTTGTATAGTGAGGAATTAATGATGGCAATAAGTGGGGATTAGGGGATTAATAAGAAAGAAGAGAGTTATACAGAAACTTCAACGCAAACTAAGATTCAGATTCGTTAGGGGAGATTTCTGGAAGTGGGAAAATGGAAAGTTCCGCTTTCGAAACGTCGCGACTTCCCAGTGGGAAAACCGAAACGTTCGGAAAGCTGAACTAGAAAAAGAGGAAACTTCAGACTTTGTGTAATGAATGAGAAACAGTAATACTGCAAGAGAACATCTTGTGATTATTTATTTCAGTTTACTTAATGGTTATTACTTGGTCAGATCTCGGTAACTTCAGACTAGCCTTCGACCTTCGGAATCAGGTTGATATCTCTGCTGCTATGATACTAACCCAGTAAGAACCTCCAATTATTGCCATTATTCCATTATTCATTTATTTATTGGTGTTCAAGGTCACATACTTCTGCACAATGGCTAATCATGACCACAACATGGAGAAAAAGCCAAGGTCAGTCAATCGTTTATACCCCATGTTGCCTATTTTAGAGGACTCGCACCCCAAGCATTAGTGACTGGGTCCTATTACCTCAGTAAACAAGGGCAGCCTCACCCTCCCCCCCCCCCGGGGGGTTCCGGCGAGGGTCTTTGTTAATGAAAATCACAACGTCCGGTATGCTTGCATCGTATTTTGAGTCAAAGGCTTGTAGTTCAGTCGTGTTGGTCGATATTTTCCCAGCCATGTATTGCAAATAGCCATGAGTCGGTGGTTAACCGCAAGGCAATGCGTTCTCATCGATTCGATTCTTTTCAAGTAAAGTTTAATTAATGATACCGGAGCACTGAATAAGACTATATTCTGTAATGAATGCCTATACAATTCCCAACTTTGACTCCCAAATAGCCCTTATCATATCTCTTGCATTGATTCCTGTCATGTCTACCTCTTGAAATCATTTCTTCTAATAACATAGTAACACTTTTTGAATGCTGCGTATTCTTGCGTTCAATAAACATGAAAAGTGTAAAACACTACAGCACTCACCATTATGTCGTACACATTTCAGTCGATATTCATGTTGCTGATACAACCCGTCCATTCACGTATTAACCCAAAGCAGAGACGTGGCGACGGGGTAGGGTGGAGGAAGGTCTGTTGATGTGACCGTTTCTAACCGACATTTAGTGGTTTTGGAACCATGTTTCATCAGCGTTTATATTTCGACGAGGATCCGAGAATCGATTCTCGCAAAAATTCGCGCAACAAAACCATCGAGAATCCATGTAGATTCTCGCTGCACCTCTGCCAGTATTCGCGTGTAAAGAATGGAATCCATTTAACCCTTTACCTAACACAGTGGCAGCAAATTAACGATACACGGTTAAGATGGCTTGAAATACCCTAACACTTAGTCAATAAAATCGTATCCATATTTCTAAGGTTTTATTGGTAAAAATTGTTTATTTTTTAAAATATTATCAAATTTAATTAATGTTTAAAAACTTAAAAAGCTGTGTTAGGTAAAGGGTTAACATTTGGTATCAGCATACAACACGGGTTCAACCATGGGGAGCCCGGGTAACTCATAGCCGGTATGGATTCTCGCAACTATTTTCGCGAGAATCCGAATGGATTCTCCCAAATTTGGAATGAAATATAATCCCTGTTCATTGAGTTAATATTTCGTCCCTTGGTCACAACGAGGTGCCACCTGCAGTTCTAAGGTAGATACGCCTTGTTGCACTCAAGAGACATTTTCCAACTGAAGAAACCCAATGTCATGTATCTCGAAAACAAGGGTAGTGGGTGTATTCGGATTTCTTCAGCAGTTGGGAAATTGTCACTTAAAGGGAGAAGAGGGTGCAAATGGTTTTCGCAAAGGTTAGATATTTGGCAGCCGGGTCGGGATAAGGTTGGAAATTCAGACGGCGGCAATGTCCCTGACCCCAACGTTTGCCCGAGAGGCATCATAATCTGAAATATTACAGACAGCAAAGGAACAAATCTAAGTTTATTTGTAGGAAAGATCAGTAATGGTTTAATCAACAACCCTATAGCTTTAATTCAACAGGCTTATAGTTTTAATTCTATACCTCCATAGGTCTGAAGTATTAAATTATCACCGATCCTCTTTACTGATTTTTTAAAGTTTTCCCCGTCTTTTTATCGTTAATTTCTCATGATAAACATCACATAACGATATGTAATTATGTTCACTGTGTTCGTAAAATTTGAGGGATTAGAAATTGTAGGATAAACTTTGTATGTAAAACGGAATAATTAAATCATTTGCCCCGCCTCAGCGTTTGATTGGTTGAAAGCATACAGCGTGAAAGTCGTCAAAATCGTATAAACCAAATCACGTCATGATTTAGAATGTCGCTACCCGTTCGCACATCCGATCCAACTTTGAAGACCCTGGAAGCCCCGCCCACTCAATCCAATTGTCACCGTGAGGGCGTACCGGAGACTGATAGATGGATAACAAGCTTGTAAACAAAGATCAATGATCGATTTTTCATCGCCTCCAGTCAGCGAAAATATAATGATAATTTCTCGGGAACAATTGAATTTAATAAAATATACCGAAGTGGGAGACGAATAAAAGATCATACACCCAAACATGATTTTGGGGGGAACTTAAAAAAATGTTTTTAATGATATTGTTACGTGACTTGCTAAATATCTGTCGTCTGCGATCGAAAATCAAAACAACAAACAATTTGACAATGATTGACGTGACCTGTTTGTGGCACACTTTTTTCCGGAGTTTGACTGTTGTCTTTTGCGAAAATTAAAAGTTTTTCGTTCACTTACACATAGTTTTTATATTTTAATATTACAGCCGGATTAAATTATAAGAAATAACTGTTGTTTTCCTTCGGTTTATGCGATATAAACCGAATTTTCTCAGCACAAGCTTAATCATAACTCGCTACGCGAGTTACGCGAGTTACGCGAGTTATGATTAAGCTTGTGCTGAAAATGTTTGGTTTATATCGCATAAACCAAAGGAAAACAACAGTTATTTCTTAATTAGAAAACTTCGATTCGACCCTCGTCCTCAATTAGAAGTTAAAATACATGTACTCTGGGAGTGGACCGTGTAGATAAATACGTTACACCACAGTCTGCAATCATGGAAGTTGTGGAGTTCACATGTGATATTTGTAGTCGTATAGAGTGGTAAAGACTTTTCTAGGTTACAAAAGATGGCGAATTATCTTTAGAGGCCAGAGAACCAATCGAATTGACAGGTTGAGGATATGGTTGACATTAGCGTTTGAAATAGTGAGTTGAAGTTTTAACCCAGTAGTTGGCACTTTTAGTAAAAGTGAACTGAACTGTTAACGTGATACAAATGTGTCCGACGATGGTATAAATCTCGTAGTAGCGTGCCATTGTTAAGACGCTTTTGGGTGGTGATACTAATCCATCGCGAAGCTCTGTAACTTTGAGAGGCAGTAAACGCAAAAATCGTCATGGGAACGAGAACAAGGTATGTGGCGTGAATCTCGAAGATGCCGTTAGCTTCGTAGAGACGAAGTGGATCTGAAGAATGTCTGAAATAAGAATCATCCAATGTTCTGGAAATTCTGGAAATAATTATAAATTATTAAACACCTTATCTTAATTCATATGTAATTAAATTGTTTCTGGTAAACCATCGAAGACACCCTTTTAATACGTAAAGACTATAACACCTTCAGGTTACTTGTCAGGCCCATAACCAACGCAGGCGGCTGGATAAGGTTGTCTGACATACGATCGTACCTGGATTCAGATAGCACTGTCTAAATGTCTGAAGTAGTACTGCCTTTTGATTGGCTGAAAGGTACGTTCTAACTTTTAGTCCACAATATCTTTTAATTTTTACACCGTGCTTAACTACGGTGTAAAACAGGAATACACAATAACTGGTAAAAAGGCAGAAAAAAAGTCCTGCATATTTATGTTTTTATAAATATTTATTTACTAGCTCATTTTATGTTTGAAAAAAAATAAAATATGGTTAATTGAATATTTTGAAGTAACTTTATTTCAGAAATATTTTAAGGAAAATAAAAATACATATGTATCATGCCAGGATTATTTATTTACGATGCTATTTTTTGGAAGGAGTGTGATGCGTTTTGTTTTGGCGTCTGCTTAATTAAAAATTGTTCAAATTAATTTTTAGAAACGCTTTGCAAGTCAGACTGAAACTGAAATTTTAGAAAAGAGAACACAAGTTTTATGAAATGTTGTTTTGAAAGCTATATTAGCTGTAGGGTTAACAGAACGAAAATATTTGGAAATAAATCCGTCATCATTGTGTCTTCCGGGGTGTAGGAGAACTTACACCAGTCTGGGTACTCATACATTTCGCTGTTCCCTTCTTGTTTCCATTTTGGACATTTTCCCAAAAGATAACAAAATATTCTTCCAGCGAAAATTGGTTTTAACATATCAAGGGAGCATCATGCAGTGCTTAAACGTTCGTTAAATTTCGAGCACGTTTTATTCTCTGTCTAATCCCCGATAAAAGTTATTATTTTATGTAATTAGAATAAATTGTAAGTGACATTTTTGCTGTACTGCTAACCTTTTCAAGACAAGATAAAATCTCATCTCCTACCAACCTGTCAGCATCGTGTTTTTTACAAACCCATTTGCTTAATTATCAAATGAAGTTATAGATTGGTTATCTGCCGAACATCTTCTCAATCTAATCACTAAACTCCAATGAGATGGCAACAAAGAACCTGGATGCTTTGTTGAGATCTGTTGAGTTAGATTTGATGATATCGTCCAAGGTGCCGTGGGGTTATTAACAAGATTATATTGGGATTTGATTTTCATGTTATCTGATGAGATGACACAATACAAGATGTGGGTGTATACATACGATGTGACCGTTTGAACTGTTTCAGAATGTGGAAAAAAAATTGTATTGTAATCATTGATGATTTTATGAGACTACTGGAAGCAATATATTGATCCTTCACCTCACAGAGTTTGACGACGACTCGGAAACAAAATGACATTGGGCTACGCTTTTTCAAGTTCTCAAGAAGGCATATATGGGAATGTATTGCATTATGATTGCTTGATTTTGTTAAGTAAATCATTTTACTGGTGCTGTACCTTTCACGACATCACTCAGCTGTGCACATCATGATATTATACAGTACAGACGATGTGGACTGATGTCCACGCATGCGTTTGTCGGGTAATAAAACCATCAGCAGCAAAATTTTAATTCATGAAGCACGGGCTTGTACCCGGTGCTTCATCAATTAAAATGTGAAGGAGTATTCCTATGATTAGTGTTTGGAATCTAATATTATTGCGTCCGTGGGAATATTGCCCACCCGTGGGAAGTGATCAGTCCACAGTGGCCTTACTGTACTTTCAAAATACAGGTTATGAAATCTCATCAGAACAAGCTCGAAGAGTTCCTATAGAATTCTACACAGTACTGAGATCACAAAAGCGATCGTTTTCGCGATTGTATCGCGATATGATCGCAACTCACCACACCAGGAGGTAGAAATTTCGTAAATAAAATACTACGAAAACAAAAAGACATCAAAACAAACCAAACGCCAGAAAATAGCAACTCAGGTGCAATGTCATAGTATTTATTTTTCGATAGCTGAGATTATACTGTATATTGTGTTATGCTCCATTGTAGGACACTGTGTTAACTTCTCACATGATGTTGTTAGTTATTTCGCAAAGTTTCCTCCCGCGGAACATTATCGAGCAACACATGTGCAATGTTTACAGCCCAGACTGAGACTTCCCGAAGACACGGCACGGAAACAGCCGAGGCAATGTGAATTACAAAGAATGGTGAGCTTCATTCTAAATCCATTTTTGCAACTGTCTGTTCACTTTGAAATATAAACTGTTCTCGCCTGTCAATGTCAAAGCCAGATCAATGAGGTGATGGAGTGTGGATTGACATTCTTTCCAAAAGCAAAGAGAATACTAAGTTTGTTGTTATAACCAGTTGGAAAGATTAAATTTGTGCTATCTTTATAAACACAACTCTTTCGGTATAATAAAAATAATTATGACCTGGTTGGAGGAGGACATTGGGGATAATCTCCACTTGGAACCATTGTCTTCCATCTCTAGCCTGGTCATCATTTTTATATTTTTGCGAGTAGGCAGACTGGGAGAGAATTTCTCACAGCCGAGCGTGGAAATAAGCAATCTGTCACTTACAGAATGAGATTCCCAGAGAGTGAATTTGCTGGTTCTATCCCACACAGTGAACTATCATCACCCAATTTATCCTCTGGGAACCTCTTTCTGTTTGGGCCTGAGACCTTTATTCAGATTGAGGTTCAAAGAGGGTAAATTTAGCAATGCTACCATGTTGTGCAGGATAGCACCACCAAATTCACCCTCTGGGAACCTCATTCTTCAGCTGACATTCTGATTATTTTCAGGCTTTATCACAGCATTGTAAGCTATTTTGCCTTGGAAGACAAAATATTAATTGTAACGAAGATTGTTCAGACATTTTGTTTGTAAACAAGGCGGGCAAAGGCACTCATGATACAAGAAAGAATGAGAATTTGGTCTCTCACACCCTCGATCAAAAGGAGCATGTCAGAAAGTAAGATATAACAAGAGGTGCGCATCGTAGAGGCGAGGCGCGGTGGCGTTGCGGTAACCGGTTCTCGTTAGATCACCGAAGTTAAGCAACGTCGAACCCGGTTAGTCCTTGGATTGGTGACCGTCTGAGCGATTGTTTCGGACTCTCGCGTTGTGTCATTGGGCAAGACACTTTACCCCGATTGTCCACATGGGGGTCACGATGACGTCGTGCACTATGGCGTACCGCATGTCGATGGTGCGCATGTCTTCAACCAATCTGACCATGCCTGTGCTGCAGTGCGCAGTTACTATATTGGGGAGCTGGCATCGTTGCTCGGTGGTCCCCCCCCCCCCCCCCCGGCGTCCTCCACCCGTAAATCTGTCACCGACACAATATGACCTTGGATGTTACAGTGTCGTTAAACCCTAATAAATAATAAATATAGGAGAGGCATGCGTCGAGTTGTGGCTACTTACTTCATGCACTCTCTGTTGAAAATCATAGAAATGTCATCGCGTAGAGCTCAAAGTTCGTAAAAAGTGACGATAACGAGATTAAATTTCGTAAAATGGACTAATTAAGCCCATAACTCTGTAACGTGAAATTGAACCCGGTCAGTTTTCGAACTCGCTTGAGATATTATTGCAAAAATACCTGCATGGCAAATATTAGTCAAATCGGAGAACGTGTGTTCATGTTATTGCGCTAACGGTTTCTAAATTCGTAAAAATTGACGAATTAAGTCCCATAACTCTGTAACGAAAAACTGGACTGGGCCAGTTTTCGAATTCGCTTGAGATATTATCGCAAAAGACCTGTGTGGCAAATATTAGTCAAATCGGAGAACGTTTGTTCAGGTTACTGCGATAACAGTGCGGGGACGCCCGGACGGACGCCCGGACGCCCGCCCGGACGCACACCGACCGCCGCCAAACCACAGTTCTCGGTGGTTAACACAACTCGACCAAAATTGTTTAATTTATATTCTTTAGTAAATGTCAATTAAGTGTCATATTTTAAATATACCATTCAAAAAAGTAGGTCATATTTGATAAAAGTGGGATATATGAAGAAATATATTTATATTTTCAACAAAAGGCCAGTTGAGGCATTACACTGCGACATCTGATGAATGATTTCAGCGATAGTTGGGTGTCTTAACAAGTACTCATTCCACGCACTGAGCTGTAGAAGACATGGGCGGTCAGTCAAATAATTTACCACATTCAGTCCAAGACCTCAGTGCCTTGTAAATCATCCTCGGTTCGCGAGACAAGCGCGGATCCGACGTGGCATACTCCTCACCAAATGTCCAATATCAGCTTGACTGTTATTTCATTCTTCCTGCAGTGCAGTGGCGAGTTCCTGGACATTGGTAGGGGTTCTTGGCATTGTCGTAGGCGCCTGCCAAGCATATCCCAGACGTGCTCGATTGGTGAAAGGTCTGGACTTAGTGCTGACCAAGGCAGTGCAGTGATGCTCTGCTCTTGGAGGAACTCTGTAACGACAAGGGCCCTGTGTGGTCTTGCATTGTCATCTTGGAAAATGAATCGACGGCCGTGACGTAGCGCAAATGGCACCACATGAGCTGCTAACATGTTGTCACGACAGTACTGCCCTGTGACACGCCCTTGGATGACATGTAATGCTGTTCTGCTTGTCATGATTATGCCTCCCCACACCATAATGGATCCACCACCAAAACGATCGTGCTGCCTAACGGTTAGGTCATGGTATCGTTCGCTCCGCCGCCGCCACACTCTGTTTCTCCTGTCGTGGAAGTCGAGAGTGAACCTCAATTCATCGGAAAACATGACGTTGTTTCACACCGACGGCTGTCCAAGCGCTGTCGTGCTCCACACCAATTAATCCTTGCTGCAATGTGACATTCAGTCAAAAGCGAAATTATCACGGACGTCGATTCATTTTCCAAAATGACAATGCAAGAGCACATAGGGTCCATGGCGCTACAGAGTTCCTCCAGTAGCAGAACATCACTACACTGCCTTGACCAGCACTAAGACCAGACCTTTCACCAATCGAGCACGTCTAGGATATGCTTGGCAGGCGCGTACGACAACGCCAACAGACCCCTACTAATGTACATGAACTCGCCGCCGCACTGCAAGCAGAACGAAATAACATCAGTCAAGCTGACATTGGGCGTTTGGTAAGAAGTATGCCACGTCGGATCCGCACCTGCCTCGCGAACTGAGGAGGATTTACAAGGTATTGAAGCCTAATTCACTGACTGACCGTCCATGTCTTCAACAGCTCAGTGCGTGGAATGTGTGCTTGTCAGACACCCAACTATCGCTGAAATCATTCACCAGCTGTCACAGTGCAATACCTCAACTGTCGTTTTGTTGAAAATATGAATATATTTCTTCAAATATCTCACTTTTATCAACTATCCCCTACTTTTTTGAATAGTATACCAACAGTGTGAGCATCGTGACATATAATACAGACACTGTCCTTTCCATCAATGTAAAAGGCTCAGGGTGAGATTTGCTATTTTTATCCCTGGGAAGACAAAAGCCTGCAAATTACTGTAAAAACACATTCGCTAAATAAACAACCAAACTGGACAATAAGTGTTGGTAGGTGTGATACTGATAAATTATTCTTAATGGTGGATTATCTGTGAATTGGTTGCTTCTAATAGGCTTGCCATTAAAAGCCAAGTTTCCTTTTGTTACATTTAATATCGAAAACAACAGACATCTCAGCGCTGTCTGTTGTTTTCGTTTATTAAAAATAACAAAAGCAAACTTGGTTTTATTTTCTACTGATGTCATAGGTGTTTCCTGAGGTTCCGCTCTACAGTTTTGCACTATTACACAGGGGTGAAATTCTAAAACAATATGTTGAAACAAATGCCATGTAAACAGGAGATATATTTTTCGTATGAGATATGATTACATTAGGCTATTTGTTGGACAAGAAAATTTGAAGCTTTGGTCCCAAAGTTGGAGTCTGATATATAGGGGTAAATTACCAGATGAATTATGGGAAACAGTGGCTTCGAAAAATTGGCTATTTTTTAAAATGTCATTTTTACATGGGTTTATAACCAAACATGTAGCTAAAAAATTAAATGGCAACATAATTTGTTTTTGCATTTCAGAAACAGGGGATACTAAGCTCCAGGAGTTGGTAGGTTAGGGTAGTGAAAAATTCTGCTTTTGTGGCTGCTGGGTGGCTGAAAATGAGTGGCTTCGGCATTTGTTCATGCAATTTTGCGGGTTGAAATCTTGCCTTTGACGATACAATATTCCACCCACATTCAGATTGTTTATTTCTACTTAGTCAGATAGTGTTGTATGTTTTTGTGGATTTGGGAAATGTAAAACATGTTATGGGTAAGATAACTAAGTTACAGAACATTTGTTTTTGAAGAGAATGTATGGCATGTCATTTTTGGATATGCCTGGAAAACTGTAGCGGAACCTGAACAATCACTTGCTTCTTGATTGACCTTCCACGCTCATCTAACAATTTCAAGGGAGATAACTGAATCGAAAGTCGATTTTCATGAAAAGATGAGTCAGGAATGATTCTAAAACTGTGTAACAGTTACATTATCTAGTAAACTCTCTTTCTTGTCTATCTTTACAATTTCAAACAAAAAGTTGTTTGCTTACAACGGCTTTAAACACAGTAGCACAGTTATGTTTACTGTTGATTTAAACACCAATGTTTTCCAACAGGACACCTGCTACACAAGACATAAAATGTCATCCATGGATCGTGGGTAATAACAAAAAATATTCATGACCGAATAAATTTGTATTAGAATCTTCATTATAAAAATTCTACCTTTGAAAACGAGAAAGTTTTAAGACAATTTTTTGAAAATCTAATTCCTAAGTCGGAAAAATAAGGCTAATAAAATCATATTGTTCTAATGACACTTGTGACGCCGTTGTGCGCGAGGAAAATGAAAAATAATTTAAACTTGATTTTGAAAACGCGAGTGTCAAGTGAATTTAATTTCAAGAAACCAAGAGAAATTTTCTTAGTATAAACACCGTACTACAGTTTGTGGCAAAGTTTATAATTTCAAATATTGACAAACAACCTGCAATAATGAATTAATTTACAAATACAAATAACGCTTCAATGGTGTTTTCACATCAATGTTTGAAAATCTGTATTTCGAAAGAGATGTTTCTGGAGCTAGAAAATTATTACACTTCCACTCACAAGTTAACCTGTAAATTCTGAATTTACGAGTGACATAACCAACGTTCGTATCGCTAGTTACTTGATATGTTTTTTCCTCCAGATTTATATTACTGATTGTGGCAAGACAATTACTTCACTTTACCCCTTTACCCAATGCAGACGATATCAAAATTTATTATATTAAATATGATTTTTTTTAATTTTTCAAAAAATTTCAACAAAACCATATCATGTGACCCCTCGTTGGAACGAGCTCGACGAGCTCGTTCCAACGAGGGATCACATGATACGGTTTTTGTTTTTAATTTTTTGAAAAATAATATTTTTTCAACTGCTGAATTTGCATATTACGCGAACGGATGCGGCCGATTCGTTGGGTAAAGGGTTAAAAACCTTATACATCATTCGTTTGCCAATGACATTCATTTCACAAACTATGCAGTTAGTCTGACATTTTGCCTATCAATGTTTAAAGTAGTTGTTGTTTGCAATAGAAACACATTTCTTGGTTCAATATGGTATGTTTGTTTGAAATTGCAAAACTGTGTAGAGCACTTCGGCCGCGTATTAGGGTCAGGGTCAGGACCTTTTCATTATATAATCTGTTTTTACAGATTAGTAAACTGTTTTTACGGATTAGTAATCTGTTTTTACAGATTAAGATTATTAGAAGACTGTTTTTTACAGATTAATAAAGGATTAATAAACTGTTTTTACAGATTAGTAAACTGTATTTACAGATTATTAGGAGACTGTTTTTTACAATTTATTAGATGACTGTTTTTACAGATTATTACACGACTGTTTTTACAGATTAATAAACTGTTTGACAGATTACTAAACTGTATTTACAGATTATTAGGTGACTGTTTGCATAATTTATTAGATGCCTGCTTTTACAGATTATTACAAGACTGTTTTTACAGATTAATAATCAGTTTTTACAGATCAATAAACTGTATTTACACAATATTAGGAGACTGTTTTTTACAGATTATTAGAAGACTGCTTTTACAAATTAACTAGCCATTCGGTGGTTGACTAGTAGTATAGCAGATTATTACAGGACTGTTTTTACAGTTTAATAATCTGTTTTTACAGATTAGTAAACTGTATTTACAGATTATTAGGAGACTGTTTTTTATTTATTAGATGACTGTTTTTACAGATTATTACAAGTCCGAATAATAGGGCACGATATGGTACATGCTATACTACCAGCCAATCATCGAATAGCTAGTTAATTTGTAAAAGCAGTCTTCTCATAATGTGTAAAAACAGTCTCCAAATAACGATTTGGGTTAACTAACCCTAACCCTAACCCTAAGGTCTTGACCCTAATACGCTGCCGTAGAGCACTTCTGTGGAAATTGGATATTAGTTACACTGTACTGAAAACCTAAGTAAATACGTTCCACTGATATGCATGTTTTGAACAAGAATTATTAGGAAAAATCATTCACAGTCTTCCAATGCTTCAAACTTTTTAAAATTTCTAGTCGGGAAGTTTTTGTATGGATTGCCGTCTAAGATATTGATTCGCTCTTTCAAGTAATCATGTATTTTTTAACCAAACTAGATTTCATACTTAGGCTAAGATGACGCCCACAATTGGTCATAACACTGGAGGTTTGTAGGACACGATTCGGCTGTTGGGGGACCCAGCATGACCAATTTGGAGCACGGTTTGGGCTAATTAAATAAGAAGTTGCGTCAAGACCCTTACGTGTGCATTTTTTTTATCCACAAATAAATTTACAAGAAGTCTGTTGAACTATAATCACGGCTGACAAATATTCCAACTACATCAAGGCATTCCTTCTTTGAAGGCATGCCTCGATGATGATTCCTTCTTTGAAGACATACCTCGATGATGATTCCTTCTTTTATTCTTTAAAGACATGCCTCGATGAAAAGTTCCTTCTTTGAAGACATGCCTCGATGATGATTCCTTCTTTAAAGACATGCCTCGATGATGATTCCTTCTTTAAAGACATGCCTTGGCGATGCAGTTGGAATATTTTATCAGTCGGGATCTGAGGCATTACAGTTGGGACAAATCGGTCATATTTACCACGCCCCGCAGAAGGGTAGTCAGATTTGTTTGTTTGTGTATGCCGCACATCCCTGACTAATATCGTCATGAAAATCGACTTTCGATAAAGTTATCTCCCTTGAACTTATTAGGCACGCGATGAGGGTCCAACTAAAAGCAAGTAATTGTTGAGTAATTACCTGTGACACAATGAGACTAATAAAGCCAAGTTTTCTTTTTTACTTTCGATAAACGAAGGGGCGCGGTGGCGTTGCGGAAACCGG
The DNA here is from genome assembly GCA_031216915.1 of Pictodentalium vernedei. Classification (NCBI taxonomy): domain Eukaryota; kingdom Metazoa; phylum Mollusca; class Scaphopoda; order Dentaliida; family Dentaliidae; genus Pictodentalium; species Pictodentalium vernedei. The sequence continues at coordinate 103,220,571 of CM062292.1, forward strand.
TTCTTGTCAGATCAACGAAGTTAAGCAGCGTCGAGCCCAGTTAGTCCTCGGATGGGTGACCGTCTGAGCGATCGATTCGGACTATCGAGTTGTGCCCTTGGGCAAGGCACCTAAACCCGATTGTCCACATGGGAGCACGATGACGCCGTGTACTAAGGCGTACTGCACGTCGATGGTTCGCATGTCTTCAACCAATCTAACCCTACCTGTGCTGCAGTGCAGAGTTACAATGTTGGGGAGCTGGCAGCTGCTCGTTGTTGCTCGGTGGTTTTCTCCGGGTACTCCGGCTTCCTCCACCCGTAAAACTGTCACGGTCATGATTAGCCATTGCGCATAAGTATGTGACTTTAAACACCAATAAATAAATAAATAAATAATTCAATAAACGAAAACAACAGACAGCTCTCGGAACTGTCTGTTGTTTTCGTTCATTAAAAGTTACAAAAGGAATGTTCGCTTTTATGGCATGCTAATTTGAAGCAACCACTTCACAGATAATCCGGCATTTTGAGTATCTATCAGTGTCACACTTACAAACAATAAGAAATTGTGTAGTTTGGTTGTTTGGAGGGATATGTTTTTACTGTAATTTGCAAGATTTTCCTCTTCTCATGAAAAAAAAAAATTGGCAACCTAACCTCGTAGACTTTGCTATTAATGGATCGGGCAGTGTCCGTATTATGTATAGTCATGATGCGCACACTATTGATATAATAAACAGAAAAAAGGTTACAGAACATAAAAGGATGGAGAAAACGCTGTTTTCTTATTTTTAAATGTTTTTCAACAGAGAATAATTGGCAAACGTTCAAACTGATTGGGAAAAAAAATTGTAAAAACCCAGCTCAACAGGACAATGCCTAATGTTTGTGAAATTATTTATTTATTTATTTATTAACGATATCTTCGGCAGCCAGGGTCACCTCGTGTCGGATAGTTTTAGGGTGGAGGAAGCCGGATTAGTCGGAGAGAACCACCGAGCAACGGCGAGCAACTGTCACACTCTTCAACGTTCTAACTCTGCAGGGTTAGCATTTAGTTGAAGATAAGTACAAAGTGCAACATCGACGTACAGTACGCCTTAGTAAACAGCGTCACCGTGCCCCCTCCCTCCCAGTGGGCAATCGGGATGAAGTGCTTTGCCCAAGGACACAATGCAGTTACCCCTAGCGAGGATCCAACCGTGGACCTTTCGGTTGGAAGTACAATGCCGTTCCACTGAGCCACCGATCACCCTTGTGAAGTGAAGCGCACATCGTTGATACAAATTCGCTAACATTTCGAAATTTCAATTTTTATATGAAATTCGTATACCCTCAGTGTTAAACTTACTGACAGCTTCTGAAAATTAAGGGGTGTTAACTTTCCCATTAATTTCATCCAATGCCGAAAATTGTCAGCCATGATACACTGCATTTGATACTTCATTCGAACAATAGACCATCTTATATTAACCCTTTACCTGACATGGAAAGCAGACGACACTTGCAAAAAAAATTCTTGAATTACTAATTTTTTTCATTTTTTGTCTCAAAAACATAGGTTATGACCCCTCATTGGAACGAGCTCGTTCCAACGAGGGTCATAACCTATGTTTTTGAAACAAAAAATGAGAAAATCATGAAAATTAATTGGAGATTTTTGAGAATAGCGCTCGCCGGTTTTTGCCGTTACGTTGGGTAAAGGGTTAAATCAATCGACACTGGACCTTCTTAAAGTAGTGTTGTTGTCAGTGCGTGCACACAAGTACAGTTTAACTTTTTAGCTTACAATAATAAACACCAGTAGGCAGTTCTTGTGGCTGAACAAATCACATGGAAGTTGTATTCTGAAACACTTTGAACGTCAGGTAACTCAGGTTGATTGTCTGACAATTCGACGCCTGGAGGCGTGCCCACGCGTCTCTGATGTCGTATAACGACGCCGACACTTCATGCAATAATGATCAGGAAAAAAGGCGTATAATCTAAGCTGTTGTCTCAAGGTAATTATTGTCTGCCTATTCAACACGTGGCAAGAAACAGCTGCAAGGCAACGAAGCAAATTGATGTTCGACAAATTCACTCTTATTTCCAAGGTTTCTGCGAGTTACACTCGACTCTGTGGTACTTTAGAATAAACAGATAAAAAAGGAAGGGTTTTAGATATTAAAAACATCAAACAGAAAACATGGGATACGTTATTTTGATTAGCTTTTTGATAATTATGGAAAACAGATTTTAATGCATTCAGAATACAGTCGCCTTGGAAGAGGAACCTGGGTCAGAGATGGCCATATAATCGTTTCTGCGACCCGATGGAACGACTCCTGTCTAAACGATTACTTGCTGGCTCCATTGGCGTAGGGACGCGTATGGCCGAACGGTTTTGACTGTTCCAGTATCCAGAACACCGAAAACAATTTTTGATAGAGATGTATTACCATTATATTCCTCAGTTCTGATGTGCAGTAAACTGACACACAAATCACACGGAAATGATGAAATGAAATAAACAAGGCCATAAAACACCGGAAAGTGCAATTTGAACGATGCCATGCTCATTAGTTACCTCTTCCATGCCATCCACCAACTCGGCGCTAAGGAGGCTCGATCGAAAGGACTGAAGCAGTCTCCGCGCTGTACGCGGTGACAGCTGAAGTCCTTCGCCGGCCGTAGCATTGGAAGATACCCTGACGCTGAGTTCAGTTGAAACTCGAGAACCTAACGCTGAAACTTACTCTTTATGAATTACTCGTTAATTCGTGGACTGTAAATTTAGTTGTTGGATCCTCGAATCGCTAACTGGCCTCGCCAGTAAGTGCATCTTCAGGGGCGTTGGAAGCACTTCATGGTAGGGGGTTAGACCCCGGGAAAAAGGGCATTTACTTGCACTAGCAGCCCTGCCATGACATGCCGAAGCATGCATGTCTCGAAGACTAAAGGCCCGAGATGGGTGAGTTTCAGAGGAGGTGCCCCCCTCCCGTTTGGGGCTCTGGGTAGTATCTTATTGGAACATATACGTTAGTGTGATGAGTTGACGGTAACATGGACTGAGGTTTGCAGCTTGGAGCGTATGTTCTACCTCGACGCTTAGCGTCTCGGCTGAACGTAAGCTCGGAGCCGCAAACCTCACACTATTTTACCGTCAACTCATCACAATAACTTATAATGTTAATATGTGATTCTGATAGAAATTAAACAGCGATAAGATAGATAACAGATAGGGTGTGTAACATCAGGACCATGCAACTGTTTTCTACGAACTCTTAGGCGCTTTTGATTTTTTTTTTTATATAATTTTAGAACAACTCACCCTGATACATCGTACTCTCGGTGCCTAAACCACTGAAGGCACGATGTATCAGGGTAAGTGAGGTCGCCTCATTTTATGAAACATTTTTCAAATCACAATTAGGACATAGTCCCTAAAGTGGACCATTTTGTGGGGAGGTGCGTTCGTACCCATCGCACCTCCCCGGTCACGCGCCTGAAATATACTAAGCATAAAGTATTGCAGCCGTGAGAAATAATGGCACTCCTAAATATATACTTCTATTTGTTGCATGTTCCGGTATTCTCTGCAACGGTATACAGATTATGGTTACAAAACTAGTCTACAAAACTAGCCTGCACACGATGTTGGCCAACTGTAATAAGAATTCTAACCTACTTCCTGTCGATTATTGAGACTTCTACTTTTATAAAGAATTAACCCACAACGAACCGCACAGGCAGCAAATGGTTATATTAATATTTTATCCACGTAACCTGCTCATCTGTTTTGTCCTAAACATGATTATAACTCATTGGAACGCGCTCGATGAGCTCGTTCCAATCAGGAGTTGTGAGCTACGTTTGAAAGACAGAAACAAGATACAAACTGACAGAAAATACCGAGCGCTTTTTTCTGTATTACGCCTGGCAGAAGTTCGTAGACTTGTTATAGAGATGGTTAAGGCAGTACTCAACAGTGTTGTCTCAGCTGCTCAGAGAAGTTAGTTCCCTGTAATTAAAAATCAAACCACCATTTCCAAGATATATCCGCTTACACAACAGGGCGTATCAGTCACCTTAGGTAAATAATTGCGTGCATCCTCTCGCCATCACGACCGAAAACTATAGCCTTGTTTGTGTTCTAATTTCACTTAATATATTTTCATTTACGCAAATACGAAAACAAATGAAAACGTCTTTCGCAGTGCTGGAAACGGATAGTGTTACATATTGTTCGAAGGTTAAAGGTTGTCATTGATCTGAATCTCAAGTAGAGTCGGAATCAAGAAGTCTGACTCCCGACGAACATAGATCTGCATTAACCCCTTTAAACTGGTACACATAAAAATTCAGATTCCACCTAGCAACCACTATATTATACAATCGTTAGTCACGGAAGCTTTGCGCTACGTTAAAACAGCCACACGGTGCTGTTGGGTTAAACTTTTACTAAAACTCCATGCAAATACAAAATGGTTCCGTCCAATCGCTCTTGCCAGCGGAGCCCGTGGCAATGGCATTCATGAACTCAGTGTAGAAAAGGTTAACATTCAAAACCCTCTTCTCTATGTAAAACGGGGATGTATTGTTGAAAATAAATAAAATGTTTGGGTGAAAAATTCAATTAGTATCATTTCTATCTTCATCCCAAGTCTGTTGCCAACAACGCTACTAGCTGTGACAAACAGATTTAACCCTTTGAAAAGGAGAGACCGCTTTTCCGGTCCAGGGACATGAAGCGTCATACTTTCATTAAGTAGGATGGCTGCTAAGTTAAAATATGGAGTTGACCAACCAATATTTTCAACGTGCAGCCTAAAGGCTGCACGTTGAAAAATTGCTTGGTCTACCCCCCCCCCCCAAAAAAAAAAAAAAATTAAATGTGGAATCTTCCAATTGCTTCCATTGAACTGACATGGAAGATACCACCAGGGTTCAAAGGGTTAATATCAAACGTTATTTACTAGATATGATTTTCTTTCCCAGAATTGCTCCTTATCAAGCTCGGCTGATATAACTTGAATCTCGGCTGATATGACGTCGATCTCGGCTCATATGAACCAAGCTAGTGTTGTCTCCCTTGATGCAGTACCAGCAGCAACCAATTTTTTTTACAGCGAACTCGTTCACAATTATTCGTCAAACGCAATCAGGAAAATTGGAATTACCAGGAAAATGGGAGAAGTTTTGTATGGTGAGGAAGTAATGATGGGAAAACGTAAGAATTTGGTGGAGGAAGAGAAAAAAGAAGATAGTTGTATACAACATCAAACTGAGATTCAGATTCATAATCGGAGATTCGACGAAGTGAGAGAATAGATGGTACAGTGGCGACGTTCGGATAGCTGAACGAGGAGAAGAGAAAATTTCGGATTTTTAAAAAAAAATGAGAAGCAATAACACTGTCAGAAAACTCTAACAGATCTGAGAACATTTTGTAATTATTTGTTTGGGATTTATTTATTTATTTATTTATTTATTTATTTATTTATTTATTAGGGTTTAAGGTCACATTCTGATGCACAATGGCTAATCGTGACCGTGACAGTTTTACGGGTGGAGGAAGCCGGAGTACCCGGAGAGAACCACCTAGCAACGACGAGCAACTGGCAGCTCCTCAACATTCTAACTCTGTTCCAGCTCCGCTCGAGCAGGGTTACAGCGGTTGAAGACATGTGCATCATCGACGTGCATTACGCCTCAGTACACGGCGTCATCGTTCCCCCATGTAGGCAATCGGGATAAAGTGCCTTGTCCAAGGACACAACGCGGGTCGTCCCGAACGGGGATCGAACTCGGGACTTCTAGCATAGAAGTCCAACAGTCTGCCACTGGGTTTAACCCTTTACCCAACGCAGACGATTTCAAAATTTATTATTTTAAATATCATTTTTTAAATTTTTTTCAAAAAATTTCAACAAAACCATATCATGTGACCCCCTCTTTGGAACGAGCTAGACGAGCTCGTTCCAAAGAGGGGTCACATGATATGGTTTTGTCGGAATTTTTCTAAAAATAATATTTTTTAACTGCTGAATTTGCATATTACTCGGGCGGATGCGGGCGATTCGCTGGGTAAAGGGTTAATAGATAAACTTTAAGTTACGTCGTGCTGATATCCCAGCAGATAAGAAACTTATCAGGTATTAACCTCTAATTTTTTAGAACTCCCAATATCTTCGATACAGTTAACCCTCCGTTCATATAGACGATACTTAAGAGTTTCACTCTAATTTGGAGACTTAATAATCGATTCAGTCCCTGCTGTGCAAAACACCTTGAGACATTTACACACGATGCGAGAGTTACAAGCTGTGCGATAGTGTTATAAATTATAATTAATATGAGTTTTGTCATCATCTTATAATTTGGCCTTAATGTATAAAATCCCAGCTAGAAAGGCTACAGCATATCCAGAACTGTGCGACACGTGTTGTCACCAAATCACGTAAATTCTGTCATATTACACCAGTGCTGGAAAAGCTCCATTGGCTTCCTATAAAACAGCGAATAGAGTACAAACTCCTTTTACTCGCCTTCAAATGTTTGAATGGCATGATGCTACAATACTTGAGTGATCTTATACCAGTCTACAAACCACCACGGTCACTGCGCTCGACGAATCTCGTAGCCCTGGTGCAGCCAAGGTCCAAGTTAAACACTGCAGGTGACAGGGCTTTTTCTGTGGCAGTCCCTAGGTACTGGAATGTATTACCTGCTCACCTAAGAAAACCCCAATCAATCAGCTCATTTAAGATAGGTCTAAAAACTTATCTCTATAAAATAGCTTTTGATAAATGCTAGGTTTAGTTCATGTAAAGCCAAAGAGCACGCTAGTGGAGTTTAGGCTTATAAAGTATTATTATTATTATTATTATTATTATTATTATTATTATTATTATTATATGATAAACACAAATATCGTTTACATTGGACCAACGTTCACAAATAAACATTAAATCATTACTTATAATTAATATGCAACGAATAGTTACATCAAACTTATAATTAATGATTGTATGTTCCATCTAGTACATTGAACACAATTTGTCTCTGTTGAACTGTCAGGGTCAGGTAACTAGCAACACAATGAGCCATAAATGGAATAAGCAAAGACAAAATGACATATTTACCCTGTCGAATAACTCGCAATGCTCGCATAGCGTTCAGTGTGTGAACGACGTCAGACGCCATCGACTTTGCAGGACGTCTATACTTGTGGTTTCCAAATTCCCATTTTCCGTCCAGTTCAAACCAAATGGTACAAACATTACTCCATTCTACAACGGTAACTATGGGGTACAACATTCATGAGCCCATACCACTAACAATTCCGAAAGATTGAGTCTGAGAATGTGTTTTAAGATAGCGGAACCGTCACAGCCAGATTACCTTCGGTATAACATCACAGGCAAGAAAACTCGACTCCCGGCTTCTAAGAGTCAAGACTCTCCTTTCTCATGTTACCTGGACTGTCTTGACAGAGCACCTACTTTGATACTATGAAACGTTACAGGCGAGAAGACGTGAGTTGAGGTTTCCAGATGTAAAGCCAGATGAGTTTTAGTCAAGTGCCGTCTGCGTGAATAGGCAGATGACACTTGACTAGAAGCACCTGCTTTACTATAAGTTTTTCGCGGTATATCATGTTCAATAAATTCATTCTGATTCCCCGGCTTCTAAAAGTTAAAATCAACCTTCCAGGCCACCAGTCTAATTCTGTAAGAAAGTTGACTCTATTATGGTCTGGAACTGAAACCTGTGGTTCGCTTTTCCGACCAACAGATATATTCCAGACAACTGAATCTAAAAACTACCATAAACATTCATTGTCTTTGACTCAACGCAAGGAATGTTGCTCAGTTTCCACTTGCTTTGACCGAATGTTTTATTACAGTACATGGAGTGTATTATCACTAAATCACCCGCAGAGTGGAGATTCCACCCAAGTAATAATTGCGAATTTGTTGCAAAGCATAACAATTACAAGCAAAGTTCCAGCCAATGGACCTCCGGGTTAAACCCGGAGGTCCATTGGCTGAAACATTGCTAGTGTTTTTGCCCAAAAGTACAGAATTTGAAAGGGATACTTTGGGTGATAACTCCACTCCGCGGGTTATTTTGTTACAATCCACTCTCCACGTACTGTACTTTGTCAATATGGGTGAAGGCACACCCACAGTCGTAGTTTTATGATTACTGCGCGTAGTACCAATAATTGTTTGAATATCTTCATTATGTATTGGAATATATATAAGTGAATCACAAAAGAATATCGGTATATCGGTATGTCTCTGTGAGTGAAGCAACATTACATTACACACTTTGTAGTTTGCGCGCATTCTCCGCGAAAATAGGGCAAACAAATAACATATAACGTCGAATTCCGTATAGAATTAGACTTGTGGCCTCAGGGCTTGTCTTAAAATATGTGAGCAGTTATTTTTAACCAAGTGTAATCTGCCTGAAGAGGCAGACGAGACTTGACTACAAAAATCTGCTAAGTCATAAGCCTTGAGCTGTGCGTGACATTAAATATATTCACTCCAATTCCCTCAAGCTTCTACAGTACCTCACGGTCGAAACTTACTGTGTCGTTTCTTGTTTGATGCACAGTTCTGTAATTGGATTGTGCATGGAATTTAAAAGTCTAGACTTCAGTTGTGGTAATGTGGTATCGAAGAGCAATTTCGGTGATAACGTGTAGTCATACGAATCTCTTCAGCGTACTTTTCAAGTTTTCGTATGATTTTTAAACACTTTGATTTAGAGAACACAAGTGGTTGGATCTGAATTTAAAAGCTCGATAAACTTGTATCAGGCTTTTTAATTTCTGTAATTAAAATAAATACGTAAGACAAATCTTCTTCAAGTGTTTCTTGTCTTATTGCTTTTTAGTGATTGATAATACTTTTTTATACTAAAGTGGCCCACCAGTAATAATATAATAATAATAATAACACTTTGGCCGGCCGCTGATTTGTCGCGGTTCTCGGATGAGAAGGCCTTGGTTACCCCTGTACTCCCAACTGCCTCCCTATTGCCACGCTTCGTCTCTCCTCCCAACACTCGGAGACAAACTGCTTGATGACATCCCTTGCCCCAGTCTTCCCAATCTCTCCGATTAGCATATAAACTCTCTCCTTTGAGTCTCCCACTAACCACATGTCCTTCATTCTCCCATCCCACTTCCCCCATTATACTACCAGTGAATCTTATTCTGTAAGACTGGTATTTTGGGCATTCTAGAAGAAAGTGTTCCTGGGTCTCCACCACGCCCAAATTACACATCTGGCACTCATTTTCACTGTTTTCCCCAATTTTTCCCTTCAGATCGAGGGACCGGACTTCAGCTTAAACAACAGCGACCCCCCAAAGGTGCCATCAAGGTACTCCTCAAAACCAGGCATCTCTTTATCACGCAGGCCACCCAAACACCTCTTCGATTTGACCCCCTCTCGCCAATTACGGTTACAGTCCTCTATGGCCCTTTCTTTGATGATTTTTTTTACCCTGGTTTGCCCCTATGTCTAAGTCCGAGATCTCCAATGAGTAGTTCTCTACTTGTTCCTTCACTTCGACCATCCACCCCGTCTTGATATTTGAGATGAAAATTCTCAGGAACATTACTTTACACCATCGGCTGTCGGGGAGATTTATAAGATAAATAATTAAGATAACCATAATAATCCACGTCGACGATATACGACACGTAGGTAAGGTTTTCCATGGCGTCTACATGTGTGTGTGTATGGTTGAGGTGTGGTATATATGCTTGCTCACGAGATTTATAAAAAAAACGGCTGCACCGTTTCTCACTAAACTTTGTTTAGGTGTGATTAGTGTTCACGCTGGTCTGAAATATTTTGGTGTCCAGCGAAATTTTTGTTTAGTGTCAAATAACTGTTTTTTCGCTGTGAAATGAAAGATTTTAGTGCCAAGTGGAATCTGATTGTAAATGAGACCAAATCGTCCTTTGAGTCCAACAAGGCAACTAAGGGCTAAAGCATTGCAGATGGCGCCTTGTTGCACTCAAAGTACGATATTTTGATTGAGTATTACCTGGCTCTGAGTATTTTAGTCGCAAAAAAATCCATAAATGATAAAAATATAGGTAAGAAAGTACTATAGGCTATTATAAACGTTTACAAAATAATTTCATGGTTATTATTTACTCACCGTTTACTCACTCCAAATAAACTAGCAGCAAATAATCTATTATCTTCCAGAAAGATTATAAAAAAGATTAAGCAAGATGAACAAAGATTCGGTAACAAAGAAATGTTTTGATAAGAATCTGATTAAATGGATAAACTGTTAATTCACTTCACCCATAACAAAGAGCCTCGATTATGAGGTTACCTATAGTTACTCTTTATAGACGGCCGTAAAGAGCTTGGAAATCCTGCAGAACGATGCAGGCCGATGGATAAGGGGTCGAGTAATGCCGCAACGCTAGAAGTAATCAGGGGTGAGCTTGGGCGGATGAGGATAAAGGACAGGATAGACCTGTTGAAACTCGGTTATCTTAATTATTTGGTAAATCTCCCCGACAGCCGATGGTGTAAGCTGATGTTCCTGAGAATTTTCAACTCAAATATCAAGACGGGGTGGACGGTCCAAGTGAGGGAGCTAGGAGAGAACTACTCATTGGAGATCTCGGACCTGGACGTTGGGGCAAACCAGGGTAAAATTTTGTCAGAGAAAGGGTCATGTAGGATTGTAACCGTAATTGGCAAGAGGGGGTCAAATCAAAGACATCTTTGGGTGGCCTGCACGATAAAGAGAAGCCTGGTTTTGAAGAGTACCTTGATGGCACCTTTGGGGGTCACTGTTGTTCAAGCTGAGATCGCGATCCCTGGAGCTGAGGGGAAAAAATGGGAAAAACAGTGAAAAAGAGTGACAGATGTGTAATTTGGGCATGGTGGAGACCCTGGAACACTTTCTTCTAGAATGCCCAAAGTACCATTCTAAAAGAATAAGATTCACTGGAAGTATAATGGGGAAGTGGGATGGGAGAATGAAGAACATGTGGTTAGGGGAAGACTCGAAGGAGAGGGTTAATATGCTAAACGGAGAGATTGGGAAGAATGGGGCAAGGGATGTCATCAAACAGTTCATCTCCGAGTGTTGGGAGGAGAGGAGAAGCGTGGGAATAGGGAGGCAGTTGGGTGTACAGGAGTAACCAAGGCCATCTCACCCGAGAACCGCGACAAATCAGCGGCCGGCCAAATTGTTATTATTATTACTTGACGGGAGTGAATTGTGTCTCGCCAGTGTCATGATTTTATAGAAAACAATGCACTGAAATAATAAATCACAAAATCTTTGAGACCTACCAAAAGTACATCATTCTTGCTGCCAAGTTGTGGTGCCAAATGCTGAATTATTTTTAGCCAAATGAATTCTTTAGTGCAATTGGCTTCACTGGGACCCGATAGCGCGAAGACTGGATACTTGGCAAGATCTGAACACCTAATGTTTTAATATTCAAAAGACAAGGTCACAGGTGAAATGTGTGCAAGAGTAGGCAGTCATCTCAGCCACGTACCATCCACTTAAAGTTGAAATAATCAAACATTTATTTATTTTACTTTTTATAATTATTTTTCTTATTTAATTATTTTCATCTTAAGCTTCTAAACCACGTTTAAAGCCAAGCATGCCATGGTTTAATATGTTTGGGAAAGAAACCTGTCTTGGTGGCGAACTGGACATATATATTATCGGACAGGAAAGGTCTCCATGGGACACTTCAGAACTACCCCCAATGAAACAATATAATATATATATCACACGAAACGTCGTTAATTTCGAAGTAACAACCCACGTCTTATTTCCTGATTATGAACTAGTGTCTAATCGGCGCGTGGTCCCATAGCAGCAGCTGCACTGTATTCTTGACATGACGTTCGTGAACATGACTTCAATTACGACAACAGGTGCAAGTGTAACGGATTTGGTAACAGCAGTTGAAATATAATATACAAGAGAAGTTCTAAATTACTCTGTTATAATTCGTCTGCACATAACGGAGGTTAATTCTATTTTTGTTGGCTTCAAGTCATTTCCATGTTCGAAATGAATCGATGTACCTTATTGGTTCACGCCGTGGTGCATTGTTATGTTGTTTCATTCGTCGAGGTGAAAGCGAGGGATCAATCAGATTACAGTATTTGAAATCTTTCACCGCGAAATTAACCTGTATAAGAGCGGTCTCGCTCATAATTCGTCGTCCACTTTGTGTTTGGGTAAAGCTTTGACTAGCTGTCCAAACATAAACCTATACACTAGCTTAGTCACGGGGACACTTTGTAACCTGTAAAAAGGTTAACCGTAAGGGGTGCCGTGATTTTTGGACCCGTTCAACTCGGCCCTGGTGAGAATCAACGTTTCTGACAGTGATTCTCTCCAGGCCCGAGTTCTGGGCGAGCATCCAGATTTACTGAACATATTTTGTGTGTAATTTAACCCTCTTTTTGGTAAAAGTCGAGTGGACCCGTGGTTTTTGATCCGTCATTCATATTCATGCCCATTTCATATCATACTATTTTTGGCTTCATAATAAACCGCGTATAAACTGTTTTCCCATTTTATTGTGTATTCATCCAGACCACAACACATAACTTAATGGCTATTCTACCTCTAGAGTTGAGTTATATTTTATCCATGGTTTGCTAGTTGACCCAGATCCTCACGAATCTGAAGAACAACAGGGAGATTTCGGCCAGGGTTCTAGCCCCTGGGGAGTCGTTCACCCCACCCCTGTTACACAAGTAAAGCGCATTCATGACGTCATGGTGTGAAGCGTCTGAGCCAACGAACTGATTGTCGGTTGTTTTGGGAGAATTTAGCGACAATGAATTAAATAAAAAGTGTAAAAAACATTCGAAAATTCATGTGATATACAGAATCTTTAACTCGTGATGTTTGGATATAAGATTTTTTGAAACGAGTTTGATGAATTTGATTCACAACTCGCCTACACTCGTTTGAGATCCTCTATATTATCATCATGGATTTTTATCAATAAGTGCTATGCAATAACTTCCCCGTTTATGTTTCATGTTTTCACATGTCACTCCGCACACCCTCCCATTTAATGAAAATTCAACCTCAGAATCTGCAAGAGATACAGCTTTCATGTTTACATGGACCAAAAGGAATGATGCTTGAATTTAGTATATTGTACGCTACACACAACTGAAATTAATTTTCTTCAGTGAAAACTCTATTGCCAGTGGATTCTCGGGTGATGTTATTTTCCTACGAATACCAGTTGATCATGTGACATTTGAACATCGCACATTGATTTAACGCACTACATTCTATTTTCCAGAGTCTATATTAATTGTGTTTACGTTATATAAATAGACAGTTTTCCCGACTCGTGTGGGAGTAAAATTGACCGAATTTTGGTTAGTCAAGGCGGTGCTTTGTAGATAAGACAACTCGATATCCTGCCTGGACATATAAAATATTTATGTTTTATGAAGGGAATAAACATAGGAATTGAATTATGGCGCGGTTCATGGTAAATTTGCGCGTCATCAATTTGTTTCATCGCCTCGTGGATTTCCAACAGTCATGATTCAATTCTTGAGACATTAAACCAGAACTTTACAATTAAATTCCATTAGATCTGTGGGTTTCCCATTCAACGAAGTTGAAATGGTATATTGAAATCGTCCCCTTTTATCTTTCTTTCTCTTATCGTCCTTGCCGACCTTAGGGTACTGTTAGGGATTCCGGTTTTGGCATCAGAATTGATATAACTTTCGTTAATTATTATAAACAATTTTATATTTTCTAAAATGGTTTCGATTTAACTCTTAACCCGCTGAGTATTTTATAGATACTTTTCATCAAATCTAGTCATGGCTGCTTTAAAGCAGCCATGACTAGATTTGATAAAAAATAAATCTAAATACAACACAAGAAATCATTGGTGAAATACCCATTCCATTTACAGGGAGACAATATGATTAAATATGCACAAATTATACTAATTTCAGGGACAAGAGAAACTCTGTGCTGGGCAGGAATACCCGCCAGCAGCATGCAAAGAGTTAAAGTATGCGGCGTTTGCTGAACTGATCACATATGTGCAGTGAGTGATCTTTGAATGTTTGAATGTACTTACCAACATGTTTACAAATACTGTTACAGAGGGTCTATTTTTAGCTCACTGGTAGTTTATTTGGGTCACCTGTTCACATGTCATTAGACGGAACGATCTAGAATCTCAATGAGATAATTTATTTCAGCCAATCAGTAAATAGCGGAACAAAATGTCTTTTTCTGGAACGTTCCATTTTAGGACTATATAAGCCTCTGTGAACAGGCTTATGTCAATTCATCTTATGTTTTTCATCTGACATATAGCAGTGAGAAGTGACAATTGTTTATACATTCAGCATTTATTGAAGATTGGAGATTATTATTATTGGGGACCGTACATTATTTTAGATAACAACTGTGGATATTAATATTCTGTGGAATATATTTGCGATATTTCTGTCATTTTGTATTGGAAATATGTTTCCAAATCTTTGAAGAGAATTTATTATTCCTGTGATCAGGATTTACTCTTGTGAGAAGCCAGTATTCTACTGGATTATTTTAAAACCATCTCTATGGAGCCAACACATATTGGAGATTTCCATTTGAATTTTGCTGAGTGTTTTATTGGAATTTCTTGGATACGGCTGAATTTTTGAGTGAACTTTTCTAACAATTTATAGGATACTGTTTCTGCAGAGCATTCTAGGACATTACAATACAGTACAGTTGCCGTGTAGTGGTCGTTATCCACGTGTGAGCAGTGATGTCACGCATGCCTATACCAGTTGATAAAAATCATTAATAGCAAAATTTTAATTTATAAAGCGCCGGCTTAATTAAAATTGTTGATGATTATTCCTATAATTACTGTTGGGATCTAATATTATTGCATCCGTGGACATATTGCCCATTCGTGGAAAGTGACCAGTCCACGGTGGCCGTACAATACCATCTGTAAAGTTTCTTCATCATACCTGTTACTGGATTCTATTGAACTATAGTTAAAACTAGAAGTCCTGTCATGAAATGCGCACAAATTGCACGTCGGTCTGCGCGTTAATGTACGCGTTATGATCATAGTAAGGCAATCAAATTCTGTACATATGGCCTGTTCACAAGCACTGTTTCAGCCAATGGACCTCCGGGTAACCCGGAGGTCCATTGGCAGAAACATTGCCTGTGTTTGCTATGAGTAACCAGGAGAACCTGCCGTGCTTTGGATGCCATTCCATAGGGCAATTGCGCGCAATTCCTACGCGTAATTAAGCCTAGATAAGCGAACAGTTCGTGACAGAACTTTTAGTTTTAACTGTATATTTTGGACTAACTGATAAGTATTTCTGTTTTATTTCTCTGTAAACCGTACGATGTAAAATATATTGTACCATTTTCCTTTCAAATTATTTTTTTATTAAATTTTAAAATTGTTAAATTGGAGCTATTGTTGTTGATTTTCAGATTTTATTGTTGTGGATTCTCAGATTTCTTTCTGTTACCCTTATTATTATTACACACCGTAAAAGGTGCTTCCCCGTGACACAGATTCACGAAACTACGAGTTGGTGACACACCTACAGTTTGTAACTATAGAAAATAAAGGCACTAAATTTCACCTTTTGACGCAACTATAATCGGTATTGTGTTTCTGTCAAATTCTATTTCACAACACTCAAAACTTCCGAAGGTCCAGACATAATAACGCAAAAAAAACATCAATTTCGGTGGGTGGGGGAGTGGTAGCAAGTACGAGTAGGTGACACCCCTGTAGCCATAAATATAGAACATAGATGCACCAAATTTCCCATATAGAGACGCAGCGATAAAAGAAATTACAGAAATTATACAGTGTGCCAGTTGACCCCACTACACTCGAAACTGCTGAAGTTACACACATATTAACATAACTACCAAAAATTAGCTCAAAAATAAATTTCACTGGATAAAGATGAAATCATGTGACACTTTAGTTCAAGTGACCTTATGGTACGCATTACAGTACAGTTAGTGTGGATTGGTCGTAATCCACGCTTGGGCAGTGATGTCCACGCACGCGTTTATCAGATAACAAAAATCAGCAGCAGCAAAATGTTAATTAATGAAGCACCGGGTTGTACCCGATGCTTCATTAATTAAATTTTTGATGATTATTTCTATAATTAATTTTGGAATCTAATATTATTGCGTCCGTGGACATATTGCCCACCCGTGGAAAGTGACCAGTCCAGGCAGCCGTACTGTATTCCAAGTATCAAGGCCGAACAGATTTTGAAAGTCCGACGTCAAATATCAGAGATATGACGCGAATACTGGAGGCGTATTGCTTCATATTTGTGGCCAATTTGGACTGTCTTCGTTAGAAAGGCTTATTTTGTAACACGCACAGATACTTAACTATGAGGGACACAGCTTTAAAACTTTACATATCGTTTTCTTCTCATATAAAATTGTCAATAGCGTCTTTACTTTTCTTCAATTGCGATGCACGTTGTGAGTTATGACGGTTTTACGTTTTTTCTTAATCTGAAATCAGAAAATCAAATTTTAGCACTATTTAAGCACGTTTCAAGGACTCTGACAATGATTTTCAAGGATTGTTTTAATTTTGATAAGAACTTACAACACCATAGCAACACAAAGAATTTCAGTCTCGAGGGCCTGATCTCTGGAAAACCCAGCTAGCTAGATATATATCGTTCCTTGAGTCCAACAAGGAGCCATCTGCAATGCAGATGATGCCTTGTTGCACCCAAGGGACAATATAGGAGATCAAACAAATGTGATCCCTGATCGATTTTGTGACATCGCATGTATGTGGGGTGGGTTATCCGAAAACGTAATTTCAAGTACTTTTCAAGGGGAGTGGTGGAAAATCAAGTTCTTTTCAAGGCTAGAAACAATTTCGAGCACTTTGGAAGGGGTTAAAATTCAAGAACTTTTCATTTCAGTGGGAACTCTGATCTAAAATTGCGTTGTCACTCTTAGAAATTGTCAACGGTTACGTCCAAGTTGACCCTTGGCGCCACAGGAGATGATTGTCCAAAATATTAAAATGCTACCAGTCTCAATGAACCAATTCAATCTAGTTTGACAGAGCTCACTGAAGCACTTTCAAATAAGATTGAATTTGGTAAATTCCTAACCCTTTATGGGAAAATTGCCTACAGGAAAGCTCTGTATTACGACATCACTATGCCGAGGGATAATCTCCAAGATAAAAGGATGTTGAGTGTTTCCGGCTTGAAGTACCAAACATTCTCACAACAGGTCGACCTATGGTCGACCAGGACCTCATGGTTCGGCCCAGAGCCAGAAACTCTGGAATTTCAACCAAGAAAAACTCTGGAAACATAAAATGGGATCCATCCTCTACTTCTGGGATACTTTCTTTCGATCGAGTTCTCTCCAGCTGCCTTTCTCCTTCTCTGTTACTTTTAACCCTATGGTGTGGAAACTCAATGTGACCATATCGTTCTACGAAAAAGGAAAGACCAGAGCAGCAGACAGAACGCAATGAGGTTAATGAGGTTGGAGCTCGTGACCCCCACATCATCAGAATCATCTCAGGTGTATTGCGTGAGCACTGATGCTGCAGTTCGCGTCTTATATCCGTTTTATTCCCGTTGGTGAACGATTCAATGCGCTTTACAGTCACCCCTCCGTCGGAGAACCCTGATTGATTCATTGCGGGTGTCTTTTTACAGGTAATGAAGTACACTATATACACTATATACAATGTGGGCGATCGGGGAATTTTGCCGGGCTGCAGCTCTTTTGCCACAATAGGGTTCTTTAAGGTGCACAGTAATTACTGCACACGGGGCAGCCATTTACGTCCTCGCCCGATAGGACGAGCATAGCCCCATTCCCAAACATGGCACTATGGAGGAGCAGTGTGGTTTTGAATCCACGCCGGCATTGCATTACGTTACGTTTCCCCGACTGGGGATTCGAACTCGCAAACCTTGGGCTCCGAGCGCAACGCGTTACGTTCTCGGCTACAGTAACTGCATTCCAATGCTGGTATTGTCAAAACATTTCACTCACGTCATAACGTCACGCAGATGCGTTAAGTTCAATCAGATGCGTTTTTACATGACATTCTTACGCGTAATCCAGATTCCACTCCTGGTATATCTAGGACAGTTCAAATTGTCTGTATTGTATCGTGTATCGTTGAAAACGCACAGCAGTATAAAATACAGAAAAATCCTCTGCTATTCATCTCTGGTGTAATTGCAGGGATGGTAGAACGAATGCTGATTTAATAGCTTCCAATAGGCAACTTCACCCAACAAAAATAAATTCGTATTTTCAGTTTGGCCCAGACATCAAAGACATATTGTTCTACTTACGAAAGACAATTTAACCGAAGGATGTTACATTATTCGCATGATTTGATTTGCTAAATAATTCCCCCGAGGTGCATTCAAAACCAGAACGTAATAATCGCAGACCTACATTAACAGTAGCATTCATCTGTACTGACAAATAAATTTTCTGCCATGCCCTTTTCCCAGTTACAAGTTAGAGAGACATTGACTGCAATAACTTTAAGTAACGGTGAACTGACTACTAAAAGTAACGAGATGCAGGAAAACAGAATTCCTTATCATTTTCAATCTCTGATGGTTTTGAGATTTTCTTGCTGAATTTTTCAAGATAACATTTCTGAGGAAATAGGCTTTTGCTATTGGTAGCTCTTAATGAATGTCCATCAGAAAGTCTTTAGGATCAGAAGTCCTTGGGCAAGACACTTCATCCCCCATTGCCCACGTGGGGGCACGGTGACGCTGTGTCCTAAGGCGTACTGCACGTCGATGGTGCACCTGTCTTCAACCAATGCTAACCCTGCTTGTGTGGAGTTGGTATGTTGGGGAGCTGACAGTTGCTCGGTGGTTCTCTCCGGGTACTCCGGCTTCCTCCACCCGTAAAACTGTCACGGTCATGGTTAGCCATTGTGCAGAAATATGTGACCTTAAACACCAATAAATGAATATAAGTAATTTAGGATCAGAAAAAGGAAGCGATTAGCAACTCAGTTTCAAAGTTTAATTTATATTAACTGGTTGAGAGCGATATTATTTTTAGTGGTCTGGGTTTGTTATTCAAAATTATTTTTTACAAATTATTGGAGAGTGCCCACAGGCACTCGCCAATAATTTATAATAAAATAAACTTATATAAATAAAATATTATTTGCGTTTTCAGAATATGAAACATGACCAAGGAAAATGTGGGGGTTTTTTTTGCTTTGGTACCCTCGTTTTTGAAAGCCCTAATTGTGGCTTCTAGCACTCAACCAGTTAACCTAAAAGGGTGTGTCTCGCCGTGTCAGTCACATCATGGGGTGTTTGACATACCTCAGAAATGTGGAGGGTTATTGGAAGTGCACCTCGGTACGCCAATGGGTGAATATGAGCTGATCAGAGACCCAAATTGGCATGACTGCATAGCAATAAAAGATGTCCTGTTATCAGTAATTTGCGGGATACAGCTAACCCCTACGGTCACGATTAGCCATTGTGCAGAAATATATGAACTGATCTTGTTCACAAACGGAATATGCCCCATCCCCTGGCGTCACCCTTGGGTGGTGGGAAGGGTGAGAGGGCGACTGTTGCCCTAAGTAGACAATACTGCATATAAACTTTTCCCGATAGTCTTCAATTTTCCAACCATTCATATGTTTTATGGTATGAAGGCTGTTACCCTGTGACTGCAGTATTCACGTCAACAAACTCAACCGATGTGAGGATTTACAGGATACCACTGGGTATGGTGGGGGAGGGGGTGAAGGAGTGCAATATTGTTTACTGGCGTTCCGGCAATCCAGTTGTATAGAGAACAGTGATCTGTATGGATTGCGCTGCCGCTGAACAGAACTTATCACCGAGCAAAGATGATGTCTCCACCCCATGTATTCCTAACAGCTCGGTGTATCGGGATAATGGCCCTGCGAATCACATATTTTCAATTCGAATCGAATTTCGAATCGAATCGGGTCTATTCTTCGAAATCGAATCGAATCTCGAATCGAATTCTGGACGTCTTGAAGATGGCCGATACGGGTAAGGGTGGGGCGGGACTGTAAATCTGATTGTTCCGACTGTGACGGCTCAAGTCCCGACTGATAACATATTTCAGCTACATCATCAAGGCATGCCTTCATGGAAGGCATGCCTTGATGATGTAGTTGAAATATTACCCAGGAAAGAGTGCGAGATTTATCACCACCAAGCACAGGACTAGCCGCTAGCAACAGCTCATCGTCAACATTGTTTGGGTAACTTTAACTTAGCTTCCTAAATGACGTTACGCTTCGGTGCATGACATCGGCTTGTTGCCTTAAACATCGCCTTGAATGAACGATCAGCTGATCTTTGTTATTGTTTTGAAACGTACGAGTTTGCGTTGAAATTGGGCTGAATATTGCGCAGTAAAATGTCAAGTAGCATATAATAAAAAGAAAATCTATACTATTTTAGTGAATATCGGGAATTATCTCATTCGGGTGGACCTGAGAATATTATTATCGCGCAAACGCTCGTGAAAAATAAAACTTTCTGGTATTTATTTATTATTATTTAATTTTTTGGTGTTTGAGGTCACATACGTCTGCACAATGGCTAATCGTGATCACAACATGGAGATAAAGTCAAGGTCAGTCAACCGTTTATACCCCGTGTTGCCTATTTTAGAGGACTTGCACCCCAAGCATTAGTGACTGGGCTCTATTTTACCAGTAAAACGGAGCTTGTTTACCACAGTAAACAAGCACTGCCTCACTTCCCTGGGTTCCCAAGGGGGAAACTTTCTGGTTCACGTTCATGAGATAATTCTCGATATTCACTAAAACGTCGTAGATATTATCTATATTTTAATTAAATTTTATTGAAAACATGTAAAAATAAATATATTCTGACCAAAAATGGTAAAATTTCAAAGTATCATGATTTCAAATTTTGGAAGACACCGCAAGCCAATAAAAATGTTTAATGAAGGGGTTAAATTTCAGTGAGGGAGTGCCTAAGAACCAAAGCCATTTTTTGCCTAAAAGAATATTCAGGTTAATATTGTATGGAGGGGACACCGATAATGTCCACGAATCCAAAGATTAATTCGTGATCCATTTATCAGCGAGATATTTAAGTTGATACATCCAGTTAGATCAAAGTGTTTTGTTCAAATCAAATGGAAGTGTATCCATTTTTGAAATAAAAAATCCTTTCTTATGGAGGTTGTCGTATATTTCATTTTGTGTCATCATAAACTCGTGCGTGCCCCCATTCCATTGGAAGAGTCATTCCAATGGAAGAGTCCATATTAATTTTATTGGGGTAGACCAAGTAATACATGGGCTGCATGTTGAAACTATTGATTGGTCTACCCGCACGTTCTCGTTGCAGCCATCCTACTAAATGAAATCATATTCCTGGGCAGGAAAAAAGCCTCTCCTTTTGAAAGGGTTAACTTCAGATTTAACGATTCAAAACTGCTCGTTCTCAGTCGAATCGGCAACCGACCTCCATTTACATGAGACCCACTGCGTGTGTGACAAAAGTTAAAAGTTTACCCAACATAACGGCTAAAACCGGCCTCGCTTTTCACAAAAATTACCATTCAATTTTCAATATTTTTTTCATTTTTTGGCTCAAAAACATAGCTTATGACCCCTTATTGGAACGAGCGCGTTGAGCTCGTTCCAATGAGGGATCATAAGCTATGTTTTTGACACAAAAACTGAAAAAATAGTTTTTCAAGAATTTCGTTTGCAAGTGTCGTCTGCTTTTCGTGTTAGGTAAATGGTTAGCTAGCAAAGAAAGTAAGTGATTACTAGCAAGTGCGAATCGATATCCAATACTCCTATCGAGATCAAAATGTCCCGACTGTAAAATTATTGGTGGGAAGGTTGTTCCCCTACACCTCCATAGTCACGCCCCTGCTGTTGACATCTCCAAATATGACACACCGGGCTTGATGGATCCTGGCTGAATAACGGTCGTCCACGTAGGTCCTGTTTAGGACGCACTGGCCCGACCCTTGTTCGCTCAGGTGTACGATAATGTGAGATTCCAACCTCGAAATGCTCTGAAACCGCAAATTATGGCCTCTCTATTTTTTTCCGAGCCACCCCGACCTTACCCCCAAAGTTCATATCTCACTCCCATAATTCCGATTAGAGTATCTTTACTTTAGTATAAGCTCGATCCTGGGACATTGGTTTGGTTTGGAAGGAAACGAGGAACAAAAGAATTTTGAACGACAGTTTTGAGTTTAAAAGCAAGCTTAACATATTACTGACAGAGGTGGACTGAAAATTGCTGGTGGCCCCCTATTGGGTAGCCACTAGGGCCACCAAAATTGATGCACGCCAACACCTATCGGCGCTTGAAATTTAGTGAAAACGCAGAACAGGCGGAATGTATCTAATTGCATAGAATGCCCGTTATACTGAAATGTTCTCATTTCGATATACCAACAGTCAAGTCTGCCAATGATCGCTCAGACGCAAGGAAACAGCGTTCTTTTATTTTGAAAACAAAATTTTCTCCCATTGGGCCGAAGTGTGATTAGCCCGATGGGTCCGCCTTCCCACCCCTCTTGATACAATTCTTGCCGAATGAGTGACAAGCCAGAAAATAAGCAGACTTACATCTACAAAATGAGGTCCACAGAGGGTGAATTTAATTATGCTACCCTGCAAAGCAGGGTAGCATCACGAAATTTACCCTCTGTGAACCTCAATCTGAATCAGGTATCTCAAAACTAAACAGAAAGAGGTACCTAGAGGATAAATTGGCCCACTGTATGGGATAGCTTCATCAAATTCACCCTCTGGGGACCTCATTTTGCAAATGTCAGACTGCTTATTTTCAGGCCTGATGAGTGATGAAGATGATACAAAAATGCCATCGAAATGTCGTCTGTGTGAACTGACATTGATCACTTGGATGCGTTTGGTCAGTTCGAAAAATCAAACTTTACTCCGGGTCCAGACTTGGTTCATTTCCCGGTAAACTTTTCTTGGCCCTGATATGAATAAAACAAGAATGAATCATCAGAAATGGAAGTCTTTTGTCAGCAGCACTCGGGAATCATCCGAAATAATTATGCGGCACGCCATGAGGGAAGAAACAATCCGACAAATTCACTTCAAAACAATTCACTGATTGGAATATTTGTCTAGAATTAGCCAAATATCTGTCACACTCCCGTGAAAACCTATCACATCCAAAGATTAAAACAGTCCTGGATCAATTTCGAGTGTAGATTGATTTCTGGCAATGCATCATAAACAAGGTGGCCGTTACGGTGTTATCGGTTGCACCAATATTCTTATTCGTCATCAACTGGTTCTTAGTGGAAACTACCATTTCAAAACAATGTAGCGCTACACGTTAACACTTAATGAAAATAGAAAATCCAATTTATCTCAAACAACTATTCTCTATCAGACACCTATCATCACTTGTCAAGTCAATCGATTCTGCTTCGTAAGTTCGTTTAACCCTTTACCCGACGTAACAGCCAAAACCGGCCAGCGCTATTCCCAAAAATCGCCAATTACTTTTCTCATTTTTTCATTTTTTGTCTCAAAACCATAGGTTATGACTCCTCGTTGGAGGGGTCATAACCTATGTTTTTGAGACAAAAAAATGAGTTATTCAAGACTTTTTTCTGGCAAGTGTCGTCTGCTTTTCATGTTAGGTAAAGGATTAAAAAAACGATCTTGGAATGTGGGAAGGGAAGTTCACGTCACATTCAGTGGTGGGGCTAGGATTCTCAAAGGGAGGGGGCGCTGAGCAATATTCTGGGGGCATGACATTTATATTTATTTATTTATTGGTGTTTTTAAGGTCACATATTTCTGCACAATGGCTAATCATGACCACGACAGTTTTACGGGTGGAGGAAGCCGGAGTACCCGGAGAGAACCACCGAGCAACGGCGAGCAACTGTCAGCTCCCCAACATACTATCTCCACACAAGCAGGGTTAGCATTGGTTGAAGACAGGTGCACCATCGACGTGCAGTACGCCTTAGTACACAGCGTCACCGTGCCCCCACATGGGCAATGGGGGTGAAGTGTCTCACCCAAGGACACAACGCGGTTTCCGCAGGTGGGATTCGAACCGAGGACCTCTCGGCTTGCAGCCTGCACCTCTACCAACTGAGCCACCGCGCCCCGGGCATGGCATGACATAACGCATGAATATCCTGAGGCCCGAAGGTCCGTGCGGGTGGTGAGACTGGAAGGGGTGCACCTCCTTAGAGAGAGCGTCAGGGGCGCTCCTCCTTGAAAATTTTGAAACATCTAGAGCTCTGAGGCTGAATCTGGAATAAAATTTGCTTCCAACTGGAGGTATTTGTCTGTGAATGGTCATCAATACAGAACACTGTATCGGTGTTTTTGCCTCAATCTGAGAAAAACATGTGATAGATGGGTGTACATAGTTGAAATGAGGTTTGAATTTGGAGGGGGGGTTGAGATTGGGGGAAGGGGCTGCCCCCTAGACTCCCCATCTAGACCCCCAGCTCCTCCACTGGTCACGTTACTTTTCCTAGCGTTCTGTGGGATTCAAAAATCCGTTTTAGACTCACTTATTTGTTTGTACTTTTTGCGTTAATGAAACATTCTTTGCTTTCAAAATAAAGTTAATTTCTGACGTTATTACGTCAAAAATTAACTTTATTTTGAAAGCAAAGGCCGTCTTTTAAAGATTTCTGTGTGTATTTTTAGAGTACATTTTATTTCGTTTTGTTACAAAAGTGATAAATAATATATGTAAAATAGTACATTATAAACACTCGCACCGTCTGAAGTCAAAATAGCAGAACAAATCAGCTTGAAAAAGATATGCCAAGAACAGCACTGTCGCTGATTTAGGTTGTCTTCCACAAGTAAGATAGCCGCATATTTTTAATTTTGAATTATTATTATTATTGTCAGAGGAGATTGTCCCCGGGTTTATTTTTATTTTAATTATGGACGACATATGCAAGATACATCCGCAATTCAAACGCCTGGGTCAGCTGGGATTGGTCTTCGGTTGCCAGAAATGCGAGACTATTCATGGAGTCGGGCAGTTGATCTATGATCTGTTCAGCGTAAGACATAATGCGTAAACGCTCCTCTGATTGGTCAGTTACACTTGCGACTTTGGTGGAATTTTGGTATCCCAATATAGATACCGTGTTTCCCTCTAACGTTACTTATATATATATGTACGTGTTCGGGGGGAGGATCTGGCCTGTGTGCCTCGTTGGGGAACAATAAGAGGACAGTCAATCTTGAGTTATATGTTGTCTCCTTGCAAGATGTGTACCAGTCTATCAACAAACTATCTCATTTGTGTCACCTTTTAACAAACGTTGTAAAGTCTATTTTATTTATAAATCTTGGATGAAAAATATATCATCAAAGTGTACCAAATCCAGCACCAAATGAGGCGTTGATTCATCAAATGTACCTGTTAATCGATATTCGAGATTGAAAAGAATTGATTTGGTCTGATACCTCACGCATATCTGTCTTACAGCAAACATTCTGCTAACTTGAAAACATGTTTGTCATGACATGTGCCGGCAATGTAAACACTAGAATGCAAAAATGTCGGGTTATTATTAACGGTTTATTGGACGCGTGTCTATAGTTTCGTTTGTGTAGCCCATGCATAAAATTACCTGCACTCCATACAGACCATTAGCATCACATAATAGTAACGATCTGCTGAGAACATCCACACAGACCAATATGATTGATGATCTTGAGAACAGTTAGGCAGTCGTTCTTGAATTATAAGACGAGGATTCAGAGATAAGAGCGTAAATTATTAACAGAATACACGCAAGTTACCCAAGTGGTAATGTGTACACACCGCTGTCAAAGAATGAACACTCGCAGGATGACCCGAGTCCGAGTTTTTCGAAACATTTCATGAAATCTTCAAAGCCTAAAAAAGTTCCTCTAATAATGTTCAATTTTTATTCATTTTTTCACAGCAATGCCGTTAACACAGCGGAGGCAGCACCCCCCCCCCCCACCCCCGCCTGCCTGCCTGCGGACCACGGATGTGAGAGGGAGCAGACAATGCCCTTCACAAGTTCGTCACTCAATGTTTTTCAATGATTTATTCTCGAAGTAAAGCTAAAATACATTCGTTCTTGAAGCTTTCAAAAATTAATGGGGGAGTTTGGGAGGAGGTACCCCTCTCGATTGGAGGGAGCACTTCCTCGCAAACTCCCCCATCTCGGGCCTTCGGCCTTCGAGACATTCATGCTTTGGAATGTCATGGCGAGGCTGCTAGTGCGAGTAAATGCCCTTTTCCCGGGGTCTAACCCCCCTGCCCGAAGTGCTTCTGGTGACCCTGTCTTTTCATCTGCTCATTATGTGCGCGCGTGCGTGCGACAAGCACTATATGTGTATATATATATTCAAGAGTGTATCACATTACCTGATCTAAGCCGTCGATAAGTCGCTAATATTTGTGTAATCGTATGCGTCCATTTGATATGTTCCTGTAAGTTGTTGCATGTTATCAATGTTCTTGTCGTCTATCTCTGTTGATATTGAGACAATAAATATCTTATCTTATCGGCACTGCAAATAATTGCAGTTAAAATACGAAAAAAGTATGGACAACTGGCTATCGGTACCGAAAATATCGTATTAAACTACTTTTGGGAAGGCCAGCCAATATTTTGTTAGATCTTGTAGCAAAACCGATGGACTGATATGTGGTTTCTCTTCATTAGGAGAGAAGGCTGTTGACTGGCACACCGAGTAGACCAATTAACCCTTTATCCAACGAATCGCTCGCATCCGCCCGCGTAATATGAAAATTCAGCAGCTGCAAAAATATTATTTTTCGAAAAAGTTCAACAAAACCATATCATGTGACCCCTCTTTGGAACGAGCTCGTCGAGCTCGTTCCAAAGAGTAGTCACATGATATGGTTTTGTTGAAATTTTTTAGAAAAAATTAAAAAAATATTTAAAATAATAAATTTTGAAATCGTCTGCTTTGGGTAAAGGGTTTATTTCTTTATTTTATCCTGCAACCGTATGGTAGCATGTAAAAAATGAATGAGCCTACCTTAAAAATTCAATCTCCTAAAACAAAATAAATTTGGACAAAGATAATACCATTTTGCAAAAGCAGGAATTAAAGTTGAATGCGTTCGTTCTGAAAACACTTTGTTCCACTCTTCACGAACACTCCTCCATGTTGCTGTCTATTTTGGCGGTAGTTCTATTAAGATGTAAACGGAATGCCAACCTATTCAAATGCGGACGCAATAAGCAACCATGGAGTCGAGTTAGTTCCAAAGTAGTATGACACGCTAAAATCAGTTGGGTTAAAAATCAATCCAAATCAAATGGGTTGAATGTATATGAACCCAATTAGGTTCATATTCACTTAACCCAGTTGATTTGGGTTGATTTTTAACCCAACTGATCTTAGAGTGCATGTCGGATTGTCAAAACATAAGGGATAAGGGGTTTAATTTATGGTGCATTGTGGTGACCTGAACTGCAGTTCGTTCCCGATTTTTTCAACTGAAGTAACGTCCGCGTAACATAAATAATCGTTCGTGGGTTATTTCGAGGCAAACAGTTTTTAAATAAAGTAAAGAAGGCCACGACATGTATAGTTTAGGACTCATAAAGATCTGGAATGACAATAATACCTTGTGATAAGATTTACAAGAAATCATATAATAGTTCGTCATTTCTGATACCTAGATCCGAAGATTGTGGCCTCTCAACCTTGCTAAAGCAAGTCTTGATTTCAAGATCGATCGAAACCGGGCATCGAGCTTGATCACCTTCAACCTCCAAATGTTTTTATATACATTCCACGAGTAACTTGCGTTTTATTTGGGGGACAGGGGGGTCTCAGGACCCGGAGTATGTACTGGGTTCAGGGAACGTGCTCCTTAGTTAAAAAAAACTTTCTAAAACAATGAAGACCATTCCCGGCTGGATCTTAACCCTTTACCCAACGAATCGCTCACATCCGCCCGCGTAATATGCATATTCAGAAGCTGAAAAAATATTATTTTTCGAAACATTTCAACAAAACCAAATCATGTGACCTCTCTTTGGAACGAGCTCGTCGAGCTCGTTCCAAAGAGGGGGCACATGATTTGGTTTTGTTGAAATTTTTTGAAAAAATTTAAAAAATGATATTTAAAATAATAAATTTTGAAATCGTCTGCGTTGGGTAAAGGGTTAAAGACAAGTGAGTTTATGTCAAACACGTTAGGGTGTATCGGAAATAGTTATGGTCACCGTAGAGCTCGAATGAACTCAGAGAGTATCACCTGGCCATTGAGTAAACATACGTCTCGCTGTGATTTGTGGGTAGAGTCGTCACCTGGGGGTGTCGAAAACTTGATATTTAAAAAAGATAACCGATGGGTATCATCTGAATATAATTTATTGAAAATAAAACAAGATTTGTTTACATAAACACATCAGGAATTGTCCATGACAATATAACTATACACAACACAAATTGCAATGAATTTAACCCCCGCCCGAAATGTTCAAATTCTTTTGAGGAGCCCTGCAGGTGTTCTCTGGTTGATGTCTCCTACCATCGCTCCTCTCCACAACGTATTGTCTATTCGCTCCTTCGGTGGATCAAGGTACTGTGCGTATCAGCTTCTACTTTTAACATTAATTGTTCTTCTGTTTCACTAACCGTCACAGTCCGTCATCTTCTCTGGCCTGTACTTTGCTTGCTATAACATTATAATGTCACCTTATCATGCACTTTCGGGTGCACTTCAGAGTGTCGTTCAGAATCACGGACCCGTCAAACCGCATCTATGGCTCTCACAGCCCGCTCACCGGTCGCTTCACTCAGCCTAATAACTTATTCTACTGTCCTAAACGGCCTATCACCAAATAAAAGTATTTTTGGATTCGCTTAGTCCAATAACTTCCTCTAATGCATCAAAAAACCTCTCGCCACATAAAACTACTTTTGGGTCACTCAGCCCAACAACTCATTCCGATAGCCATCGCAAAAAACAGCCTCTCCTACACTTCCTGTTTTTCCATCAAGTGGATACTATAGCGTGTACTGACCATCCAAGGTTTCAGCTTTTTTAACCCTTTACCCAACGTAACGGCCAAAACCGGCCAGCGCTATTCTAAAAAATCGCCAATTAATTTTCATTATTTTTTTCATTTTTTGTCTCAAAAACATAGGTTATGACCCCTCGTTGGAACGAGCTCGCCGAGCTCGTTCCAACGAGGGGTCATTACCTATGTTTTTGAGACAAAAAATGAAACAAATTAGTTATTCAAGAATTATTTTTGCAAGTGTCGTCTGCTTTTCATGTTAGGTAAAGGGTTAAATATCAAACAGAAAGATTTGTAGATTGGTTCACAAACGAATAGGAATTTACACTATTTACAATTGAGATGTAAGTTGTTGAAACTAGCAGCCATGTGCGTAATACGGTCTCGACACAGGGAATACATAGGGCTGGACACTGTTGACTTTCTCTACGAAAGCTCTTGAATGGCAAAATAAGGGAGGTGGGGGAGGGGGGTGACGTTTATAGTACGTCTCGTCTAGTGCAAATGAGAGGCTAGTCGAGAATATAATGACTCAATTGAAGCGGCCACTAGCTAGGATGAACACTTGGGTTTTCAGAAAGATATATTCGTTTTGTTTTGTTGACTGTGTGGGTTTGTCGTACAAGAGATCGGTTTCGGATGATATATCAAAATCTCGAAGAGAATCGAGAAATGTAATCCTGGGGTCAGAGTATCGACAGCACACCAGGAGACAGTGATGAGCATTTTCACAGGGATTACCACACATACACTTTGGATTGGCCAGAATATAGTTTTGAAACTTGTCATTATTTAGGTCGCAGCAGTTATTACGCAATTTTGAGTGTAAAATGTTGGCCTTTCTATTACCCACACGGAAATAAAGAGGTGGTTTGGGGATCAAGTTCCATTGGGCATAGGTTTGTTTGAACTCCGTTAGTGTTGCGGCTCCGGTGAGCACGTCTGGTAAGTTGTTCCAGCTTTTTGTGGTGGACAGGAAAAAGGATTTTTTGAAACGCTCCGTTCTTGCCGGATAATACGTGAATCTGTTGGGGTTGCGAAGATTATACATTGAGATATCGTGCGTTCGAGGGGGGTAACAGTGCATTGAGGTAATTTGGAGTTTCGTTGTTGATAATTTTGAAAAGAATGCAGTATTTGTGCTTTTCACGTCGCTTCAAAAGGGAGGGCCACCCCAGTTCAGCCAGAAGTTGATCAGCAGAGACAGATCGCGTTAAGCCAGTAATGATACGCGCAGTACCAAGCTGAAGTCTGTCAAGATTCTGAGTCAAATATTCGGGTGCGCAGTCCCACACCACGTCGCCGTAATCAAGTAGTGGTTGAATGAAGGTGAGATAGATTTGTTCCAAGGTTTTTCTGTTCAAAATGAATTTCAGTTTGCGAAGGAAAGACAGACGGGTGTTGACTTTCTTGCATATTTCAGTTATCTGGGAGTCCCAGTTTAGGTTAGATTGGAGAATTAGACCCAGGTGCTTGTGATCTTCAGTAAATGAGATTCGATTACTATCAAAAATTAAGGTGGGATAATCTGTTCCGTCATTACTGCCATAGTGGAATAGAACTGCCTTTGTCTCAGCTGGGTTGAATGAGACGAGCCATTGAAGAGACCAAGTGTTACTTTTTCCAAGGTTTCAATTGAGGGAAACGGTAAGATTTTCAATATTGTTGTTGTTATCAGTTACACATGTATCGTCGGCATACAGTCTAGCAAAGGCGTCGATGATCTCAGCAATGTCATTGATATAGATTAGGAAGAGAAACGGTCCGAGAACCGAGCCTTGGGGCACCCCAGCTTGAGTGAGTCTATAGTCGGAAAAGGTAGTTTGGACGAGAACTCTTTGCTTTCTTTCGTGCAGGTAGTCCTGAGTCCATTCAATAATGGTTCCAGAGATGTCATATTGGCGAAGTTTGAAAACAAGGCCTTTATGCCAGACTCTCTCAAACGCTTTTGAAATGTCGCAGAAAATTGCACAGGTCTGGAGGCGTTTATCAAGAGATAGACAAATGGAATGGTAGAGTTCTAATAACTGGAAAGTTGTGGAGTGGCCTGGAAGAAAGCCTGATTGGAATTCATACAGTAATTTATTTTCTTGGAAATAAATAAATAGATACTTCAGAACTAGTTTTTCAAATTGATAGTTCAGACCCTATTCCGAGTACTCTTATTGTTTTCATTCATCTAGATCACCCAATCAGTTCACTTTCCTAGCTCTAACTAACCAATCAGATTGCTTCATCCCCCATAATCTTTATGCAGAGTTATCTCCCTTTATTACAACGAAGTCCTATCCGATTCTCACCACCTCTATATCCAATGGCCACGTCCCATGGAATCCCTTTTTGCGAAACGTCTCTGGTTATGGAATCCTGTTTTAGTCGTATGGGGCCATGAGGGCTATGAGAAATTCACCCATTGAGGTCTAATTTACTACCCCTCTTAACCTCAATTCGATTTAGGCCATGAGGGCCATGAAAAAATCCCTCATTGAGGCCTCATTTACTACCTCTCTGAGCCTCATTTCGGTATTTAACAGCCATATCCCATGGAATCCCATTTTTTGGAAAACACCTGGGGTTATGGAATCCCTTTTTTGTCGCATGAGGCAATGAGGGCTATGTAAAAGCCCTCAATGAGGCCTCATTTACTATTCCTCATAGCCTCATTTTCTTTTGAGGGCATGAGGGCCATGACACAATCACTCAATGGGCCTCATTTACTATCCCCCATAGCCTCGTTTTCTTTTGAGGGCATGAGGGCCATGAAAAAATCCCTCAATGAGGCCTCATTTACTATCCCTCTTAGCCTCATCTTAGCATTTAACAGCCATATCCCCAGGCACTCCAATTTCGGCACCCCTTTTTGGAAAACACCTGTGGCTATGGAATCCCTTTTTGTCGCATGGGGCAATGGGGGCTATGTAAAAGCCCTCAATGAGGCCTCATTTACTATCCCTCATAGCCTCATTATCTTTTGAGGGCATGAGGGCCATGAAAAAGCCCTCATTGAGGCCTCATTTGCTATCCCTCTTAGCCTCATTTCGGTATTTGAGGATACCTATGGCCCGGTATTGTATTATTTGAGGATACCTGTCGAGGATACCTTTTGGAGAATTCCTTTTTTTTGGCCTTCAAAATGTTCAGTCAGATTTCCCCTGTATACATATAAACGGGCTATATAAGGCATTCCGTAATTGAGATTCCTAGCCGATTCCGTAAAGTTGGATTCCGTGATTTGACATCAACACTCGGATGGGTTACCGTCTGAGCGATCGATTCGGACTCCCGCGTTGTGTCCTTGAGCACTTAACCCAGATTGTCTACATTGGGGCACGATGACGCCGTGTACTAAGGCGTACTGCACGTCGATGGTGCGCATGTCTTCAACCAATCTAACCCCGCCTGTGCTGCAGTGCTGCAGAGGGGAGTTACGATGTTGAGGAGCTGACAGTTGCTCGTCGTTGCTCGGTGGTTCTCTCCGGGTACTCCGACTTCCTCCATCCGTAAACTGTCACGGTCATGATTAGCCATTGTGCATAAGTATGTGACCTTAAACACCATTAAATAAATAACCTCAAGGACCCGATTTCTGGAAAACCCAACTAGCTAGATATATAATGCACCTCACATGCAAAAAGGTAGTATTGCAGATGGCACCTTTTGGCACTCAATGGATAGAGAGATGTGGTTTTGACTGTTTTTGTGACATCACAGGTATGTGGGGTGGGTTGTCATTAAACTTTTCGTCTCAGAGGTTATATAGGTAAACTACATTTAAGTACTTTATTTATTTATTTATTGGGGTTTTACAACACTTTTGACAGCCATGCAGGGTAACCTTGCGTCGGACAGATTTACGGGGTGGAGGAAGCAGGAGTGCCCGGAGAGAACCACCGAGCAACGGCGATCAACTGTCAGACTCCCCAATGTATTAACTTCACACAAGCAGGGTCAGCATTGGTTGAAGACAAGTGCACCATCGACGTGCATTACGCCTTAGAACACAATGCCACCGTGTCCCCACGTGGGCAATTGGGATTAAGTGTCTTACCCAGGACACAACGCGGTTGCCGCCTGCATCTCTACCTGCTGAGCCACCGAGCACCGTTGTTCTGCCTACATTGGCGCATTGACAGACTGTGTGGAAACTATATCGCTATGAAGCTTGAAGAGAAATACTGCACATTCCCTTCACCAGGGGACCGGCGACAGCTGTCTGCCATTACAGATAACTGTTTCCCTATTTGCAAGATAAATTTCAAGTCATTAAGCTGAAATTAAGACTGAACACGATAGAACTAGTCTTAACAAATATTAATTACCACTCCATTTAGAGAATACTAATTTGCACGGACGATTTCTGTAACCAAGTATCAGATATGAACCCACTGTTGGCATCATGTTACTCTTTGGAGGCAGGCAATGTTTCTGAAAACCTCCCAATGCAATTTTTGCCTTTAAATGATGACTTCGATTTTTTCCTTGCCTCGACAACCCGGCAATTAACAATCCTAAATTGAACCCTATCGTCCACTAATTATTTCGTGCAGTGACAGAAATCATTTTTCGATTTGGTGTAAATATGTATTTAAAACGTTTGTGACAGTGTGAGTTCATACAAAGAAGGATGAAAACAATTTAAGGTACTGATGGATGCATTTGTTTCAGCCAGTCAGGACTGTTTTCTATGTACTCACTAGGTTTCTAACGACCGGGAGCGGGGATGAAATTGCCCTCAGAAATGTCCCGGGTTATATCAAGCACATTTACGAGAGTAACAAGATGCATTTATTTTAATGAAAATGAGTATATTTCATTGGCAATCTGCTATCTCCAAACGGAAAAGTTATTTTCCTTAGAGACGCGTGAAAACCCACACCCGCTTCAATCTCGTCTTCATTTTCAGCACCCCTAGTATTATCACCTCTGCCCCCTCCAACATCAACACCTCTTCACTGACGTCACCACTCTCCTCTGCTAGAAGCAGAGGAGACTAGTGACGGCCGTGAAAAGGGGGTTGATGTTGAAAGAGATAGTGAATAGCGATACTAGTGATTCTGATAATGAAGACTAGTTTGAATTTTGAAGCAGGTAAATATATTGCTATGGCAGGGGGGGGGGGGGGGGGGCTTCCCTAGAGCTGGTCGAGAGTGATTTGTTGACAAAGGTTCGTCAGGAATCGGGGCTGTAAGAAATTCAGGTACGGGTGGAAGGATTGACGAAATCCTACAAAGTTACGTTGGGGCAGTTTTTTTCAGTTCAGAAAACTTCAGTTCAATGCACAAACAATGTCAAACTTCATTCCCGGTTCCGTGATAGATTTCCCAGGTTTCGGAACCTGGAACCCGGGAATTCCCGTTTCCGGGATTAAATCCAAGTTCCGATATAATTTTGATGGATGGAAATTTGGGAAATAAAATATGCCATAATTATGACTTCGTAAACATTCTTAATAAAATATTTAACCTTTTAAACCACGGTTGTCTGTTTATTGTTTATTTATTGTTGTTTTAACGATACTTTTAACAGCCAGGGTCACATCGCGTCGGACAGTTTTTACGGGTGGAGAAAACGCAGTGCCCGGAGAGTACAACCATGTAGTGGCGAGTAACCGTTGGAGTTTTCAACTTACCAGCCCTGCGCATTCATGGTTGGCCTCGGTTGTAGGAAGGTGTGCGCTTTGATACAGTTCTCCACCGTGGTCACATCTAGGAAATTGAGATTCAGTGTCTTAGGCCAATGACATAACGCTCATGGCTCGTTTCAGACTTCAACCTTCGACCGTTCGATTTGAAGTCCATTGCGATAGTCAACGCCAGGGAGTAACAACTGGGGTGTGTGGCTGGGTGACACCTCCCCTCCCCTCCAAAAAAAAATCTTCCGATCATGGGTGTCTTCGGCCAACTCTTGGGCACGAAATTAGGATATACCAAGATGGGCAGACTCCTTGCTTGCCTGACGAAAATGTACACACGCTTTGGGGCAAAATTTCTTGCTTGCCCGACAAAGATATTCAGTATAACGGTAGAGAGAAATAATAACAAATAATTTTTATGACCATGACCAGTTGAAAGCACGCAGATGGTCGGGCACCTCTACCTAGCTGGTGTGTAATTGACAGCATTGTCATAAAACTCTAATAAATTACCTGTTTTATCAAAGTATATTTGTAGCGTTTTCGCCTTTGATAAAAGCAATACATGTTCCAAATAGCTGATCGATATGACCAAGCCGTCGGTCAACCACGTCCTACACCGCCCCAACCCCAACCCCCGCCCCCAACCCCACCCCCTCAAAGTTTTGTAAGTTACGGCCTTGTTCAGCAGTGCGGAAGCTATACATACACACCATAGTTCCGAAGTGAAGTAAGAGCCGTTTTGGAGATGTATAGGTATATACGAGGACATTGTTGTGTGTTGCGGTTTGGGCAGAGGCGGCGAGCTTTCATTCATTAAAATTGTGTGTGATCTGGAGAGGGGCACACGAATCTTACAATGCACCGTGGCGATCGTGGTTTAGCCTCAGAGAGAAACTTTGACACACCGATCCACAGAAGAACATTTCGTTGATTCTCATGTCATTTTAATGTTACAGTTTTAAGGTAACAGCACGGACAGCAGGTTGCCAGGAGACGTCGCGTAGATTAACGATTTGGGTGGAGGTGTAAAACTGATTTGTCCGGACCGTTAGCGCTTAGGACCTGACTAACAAAAATAGTCCAACTACATCATCAGGCGCGCCTCCGTCGAAGACATGCCTTGATGATATCGTTTGAATATAAGTCAGTCGGAATTATAGTTAAACTTCTTGTGCATTTATTTGTGGATAGATACAAATATACATGTATATAGAAGTCGTGGGACACCTTCTTGAGGTAGTTCGTATCTATATTTTTAATGGTTTCCGACCCCTTTATATTATGTTAACCCTTTCAACACAGTGTGTATAATTTTTTGCTTGAAGAAAAAATTCGTAGTGACGAGCAGACGATATAAAAAGCAAACTAGAGATTGTCTGTCGCCCGGTATACCCCCACCGTGGCATACCGCCTAGTGTGGGTGACTGAAAATGGGCATTCAATTTTTCTATGCAAAAAAAAAAAATCCAATATGGCCGCCAGTGGGCCATCTTGAAACCGAACGGGAAAGATTATGTCACTCACCTCCCCTCATCATGTTGATCATGTTTTGTGAAGTTTCATGAAAATGCGGCTAAAACTGTGGAAGTAGTTCGCTCCACAAGCTTACATAAAAAAACATCCAATATGGTCGCCAGTCGGCCATCTTGAAACCGAGCGGGAAAAAAGTTATGTCACTCACTTCTCCTCATGATGTTGATCATTTTTGTGAAGTTTCATGAAAATGCTGCTAAAACTGTGGAAGTAGTTCGCTCCACAAGTTTACATAAAAAAATCCAATATGGCCGCAAGTCGGCCATCTTGAAACCGAGCGGGACAAAAATTATGTCACTCACTTCCCCTCATCATGTTCATCATTTTTTGTGAAGTTTCATGAAAATGCGGCTAAAACTGTGGAAGTAGTTCGCTCCACAAGTTTACATAAAAAAATATCTAATATGATCGCCAGTCGGCCATCTTGAAACCGAGCGGGAAAAAAATTGTGTCACTCACTTCCCCTCATCATGTTGATCATTTTTGTGAATTTCATGAAAATGCGGTTAAAACTGTGGAAAAAGTTCGCTTCACAAGTTTGCATGTGCAACGACGGACCGTCGACAACGACGACGACAGACCGATCGACGAACAAGTTGACTCCTATATACGCCCCCCCCCACCCCCTAAACTTCGTTTTGTGGGGTATAAAAATCTGAAGCGAGGCTCGGTAATAATTTAACCCAACAGGTCGAGCTGTTGGATTAAATTATTTCTGAACCTTCCAACAAACCAGGATGGTTTCTCCCATTTCGCCGTTGACAGTATTGACTGAAATGATACCACAGCGCCGGTGATGAAATGGTTAACCCTGTATAACGTAAAGGGAACTCGACCTGTGATACTGACAAAAATCGCAATGAGATCGGGCCGTTATTGTGAGGAGTTTGCAATGCATTTAATTCCGTTTGAATTTCGGGGGTGTAACATCAACCTTCCCGGGTCCAACCAGTTAATGTCTCGCCGCACCTTTGAATTCGTTCATGTGTTGACGATTAGAATGAGTTAACGATGTTGTGTACCCCGTTCAGATATCTTGTTCATTTTTCATGAGTCAGGACTAACAATTAACCTGTCATTTTATTGAACTAAATAACGACACGCACGATTGAAGATAATTACACGACAATAATTTTTTAGACAGTGCAAATTAGTATTAATTTGAAAATCGATCTGGCTCCACGAGGTCAAAGTGACTTTATTAAACACATGCCAGCTTATCTCAAGTGTTTTCGCTAATGAAGGGTGTAGTACCGGTGAACAAATTCATTATGGATTTTCAAGTGACTGAATACGTTCAGCAAACCCAATATGGACCACTTGAGGGAGCTCGGTGGATCAGTGGTTACGGCATTGGACTTCAAATCGAAACGTCCACCGCCACCCCACAAGGGTGACTACACTGTGTCCACGGTCAAGGCACTTAATCCCGATTGCCAACGTGAGGGTACGATGGCGCTGTGTACTAAGGCGTACGGCATGCGATGGTGCCATTGCCTTCAACCAATGCTAACTCTGTGTCAAGGTGATAGCTTAAATTTATGATTTTCTTATATATTTTTGGACAAATGTTCACGCTCGGGTCAAAGGCATAAGAATGTGTGTCTGTATGACGAGCTCTGAAAACATATTTGTCACATAAATAGACCAACAAAATAATTCGTGCGCTGCTAATTAAGCATGACATTTTGTGGTCATTAATATGCGTCTGTTGAACGCCATAATGAGCTGTCTGATAAAAGTTTAAAGGAAGACAGGACCAGTGGTCTCGTTTGGTCATTATCTATGTAATTATATCCAGCCAATAGGTAATTGTCGTAAAAACAGTACATACCATAGGTTCTTGACACACACCGATATTGCATCTGGTGTGTCACCGAATGTCAACATATAACGAAAATACGAGACTTGCAAAGAAACTTAAGAGATTTTTTTTAAAAATTAAGACAGATCAATAGGGGCCAAGTTCAAGAGAAGCAATTAAAATGAGAATTAATGTCCTTGCGATGGAATAAGAGTCGGAGGCTTTCTCGAAAATGTCATTCCAGTCTCAAGGCGTGTAAGACTGCGGGTCGTAGGCGAGAAGCTGGGGGTGCTCCTCCATACTATAAGTTACAGGAGGTGGCTGCATCGGTGTGAAAGTATAGGCACGTTGTACTGTAAGGGTAGCCAGCCACGGGGCCCACTCATAGTTAGAGTAGGAACAGTCGTGGGCCAATTCGGTGGTCATACGAGAGTTTAGGATCAGAATAGGCAGTACGGACGCTGGGAGCTCACGAATTTTGGCATTCAGGAAGACGGTATTATCTGTTATAGAAGGGGAGCCATACGTAGACAGGGTAGGCTTGGCCTGTATGAACATTAGTATGAGGTAACTAGAGGGAAGCAGTTAACCATCGAAGTAGCGACTGTTAAGAGTAAAGGTGTCCGGTAATGTTACGGCAGTGATCGAGTGACATTCCAGTTGTATGTTCGTGAAAAGGCGAACCGAGTCCAGGGACACTACACTGAGACGAGAAGATCAAACACCAGCGACATGGAGGAAACAACCAGCGACAACATAGAACGCGGGACCCACAACGTGACTCAAAAACATGTGTACACGCTAAAAACTAAAGTGTTAAAAACTTCACTTGAAGTGCTGTATTTAACACTTACTAAGTGCTGAACTAGCACTTTGTTCAAGTGTAGATATCCCAGAACTTGACAGGTGTTACAATAATACCACTTGACAAGTGTAATGTCGCGACACTTAAAAGGAAACAACGCAGATGACGCGGATCAGGCTCGAACTCTCGAGCCTGATCCGCGTCATCTGCGTTGTGTCCTTTTAATTATGTACCCATCAAGCGCAAGTCAAATTATGGACGATTCTGGAAGAACCACCAATGCTAGACACATGGGAAGTGCCATCCATTCAAGTTTCAGATGTCTGACGATTGTAATGTCTAAGTGCTTAAAGCATTGCAGTTTGAGTGTTAAAATCAAACCCTAAGAGTTAGAATGGGTTTAACACCTTGAAAGTGTCATTTTTAACACTTTAATTTTTAGTGTGTATGTGGGATATGATTGACGTTTGTATTTTATTCATTGGATTTCATGTAAGTTAGGAGTTATTATATTTTTCTACATGTATTAAAATTGTTATTTTCAGTGAACCCCTGTTGATTATGCTTTTTGATGAAAAGTCACTGACCCCTTCAGGATAAGAATTACAACAACAAAATCACAACAGGCGGGTTCGGCACGGTGAGACACGTTCACGCACGGATTCAGCCGACACTTTGATTCACTTTGATGTGAATCTATTTTTCTCCCAGCAACGACCACGCCTGGTTTCCGACACCTTGCTTGTATGGAGTTAGTACGCTGAGGAGTTTGACAGTTGCTCGTCGCTGCTCTGTGGTTCTCGCGGGTATCCCGGCTTACTCCACCCGTAAAACTGCCCGACCCGATTTGACCCTGGCTGTCGAAAGTGTCGTTAACCTCCAATAAATCAATAATAAATAAATGGACCACTTGAGCATGTACGATTGCATATTGTTAGTCAAACCATCGTTTCTTTGACGGAAAAGATCTACGCAGCTGTCGGAAACTGGGGCTTTGTTGCTGCTGGAAGAAATAGATTCACGCCGCGTATTCAGCCAAACTCGAGGAGTGTCGTCTGAATCCGTGCGTGAACGTATGTCTCACCGTGACAAACCCGCCCGTTTCACTTTGGGGTGGTTCTTATCCTGAAGGGGTAAATAAGTTTTCCTCGAAAAGCATAAATCAACAGGGGTTCACTGAAAACAACAATTTTAATACATATATAAAAAAATAAATATGATAATTTGAGACTTATATGAAATCCACAAGAATAAGAATACAAAACGTCCATCAACCTCTACCCACAGTTTTTGAGTCACTTGCGGGCCCGCGTTCTCTGTTGTCGCTGGTTTTCCTCCTTTTCGCTGGTA
Source organism: Pictodentalium vernedei (assembly GCA_031216915.1). NCBI lineage: Eukaryota > Metazoa > Mollusca > Scaphopoda > Dentaliida > Dentaliidae > Pictodentalium > Pictodentalium vernedei. The sequence goes on from CM062292.1 coordinate 103,260,833, forward strand.
TTTCTTCCTTGGTCGCCTCTTCACTTCACTCCTTTGACTGCCGTCGCACGGCCACTAACGTATTGTCATTTATCGGGACGCCTTTCCTCCAGCAAGTGACGGGATGTCACTCTACCACTGCCGTCGCACGGCCACTAGCACTAGCTTATTGTCACTTTACTTTACGCTTTTCACATAAGCAGTCGCCACCAATGGAGTTAAATTCTCCCTTACGTTTGTCTCAGAACAATGTTCATACAGGCAAAGCCTACTCTGCCTATGTATGGCTTGCCTTTTAAAACAGGTAATGCCGTTTACCTAAATGCAAATTAGCTCCCTGAGCTCGTACTTCGTGTTTCTGATCCTATTCTCATATATGTGGCCACCGACTTGGCCCGCGACTGCTCCTAGTCTAAATATGAGCTCTGTGGCTCCCCTACATAACAACGAGCCTATACGTTCGCACCGATGCGGCACCTCCTCTAACCTATATCATGCCCCCCCCCCCCACCATCTACTCGCAACGACCCATAGCCTTACACACCTTCCGACAGGTATTGGCTGGAATGAACTTAATTCTCAGTTTAATCGCTTCTCTTGAACGTGGCCGCTTAGATCTATCTTAATTTAATACTCGCTTTTAAGTTCCTTTGAAAGATTAGCATTTTGGTATATTTTGACATTTTGGAGACAGGATAGATGCGTAATATGGGTGTGTGTCCAGAACATATGCGATGTACCGTATTTACAACAATTAAATATTAACTGGCCATAATTACCCAGATAATGACAACAGAAGAATGCCTCTTTGATCAGTTATCAGATAGCCCATGTGGCGTTCAACAAATGCGCCATAATGGACATTAAATTTCATGCTTAATTACCAGGGTTTGAGTTATTGCTTCTCTGTTCAGGTGACAAATCGGTTCTCGGGGTCCGTTATATAAACGCTCATTCTTATACATTGGCACGAACGAGAAAAATTATCGAAAATATTTACACTTTTAAACAAGAAAATCGCAACTTTTAGCTATCACCTTGACACCAGCTAATAGTGCCGAAACGCTTAAGATATACTGTTATGGTCACCCATTTAGTATTAAACATTGCGTAACCGTTTAACCGCCCACTAATTTGTGACACATGTTTATCCCCCGTTTGCTTAGGACTTAAAACCGAAAGGTCGACGATCGTTTGCGCCTTGGCCATGAGCAAGTCACTTAATCTCGATTGTCCATGTACGACACGGTGGTGTTGCGTACTTGTGTACTGAGGGGCGATGTATGGTGGTGTGCATTGTCCTGCAACCGCTGCTAACATTGCGTGTGCCGAGTCAATAAGTTGGAGAGTCTGGTTGAGGGTTGCGGTTCGGAGCTTATGTTCAACGAGACATCCTCTCGTAAAACTGTCAGACATGATGTGACCCTGGTTGTTGAAAGTGTCGTTTAACCCTTTACCTAACGTGAAAAGCAGACGACACTTGCAAAAAAATTCTTGAATAACTAATTTTTTTCATTTTTTATCTCAAAAACATAGGTTATGACCCCTCGTTGGAACGAGCTCGACGAGCTCGTTCCAACGAGGGGTCATAACCTATGTTTTTGAGACAAAATATGAAAAAAATAGTGAAAATTAATTGGCGATTTTTGAGAATAGCGCTGGCCGGTTTTGGCCGTTACGTTGGGTAAAGGGTTAACTACAGTTAACAAACATTAGCAAACTTAGGCTTTGATGCTTATCCGTGATAATGTTGTGATGGCCAGTTGAGAAGGTAACATTAGTTATTGTGTTATTTGACGGTAACATGATCTGAGGTTTGTGGCTCAGATCTAATGTTCAACCGAGACGCGAAACTCTCGTCAGACTCTTTCATTCCTCACGTAAATTAGCCTTTTTAATAAATTTTAATTGTTTTTATTCTTTCAGCTCAATCTCATCTTCAAATGTCTTTATGTTCAGCGGGTTGATTTACACAGTATTCTTTGTTCTTTTTTGTATCATTACTTATTAGTGTCATTGCTACTTCTTTCACTGTTAGAAACATGTCACTTTTTCATCATTTCAATCATTGTTTCACATCATAAAATATTAACGGTCTGTTTAGCCAACGTAACGTTTTATAACCTCGATATAGCCTTTGCCACTGATGTGGCATTAGCACCAATAAATAAATAAAAAATAAACAAATAACAGGGCTTATACTTTGACGAGAATCCATTCTCGAAAAGGTTCGCGCTTCAAAGCCAGCGAGAATCCATGTAGATTCTCACTGCACCTCTGCTGGCAATCGCGTGAAACGTTACCGAACACAACAGCAGCAAATTACAAGGCTAACATGACCTGAAATATCCTGACACTTTGTCAATAAAATTGTACAAATATGGCTGCCATTGGAACCGGCTCAACGAGTATACTACTCAAAGTTTGCTAAGCACCAAATATTTGACACATCATTGTGAAATTTGCTTGTGACATATTTGCGATATTTTTGGTGGATATGATCGAGGAATGTACTGAGATGGTCCCCAGTGTTTACATTAGCTCTCTTGACAGGCAGACTTTTCGTGACAGTCATGGAAAGCATGTACCCATTGATTTTCATATTTTCGTGGACTGTCTACATGTACATGACCTGTGTTGGGTATTCAGTCTTCATTTCAACACAAACCCTTGTGATTTAATGAATGAATATGGCAAATGCAAATGTAAGAAGACATTTGTCTGAAGCAGAAATGTGGAGGGCTGTAGGGATGGTGGAGCAAGGGCTACCCATCGTCAGGTTGGTGAAGCCCTTGGTGTGCACCATACGATGATCACCAAAGCCTGGCAAGATTTCAGCAGTATGGCACACCAGTAAGACGGCATGGTGGCCCGTAGGAACCGCTTTGCCACAGCAACCCGGCTTCGCAGTGACCTTCAGAATGCATCCGGGGTAAATGTTTCAACGCAGACTATCCGAGCAAGGTTGCACGAAGGTGGTCTCCGATCGAGAAGATTATGTATTCGCATTCAGCTGTCCCAGAACCAACGCCAAGCACGATAATGGGCCTGTCCTTTTTACAGATGAGTCAAGGTACTGCCTAGACCACACAGATAGGCGTTATAGGGTATGGAGAAGACCAGGAGAGCGATTCCATGCAGCCAACATTGCTAAGCATGACCGCTAGGGTAGATGGTCAATCATGGTCTGGGCGGCATCAGCTGGGATGGACGTACAAAGCTCGTGTCCTTGAACGTGGTACATTGACTGCACAACGGTATATTGATGAGATCCTGGATGTCCACGTCAGATTGTATGCAGGTGCAGTGGGTGATAGATTCATTCTGATGGACGATAATACCCGTCGTCATGTTGCCCATGCTGTCTGGGTGTACCGACAGAGGGAGGGAATTGATCGTATGGACTGGCCAGCAAGATCCCCTGACCTCAATCCAATCGAACACGTCTGGAATGAGTTGCAGCTTGCAATTTCAGCCCGTCCAGTCCAGCCAAGAAGTGTACAGGAGCTTGGTGCCATGCTGGTCCAAGAATGGAACAACATCCTATAAAGGACCACCAGGAACCCAACTGGGAGCATGAGAAGGCGTTGTCAAGCTGTAAGTAACAGTAATGGGTCTCATACTCGATACTGAAGCCATACCAGTTCGCTCCGTCAACTTTTTGGCATATTGAAAAATTTCCTCTTTTACCAAAAATATCCATTTTCTATGGTTATCGTATTCAAAAACTAAAAGTTGGATTACTTGGTGCTTAGAAAACTTTGAGTAGTATATTTGAGGTATTATTGATAAATATTGTTATTTTCTTTTTTAAAAATATCAAATTCAGTTTATATTTTAAAAAATTAAAAAGCTGTTGGATAAAGGGATAACTTGTGTTATCAGTATACAACAGGGGTTCAACCATGACATCCCCGGACAACCCTAGCAGGTATGGATTCTCGCAACCATTTTCGCGAGAATCCAAACAGATCCTCTCAAATTCAGATGAAATAGATGAAATATAAGCCCCGAATAACTTTTGCAGAGCTCTCACAAAATACTTCACTCTTCTTCCATGAACTTGCGGCTAACCGGTTGCAACATTCGCATCCGGATATGACAGTAATCGCTCCGGTTCAAGTTAATCGACGAATCCTTTCAGAACTACAAGTTAGTGCGTTAATACCGGGCTGGATTAAGAATAAAAATGGGAAATGAAATCTTGGCGACAACAGAAAGCCTCGTTTGACGGCCTAATATGTATTGGGCATACATCGGGAACTTTTTGATCAATTATAGTTTCTGAAAATGTGCAGATCGCGTCCGTCTCATATAGTCCACAGTTCTTTTCTAAAATCCTATTTTGTTTTTGCAGCTACAGAATGGATTTGGTTATGTTCATTCCTTTAGATGGGCGGATTCAGAACTCTGATCCAATATTCTAGTCCCGTGCTTGCATGTAGTTTTCTCTTTCTTATTCAAAGTTTAGTTGAGATTTGAAAATAATACTGATGGCGAGGTTTTAATGACCTCCTCTCAACAGTGTTGTAGTGTCTAGCCTAATGCTTTCCTTTGTGTCTAGCCTAATGGTTTCCTTATCAAAAGATGAGTACGACTCAAACAGGAAGGTAATCATCGAATATCCGAACCAGACCAAAGTTTTGTTTTTCAAAGGGGCTTGTAATGTTGAAAAACTTATTATGCAACCTACATTTGCCCTACGCAAGATTATAAAGTAATATACATAGCGTTGCTGTAATTCATGAACTGGTATTATACGGGAATAATTGAACAGTGCTACAGATGTTTTATCTTATTACGCCAGCTAATGAAATTCGCCAATCACAGCCCCCGAATAGTGGGACGGTACTGAGCCGTATTGGGTCACCTGCAGCCCGAGGTGACCTAATACGAAACTCGTATTAGGTCAGTACCGCCATTTTGTTTCGACGTGGAAATTCCTCACCTCGCGCTTTTATATCCATATTGAAGAAATTGCAGTACAATCAAACGTCCCTCCGTGTCTATATGTCTCATTTACTCTCGTTTTTAAAAATAGCGACTGCACTATAATGAAATTGTAAGAAATGAATCACAGCTATGAAGGAAAAGATGCGAGATGCATTTATTTTGTTCGAATTCTATAAAATCGGACGTTTCGGACATTTTCTGCACACTCAAGACAAAGTGACAGTACGAAGAAAAGCGTCTATCGCTGTTGTCTGTGTTGTCAAGGAAATTATACACAAACAGGGAGACAACTGTGCACGTTTGTTACAACTTACATAGCGTTTTGCACCAGTTTTGAAAATGTGCCGGCGTTCAAATTTGATTGTTATTTTGTTTTCGCTGGCATAATAAATACGTTACAGGACGTTCAGGTGGCGGATACGGTGTCATATGAGGCTCGGCAAAAACAATATTGGACTCGGCGTACCGCCTCGTCCAATATTGTTTTCACCTCGCCTCATATGATACCGTATCCGCCACCTGAACGTCCTGTACCTTATAATACACTCTTTCCCCCAAACAATGTTCGTATTTGACCAGCAGGTACACTGTAAATAATTATGGGGGAATATACCATATCTTTGTGCAAAGCTGAGAAAACGATATTTGGCTTCTCTTCATTATATACACGAGAAGACTGTTGATTTGTCATACAGGGTTGACAGATTAGTACCTTACTACCATGACTGCTGTGTGTATTTAACATTACGTGATACAAAACAGACATTGGTGAATGTTCCAGAAACACCACGCGTTGAATCCGGATTGTGCATACGAACACAATGTAAGGACGCATCTGTTTGGACGTTACACATCTGAGTAACATTATGACGTGAATGAAATGCAACGACAGAAAACAGTGTCAAGCAATAAAGTTATCAGTCCGCCGAAAGCAGTGTCGTATTAACTCATGTCCGGGACCCTATGCTTTTAAGTACATCGGAGCCCCCTCCAGCACTTTAATCTTTCATCCCATAATAGCTGACAGCCTGACCCTGGTACGGTAGGCGCTATGCCGCAGTACATAGCCCTATATCTTACCTCCTACAAGTATCTGGGAATTTCATTGGTTCAAAGACGTCACATGCAGACTGCATATAAAACCATATACTGTCTGTCAACATCAATATACGCTGACAGCTATGGGTAATCTCCCCTTTGTTCATTGATTATTCAAAATGGCGGCAACCGATAAACGCTTCAAGTTGAAAGATTGAGTGTTGGAAGCCCATATTTGGTCTGTTTGCATGTTAGGCAACTTAAAAGGCTTCATGTTCTGTGGATGTGTGTCATGTTACCTTCGAAATGAAACTGTTTGGTATGTATGAATTTGCCTGTTACAATTTATGGGAGAGTGTCTGTAGTCACTCTCCCATAAATTGTAGCAAGGCAAAGACACATGAACACATTGTGAGAATTCTCTCATTTAATTTTGATCGCTGTTGTTATTTGTTCTGTGCATCGATGCAGCAGTCGGTAAGATATATTCGTTACACAGTTTGTTGGTGGCCTAATATGGTATATATAGTGTCAGTTAATTCCATATTGGACTCGTCCAATATGGAATTAACTGACACCATATATACCATATTAGGACACCAACAAACTATGTAACTAATAATATCCATTTTGGGGGTCTCCTGAAGAATTCTACTCACAATTTTTTTTTCAATATTTTTATTGCGTGAGTAGAATTATTCAGGAAAGCACATTTTGGGGGTATATATTGTATACTTATGAGAGTATATATATGGATAAATACATATGTATATGTATCGCTACGGCACAGAGTGCGTGCAAATTGCCTTTAACCATTGGAGCCCTAAGGCGCTGGTAACAGTGCCTCAGCCAAAAAAAAAAAAAAAAAAAAAATGGCGCCCCCCTATCCCTGCGGGCCTCCGGGCGTCAGTCTAGTCAGCCTTATGAATAATACAGCCCTGGCCAAAAGTGATATTTTTGTCTTTACAAATATTAGCTTCATTCACTTAATTCAAGTTTAATCGTGGTACGACTTTACAACTCGGGTCAAGTTTGAGGAACAGAAATCAACCATCCTTTGTGGAGTTTTTCGAGTATTTCACGCGCGCCTTTGGCGCACGTGAAATACAAGAAAAAGTCCACCTCGGGCCGTTGATTTCAGTCCCCTCACACTTCACACTCTTTGTGTTTTGTCTTATTAACCCGCAGGCGTATGGGTGCATGTAAAATACAAAGACAATAGTTAACTTCTCGGATTTGAGAACGATTTTTATCCTAGAGTGGAGCACGCAGAGGATTATGTCACGAGGTGGTAACAATATTACTGTAACATTCACGGTAGAAGTAACAACAACTGGTTGTCAGTATTTCTATCGTAGGTTTAACGAGATTTGCTTACGTTGAAGGTTTTGAAGAATCGGCATTGACAACATAGTTCAACGAGTCAAAGAAATTTCTTCAAACACCTCGCTGTAATAAACTACTCAAAGGTAAAATGCCCGGATTTTATGAAATGATGCACACATGATACAAATTCGATAATATTTAAAATTTCAATTCCTATATAAAATTTCCATACCCTTAGTGTTAACTTCACTAGCAGCTTTAGGAAATTAAGGGGAGCTAACTCTCCAGTAAATCACTTTCAGTGACGAAAATTGCCAGCCATTTGTCAAAATTACATGCAGAAAGGATTGGAGAACAAGTTGTTACAACTTCTACAAACTCCCCCCTCCCCCTCCCCAGTACAAACTACATGATGTGAAGCATCTAATGTGAGATGTGAGGCTCGTTGTACGACAATTTATTTATTGGTGTTTTAAGGTCACATATTTCTGCACAATGGCTAATCATGACCGCGACAGTTTTATGGGTGGAGGAAGCCGGAGTACCCAGAGAGAACCACCGAGCAACTGTCAGCTCCCCAACATACTGACTCCACACAAACAGGGTTAGCATTGGTTGAAGACAGGTGCGCCATCGACGTGCAGTACGCCTTAGTACACAACGCCACCGTGCCCCCACGTGGGCAATGGGGGTGAAGTGTCTTGCCTAAGGACATAACGCGGTTGCCGCAGGTGGGAATCGAACCGAGGACCTCTCGGCTTGCAGCCTGTACCTCTACCAACTGAGCCACCGCGCCCCCCGTTGTACGACAAACACGGATACTAGCTAGAATGAGACCATGCAGACTTTAATATAAAATCATTGAATATAATTTTAGCGCAACAATTCCATATCCAACATCATACTAAATTCAGCTGATTATTGACTTTGTACCATGAGAATTCAAAAAACAAAAAAAGAGTTAGTACACTGTGTGGAAATTGCAATAAGACCAAAAAATCGCTATTTATTACTTTATTGCAATATAATAATACTAATGTGGTTTTAAGCCGAGTTTTCACTGAACGTGCTCACGGGCTTTACAATAAGTACATGACATCTAATATGAATATGTAACTAACTGGATATTATGGCGGGATAGGCTAATTTAAACAGATGGGTTTTCAGTGACTTTTTGAACGAAACTATGTCCTGGACGACCTTCAGGTGATCGGGCAGTTGGTTCCACAAATAAGGTCCAGCTACACTGAATGCTCGATCACCGGCAGTTACAAGGTATCCAGGGTTGTATACCAGATTGTTGGCTGACGAAGATCTAAGAGATCTGACAGGTTCGTAACACTGTATAAGAGAGTTCAAATAACCAGGTGCAATATCTAATCGAGATTTAAAAGTTAAAAGAAGAACTTTGAAATTAATTCGCTCCTTTATGGGTAACCAGTGTAGATCTTTCAGTATAGGTGTAATATGACAAAATTTCTTATTCCTGGTTACCACTCTAGCCGCGCAAATTCTGAACATTTTGCAAGGTTAAAACGCTTGTATCACACATACAGACCTGAAAATAAGCAGTCTGACATTTGCAAAATGAGGTCCCCAGAGGGTGAATTTGATGATGCTATCCCATACAGTGGGCCAATTTATCCTCTAGGTACCTCTTTCTGTTTAGTTTTGAGACCATGATACAGATTGAGGTTCACAGAGGGTAAATTTAGAGATGCTACCCTGCTGTGCAGGGTAGCATCACTAAATTCACCCTCTGGGAACCTCATTTTGCAGATGACAGTCTGCTTATTTTCTGTCTTGCACACATAGTGTGTGAAGGTCTTTATACAGTGGACGAGACGCGAGCGTTGCGCGCGATGCCATGAGATGAAAACTGACGATTTCCCTTCTCCGATTGGAATTTCGATATAGTGAAATGCTCTGATTTGAATATTACGGTCGCATACCAAGACCAACGCTCAAATTGAAAGTTACAAAAAACTACAGACTTCGTGTTGGAAGATGGTTGAAGTCTAGAGAATGAAGTGGTGCGACACCTGCCACTTGATCTCCCTTCTCCACCGTTTTCCCCGCCTCATAATAATTCATTTTATCATATGACTCGTCCGTTTTGTTCACTTTAAAACATTTGATATTTTGTTTTCATATTGATCAGTGATAAATAAAGCCTTCCGTCAATTTCATTGGTCAATTTCAAAACTAGACAATTTGATTGGCTGAACAAAATACAACTGGGCCACATTTTCATAATTTGCTTAATTAGAGTTGGGAGCTTTCATTGGTCAATTTCAAAACTGGTCAATTTGATTGGCTAAACAAAATACAACTGGGTCACATTTGCATAATTTCAGTAGGGAAAATTTACGTTATCTGTCCTATTTAGGGTGGGTTATATTGTATTAATCTTTTACCTACAAGAAAAACGCTATTCATTTTTTTTTATATTTTCACTTTTTGTTTCCAAAACATAGGTTATGACCCCTCCTTGGAACGAGCTCGACGAGCTCGGTCCAATGAGGGGTCATAACCTATGTTTTGGAAGCAAAAAATTAATTTTTTTAGTTATACGAGGATGTTTGTTTTTCAATTGCCGTCTGCAACTCAAGTTAGGTGATAGGTTAAAAAGCCATACGAAGTGGCTAATTTGTGCGTGAGTGTGTCATATGATAACTAGAATATGAAATGAGTGTTTTTCTCATATAATATTTATGAAACTCGTCCGAATTTTCCGTTTGGGCTCGCCAGAGGCTCGCCAAAACGGAAAATTCTTAGACTCGTTTCATAAATATTATATGAGGAAAACACTCATTCCATATCCTCTATGAATCAATCAATCAAAAGGAAAGTATAAATTAATAATAAGAACGATGAGCATGGTTTGTAACAACCAGTAGTGTAATAATCAACCAGTAGTCTAATATTAACCAGTAGTGTAATAAACATTAACCAGTAGTGTAACAATCAACCAGTAGTGTAATACAAATCAACCAGTAGTGTAATAACCAGTAGTCTAATAAACTTAACCAGTGGTGTAAGAAACATTCATGAAAACCAACAATTTTTCAACAAAATTTGAAACATTTTTGGGTTGGCTAAAATAATAGTTTGGGTACATCTTATCGATTTTTAATCATTTTATCGTACATTTAAAGGACACGTTCTCTCTGAAAAATTTAACAACTCGGTAGGCGTGATGCAAGGGAATAATTTAAGTCCGTTATTGTTTAACACCATTATTGATGATATCCCGAAGCACATCAGTCGCGCCGAACACGATATTCTCGAAATTCAAGGAGTTGAACTCCCAGTATGCGGATGATTTAGTTCTGCTCTCCACTTCCGAGGCTGGGCTACAAAATGCAATCGACTCGTTATCTCTGTACTGCAAACAATGGAGACTCACCATAAATCAACAGAAAAATAAAGTTTTAAAGTTTAATAAAGCGGGTAGGAAATTGGATGGTTCTTTCACGTGTGGCGATCAACAGTTGCAGGCGGTGACTAATTACACCCATTTAGGTATTAACCTAACAGCCTCGGGCAGTTTTACAGATGCCGTCATTAGTTTAAGAGCAAAGGCATTAAATGCTTATTTTAAGTTACAGAAACGTTTTTTGCATGTGTCGAAAGATAAGACACGTGTAAGAGAACAAGAGCACCACCTAGCGGGGCAACATACACCCGTCAAAATTGGAACATGCACAAGTTTCTCTGGGATAAAGTTTGAAACTTTTGTTGACTCGACTATGTCTCCCCCCCCCCCCTCCCCTCCCCTCCAATCTTTGCCCATTCTGCTCTGTCTGGGGTAAGGGGTAATTCACCTGTTTTCACATTTTCATATTAAGCGATCTGAGGTCTTCACAAAATAAAAAATGGAAGCATCCCTTTTATTCATAACTTCTAAGGGACAGCAAGGCTGCTGTAGACGATTCTCCTCGCCGTTTACAAAGGTAGCGACCATTCATTGACAGGTTAACGTCATTGATAACGATTGACGATAGGTGGCGCCAAGGAAAAAGACATTTCGAGGATCATAAAAGCTGTAAACGGTGAGAATTCTCGTCGTTTAAAAATAAAATGGTGTTATCTGCTCCTGCCACATGCACAACGACAATTGATGATCAACATGGGTGCAAAGTTTGAACAATAAAGCAAGTAAAATGTTGGAGTAGGCAACACAATAGGGTAATGTTTCAAGTACTAAAAGGGGGCATAACTCTGGAAATACAATACAGATTTACCTGCTCTTGTCACATGCACAATGGCAATTGGTGATCAACATGTGTGCAAAGTTTGAACAATATAGCATGTAAAATGTTGAAGGTGAAGGCGACACAACACTGTAACGTTTTAAGTACTAAACGGGGCATAACTCTGGAAATACAAAATGGAGCTACCTGCTTTTGTCACATGCACAACGGCAATTGGTGATCACCATGTGTGTAAAGTTTGAACAATATAGCATGTAAAATGCTGAAGGAAAAGGCGACACAATACTGTAATGTTTTAAGTACTAAAAGAGACCATAACTCTGGAAATACAAAACAGAGTTACCTGATCTTGTCACATGCACAACGGCAATTGGTGATCAACATGTGTGCAAAGTTTGAACAATATAGCATGTAAAATGTTGGAGGAGTAGGCGACATAATACTGTAATGTTTAAGTACTAAAAAGGAGCATAACTCTGGAAATACAAAATAGAGTTACCTGCTCTTCTCACATGCACAACAGCAATTGGTGATCAACATGTGTGCAAAGATTGAACAATACAGCATGTAAAATGTTGAAGGTGAAGGCGACACAACACTGTAACGTTTTAAGTACTAAACGGGGCATAACTCTGGAAATACAAAACAGAGTTATCTGCTCTTGTCACATGCACAACGGCAATTGGTGATCAACATGTGTGCAACGTTTGAACAATATAGCATGTAAAATGTTGAAGGAGCAGGCGACACAATACTGTAATGTTTTAAGAGCTGAAAGGGGGCATAACTCTGGAAATACAAAACGGAGTTACCTGCACTTATCACATGCGCAACGGCAATTACTGATCAACATGTGTGCAAAGTTTGAACAATGTAGTATGTAAACCTTTGGAGGAGTAGGCGACAAAAAAATTATTTATGGACAGACAGACAGACAGACAGACAGACAACGCCATAACATAATATGTCCGTCAAATGACGGGCGTATAAAAACTGTTTGATTCACTAATTAAACCGATACTCCTGTATGGATGTGAGGCTTAGTGTGAACAGGCAGTTCGAAATGATTGCAAATATATTGAATCCATCCAACTGAAATTCTGTAAAAACATTCTTCAAGCCTCCAAAAAAGCTGTGTTAGCGGAGCTTGGGAGGTACCCGTTGTCTATAACCGTGAAAAAGGTCCTAGTTATGAACTGGATTAAGGCCAAAACCTCTAACCTGAACCCCCTCTTGACATTGGCTTTTTCGGAAATAGAAGAACAGGGACACCAGTGCACAAACATTATAAATACAATTCTTTCGAAATGTGTTTTTTTATGAACTTTGGCTCGACCCGTCTAGATCATCTCTGCAATCTGAAAAACAGCTAAAGCGGATGCTGCAGGATAATTATATACAAACGTGGAAGTATGATAAGAACAGTAGAAATAAATATGAAAATAAAAAGTTGGACTTTTATTACACCGTCAAAAACCTGAAAAACAGAGAACTTTATCTTGACACACTCCCTATTGAACAGTGAATGCTTCTCACTCAATTTCGAATAGGATCTCATCAGGTCGACTTAGAGAGAGGCTGTTACCATAAGCCTAACCCCATTCCACGTGAGATGAGATTCTGTAAACAGTGTAACACGAATAAAGTTGAAAACGAAATTCACGTTTTATATTCCTGTTCCAAAAACTCCACGATGCGTGATAAACTCTTCCGACCAGTTTCAAAAACATATTCTACTTTTTGTAATCGTTCAACGATAAAAAAAAAACTCACATACTTTTTCAAAGTATTGACCGGGAAGTTTTGTTATCACTCGGCCATTTTTTTTGCGGAAACTACTATCGGGCGAAATAAATGATGATTTAACCAACGTCGGTACGCAGGTCGTTGTTTCAATGCGACGGGTAATACGAACCTGTAATAGCTTTTTAGCTACTGAAACGGCAATACAGGCAGTTTGGGATGCCTCTCAAATAGCAAATCGGAGGCAAGTGATACGTCGCCTATCTGTAAAGAAGATCAGTCGAGTGTTGACGAGTGATAGTAACGGCATGTTTCTTTAAATTTACTTGTGTGCATGATGTTCAGACTTTGACAAAGCTCTTCATTTAACTAGCAAGGGGCTACTTGTGTGCATCATATACACACAGACTTTGACATAATATCTGAATATTAACTAGTAAAAATCTACATTATTTTTACCCCTATGTTACCTAGGTAACAGGTCTGGACATCATGGGGCATACTGTTCATGAATATTGAATTGTGTCGGTTTACTTTGCTTTATCTGTGTAGTTTGTAGTGCCATACCACTTCTTATTTTTTGGTTGTGCAATAAAGTATTATTATTTAAAGGCGTTTTGTGGATCAAACATCATTTCGTGGGTTCAATATGGCGAGGAAAGGTATTTTCATGATTTTTATGTGATGTGCGTATTTTCTGGTGTTTAATGTCACTTTCTGCTTTCGTCCTGTGAGACGTACCACGCCAAAAAAATATATTACGGACTTTGGTTCCAAGTTTGGTCTTATAGGGCGGTATCCCTTATGTAAAGACAGTAGATTCAATGTTTGACACTACAGATAGGTCTGTGAAGCCTGACCCCCAAAATTATGAAAACTGCGAGAAAAAGTTGATTTTCCCGACTTCACAGCCCTGCCCCCCCCCCCCCCCCTCCCCACCGAGTCATCATGGCCGGTACACCTATGCATCTTATAATGTCGTACTCTGCTTTCCATTACTACTTTTGTCGGCCATTTATAATCTATTGGTATCGGGCCTGCCATTAGAAGGTTTTAGGAGGGAGGAGGGGGGAGCAGCTATGTGGGGGGGGGGGTGGGGTGCACCCTTGGACTTTCCGTCGCTTCATTTTCTTTCCGCACCGATAAATCACGCTGTGAATATGTACGGAACAGCACCAAAAAATTCTGGTAAAAACACATATCGCGAAAAAAAATCATAACGTTAATTGATTGGAGAGTGTTTCACTAAATTTATTCCACAATAAAGTGAAGTCATTAATTTTAATGAATCAAATTCATATTTTGCTAGAATACGTAACCGTGTTACTCAGCTAAGTAAGCAGAATTTGCAATCGAAAAGTAGCGAAGCGGTGTAATCTGGCCCTGCTTACCGCTGCAGATACTTATTTCGTTAAAACGAAATATTATTTCGTTAAAACGAAATAATATTTAGTTATTTCGAAATATTATTTCGTTAAAACGAAATATTAATTCGTTATTTCGAAATATATATATTTCGTTAAAACGAAATATTATTTTGTTATTTCGAAGTATCATTTCGTTAAAACGAAATAAAATAAGAATGAAATCTGTCACCCACCGGGCTCCATAAATTTCAGGTGTATTCATTTCAACTTTCACGGGTTTGATCCTTAAAATTCCAACTTTTGATATTTCGGGTTAACATTGGACGCAATGACCCCCCCCCCCCCCCCCCCCCCCCCCCCCATCGTTCCGCCGTCCTGTGGAATCAATTTAATAGCTAATTCCAGATTTAATATAAACAAGCTTAGTCAGGGGATGGAGAATTGGGCGTCTTAAGGGATAAATAACTATCACTGGATTGAGATTTGCCACATAGAAAGTTAAAAACAATGTCTCACCCAGAACTAATAAAATTAACACTTCTTTAACAGCCAATGAGATCGATGTTTCTTTACACCGGATAAAAGTTGACTAAAAATCGTATAATGTCAACAATAAGATACCCACCCACACACCTACCCCCCCCCCCCCCCCCCCCCGTAAAGGTAGATGCGTAAAGCGGGAGATGAGGGTGTGGGAGACCTTTAATGATCCATCAGGGCCGTATTAAAAATTATAATTGAAGACAACACGCAGGAGACACGTCCTTGAATACCATACTTCAGCACCTGTAAGTTACTTTGACAATTTATTCTGTTATCATGGAACCTGATAACTTATGCCTGGGGTAAGAAGTCTCTCAAAAGCACAACATTATCATATATAATTGGCCAACTTTGAATTTACATAAAGCCACAAATGCAGAAAGTGACCTTAAACACCAGAAAATACGAACATCACATAAAAATCATAAAAATCGCCGTATTGAACACACGATGGGATGTTTGACCCGCAAAACGCCTTTAAACGTATACGATAAAATGATTAAAAGTCGATAAGATGTACCCAAACTATGATTTTAGCCACCCCAAAAATTTTTCAAATTTTGTTGAAAAATTGTTGGTTTTCATGGATGTTTATCACACTATTAGTTAAGTTTATTGCACTACTGGTTATTACACTACTGGTTGATTTGTATTACACTACTGGTTGATTATTACACAACTGATTAATTTTTATTACACTACTGGTTAATATTACACTACTGGTTGATTATTACTCTACTGGTTGTTACATGGTTAATTGATTCTTTGGAACATAAATTATAAGGAGAAGCAATAGGCAGATAAGCTGTCTACCTGTCAACTAGGGAGGTGGCGACAGGGGGGTGTGGGGGTGTCACCCCCCCCCCCCCCCCCCAATTCTGGCCAAAATTTCCTATGGTTGGAAATTCGGAGGGCAAGTCATGAGTAGTTGGAAATTCCATCTACCTGGAATTTAGAGCTTCTTTAGTGATGCTGATGTCTCCTTTACTTAACAAAATCCCAACTCGGTTTTAAATCAGCAAAAATTCCAACTGTTACTATTTACAACTACAGTGTACGCAATATCGAGTTTCGTATAAGTATGCATGATGTCAATCGGTACGAGATTTCTATAGTACGTTTACTTATCGTAACAGAAAAAATTCTCGAAATGCACTTCAAGTAAATCACATTATGTAAAATCGTCATCCTGAGTTAATTCCATCATTCGCAGTTGCAAAACGGTGAAACATCGAAAATTGATCATTCCTGCATAAGATCTGTTTTAATGTTAGTACAGTGTGAATTGCTCAAAGTTCTCAGCTTGAGCATTTGTTCTGCATTTATTCAATTCCCAGAATAATAACAAATAATAATAACCTGATAATTCTATCATAAATGTGTTGGCATTTCAGTTACTAGAATCAATTTTATGTGCCCTTTCATGGCTTCATTTTCAAAATTTTTCTCGGTAGTGAATTTCTAACTAGGGGGAAGGACCGGTAGTGGGTTTCCCCCTCCCGGTCCCTCCCACTAGTTGGAAATTCACTACCCTACCCCCCCCCCCCAATCGGAAGCCTCTAGCCACGCCCCTGCTGTTACCTCCTTAGTACATGGACAGATTCATCTCTTGGAGACCGTCCGGCAAATCACAAAAAGTTTTACAATTTATCTCATTTGATCAGTGTTCTTATCATTAAAAAATACAACTACTTGGAGCAACAACAAGGGAATTGTGTAATTGTCAACAACAAAGTACGGAATAAGGCATTTAAGTTCGAGTGGCGACATCAATGTATTTATTTATTGGTTTGTGTTTATTTACTTATTTATTGGGGTTTAATTTTATTTTCAACAACATGGCTCATATCGTATCGGACAGTTTTGCAGGGGAACCCAAAGTACCGGAGAAAACCACATAGCAACGGTGAGTAACTGTCTTGACTCTCCAAGTTACTAACCCAGCATAGGTAGGATTAACATCGGATGAAGGCACGTGTTACCATCTACGTGCAGCACGCCTTAACACACTGCGCAACCGCGTTTCCTCTTGGGCAACTCGAATAAAGTGTCTTGCCCAACGCGGGTCAGCATAATGCGCCGTTCGATCTGCCGTCCAATGTTATAACTACAGTAGAGATGTCGTGGCCTGGTCGTAATCCACGCGTGGTCAGAGATGTCCACGCATGCGTTTACAAGGTAATAAATTTTATCATCAGCAAAACTTCAATTTATGAAGCACCGGGTTGCACCCGGTGCTTCATTAATTAAATTTTTGATGATTATTCCTATAATTGGTGTTTGGAATCTAATATTCTTGCGTCCGAGGAAATATTGCCACCCGTGGAAAGTGATCAGACCACAGGGACTGTACTTAATGAGCTTCCTCAAGTACATAAAACTGAAATGTTCAGTTCGCCAATGCAATGCATCTTCAGTTGAGCGAACCTGCATATTTTAGAGCTAAAATTATTAATTTACTAACTGCTATCCTATCCGATAATTCGATGAGACACTCCAAATAATTGATATGGATGTCATCTCGTTCCGGTGGAATTATAACTCTGTTTAGTTATTGACTTCCGGAAAATAGTTTTCACAAAGAATTGTTTCAAATAAATTTAACGTTAATTTCTATGATCAAATAAATCATGTCGGCAGTAATTGCTGGAGTCCATTTCCGGCACAAAATATTGCTTGTATGGTGACAACGATCTTTTCCCCATCCGTGTCTGGCGGTTCATCATGATGTTGCTTATTGTCCGATGTTTATCTCAACGAGTTGCTCGCTCGAATAACTCGAGTAAATTTCCATTAGAAATAAAAAAATAAATAAAAAAATTGGGGAAAGATTTATCACAACTCTAACAGGTTTAACATCTCTTGGACAGAATCCGCGGAAGCTGAATGAAATAATGTATGTGTGGTGGGGTGGCGGTGCGGGACTAATATCCAAGACGCACCTAACCTACCGTGGTTCGATTCCCTGGAACAAAAATGGGAACTCTGCGATGATTTTGTTACGACTCTTTGGTACCGGTTTTCTGACGGTGGCCCAGGCTCGATGTGCACAAGATGGAGAGTTTGGGTGAAGGTAAAGTTTGAAACAACATGTTGCAGTGGAGGATTGAACATATTAACCCTTTACCTAACGTAACGGCCAAAACCGGCCAGCGCTATTCTCAAAAATCGCCAATTAATTTTCATTATTTTTTTCATTTTTTGTCTCAAAAACATAGGTTATGACCCCTCGTTGGAACGAGCTCGACGAGCTCGTTCCAACGAGGGGTCATAACCTATGTTTTTGAGACAAAAAATGAAAAAAAATTAGTAATTCAAGAATTATTTTTGAAAGGGTCGTCTGCTTTTCAGGTTAGGTGAAGGGTTAAACAATTAGAAATTATTCTTCTTGTCCTGAAATCTGGCTCCCTCTGACCAAACTTAAACCATTCACTAATTCAGGACCAATAACTTTCTCCCACTGCCTATTTCCTTTGACTCGTGTGAATTGGAGTCCGCGAATTGATTGCTTTTTCTTTCTGTTGATTTACTTAATTATTTTACTTTCAGGCCTGGAATTCTTAAAAATGCAGGAGAGCTAAACATCGCTCCCCTCGCATGGCCTATAGGCTCCTCAAGC
Source organism: Pictodentalium vernedei (assembly GCA_031216915.1). Lineage (NCBI taxonomy): Eukaryota > Metazoa > Mollusca > Scaphopoda > Dentaliida > Dentaliidae > Pictodentalium > Pictodentalium vernedei. The sequence continues at coordinate 103,279,618 of CM062292.1, forward strand.
TTAAAAAAGCTAAAAATGGCAAAATAAAGTTTTAGAATTAATGAATTCTGCCTACTGGGCATTGTACGTTTTAGCTGGTGCTGCTAACAAGATAGTCTCTGTAAGAAGGCCGAACTGCCCCTCCCACACCTCCGGGCCTCGGCAAGGCCCGGCGGTGTGGGAGGGGCAGTGTGGCCATCTTACAGAGACCACTAACATACCAGAGATCTGAAAAGATGTGGGTTTTAGGAATAGGTTGTTATGGTAATCATTATTTTCTAAGGCCGGGGGGTCTAGTTTTCGACCTCCTTAATTTGTTTATAGCGAGCAGTTGGCGAGCGAATAAATCGCTCTCCTGAAAATGCCAGGCCTGTACTTTAGTGTGTATTAGGCCCGTAAATACCTGAATGCAGCCTGTATCAGAGGACCTCCGATATAAAATGTGTATCTCGCAAGTGCACAGTACAAGCGCGTGGTTGGTTACGATTTGTTCGCGTTACTCTTTATAGAACATCACAAGCTTTCGCAAAGTGTTTGCGTGGAACCGTGGATGTTATTTATTGGCGTTTAAGGTCACATACTTATGCACAGTGGCTAATCGTGACAGTTGTACTGGTGGAGGAAGCCGGAGTACCCGGAAAGAACCACCTAACATCGACGAGCAACTGTCAGCTCCTCAACATTCTAACTCTGTTCAAGCTCCGCTCAAGCAGGGTTACAGCGGTTGAAGACATGTGCACCATCGACGTGCGGTACGCCTTAGTACACGGCGTCATCGTGCCCCCGTGTAGGCAGTCGGGATAAAGCGCCTTGCCAAAGGACACAACGCGGGTCGTCACGGACGGAGATCGAACTCGGGATCTCTAGCATAGAAGAACAACAGTCTACCACTGAGCCACCGCGACCCCAACCGTGTATGTTTCTATATACAAAAAGAGAAAAAAAACACTTCGATGAGCTCGTTCTCACGAGGGGTCATAACTTGTATAAAAGGAAACTCCGGAATTTAAAAGTATGAGAAGCAACTAGAGGGGTGACATCCATACCAAGTTTCAAAGGAATCGACCCATACACATCTGGGAAAATCTCCGGACAAAATTCAGTCATTCTAAGACATGTTGAAAACGAGCATAACTCTGGCAAAAATAGTCCGAGCGGAACTATATTCGCAGGTGCACAGTTTACCTTGCCAAGTTTCGAGGACAATGGTTCATAAACTTCTGAGAAAATTTCCGGACAAGATGATTCCAGTATACCACGCCCCCCCCCCCCCTCCTGCTCACCCCACCCCACCTCCACTAAATATGAAGTTCCCTCGGGCTGATGTCTCGACCGATATAAAACTAACCAAGTAATAACCTCTTAACCCTTTACCCAACGCAGACGATATAAGAATTTATTATTTTAAATATCATTTTTTTAAATTTTTCAAAATATTTCAACAAAACCATATTATGTGACTCCTCATGGGAACGAGCTCAATGAGCTCGTTCCAATGTGGAGTCACATGATATGGTTTTGTTGACTCTGAAAAATTTTGAAAAATTTAATTTTTTCAACTGCTTGACTTACTATTACGCGGACGGATGCGGGTGATTCGTTAGGTAAAGGGTTAATCGCTATCACGGTGCTTGTTAAAATTTAAAACAAAAATATAGGGCAGTTCCTTGAATCTCCCATGTTTCCGGCTTCTCTCTTGTATTCTAGATGTGTTCCACGTGTAAGTCAGACGTTGTGGTTTGTTATTCTCCAGAATATTCCTCAAGCTCTGACAGTATAACAAATGAAGATGACAGCCGTGACAGAGGATGATTTATTCCCGCCCGACCGTTGGTTGCCACACGGTGCAGCAGACTCTTATTAAAACACCAAAGCACGATAATATTGGCAAGGGAGACAAACAATGATTTTTGTTAGTTTGGGTACACCAATCCAATGTGTCTGGAAGTGTTGCCTAAAAAGCAATCACCCACAGAGGGATCTGAGAGGGGCGGCCGCCCATTCCAGACTCATTTCTGCCACTGTCATGTCATAAGACCAGTCATGTGTTTTGATTGTGAAAAAAAAACCCAAATCATTTGAATTATTCTAAAAGAGCTGCCAAAATCCGAGAAAGGGTTGAATTTACGACAGATCAATTCGTTTATAAATTTTTCAGTTAATTTTTAAAAACAAATGTATTTAAGAAGACATGAATTGACGTCCCGTCTAAATTGTTTTTGAGATTTTTGAAAAAGTGAGTCTAATTCCGCCTGATATGTATCAAATTATTATCGCATCCAATCCGTTACACCTGTCAGTGAGAACATAATGTTACATTTTTTCTTCTGATTTTCTTTTTAATTTTGAAATATTAAACCTCTGCTTGGCATCACAGCATGCATGACAATAAGATATTTATAAATGATCGCAACATTTTAACCCTTTACCCAACGAATCGCCCGTATCAGCCCGCGTAATATGCAAATTTAGCAGCTGAAAAAAAAAAATTATTTTTCGAAAAATTTCAACAAAACCATATCATGTGACCCCTCTTTGGAACGAGCTCGTCGAGCTCGTTCCAAAGAGGGGTCACATGATATGGTTTTGTTGAAATTTTTTGAAAAAATTTAAAAAATGATATTTAAAATAATAAATTTTGAAATCGTCTGCGTTGGGTAAAGGGTTAACGGCCAATGAAACACTGTCTACATCAATATATGTTAGAATATCGATTTTACGCTAGAATCAAATCACGAACTGAATCAGGCTAAAGGTCCGAAACCGAATTGAATCGAATCCACTTCCTAATTGCTACAATCCTGCGGGACGTCGTACTGGTGGTATCTATTTCCCATGTGAAACTGTCACTTGTTTCTACAGTTGAGCTATTTATTCATATGGTAGCCATTGGTGTTCCGTGTAGCAATTTCGACATATGCCAGTGCAAAGACCTGATGTTCAATGACATTTCGCGAAAGCCTCACAAAGTAGATCCTCTGAGACCATTTTTTTTTATAAATTGCATATAAGCGGGCGTTTTTTTATTTTTGTAATTATTACTCTGCCATCAAAAGTTCATGTCCTTGGTTTGTTTATGTTTTAGGCCTCATAATCTATAGGATAGCATGGGTGGTGGTGTATTTCGTCCCTTGGGTGCAACAAGGCTTTGCGATGCTTTAGCATTGCAAAGCCTTGTTGCACTCAAGGGACAAATTTATCAATTTTATTAACTTGGGTAAAATATCCGACATAAACCATTTATTTGTTAAGTTTGTATTGGTCATAAAAAGAGTATGCGGTATCCAAAAGGACCATGTGGGAGGGCCTGAGAAACAGATTTTGAACTTTTTTAGGCCTAATATTAGAATCTTATAGGATGGCGCTCTGACACAACAACATTCAAATTACCGGAAGTTATTTATTACACATGATTTTCTTTCCCGAATTGCTCATTAGCAGACTTGGCATATATGGTATTAAATGCGACAGATATGACCCCGATCTCGGCTGATATGAACCAAGCTATAGTTGTCCCCCTTGATGCGTTATTAGGCGCAACAAATTTGTTCACTTCAAACACATTCACAGTTATTCGTCGAACGCAATCAAAAAAAAATGGCGTTACCAGGCATGATGGGGTGATTTGACGTTGAGTTTTGAACAATGCAGTATATTTATTTATTGGGGTTTAAGGTCATATACTTATGCACAGTGGCTAATCATGACCGTGACAGGTTTACGGGTGGAGGAAGCCGGAGTACCAGGAGAGAACCACCGAGCAACGACGAGCAGCTGCCAGCCCCCCAACTCCGCACTGCAGCACAGGCAGGGTTAGATTGGTTGGAGACATGCGTACCATCGACGTGCAGTACGCCTTAGTACACGGCGTCGTCGTGCCCCCATGTGGACAATCGGGAGTCCGAATTGGTCGCTCAGACGGTCACCTATCCGAGGATTAACCGGGCTCGACGTTGCTTAACTTCGATGATCTGACGAGAACCGGTTACCACAACGCCACCGTGCCCCCCCCCCCACCAACCCCCCCCCCCCCCCCCCCCCCCCACCCCCGAACAATGCAGTATTAATGATGGCAATAAGTGTAACGATTAGGTGAATAAAGAGAAGAAAGGAGAGAGCTGTACAGAAAATTCAACGCAAACTATGATTCAAACTCGTAAGCGGAGATTCGTCGAAGTAGGAGAAGCGATAGTTCAGCTGTCCGAACGTCGCAGCTTCCCCAGTGGGGATAGTTCGGAGAGCTAGACCAGAAGAGTAAACTTCTACTTTGTGAAAATAATGAGCAACAATAACAATGTCAGAAAGTTGTAATCGATCTGAGAACATTTTGTAATTATTTGTTTTGGTTTAATAAATAAAGAGGTTATCACTTGGTTAGTTTCATATCGGCCAGATATCAGTCCTGGGTAACTTCGTATCAACATTCGACCTTCTAACCAAGTAATAACCTCCATCCGTTTGAACTGATCACTACCATAGTGAATTTAGACCTTTTCTCTTCTTAATATTCTAGTGGGTGGCAACACAAACAGCAGTTATCTTAACAACAGGACTAGATTCAAAAGAAAATTGACCAAGTATTACAAAGGTAGTAGAACAAAAATCCCTATATCGTTCCTTGAGTTGAGCAAGACGCCATCTGCAATGATTTAGTAATGCGCACTTTTCCACTCAAGGGACGAAATATTGTGCAAAGGAGACGTAACGCGATCTTCGCTATCGTTTCAAATAATATATTTTAGGGAAATTGACGGCTAAGTTTTGTTTATTTGGTGAGAGAGGATACGGCCCGTCTCATTCCTCGGAGAACTACTGTCATGTTCAGAAAGTCGATAATTAATAAAGGATGTGAAATGAGTGTCTAGGTCATTAATTATTTATGAAACGAGTCTAAGAATTTTCAAACGGGAAATTCGTACACGAGTTTCATAAATATCGAGTGAACAAATCACGAAATTCATGTTATGTTTATCATATGACTCCACAGTTACCAATACATATCTTTTAGATAGAAAAGAGGGGTTAAAAATGGAATTTCACCTGAACGTCATGCGTTTGACTGTGAAGTGTCACAGCTGCACGCAGTCATACGTTAAAACCGCATAAATGTGACACAGATCTTTTCGATGATAACCAATCAGAAAGCACATTCTTCTGAAACTGACCAATCAAATCAACTGAAGGTGTTATGAAGCCCCTAATTAATATTTATTGAAAATATGAAACTGTAATAAGCCGGGAAAACGGAGAAGTCATATGATAAAGAAGTATATGACCTCCATACTCTTCGGGATTCAGATTATTTCGAATAATCGAGAGTGGTTCGAATCGAATCAAATCAGTGAAAATGATTCAAAACCGATTCGAATCTCGAACGTTCGTCGGAGCTTACAGAACATATTACTGGATAATATAGTATATTTCGTCTTGGTGGATGATAGGTTCTATAAACTTTGAATTTTGAAATATTAAACCTCTACTTCAAGATTCAAAGTTTATAGAACCTATCATCCTCAAAGGAAGAATATGAAACCTTTACTTGGGGTCATAATTAGCCACTGTGCAGAAATATGTGACCTTAAATACAAATAAGTACAATATTAAACCTCTACATGCAGTCACAATGAGCAATTGTGCTGAAATATGTGACCTTAAACACACATGTAACATTAAATTATAATATGTGACCTTTAATATGAAATATTAAACCTCAACTTGCGGTCACAATTAGCCATTGTACAGAAATATGTGGCCTTAAACACATATGCAACCTTAAATTTGAAATATTCAATGATGACCTCAAATTGGAAATAAAAAACCTCAACTTTCAGTCACAAGTAGTCATTGTGCAGAAATAAGTGACCTTAAATAAATAAATAAATAAATAAATAAATAAATAAATAAATAAATAAATAAACCTCTACTTGGCATTACTGCGTGGATGGTAATGCAATAACGCCTTATTAAACACTGTGCATAAAAATGTGTTCTACGGAATGATAAATAAAGTTTACAAAAAACTATTGTTCATTCGCCATGTTTAACATTAATGATATGCAAGGACAGAGTTTTCTTCGGGTGAACACTTCGATCAGCCTATCTGTCAAGACTGTTTACATGCGATAGCAACAAACAAAATGCTTCGTTTCAAACGAGAAAATGTACATTTTCGATTTAATACTAATGAAGAGAGAAAAAATAACATACTTTCAAAACCCGATTTAACCGACAGAACAAAACAATGTTGATATTTATGTCAAATGAATACCGCAATGAACCACTTCCCATTAGCGAAGGTTGACTCGGCATCATGTTTTGTTTTTTTTTTTGTTGACGAGTGACAAAACGGCAGAAAGATCACTCAGACGTCACAAACATGACTGCGTGAGTGAAAATTCAATCCCGGGATACCCAAACAACCCATCAACACAAATATTTTCAAGTACAACACACAGATGTTCCAGCTGGAGGGAGTTGGGGAGGGGGCGTGGTGTCTAAAAAGTGAAAATCGTCTGCTGGTAGCAGTGTCGCGTGTCAAATATTAATATTTTGTCCATATACAGTACAGGTTAAATTGAGTTGAAGAATAACCACTACTAAGCCAGAAAATAAGCAGACTGACATCTGCAAAATGAGGTCCCCAGAGGGTGAATTTAGTGATGCTACCCTGCACAACAGGGTAGCATTACTAAATTCACCCTCTGTGAACCTCAGTCTGAATCAGGGTCTCAAAACGAAACAGAAGGAGGTACCCAGAGGATAAAATGGCCCACTGTATGGGATAGCATCATCAAATTCACCCACTGGGGACCTCATTCTGCAAATGTCAGGCTGCTTATTTTCTGGCTTGACCACTACCGGTATAAACTATAGATGTAATGTTTCCTATACTAATAACACAATAATCGGACATCCTTTCGTGAATCTCTAACAGAGAGCTTCCAGAAATGATGTAAAATTCTTGTTTTATCAGTGAAGAAGAAGAAGCAACAGGGTGCTCAATTTATTGTAGTTATGTTACAACTCATTTTGATTGGTAACGTACATGTGTTATGTAACTTTTTCTTACATGTTTTGGGGTTTATACACAGCACTTAAGAGAGTTGATTACATTGGAATTCCTATCGCATTATATTTTCCAATGCATAGAAATTCAAAATGTAATTTATAATGTCCATGAAAGGATATTACTTCAGGAAAACTAATTTTTTGGTTGAAGTAGCTTTGAGGACAAATGAAAACTGGCCCCTGTGTTGTGGTAATTTGCCCTTCTGGCACTGTTGTTTGGGTTTTTCAACCACTGGGAAAAGGACTGATAAGAATCTCCATAATCCACACACCTATCTGCCTAACCCTTTGCCTCACAAAGGGTTAGGCAGATAGGTATGTGGATTGTGGAGATTCTTATCATACAGGTGTATGATTCAAACTCACTGCAAATGCACACGTAATTCATTAATCTAGCAGGTAAAAATGTTTTTAAAAAGTTGTATACAAACCACATCATGCGATCTATCATCGGAACAAGATTGTACCCCAAGGGGCACATTGTGTGATTTGCTTGAAGCTCTTGTGTAAGTTTGAAAAATTAAATTTAAATTTCCAGTTTTAATGTTGTCTATGGGTAAATGTGCAAGTAATAACGTACAAGTGTTCTGCACTGTCACTTTTGTGATCACAGTACACCATTTGTAGATTATTGCAGCAAGTAAAAAATTGTTACTTTAAATTTGTTTTATAATTACGAAATAATGAAATGTGTCTATGGGCACAATCCATTATGTTTTAATAAAGCCAATCTTTAAATGAACAATTATTTATTTAATAGCTAAATATGAAATGTCTTGAAAAAAGACTTCATATGAGTATAAATGCATGGTACAAATTAGAAGCATATGTTCAAGTCTACAAATATACTATGACTCAAAATAAGTTGTAGCAAAACACTAAGTATCTCACAGCCACTACACAAATGACACAAGATCCTAACACCATTATTTGGAAAGCTCTCTGTGAGAGTTTTCCAGAAAATGATGTCAGGTTCTTGTTTTATTGGTATAGTTGAATCGACTCGTACTGTAAGTCAAGTGATTTCTGGATTACACTCGGAGGCCCACTGGCTCAAATTTTGCTTATGCTATACAATGCATATAGACATCAATCACGGACTATACCTGGCAGCCAGTAAAAAACTTGAGACTCAACAGGGTAATCTGCAGTTTAAGACCTAAGTTAGTTATCTGGTGGTCCATAAACTGCAGATCAGCTTGTTGAGTCCTCAACTTTCTACAAGACAAGCAAGAAAATGTTGGATTATAGGGCAAGTTCAAAATCACCATGTGTGTACTGTAATACAATATTCATGTTTGCACATTTTGGTGTAGGATCTTCCACTTTGTGTAATAGGACAGCTTCCACTGTGAGGCATTTAGGTTTGAGTTGAAGGAGAAAAAGGTCAAAAAAAAAGAATTTATATATTTTGATGTATGTGTACAAAACCAAATCTGACAAGATTTAACATCCTACTGGTTCATATACCAATTGGAATTTGCACTGGTATGGACTCCAACTTTCATCTGTATTTGTATGATTCAAATCTCGCCAGATTTGATTTGGAATTTTTATATAAATTATTGGAATTTTACAAGTATGTTTGTTCCGAACGCACGAATGGAGTTTCACTGTAATTTCTTGAATGGGGGTTTCTAAAACTCTACCAGTATTTTGAGGGTTATCAGAATTTTTTTTCCAGTCTTAGTTTTTTCGGCGGAGGAGGTTCAGAAGGAATTGTATCCTGAGACAATTCTTTGGCATTAGTGCTCTGCTTCTTGAGTGTAAACCTTTTTTACCGTGGAGATTTATACCTGAAAAGAATGCGTCTTGTTGTTTGTTTAAACATTCATCAAAGTGGCCCATTTGCAGCGTGGGATATGGATTTTGTTGAGTTGGTTTCCCACCTTTGAGCATACCAGAGTGTTTGGTGGGTCTCCAGTTTTTACCTGTTTTTTATCAATTGTATTAATATTTTGAACCCACTGATCCAAGTTTTCTTGATCTTGGAAATGTATGTAAAGCAAAGGGGGGGGGGGGGGGGGGGTGCACAAAAACACTGACCCGTGTTGTTCACACATTTGTGGAGGTCACAGTACCTATACTTCCATGCACGGAGATGGAAGGAACCATTGTGGTCCCAACAACACAACCGCAGTCTTTGATCATTGCTTGGTTGTTTGGATACCCAGGGCTTGAATTTTCACCCAAGCAGTCATCTTTGTGACGTTTGGGTGATATATCTGCCGTTTTGTCACTCGTCGACAAAAAACCCATGATGCCGAGTCTACCTTACCTTTGCTTATGGGAAGGGGTTCATTGAGGTATTCATTTGACAAAAAAATCAATATTATTTTGTTCTGTCGGTTAAATGAGGTGTTCAAGGTATGTTATTTTTTCTATATTCATTGGTATTAAATCGAAAACCCACATTTTCGCGTTTCAAACGAAACATTTTGTTTGTTGCTATCGCATGAACGACTGTCCTGACAGACTGAAGTGTGTACCCGAAACGATCTCTGACCTTGCATATCACTAACGTTAAACATGGCGAATGGGCAATGGGCTTTTTCAGTCAGTTGATCTGGATCTTCAGATTCCGCCAAGACGTGTTTGATCTGACTGATGTGGTCTCGTCAGTTAGACGGAATATCACAGCCTAGGTTAACTGGTAGTTGTAATAATTTGTTTATTATATGGCAGCGGATCTATAAAAATTCAACACGACACCTGTCAACAAAAAAAAGTATCGATGTTTGTCTGGAATGTTCCGAGCCAAGGTACTCGTCAAGGATTTATTTCGCGTTTGTAAAACTATCGCTTCGAAAATCTCCGAACTTCAGTGACGTCACATGTCCCTCGTTTGAGACAAGCATGATACGGAATTGGAAAAGTTGATACCCTAATCTTCCACTATGCTAGTCAGAAGATATTCGTGGTGGTCATACAATATATGGAGATTATTATGACAGTAAAGTAATTTGGTTTGTCGTATTCCGTCGAGTTGACGAGGTCAGATCGCCGGATCACACGAACAGTCTTTGGCGGCTCGTGTTGTCCAGCGATCAGATCTCGTCAACTCGACCAGTTCCGAGCAAGCTCGACCCTCCTCTACTTTTAAATAATAACAATATAATAATATGCAGTATTTGTATAGCGCATGAATCACTTGCGTTTCTGGTGAGTTTAAAGTTCCTATGTGAATAAATTAGCCACAAAATTGATTTTTGAAAAAGAAAGTTTTCAATTCTTTTTTGAATGACTCAACATTGTCCACGTTCTTTATATGTTCTGGTATCTGATTCCTGAGAAATGGTGGAGCAAATGAAAAGGCTCGTTTCCCAGTTTTTAAATTCACCTTATAGTAACAGTCAAGCAGATTTTTTTAGGAATATCGAAGGTTCTTTTTGGATGACCGCAAACGTAGAAGGTCTGATATGTATTGCGGTGCAAGGTGATGGAGAGCCTTGAAAGTCTGTAGAAAAATCTTGAAAGCAATTCTTTCTTTTATCAGTAGCCAGTGTATACTTTTGAGGATAGGTGTAATGTGATCTGCTTTTTTAACACCCGCTTTTAATCTAGCAGCCGAATTTTGAACATATTTGAGCTTCCTGAGATGACAGTCCGGTAGCCCATATAAAATTGAATTGTGAAAGTCAATTTTAGTTGTCACCAGAGCGTGCATTAATTAATTTTTTCATGGAGATGAATATGCACGATATAATTTCTTCGGTATATTGTACATATTACACGTATTATTATTATTATTATTATTATTATTATTATTATTATTATTATTATTATTTTTATTATTATTATTATTATTTCCGACACCAAGTGACCCCCGGTTGTCGAAAGTGTCGTGAAACCCCAATAAATAATAATAATAATTATTATTATTATTAATATTGCTGGTATGTTCGAATGTAGAAGGCAATATAAAGTTGTGACCCGTAACTCAGTTACGCAGGTTAGACACGAAGTTCAGTATTCGAAATTCAGTATCTCTCTCTCTCTCTCTCTCTCTCTCTCTCTCTCTCTCCTTTTTCTCGCTGTTTATCACAATCTCTCTATTCCTCACAGTTCTTATATTACTTACTTGCTATATTTCTGTAATCTTCAACATTGTTTGTATAAAATATTTTAGATTTATTACTGTTTTGGTCGCTCTACCTTATATTTATGTGATATGAAACGGAAAGGAGGGATTGCTAAGTGTTGAGCACTTGTCTTCCGATCCGATTTGCTGTAAGAAAATTTGCAAATAAAATATGTTTAAACTATATTACACGTAGAGTCAGAGAGTTAGAGACGAGTGTAAATGTTTTTCTTTCACCGATACTCATTTTATAAGTCTTTATGTTATCGAACCTTGCCCTTCAAGGATATATGTATAAATAATTTGGACATCGATCTCTTGATAAGACAATCGAGTTTTCATTTTGTGAAGGTTGTTTACAGAATTTACTGCCTCAAAAGAACGACGAAACGACAACAAAAGAAATCCTGTTCTAGCTGAATTTGACCTTTCACCATTTTACGAATCTTTATGTTACCGAAGCTCGCCCTTCAAGGATATATGTATAATTAATTTGGACATCGATCTCTTGATAAGACAACCGAGTTTTCATTTTGTGAAGGTTGTTTACAGAATTTACTGCTTTAAAAGAACGACGAAACGACAACAAAAGAAATCCTGTTCTAGCTGAATTTGACCCTTCACCAATCGTAACGACCATAAACGACAAGCGCTATTCACAGAAATCACAGTTCAATTTTCATTATGTTTTCATTTTTTGTCTCAAAAACATAGCTTTGTCCTCATTGGAACGAGCTCGTTGAGCTCGTTCCAATGAGAGTCATAAGCTATGTTTTTAACACAAAAAAGGAAAAAAATTCGTTATTCAAGAATTTTGTTTGCAAGTGTCGTATGGCCTTCGCTTTGGTAAAGGGTTAAGAATGGATTATGCCGGTTCCTGTGATGCATTATAAACGGTAGGAAGCGTATGAAAAGTATATTAATTAATTTTCCGGTTATTTTGTATCAAATCTGAGTAAGGAAATAACGGAAAGACAGAATAACTGTACAGTGCAGTTAATGGTGACCTTAAAAATATACAATGCTAGCCTTAAGAAAGTTAATGTCTGATGTACAATACAGAAAAAGCTAGAAAAGAAAATATATTTTTAATATAAAATAAACTCTATTTTATTCACCAGAATGGATGTGCAGAATAGAAAAAAAAACATTTGTTACAAAATGTGGTTTTATGACTGCCAACAGGGGGCGAAATGTATCGACACTGTTGCATTTCACTGAAATGAATAAATAAATGTTTAATGATGAATATACTAAATTTGAGAAATTCCAGGGGGGGGGGGGGGGGGGGACTAAAAGGCTTCCAGAATTTTCTTGATATGTGAGTCCCATTTTAACAATGAGGGGGGAGGTATACATATTTCGGTTTGCTTTAACTCCATAAAAATTTAGACAAAAGCTTTATCTACCATGGCCCGAAGTGTATGTGAAATTAAAAGTTAAGTCAAAATATATCGTGGATATCTATAGCCTTTTAAATTGTTCATTTTTCCTCTATGGACTACTTTTACATAACTGACCGCCAAATCCTTTAATATGCCGGGTTTCACTTTAACAGTGATATCACTATTTGATAACATTCGTGTCCCAATGTTTGACAAAATACGGAAGAATAAGAAATAGAAGAGGAATGTAAAAATCGCACGATTACAAATAAGTATTCATCAATTATACATTTAACCCTTTACCTAACATGAAAAGCATACGACACGTGCCAAAAAAATTCTTAAATAACAATTTTTTCAAAAAAAAAAAATTTGTCTCAAAAAATAGGTTATAACCCCTCATTGGAACGAGCTCGTTCCAATGAGGGATCATAACCTATGTTTTTGAGACAAAAAATGAAAAAAATAATGAAAATTAAATTGGCGATTTTTTAGAATAGCGCTCGCCGGTTTTTGCCGTTAGGTGGGGTAAAGGGTTAATTATCTGTATACACTTAATTATGATAAGCAACTCTGCAAGCTGACATTAAACAGACAAAGATGCTCTCTTTGAAATGTTTAACATCGAAAATTGTTTTAATGGGACTATCCTAGTTTGTTTAAACTTATGGACAAAAGTTTTTTTACGTGTGATACGTATAGTTACCTTATATACAGAAGAAACCTTTATAATTCAAAATTTGTCATTAGAATCTTTGTGTCTTCCACTGCCAAGATGAATGGTGCGACATCTTTATATGGACGAATTATACCCGTGCGTTGTTTTTAGAAAGGTTTCTAAGTATCGAAACAGGGAGGACTTAGCTCTGTTCCTTGTGGTATCGCTGTTTGAAGGAACTATTTCTGAACTGTCACAACCCCGCCGTGGTTTACCATTTGTTTTGAATCAGTGTTCTGTTCACCAAATGATGGAAACTATTTTGACTCTGTGTATCTCTGAACGAGACAATTGTATTATGCGGTCGGCTTATTTGCCATCTTCGTGTTTCTGAGTTCACTGTGATATCGTTTTTACAAAGGATGAGAAAAACTGTGATGTTATATACAATATCTTATCTTTATGTCACCCCAGTATGCCACCCGTAATAAACGTTTGAACACTGTATGCTGGGAAGTAGTTACTTTTAAAGGTAATCGCAGTTTTTTTCTAGTTATGAATCATGTACAGCGATATTTTAAGGGATTTGACGTTTTTTCCCAATTTGTGGAGGTTAGGGGTATTTAAGAGTTAAGACAACATCCAATCAAGGGACGTGACAACCGTTACTTATTCCCAGTTTCTAATTTGCCATTCGCTATCAACCGATTTTATCAGTTGATAACGAATGTCGAATAAGGAACTGGGACTTAGCAACGGTTGTCACGTACCCACCCCATCAACTGCAGAGTTGACGTTGTATCATCATACGCAAAATGTACTATTTTCGTACCAATCTCACTGTAAGACGTCGGGGGCGTGGTGGCGTTGCGGTGACCGGTTCTCGTCAGATCACCGAGGTTAAGCAACGTCGAGCCCGGTTAGTCCTCGGATGGGTGACCGTCTGAGCGATCTATTCGGACTCCAGCGTTGTGTCCTTCGGCAAGGCACTTAACCCCGATTGTCCACATTGGGGCACGATGACGCCGTGTACTAAGGCGTACTGCACGTCGATGGTGTGCATTTCTTCAACCAATCTAATCCTGCCGGTGCTGCAGTGCGGAGTTATGATGTTGGGGAGCTGGCAGCTGCTCGTCGTTGCTCGGTGGTTCTCTCCGGGTACTCCGGCTTCCTCCACCCGTAAAACTGTCACGGTCATGATTAGCCATTGTGCATAAATATGTGACCTAAAACACCAATAAATAAATAAATAAATAAATAAATAAATAAATAAATAAATAAATAGTAAAACGTCGGACACATTTGGAATTAGTATTAATGTGGCTCGTTACTGACCTCCATTACTCAACATGATTGTCGATCGAAAGCACTTCCACGTCAATAAAAATGTTCTTACATTCAATATTAGACCTCGTTGGGTAAGATAAAAAAAGCTCAGGCGACAATTCTTAAACGTCCTGAGCTGGTCTATTATCCACATTTTAAAAGTATTATGTAGTATTAGTAGAATATTTTATTTAAATGTCGCGTTTCTACAGAAGCCTAGAAGGGACATGTATTTTTTTTTTACTTTTTACTTTTTTTTTTTCACTTTTCATTTATTTTTATTTCACTTTTTACTTTTTTAAATATTTTCTTCGACTTTTCACCCGAGGTGGAAACTTATCACCCGAGGTGGAAACTTATCACCCGAGGTGGAAACTTACCACCCGAGGTGGAAACTTTTCTCCCGAGGTGTAAACTTTTCACCCGAGGTAGAAACTTATCACCCGAGGTGGAAACTTACCACCCGAGGTGGAAACTAAGTTTCCACCTCGGGTGGTAAGTTTCCACCTCGGGTGGTAAGTTTCCACCTCGGGTGATAAGTTTCCACCTCGGGTGAAAAGTTTACACCTCGGGAGAAAAGTTTCCACCTCGGGTGGAAAGTTTTCACCGCGGTTAGAACTTTTCACCTCGGGTGATAAGTTTCCACCTCGGGTGGTAAGTTTCCACCTCGGGTGGTAAGTTTCCACCTCGGGTGATAAGTTTCCACCTCGGGTGAAAAGTTTACACCTCGGGAGAAAAGTTTCCACCTCGGGTGGAAAGTTTTCACCGCGGTTAAAACTTTTCACCTCGGGTGATAAGTTTCCACCTCGGGTGATAAGTTTCCACCTCGGGTGAAAAGTTTCCACCTCGGGTGATAAGTTTCACCCTCGGGTGATAAGTTTCCACCTCGGGTGAAAAGTTTACACCTCGGGTGATAAGTTTCCACCTCGGGTGGAAAGTTTCCACCTCGGGTGAAAAGTCGAAGAAAATATTTAAAAAAGTAAAAAGTGAAATAAAAATAAATGAAAAGTGAAAAAAAAAAAAGTAAAAAGTAAAAAAAAAATACATGTCCCTTCTAGGCTTCTGTACGTTTCGATACACATGGAATATATTACACATAGAATGTTAACAGAATATTTGTATGAAACCCAGCCTCTGAAGGCTTATGAGACACATTTTGATCATTGATTGGTCGTTATACATTAAGCATCACCCCGTCCCCGCCCATCCCTAGAAAAGAATTGTATATACACCCATGTAGACATTTCCACGTGTTTCTGCATATACCCACGTACATATACAACCAAATATTTGAATCAATTTTGCAAGTCCGAAAATCTGAAAAATATTTACAGATATACAAAGAGCAAAAAATATACATAAAGCTTTTGAAAGGGCGATATAATTGTCTAGAGATGTCATCCATACAATATGTGTAGTCGGAATGTATACGAAGAAGTCTGGTTATATTTATTATTATTATTATTATTATTATTATTATTATTATTATTATTATTATTATTATTATGTAGCATTCCGAAAACTAATTTACTTTTTTACACGAGATTTATAACTCTTAACCCTCAAAATATTTTTCAACAAATCAAGTCATGGCTGCTGTGAAGCAGCAATGACTAGAGTTGATGAAAAATTAATTTAAATTTAATTGAAGAAATCATTGGTCAATAAGTCCATTCAATTTACAGGAGGGAAATTTGGTGAAATGTGTACAGCTATTCTTATTTCAGTGGCAAGATATTTTGTGTCCTGGCAGGAATATTTACCAGCAGCACATAAAGGGTTGTTAATATGGATATAAGTAAAACTGAAGGCCATGTAGTGGGTATCAAAGAATATTTTTAGAAGAAGAAAACATCGAATAGAAAAATGAAGAAATAACTTTTACATCTCCATAGCAACGAAATGTCGCATCAAGCAAGGTATTTGCAACTATATTTGATCCACATCACATATGATCGCATCACTTTAATTTTGGCATTCAAATATTTTTGTCAATTATAGCTCTTCAGACAATTTATTCTGGCTGGAAAACAGGGGGATCATGCAACAAATACGAGAGAAAAACTGACAGGAAGGGAAGTACAGGTCACGTACACACATTGTTTAGGGAATTCCCAACAAAAACACTCCAATAGTCAATTGTATTTATTAGATCCAAAAGTCATCAACTCACCCTTTTTATTTGTCTGGAATATTCAACAATAATGCAAGATGTCAGTAGAATGCTTCAAATGCTTTTTGAAACAAGTAAGTTTCCCAAGGCTGCTAAGTTTTGGAGATTGCCTCATTTCCGAGAGCAACTTTTCAAGGCAGGTACCATTAATTCAAATATTTTCTATAGTTATACCACTTGTCAACCTCTAAGGAGACTGTCAAATTCCACAAGGGCGTCATACGTAAATCTACAAATTTTGTAGAAAGGATTAACTCTTTGCCTTCTGAAGGTGGGTGTTGCAGACCAGAAGCAAACTAATATTTTCTTATATGCTAGCCTGTGAATTATCGTACATTATCTAAAAGATAATTCTCAATATCCATCGACTCGATGGATATCGAGGAATATCCCTCAGTAGCTTCCTGAATGACGCCACGATACGCTGCATCACGTCGCCCTGAAGGAGCGATCAACTGATCTTTGTTATTGTTTTGACACGTGCGTACTGTGCAATAAAATGTCTCGTAGCATATGCTAAAAAAAGAAAATTTACTCTATTTTAGTCAGTATCGGGAATTATCTCATGAATGTGGAAGTGCAAAAATAATATTTTCCGGTCCACGAGATGAATTTTTTCAGTAGCTTCCTAAATGACGTTACGTTTCGGCGCATGTCGTCGCCTTGAACATTGCCTTGAAGGAACGATCAGCAGCTTTTTGTTATTGTCTTGAAACTGTTCACAGTCGAATTGGGCTGAATATTGCGCAAAACAAAATGTCACGTAGCATATAATAAAAAGAAAATCTACGCTGTTTTAGTGAATATGGGAACTATCGCATGAATGTGGACATGAAAGTTATATTTTGCGCAAGCGATCGTAAAAAAATATAACTTTCATGTCCACACTCATGAGATAATTCCCGATATTCACTAAAACAGGGTAGATATCTATATTTGTATGTATATTATGCGTTTTTTTCTATATTTGCATGTACATTGCTGACTCTTGTTTAAAATAATACTCAGCAAAATAGGAGTGTGTTCTTAACAACGATTTCTTCAGGCCAGACTATTGAATTGTTCATCCAATCATGCCATAGCTGCTTTGTTTCAACCATGACTTGGTTTTATTAAAAAGAAATCAAGAGAATACTTTGACGGTTAAGAGTATTTCTACCGTCAAAAAAGTAAATGCAAAAGACTCTAATGTGTGTCTGTCAACAATGAACAGATCAATAAAAATATTCTTCAGGTTCTATTTATGTTAAAAATTAGAAAGGAGCATTTCCGTACCAATGCCGATGTCAGGTTCAGCTTAATTGGAGATCTTCTATGAGAAGCGAGCACGTTACCACAGAAACAGTAATAACTAGGCTCCAGGGTTCAGTTTGTTAAACGTGACGCCTTTCCTCCAGGTTTCATGGCGCCAGATTCCACGGAGGAAGCTACCGTGTCACGACCAGACTTCGAATTATATTAAAGATGTCATAGTTAAAATTCAATATCATATTGACAAGGTGTTAAATATTGTATTATTGATAAAGATTTGTCAGGAACTTTTCCGTGTGATCCATGGACGATGGTTCAGACTAGAGGAGCTTCGCACCATAACTTTTTTGGCCAACAATGATCAAAATATTTGAAAATAGTAAACAAAATTAGCTTAATTACTTGCTCTTCTTCTTGGCATGCGTAATATCAAAGAACTTTTTTTTTCATTTGAGTCGGCGATTATCCATTTTGGGATCGACGGTGAAGTGGTGACTACTCTTAATGTATGTTAGAGAACACAGCGTAGGCCGAAATTGTGTGATCTGGGCGATTTAGGGATTTTGTGAACTATCCGCATTCGGATCTGTGCCGGAAATCCACTGATCCCTTAAAATCACCCAGACTGGTTCGTAGGTCCATTGTTACATATATTTATTTATTTACTGGTGTTTAATGTCACATACTTATGCACAATGGCTAATCGTGACCGTGGCAGTTTTACAGGTGGAGGAAGCCAGTGTACCTTGAGAGAACCCCAGAACATCGACGAGCAACTGTCAGCTCCTCAACATTCTAACTCTCTTCAAGCTCCGATCAAGCAGAGTTACAGCGGTTGAAGACATGTGCACCATCGGCGTGCAGTACACTTTAATACAGGGCGCCATCGTGCCCCCACGTAGGCAACCGGGATAAAGTGTCCAAGGACACAATGCGGGTCGTTCCGGACGGGAATCAAACTCGGGACCTCTAGCATAGAAGTCCAACATACAGCCACCGTCCATTGTTACATAATTTTGTTGAAGATCACGGAATCATGCTTACACTTAACCCCCACCCACCCCACACCCACCAAAAGTCGCTACGCAGCTCCTGATGCGGCTAGAAACAGGAGAGTGCTCCAAAACATACATGCATAACAGTAGTGCACATAAACGACAAATCAAGTTTGTTGCACGATGGAAGTGGGTGCCAGTCTGCCATAATGCAGCCCACACGGGTTTTTGGCGTATAGGGTATTCTAGAAATGCACCTCCAGAGAAGAAAAATATACACTGCCACTGTGCTAAAACGGGCGTTGCAGGAAGGATGCAAAAAAATAGAGAAGCAAATTACGGATAAGAAAAACTGAACAAAAATATGTAGGCTTGTCTACAGGCCCCTGAACAACATCTACTGCAGTTTGGTAGAGCCGAAGGTATTATATCCGTCGCATTTCTTGGTGGCAGTTAAAGGTATTCATATAAGCCGGCCATTTAACCCTTTACTTAACATGAAAAGCAGACGACACTTGCAAAAACATTCTTCAATAACTAATTCTTTTCATTTTTTGTCTCAAAAACATAGGTTATGACCCCTCATTGGAACGAGCTCGAGGAGCTCGTTCCAACGAGGGGTCATAACCTATATTTTGAGACAAAAAATGAAAAAATAATGAAAATTAATTGGCGATTTTTTAGAATAGCGCTGGCCGGTTTTGTCCGTAACGTTAGGTAAAGGGTTAATAAAGTCAGTTGAACGCTAATTTGTTGGTTTGGGGTTTTTTTTGGTGTTGGGGGGGGGGGGGAGGGCGGCTGCGAGAAAATTTTTATAATGGTTGGACCTTTGATCAAAACTATAAAACTTTTACAATTGTATTTTCTAAAATTATATTTTCTACCTATTAATATAACTGACTAAAATGAATCATTAGCATTTTAAAAGATATGGCAATTTGCCAGTTGGCAAAGTGCCACATCTTTTAAAATGCTAATGGTTCATTTCAACCCATTTAAAGTCGTAACTAGGAAATACAAATCTAGAAAATACAGTTATAAACCTTTTATAGCACTGGGTCCTACTTTTCTGTTGGAATCCAATGTATTGCTTTTGTGCCAGATTTATTTTAAGCGGAAAATGTCTTCATTGTTAATTGTTTTGTTACAATTCACTGCCTTTGGAACTCTTCAATTAAGTGTTGCAAAACAAACTGTATTGCACGTACAGTACGTGGAGAGTGTATTATCATTAAATCACCCGCAGAGTGGAGATTCCACAGAAGCAATAATTGCAAATCTGTTGCCAAGCATAACCAGCACAAGCAAAGTTTCAGACAATGGACCTCCGGGTTAAACCCGGAGGTCCATTGGCTGAAACATTGTTTGTGTTTTCTGTCGATATGTACAACATTTTAAAGTTATAGCTTGGGTGATAACTCCACTCCGCGGGTGATTTAATTACAATTGTTTGTTTGTTGGTGGTTAACGTCACATATTTATGCACCATGGCTAATCGTGACACAACATGGAGATGAAGTCAAGTTTAGTCAATCGTTGATCAACATGTTGCCCATTTTAGAGGGCTTTCACCCCAAGCATTGGTGACTGGGTCCTATTTTACTAGTAAAGCGGAACTAGTTTACCACAGTAAACAAGGGCTGCTTACTTCCCGGGGTTCCCACAGGGAGTAATTACAATCCACTCACCATGTACTGTACTTCAATTAATAATAAAGCACATCTAAAACAACAATGAAAACATTACCATGGTACCAGCACCTTTTTAATGGGAAGCTGGTAGTGACAGGTAATGACAAACACTAACGATGCCAATTAATGCATGGAATGGCTGTAGCATTGTGTTTCATGTCATTTTTCGCAACTATAACTTTTTCATGACAGAAAGATCTGTATAAAATCAAGTTTAGCTAATAGTTTATACAAATGAGGTCAATGTTGAGAACTTCAATCCCTTGCGTTGTTTAATATGTTATATTTTACCAAAAGTAAGCAGGCACTGTTCCAATTGCCGAGTTTCCACGGGGAGTTTTGTTTGTTAGAACCATCCTATTAAAATTATAAGCCCATTAATTTAGAGTTATGTAACGTGCGTTGCACATGTCCCACAAAGAAGATCTTCTGTTCCACATGACATTTTTGTAAGAGTTCATGTGGGCGGGAGGTTTTTTATTTTATTTTTTATTGTTGTTATTGTTTCTTTGCCATCGAAAGTTCATGTTCTTGGTTTGTTTTATGTTTTAGGCCTCATAATCTACGGAATAGCATGAATGGTAGTGTATTTCATCCCTCGGGTGCAAGAAGGTGACAAATTTTATTAACTTGGGTAAAATATCAGACATAAACCATTTAATTTTTATTTTTTTAAGTTTGCATTGGTTATAAAAAGGGAGCATGTGGCACCCAAAAGGACCATACGGGAGGGCCCGAGAAACAGATTTTTAACTTGTTTAGGCCTTAACACGCGTTTGTTTATTTGCTTTAAACAAAACTTTAGAATGTAATTCCGCCTTTAACTCTTTTGGCGAGGAATAATCTGAGAAACAGAATTCTTAGAGCCTAATATTCATCAGGAATTTTACAAAAGTATAGGTTGTTAGACTAAAGCATTATTATTTTAAAAGATGTTTTAATGATCTCATTGACAGTTTGTCAAACGATTTCCTGTATATATTTAAATGAAACCTTTATACTTTCAAGGGACGATATCGTTTTTCATGGAAAGGACATAAATTGTGCATGAAACATAGGAATACGTATGCTTGTTCAATCTTTTACCCAACGAATCGGACGCACCCCTCCCCACCCCCTCCGCGTAATCTGCAACTTCAGCAGTTGAAAAAATATTATTTTTCAAAAAATTTCAACAAAGCGATATCATGTAACGCCTCGGTCGAACGAGCTCGTCGAGCTCGTTCCAACGAGGGGTCACGTGATATGGTTTTGTTGAAATTTTTTGAAAAATTTGAAAAAATGATATTTAAAATAATAAATTTTGATATCGTCTGCGTTGGGTAAAGGGTTAACAGCACTTGGAAATGGACACACACCGTTGGCTAAAATGACTACTGCAGTACCTTTTCACGGTCTGCCGTCTGTCGACTTTAGTCGCCTATCGCGCGGAATGAGTTAAAAAGCGGAACTGACTGGTATATTATTGGTCCAACCATGAGAAGATAGATGTGATCTGTTTCACAAAACCATCTTATATTATTCCCTCTCTTTGTCCAGCAAATTACACCGTGGGGTGGATGTTGAATCTGTCGCCTTTCCAAACAGAACAGGATATCTAAAAAGATACATAACCACTGAAATTCGATGCGCCTGTTATGGATCATATAGTTAAATGGGTAGCAAATCGCAAACACTAAATAAATACAATTAACACATTTTTATGCACAAACATACCTGCATTTATTTATTTATTGGGGTTTAACGATACTTTCGACAGCCAGTGTCACCTCGTGTCGAACAGTTTTACGGGTGCAAAAAGCCGGAGTACCCGGAGAGAACCGCCGAACAATGGCAAGCAACTGTCAGGCTCTCTAACATACTAACTCCACACGAACAGGGTTAACATTGGTTGAAGACAAGTGCACTATCGACGTGCAGTACGCGTTAGTACACTACGCAACAGTGTCCCCACGTGGGCAGTGGGGGTGAAGTGTCTTGCCTAAGGACACAACGAAGTTGCCGCAGGTGGGATTCGAATCGAGGACCTCTCGGCTTGCAAGCTACACCTCTACCTGCCGAGCCACCGCGACCCATATACCTGCAAATACAGTGGAAAAGAAACAGGACCGTAAATAACAACAATTTTGGGCTAGGGTGGGGTGGGGTGGGTGGTGGTGTAGGACGTCGGTTCCCGGCGAATCGGTCATATCGTCCAACTATTTGGAACATAACTAACTGCATTTATATAAAAAAAAAAAAAACTTCTCCGCAACGGGTACACTTCTTATAATAAAATACTCATATGACCGGGAATTTATGCAGTGCTGTCAATTACACACCAGCTAGGTCCGACCATCTGGATGGGGAATTCTACCTTTGTTTTGAGCCCGGCATTTATTGCATTTTCTAATCTGTGTATAATTTTGTCGGGCAAGCTAGGGATTTTGCCGAACTGTGTACTCCAAAGCGTTGGTATATTTTCGTCAGACAAGAAAGAACGTCTACCCAACTTGGTATTTTCATAATTTCATAATAACCTTCGCCAGTGTACCAAACCCCTGATCGGGAGATTTTTGGGGTGGTGTAACATCACCACGCCTCCCAGAAGTTACGCCCCCGAAAAGAAATTTATTGATTTATTTATTGGGGACGGTCACATACTTCTGCGCAATGGCTAATCGTGGCCGCAACATAGAGATAACGTCAGTCAATCGTTTATACCCATGTTGCCCATTTTAGAGGGCTTCTACCACAAACACTGGTGAATGGGGCATATATTATCAGTAAAACAAAGTTTTTTTGACCACAGTAAAAAACACCGTTTCACTTCCCGGGGTTCCCACAGAGAGGGGGAGGGGCGAAATGAAATGCAGGCAGACAATAATAGTTGGTTAATCAAATACCGTTTATTGACTTTTTTGACTAGGTTGAAACATTCAGCTTATTACAGCAGCCATTTAATCTGGGTCGTCATATCCAATCGAATTGACGAGATTAAATCAACCAGATCAAACACTACGCCGTTGGCGTTGTGTTTGATTTGGCTGATCTGGTCTCGTTAACGAGACGTAATATGACAGCCTAGATTATTATTATTATTTATTATTTATTGGTGTTTAAGGTCACATATTTATGCACAATGGTTAATCATGACCGTGACAGTTTTACGGGTGGAGGAAGCCGGAGTACCCGGAGAGAACCACCGAGCAACGACGAGCAGCTGCCAGCTCCCCAACATCGTAACTCCGCACTGCAACACAGGCAGGGTTAGATTGGTTGAAGACATGCGCACCATCGACGTGCAGTACGCCTTAGTACACGGCGTCAATCGTGTCCCCACGCGGGCAATGGAGATGAAGTGTCTTGCCCAAGGACACAACGCGGTTGCCGCAGGTGGGATTCGAACCGAGGACCTCTCGGCTTGCAGCCAGCACCTCTACCAACTGAGCCACCGCGCTCCCCAACAGCCTAGATTAATTGGCTGTTGTAATAATTCGTTTATTGCATGACAGGGGATATTTAAGAACTGAATAGTATTATTATTTATGATTTATTTATTGGTGTTTAAGGTCACATACTTATGCACAAAGGCTAATCGTGACCGTGACAGTTTTATCGGCGTAGGAAGCCGGAGTACCCGGAGAGAACCACCGAGCATCGACGAGCAGCTCTCAACTCCTTAAAATTCTAACTCTGTTCAAGCTCCGCTCAAGCAGGTTTACAGCGGTTGAAGACATGTGCACCATCGACGTGCAGTACGCCTTAGTACACGGCGTCATCGAGCCCCCGTGCAGGTAACTGGGATAAAGTGCCTTACCCAGGGACACAACGCGGGTCGTCCCGGACGGGGATCGAACTCGTTACCTCTAGCATAGAAGTCCAACAGTCTACCACTGAGTCACCGCGCGTCCAAAAACTGAATAGAAGAATAGTCAACAACATAATAGAATTTACGAGATAATGAATCAAAACTGTAGAAATTGGAAGCATTTATTTCGTGGAAATATCTCACAAAACCGAAAGGTTTCATATCAATTTGACCGCGAATCGTTTGTAAGAATTTTCTTACGCTGTCTTTGAATTAGATTCGTGTAAAGCATTTTCAGTAGACCAAATGTGGTCAACGAGAGGTGGAAACTCGAGGTCCTTTACGCTGAATGGTCAGCGTAAAGGCCCTCGACTTTCCATCTGGCGTTGTCATCTCGAAAATCTGGGCACGTCTGTGGCGTCATACTGGAGACGTAGAAACCCGGGGAGGGAGTTAAAGAGGAGGTTAATTTCCCCTCAAAATTTCTCAAAGCCTCTTGTGCTCTTGTCCTCACCCTCCGGTGACCCATTCCGCGTTATGTTACACTCCAATAAATATAATACAAAAATATTGCTTTCCTACGCCATTGTCTCCCCGTGTCTCGTTTTCCGACTAGGAAGAAACAACAAGCAAACTTTGGTCGCATTGACGAGCTCTTTGGGGACATCATATAATAAAACGATTTATCAACCAACTGAGATGATTCTAAATTTACTGGTTGATAAATTCTTGTGTAAACCTAATCAAAAGTCAGTGTAGCAGTTTTTATACAAAACTCTAAGAACGTTTTTAATCTTCGTTAACTGGTAGAATGCTAAATTAGGTTTCGTCATCCAAATTTGTTCACATGTCTTTGCCCTGTTACACTTTATGGGAGAGTGCCTTTTGGCACTCTCCCATAAATTGTAACAAGGCAAATCCATAAAGATGAAATAATTTCATTTCGGAGATAATATGAAGCACATCCACAGAATACGAAGTCTGTAAGTTGTAGCACCTGCACTTCAGAATAAAGCCCAAATATGGGCTTTCAGCACTCAACCGGTTAACAAATGCATCAACAAAGCACATAACGTCCGCCATGTTTAACATTCAGGTAGACTATACCTCTCAGTGTGTAAGTGTATCTGATTGGTGGCAGGGGTAATTTCGATGTTGATTGGATTTTGTTTTCCCCATGTGTCATGTCGGTAATTACGGGAATCGTTTCCCTTGTTAGACCTTTGGGTGTTCAACTTCTTGATTAATCCCGAATGTGGCTCTATAATAAACGACGATAATATACACCTGGAACTTAATTAAGCACTCCCTGTTTCTTCGCAGTGATGTTAATAGGTACTGTCATCACTTTCATGCTATATTTCAGATGGCCAAAAGTGACTGTTTGCAGAAAGAATGGGCTGTTGACAATTGAAAGACAACACAATGATGAAAATCTGTAGTATTTTAATGGCGCTAATTACACTTTTTTTGTCACTAATGTTTTTGATGGAAAAATGTTCTCTCGACAAGTATGGTGCTGAACGGCCCATGATGAGACAATGCCGGTAATTACTGACCCAAAATGTAACTTGTGATCTCCTGAACACAATAGCAGTGTCTGAAGTCAGCAGTAAGGGTATCCACCACGTGCCCGGATGACTGGCTGAACCCTCCTCCTTATGCTACCAGTGAGCCTTCTGATACGATCCAGAGGCAACTGCTGTCACACCACATGCAATGCAGCTTCCAAATCGGCCAAAGTCTGTACAGGCGGATCCCTTGCTTACACACGACGTCCAAGAAAGTCACAAATGTGTTCTAAGGGATTCAAATTGGACTCATTTCAGGCCAAGGTAGTGTTGTAATAGCGTTGTTCTGAAGGAATACTCTCACAGCATGTGAACGATGTGGCATTGCATTGTCGTCCATGAATACAGGGCGAGTAAGCAACGGGTAGTTATCAAAATGAGGCACGACAACCGGATTGAGAATGTCCCGGATGTACTGATGACCAATGAGATTCCCACGAACAGTCACCATATCAAGTTTACAATCATGAGAGAGACATCCCCAGATCATTACTGGTCTTCCATTAAAAGGAACAGTAGGTCTGGTTTTCCTGGACGCGTAAGCAGTATTTCTAGGTATCCACACTCTCATGCGACCATCTGTGACGCGAAGCAGAAACCTACTCTCATCTGACCAATGGACTCTTCTTCACGTCCTGAGATTCCAATGTTGCCGTGCCATACACAACTCCAAACGTAGTTTTTGATGCTGATCGGATAGAGCAGACAGAATGACTATAACCAAGTTGCCTTCCAATAGCTTTGAATGACATGCATGTTGCATGCATGCCAACGATTTGCCATCTTGGTGCCTCTGACAGTCTCCTCCTTGCCATGTCAACATTTATTGATAAGAGAAGTGACAAATTTTCTTGTTTTATACCCAGATATTGCATGTGGATGATAGTGTTCTTGTGACAATCGTGGGAAGCATGCTTAACGTGGACGAGGGGGTGTGTTTGGGTTTCGCTATCAACCAGAAACATTATGTTTCACTAGATGAAATGTACTGCATGACACAGCAATCATTAAAACATAATAATCAGTAACAGCAAATTCGCAGTTATGAAACATTTCAGGGGTGCTTAATGTAGTTTCAGGTGTATATATCAACAGCCTAATGCTCAATTTAAACCTTAATATCTCATATCACGATTAAATAAAACATTTTAAAAGAAAAGGCGTGCCTTTACTCAATCTGTGACTAGAACTTCCGCAATCATAACATAATACTTGTATTTGATAGAATATAAGGTTCAGAGGAAATAGGTCTCTAGTAGAGTGCTAAATCTGGTTTCTTTAGACATCCACGACTTGATCTAACAAATGAAATTAGAGGGATGTGTTTGTGATAACCGTCAGTTAAAAAGACAACTAAACGGATTTCGCTCAGGCTGAAAACGTCCTAAACGCGACTGCACACACACACACACCGCTCGCTTAACCCTTTGAACACGAAAGGCCGCTTTTCAGGTCCAGGGTCATCATACGGCCGGAATTCATAAGGTAGATAATTGCTCAGTGAATCTGCGTGGTAGTCGAATGAATATTTTCGCGTTGAAAATATTGGTTGATCTTCTTCAAAGTAACAGATGTGGACTCTTTGAAGTGATGACACTGAAGTAGCGTGTAGGATACCATCAGCCTTCAAAGGGTTAGCGTAGAGTGCATTGAATTTGAGACAGTAAGTTTGGGCGAAGGGTTTTCCAAAGTGTTCTAAAAAATCGTATTTTAACTTGGAGAGGAATATACGAGTTTTCATTTCTTTTTACACGAGGATATTGACGAAAGAGTTATCAATCTCATTCCGAAGTTTCACAGTGTATTTCAACCTGGTTGGTTTGTTTATTACACGCCTGTTCTATGAAATCCCCCCCCCCCACCTACAACAACACTAAACTATGCGGAAAATGAAAATCCGTTCCGCACACATGTGCGGAATGGAAATCGTTGACGGAATATTTTTAAATAGAAGGGAAATTTCACTGGAAGTTTCTACAAATCGTGCACCGCAATTACAATTTGAATCGCAAGTGATAGATAAAAATCGTCCTCTAAGTTCCATTGTGTTCTATGTGCCAGTAGGATCATAGAACACATTGGAACGCAGGGGACGAAATAGTAACACGGGTTCCCCTCGCAAATGTGGTTGACTATAAAATGTGTTCTTTGTGTTGATAGTTCCAGTATGTACAGAGATCGCATTGGAACTCAGTGGGCGATTTGTCAAATGGATTGCTGAGTGTCCTAATAATTGCTTTGATAGACGTGAAGGCGTATAATAAACACAGAACGAAACTGCGGCCTCCAGTTTTGTCCTCCCGCGATTGCACAAGTGCCATATCGATTAACCAATTCGCACGCGTAAATTAGGAGAGCACTGGCGAAGCGAGACCGGTTCTCGTTAAATCACCGAAGTTACGCAACGTGTAACCCACTTAATCCTTGTATGTGTGACCATTCGGCGAATGGTCCGGGTGCTTCCCGTAGTAGTGGATGGTGTGCGATCGGCGAAGTTTGAGTGTGTGATTCGTCGACGTTGCATCACATGCCAGCTGTGAACGTTGGGAATGTTCACTAGTACTACGCAATCCCCACCGTACTTAGGTGTAAAATAGGGACCTGTTGAGGTGCTGACCTTGTGTGCCCGTCTGTGGAGCACCGGCAGTATGCTCCGTTGAGTTGAACTGGGAATGTCATAAAATGAACAAAGGGTGTGAACACCTGTGATACGGGGTAATAATGTAAGTCAGAGAGCACTGCGGTGAATTCTAGATGTTAACATTGCATTATTATTGTTATTATGTTCTGTGTAATTACAGTACCACGTTTCATTTCAGTGCAGTTGTATTTTGTAAACATTAACCTCTAATATCTGAAATTATTCGAGAGAGGTGAAATATCAAATCGCACAAATACACCCCGTATATCACTTTCATCTTACATATTGCTTACCTTCACCCACTGAAACGAGTCCTTCACCCACTGAAACGAGCCCGACAAGCGTGTCCCAATGAGTGCTTATAAACTTGCTGCTTTGAAACCCCAATGAAAGTTTCACGTTTATATGAAGATTTATAACGTTTAGAGCGTCTTCAAACCTGAATGACCTTACCCATAGAAATACTGTAGATTTACACAATTTATTCACACCCATTCTAGTTCCTAGAATCAAAAAATGTGGTCACATGGTTTGATTTAGAAACCCCTAGTTCTTATGAGGCGACAGTGTTCTGTCGGGTCTGTATACATATGCGGATGGATGATTACCACCGAAATGCTCGTGGAGTGGAGTGGAGTGAAGTTGAGCCCCTGCACAGGCAAAACGTCAGTTTCTGTGGAGCATAAGATGCACGGGAAATGTTTCAGCCAATGGACCTCCGGGTGACACCCGGAGGTCGATTGGCAGAAACCTTGTTTGTGGGGTTTTTTTTTTTTGTTTATTTTTTATAATATGTGTTATAGTTTGAGTGAAAACGCCACTTCGCGAGCGTTAATCCACCCTGTAGGTACTGTAATGAATATTCACACCGTCGTGTACGGCAAGGGGGTCAACATATGATGTGGTGTGTTTCCGATGACTTTTAAATTTAAAATAAACAAATTGTTTTGTTGCATTTTAGTCAGATAAACATTCTTCGTGAATGGTATTATTAGTTTTAATTGACTGCTGAGTTGCCACACACAACGTCTTCAACCGGAAATGACTACTGAATCTTAAAGAATTACGGCGTGTTGCGGAGGTGAAATCTTCTTGATTAAAATCTTTCACAGGTTTGAAACATTTTTGTTGTAATTCTCTTTCATCCACCTTTTATAATCAGAATCTCAGTTGGAAATGAGCATTTGATATACTCGCTGTGCTAATAATTTTGTCATCGCGCTGTATCAATTTTCTTTTAAGCATGACGCGAAATCACCTGTAGGTGTCTAGAAAAATGATTTTGTTGCTGTCTTTAATTCTCTGGTTGATGTTGCGATTAGTTGAATACGAATGATGTTATTTATTTATTTATATATTGGGATTTAACGACACTTTCGACGGCTAGGGTCACCTCGTGTCGGATAGTTTTACAGGTGGAGGAAGCCTGAGTACCCGGAGAGAACCACCGAGCAATGTCGAGCAACAAAGGTGTTAAAATGATTTCTGATGTAGTTAAAAATGAAAAAGAACAAATACAACTTCAACGCCGTCCCTGCCAAGGTTGATGCTGCAGATGGAAATGATGCGGAATGTGGTATTAGTGAAGTACAAGCGAGCTCGACAAATCCACTACTTGAAATAACGCGGGAGTGAAATGTTGAAAGCAATTGTGTTTCGATACTTAAAACAGAAGTATCAACTAAGTTTTCTTTTCGAGATTTCGAATCGAGACGCGATTTTGTCCGCGGGTAGTCTCGTGTAATGCATGTTTGAAAGCAGAACATCATAGCCTATACGTCATTGGTGACTATAACAAGATAATCGGCGATTCAAACTCTAGCACCTCTTTATCGTAAAATCGATCTGTTACCAATGCATCTGATAATTTCAAGGCAGATAACGTTACCTAAAGTCGATTTTCAAGACGCAAAAAGTCAGGGAAGTTTAGCCAGTCTATTGTACCTATGCTGTCTACGTAGACAGGGCCGTAAATAACCAACATTTTGGTGGGGGATAACGGACGTCGGTGCCCGACGGCTCGGTCATGTCGTTCAACTATTTGGAACACACCTAATTACTTCATCAAAGATTTATACGCAACAAATATACTTTCCATTGATAAAATAAACATATAGCAGCTGAAATAATATATAAAGTACCGTACCCTCCTACATTCTAAAATCAGTTGGGTTTAAAATCAACCCAAATCAAATGAGTTGAGTGAATATGAACCCAAATGGGTTCATATTCACTAAACCCAGATGATTTGAGTTAATTTTAACCCAGCTGACCGAGAAATGGAGTCGGGCATTTATAAGCTGTGTATATTTTTGTCGGGCAAGCAAGAGATTTTACCCAGTTGAGTACTCTATCGTGTGTGTATATTTTCGACGGGCAAGCAAGGACGTCTGCCCAACTTAATATTTCATAACTTCTTGCCAAATCTCTGACCCACGGAACCCAAGATCAGGAGATATGAGAAGGTGATACAAACCCCCACCCCCACCCCACTCCCAGAATTATGTCCCTGGACTTGGAGGACTCTCACTACTTGTGTTGGTTGCCTGGTCTTATTTTACAAATGGAGCAGAACTTATTTTCCGCAGTAAACATGACCTACCCCTCTTTCACTGGGATGCGACGGGGACCGTGCCTACCATCAGCAAGAATGATAGTATACAATTATTTCAAATATTTCATTAACCCAAATGGAAGATTTTACTTTAAAATTTTTGACAAGGCAAAAGCAAAGTGGATTTCAAGACAAGAGAAGCTACAAAGAAATGGAAAAGTGTATATATGACTAGCGGAACAACAAGACGGGGAGTCCATTTCGTGTAAGGGAAAGGTGGCGCATTGCATATCAAGGCAGATAATCAAAGGTGGAATGTCTAGCTGGAAGGAATGACGGAACTATAGACTTCCCATTTAATTATTAAACTAGAAGATCTTACTGGACATTTTGCTTTGCTTTCACGTGTCTTTGACATTCAGTTGCCCTCTCTTTAGAGTTCAATACGCATTTTTTATGATTTATAAAGGTGTATTACATATTTTTAAAAATGTACAAAGAGTACCCTCCCCGAACTACCCCGCGGGTCTCGGTGCCTGGTTTGGGGTTAAAACACCTTCAGAAGCGGGAGTTGTATTTAGTCTAAAATACAATTGTGGCAATATCATCTTCACAGTCAGAAGATAGTTTAGTCTAGGTACACAGAAATATATGAAAAACACAATCTGAACCATGAAGTTAAAGGTTACGTTTCCATCAAAAATAAATAGATAACAGCTATTCAGCTGCTGTGTTAATTATTGATCAACATGATACAGAAAATATATGTAAGCAGAAGGAAGTACAAAGGGACATGCACCATGTGTTATTATGGTATCTTTCAAAATATTTATTTATTTATTATTATGCTGAAAATTTAAAACAAAAGCATCAAAGCGTCTCTAAGATACATGTGGTAACAGGACAGACGGGCACTGTCAGAGAGACTGACAGACGGACACTGTCAGAGAGACTGACAGACGGTTACTCGTGGGGAAGTAATTATGGTAATAACACAAACCATGGAAGGGCAGATGTCCTACCCTACACAACCTATGAGAGGGCACATTACCTACCTTACAAAATCTAGGGTGGGGGGGGGGGGGGGGTGGTTGTCCGGTTGTGTCAATTTTGTTTGACAAAAGTAGGGTTAACATTGTCTGAAGGTATGTGAGTAGTATGTCATGTTCCCCTACAGGGGTTGTTTGGATGACCTCGGTGGATGACCTCGGAAGTGACGTCATGTCACGTAACCTAGTGGCGCCATGTTGTGTTGTCATGGTAACCTGCGTGAGCGGCCATGTTGTGACGTCATCCCCATAGTGATACGTGGTGTGAGTGCGCATGCGCAGCGCGTGTTGTTAGGGTGATACTTGTTTCCGTCGTCCATTTTGTATACTGGAGGCCGCCATCTTGGTTTCTATGGTAGCACGTGATTGCTACGTTACCCAATTTTTCTTCAATAGGACGGGATATGTTCGGAGGGTATGCTCGATTGAATAGGAGTATTTTCTGGAACGACTTCCCTGGATAATTACCACAAACAACCCGACAAGTTGTATTATTTCGATTTCTTTCAGAATCCTCTGTTTCTATCTATATATGTAATAGTTTACGTCTACCTAGTCATGTTCCTTTGTTCTAGAGTATACTCTAATAGCGTAGAAGAGCCTATTAGTTGGAACAGTTTACCTTATTATTACTATATTTAGCAATTTCTGGTCTATTCTTGTTAGTTCTGACACTATTCCAAGTACTCTTGTTGTTTCATTTATACAGATCATTTATAACCAATCAGATTGTTTTGTATTATTCTATGACTGGTATAGGGACTACGTTATGGCAGGTCAAGTGGTATTGTGGAGCGGGGGTGAGGGTAATACCTGGCAGTATAGAACAGCAATATAGTATGGACGATATATACCTCTGTGGGCCCCTGCAGGTCCCAGTTTAGCCCTTAGTACTATTAATCCACCTGATGTTTCATGTTATCCTATGACTGGTGTAGGTAGTATGCAATGCTAGGCATAGGGGCATTATGGGTAGGGGTACTGCCTGGTAGTTTAGAACGGTACTATAGTATGGGCGGTATATACTCCCATTGGCCCCTGTTAGTGCTTGGTACTATTAACCAACCGATTGCTTTGTTTTATTATATGGCTGGTATATGTAGTACGTTATGGTAGACCTAGTGATTTTGTGGGGGTGGGGGTAATGCTTGGTAGTTTAGAACGGTAGTATAGCATAGGCTGTACATATCCCTGTAGGTCTGTTGGTACTACTGATCCACCAGGTGCTTCATATTATTGAGCGGTATTCTGGGAAAGGGTCAATGCCTGGTAATACAGAACGGCAGCAGAGTATGGTTGCTATATTCCCCTGTAGGTTCCATCCTAACCGTTGATAGTATTAACCTACCAAATGCTTTGTATCATCCTGTTACTGGTAAGATGGTACGTAATAGCAGTAGTTCTGACCCTATTCCAAGTACTATTGATGTTTTATTTGTCTAGATCATTTATATAAATTATAACTAACCAATCAGATTGCTTCATTTCCCATAATCTGTATGCAGAGTTATCTCCCTTGTGTATAGCAAAAGACTACATCCAATGGCCATATTCCAAGGCACCCCAATTTCGGCACCCCTTTTTTTCTGAAAAACATATGCCCTTCGGCACCCCTTTTTTCTGAAATGAGGATAAGAGTCGTATTAAAAATCCCTCAATGAGGTCTAATTTACTACGACTCTTATCCTCATTTGACAAAAAAAGGGATTCTCCAGAAGGCACCCAAATTTCGGCACCCCTTTTTAGGAATCCCATTTGTAGAATCCCTTTTTCTGAAATGAGGATAAGAGTCGTATTAAATTTGACCTCATTGAGAGATTTTAATACGACTCTTATCCTCATTTCAGAAAAAAGGGATTCCACAAATGGGATTCCTAAAAAGGGGTGCCGAAATTGGGGTGCCTTCTGGAGAATCCCTTTTTTGTCAAATGAGGATAAGAGTCGTAGTAAATTAGACCTCATTGAGGGATTTTTAATACGACTCTTATCCTCATTTCAAAAAGGAGGTGCCGAAGGCCATATGTTTTTCAGAAAAGAGGGGTGCCGAAATTGGGGTGCCTGGGAATATGGCCATTAGATATAGGCTTTTATTATACGGAAGGGAGATAACTCTGCATACAGATTATAGGAAATCAAGCAATCTGATTGGTTAGTTATAATTTATATAAATGATCTAGATAAATGAAAGAACAAGAGTACTTGGAATAGGGTCAGAACTACTGCTATTACGTACCATCTTACCAGTAACAGGATGATACAAAGCGTTTGGTAGATTAATACTATCAACGGTTAGGATGGAACCTACAGGGGAATATACCAACCATACTCTGCTGCCGTTCTGTATTACCAGGCATTGACCCCACCCCGGAATACCGCTCAATAATATGAAGCACCTGGTGGATCAGTAGTACCAAGGGCCAGCAAGAGACCTACAGGGATATGTACAGCCTATGCTATACTACCGTTCTAAACTACCAAGCATTACCCCACCCCCACAAAATCACTAGGTCTACCATAACGTACTACATATACCAGCCATATAATAAAACAAAGCAATCGGTTGGTTAATAGTACCAAGCACTAACAGGGGCCAATAGGTGTATATACCGCCCATACTATAGCACCGCTCTAAACTACCAGGCAGTACCCCTACCCACAATGCTCCTATGCCTAGCATTGCATACTACCTATACCAGTCATAGGATAACATGAAACATCAGGTGGATTAATAGTACTAAGGGCTATTATGGGACCTGCAGGTGCCCACAGAGGTATATATCGTCCATACTATATTGCTGTTCTACACTGCCAGGCATTACCCTCACCCCAACCCCACAATACCACTTGAACTCTCATAACGTAGTCCCTATACCAGTCACAGAATAATACAAAGTAATCTGATTGGTTATAAATGATCTATATAAATGAAACAACAAGAGTACTTGGAATAGGGTCAGAACTAACAAGAATAGACCAGAAATTGCTAAATATAGTAATAATAAGGTAAACTGTTCCAACTAATAGGCTCTTCTACGCTACTGGAGTATACTCTAGAACAAAGAAACATGACTAGGTAGACGTAAACTATTACATATATAGATAGAAGCAGAGGATTCTGAAAGAATTCGAAATAATACAACTTGTCGGGTTGTTTGTAGTAATTATCCAGGGAAGTCGTTCCAGAAAATACTCCTATCCAATCGAGCATACCCTCCGAACATACCCCGTCCTATTGCAGAAAAATTGGGTAACATAGCAATCACGTGCTACCATAAAAACCAAGACGGCGGCCTCCAATATACAAAATGGACGACGGAAACACGTATCACCCTAACAACACGCGCTGCGCATGCGCACTCACACCACGTATCACTATGGGGATGACGTCACAACATGGCCGCTCACGCGGGTTACCATGGCAACACAACATTGCGCCACTAGGTCACGTGACATGACGGCACTTCCGAGATCATCCACCGAGGTCATCCAAACAACCCCTGTAGGGGAACATGACATACTACTTATGTGCATCACCGACATGCAGTGCGCCTTAGAACACTGCACCAAATGTGCTCACAAATGCTCAGGTGTATATATCTTAAGTGTCTCCCTTCAAGGACACATGGCAATTTACGTGGGTCATGATCGATCATACGACCTTCCGATCTACAGTCCATGCGCTAACCCATAAGCCACTTAAACAAGCCAAGATTTGTGTACGAGGCAGTCACCAACCGTCGATAAAAAAATTCAGACTAATATATTTGATGGGACGTCCTCGTATCGCATCATCTACGTTAGGCTTAGAATTGTGTTGCAAAATATCCATGTCGCTGATAATATCCCCACGGCCTCCATCCAAATGTGGTTGCAACTGTATATTGGAGTATAACGTAATACCCGACAGCTGAAAAGTGGAATAGCTGAACCTCCTTTGCCTGCCTGGCTTGGCCTGGCCTGGCCAGGTCTGGCCTGGCTGTCTGCACAGTTTGTGGAAAAATGTATCATATATCCCTTATGCACTTAAATAAATAATTTTTTCATAGCTTTATCGTCTAACACCTTTTAATATTTAAAAATTCATTGGAGTACGAACAGTCCCAAGCAGATAGGGCGTTGATAACGTGGCGAGTCATTCGTTCAAACCGGGGTCCAGACGACAGACTCTGGATGCCAACTGTTCCGCTAGTGAAAACGTAGATCTCCCATCGCCCCGAAAGGTTTTAACCACCACCCTCTATTCCATGACAAACACCGATAACATAGAACTAAGAAAGGACGCTGGTTATAATGCAAATGGCACGGAGGGTGGAGAATCCACTCCGAGAGGGTTTCCTTTTGACCCAACCATCAAGCGAAACTATACTAGACCAGGCACACCACTCAGCCACCGACAGACCCAGAGAGTTTCCTTCGTCGCTAACCGCCCACGAAACTATAGATACTAAATCACGCACGCTACTCGGCCACTGACAGACCCTGGGCGTTGCGTGGCGTGAGTTGTTCAGTATAGTTTCTCTATAGGCAGTTGGTGTCGAAGGAAACTCCTTCGGCATGTTAGCGTTTGCTGTGGTCGAGTTGTGTGCGTAGTTTAATATAGCAGGCTGTTGGTGGCGAAGGAAAATCAGTCGGCTTGGGTTTGAACTGCCACTTTGCCATTTGCAGTAGTGGGCATCTCTTTGTATTAAATATAAGATAGCGTTACCTCTTCCAACCCCACTCCACTCACCGTCCACAACTGGAGATGTATATGTTTAATACAATGTAGGTGCAGATGTGCATGTTCCATTAAAAAAGAAAAGCTAAGCTATCCTGGAGAAATTTTCAGAAGATTCTTTATTCCACCAAGAATGTCTTGTTAAAACGGAACGGACACTCCGTGTCAAGAAATGTCGCACGTATGTCTGTCTCACAAACTCCAAACTTACCGTTTCTCTTGGTGTTCTGGGATAAATAGTAGGATGTGTGTGCAAATTCACATTAAACTACAGTTAAAACTAGAAGTCATGTCATGAACTGTGCGCTTTTCTAGGGTTAATTGTGCGTGGGAATTGCGCGCAATTGCCATATAGAATGGCATCCAAAGCACGGCAGGTTTCTCCTGGTTGCTCATAGCAAACACAGGTAATGTTTCTTTCAATGGACCTCCGGGTTACCCGGAGGTCCATTGGCTGAAACATTGCTTGTGCACAGGACATATGTACAGAATCTGATAGCCTTACTGTGGTCATAAGGCGTAGATTAACGCGCAGATTGACGTGCTATTTGTGCGCATTTCATGACAGGACTTCTAGTTTTAACTGTATGAACAACACAGACTCTACAGGTGTGTTAGGAATATTTTCTTGAGTTTTTTCAAAAGGACTGAAGCAATCAATGACGGGATATCCAAATTTTATGTAAACATTTCTTATTTTGAATATGATCTGCGATTTAACCTGACTGATACCTTCTGCAGCTAGACCTCCCCAAATCACTCGCAGACGATGCAGTTGCATTATTATGAAACACCTTTGCCTACTGCCGACCTGTGACGATATGTTTATAAAGAAAACACAAGACTCATTTGATACTGATTATGAAATCAAAAGACCATCCGCGGCACAGTCGAATAAACAAAATTGGTTCAGGCACATTAGAAATCCTACTTTTACATTTCTACCTGCTGTTATTATCACAACATTCATGTCGATTTTGTTCCAACGGAAGTATGATACAACATATTAAATCCTTTATCTAACGAATGGGCCTCATCCGCCAGCGTAATTTACAAACCGAGTAGTTTTAAACAAAAAATCTCAAAATTCCAACAAAACCATATTATGTGACTCCCCATTGGAACGAGCTCGGCGAGCTCGTTCCAATGAAGGGGAACAAAATATGGTTTTGTTGCATTTTTTTTAAAAAAGATTTGAAAGCATGTAATTTATTTATTTATTTATTAAGGTCCAACGACACTTTAACAGCCAAGGTCATATCGTGTCGGTGAGAGTTTCACGGGTGGAGGAAGCCGGAGAGAACCACCGAGCAACGACGAGCAGCTGCCAGCTCCGAACATCGTAACTCCGCACTGCACACAGCAGAACAGACAGGGTTAGATTGGTTGAAGACATGCGCACAATCGACGTGCAGTAAGCCTTAGTGTACGACGCCATCGTGCCCCAATGTGGACAATCGGGGTTAAGTGCCTTGCCCATGGACACAACGCGGGAGTCCGAATCAATCGCTCAGAAGGACACCCATCCAAGTACTAACCGGGCTCGACGTTGCTTAACTTCGGTGATCTGACGAGAAATGGTTTCCGTAACGCCATTGCGCCCCTGAAAGCATCTAATTAAAATATGAAATTTTGGTATCGTCTGCGTTAGAGCTGGCACGATTATGAAATGTCTTGATCGACTTTTGAAGAAGAATAATCGATTAACCCCTTACCCAACGCAGACGATATCAAAATTTATTATATTAAATATCATTTTTTAAAATTTTTCAATGAGCTCGTTCCAATGAGGGGTCACATGATATGGTTTTGTTGAAATATTTTGAAAAATTTAATTTTTTCAACTGCTCAATTTGCATATTACGCGGGCGGATGCGGGCGATTCGTTGGGTAAAGGGTTAAAGTCGACTTTAATCGTACTCCGTAACCTCTAGAAAACAGCTGTATATAGAAAACAATATTTTTCGACATTAGTTCCACAGGCCGGGCATTCTTTAGGCATGTGGCAATGTTACACGCCTACTGCTCTCCGAGGAAAATGAAGACTCCTGACCACCTCAGGCCCAAACCTGAGCGTAGACTTAGGTTTGGACTTGATGCGATCAGTGGTCTAATAATAGCTGCACTGAGATTTAAGAAGGAAATTGTACTTGGCAAACCGAGAAGGGCAGTTATTTGCACTCCCACACTTTCTAGAACGCCAGACCTGGTGTCTTGTGTTGTATCTTTATACTTCTTTCCCACATCAATTACAATGTATTGTGATATTCTACAGCCTCTGACGTTTGTTAGGAGCATGATGAAAAGAGAGTACACGCTAAAAACCAAAGTGTTAAAAACTACACTTGAAGTGCTGTATTTAACACTTACTAAGTGCTGAACTAGCACTTTGTTCAAGTGTAGATATCCCCGAACTTGACAGGTGTT
Source organism: Pictodentalium vernedei (assembly GCA_031216915.1). NCBI lineage: Eukaryota > Metazoa > Mollusca > Scaphopoda > Dentaliida > Dentaliidae > Pictodentalium > Pictodentalium vernedei. The sequence continues at coordinate 103,318,974 of CM062292.1, forward strand.
GACAATAATACCACTTGACAAGTGTAATGTCGCGACACTGAAAAGGAAACAACGCAGATGACGCGGATCAGACTCGAACTCTCGAGCCTGATTCGCGTCATCTGCGTTGTGTCCTTTTAATTATATACCCACCAAGCGCAAATCAAATTATGGACGATTCTGGAAGAACCACCAATGCTAGACACATGGGAAGAGCCATCCATTCAAGTTTCAGATGTCTGACGATTGTAATGTCTAAGTGCTTAGAGCATTGCACTTTCAGTGTTAAAATCAAACTCTATGAGTAAGAATGGGTTTAACACCTTGAAAGTGTCAGTTTTAACATAATTCACCAGTAAAGGAGCGATGAAAACCCATAATTGCCGACTTTGAAATTTGTCGGAAACCGGGCGTGGTCGTTGCTGGGATAAATATATTTACGCCGCGTCTTCAGCCAAGACACAAGGGGTGTCACATGAATCCGAACGCGAACGTCTCACCGCGTCGAACCTGCCCGTTTCGTTTTTGTTGGAGTGGTTCTTATCCCGAAGGGGTCAATGACATTTCCTCAAAAAGCACAAATCAAAAGGTGTTAACTTAAATTAACAATTTTAATTCATACAGAAAAAATATAGTAATTTGTAACTTACATAAAATCCAATGAAAAAAAACACAAGCATCAATCACACCCCACCCAACCAGTTTTTGAGTCTCTTTGCGGGCCAGCGTTCTTTGTTGTCGCTGGTTGGTTCTTCCTGGTCGATGGTGTTTGGTCCTCTCGGCTCAGTGTAGTGTCTCTGGGATCTGGTAGCCTTTTCACGAACACACAACTGGAACTTCACTCTTCCACTGACGTCGCATGGCCACTAACGTATTGGAGCTTTACCGGACACCTTTGCTCTAACGTGTGATGGAATGTAACTCTACCACTGCCTTCGCACGACCACTAACGTATTGTCATTTTACTTGACGCTTTTCACTCAAGCAGTCGCCACTTACGGGGTTAAGTGCTCCCCTCCATTTATCTCAGAACAATGTTCATACAGACAAAGCCTACTCTGTCAAAGCATGGCTCGCGTTCTACAACAGGTAATACCGTCTACCTAAATACAAACATTCATGAGCTCCCGGAGATCGTGCTTCGTACATCTGACCAACACTCTTATATGGCCACCGACTGTTCCTACTCTAAATATGAGCTCTGTGGCTCCCCTAACATTACGACATGCCTCTACAATCGCACTGATGCGACACCTCCTCTGACCTATAGCATTGAACATCCCCAGCTTTTCGCCTACGAACCACGGTCTTACACGCCTTAAGACTGGAATGAACTTTTCGAGAAAAACCCCGACTCATATTCGATCGCAATGACATTAATTCTCATTTTAATTGCTCTTCTTAAACCTGCCCGGTATAGATCGATCTTAATTTAAAATTCTCTTCCAAATTCTTCTAAGTTTCGTATTTTCGGTATATGTTGACATTTGATGACAGTCCAGATACGTAATATAGGTTTGTGTCCAGAACATGTGTGATACATATGAATAGGAGATTATCGACACTAATGACCATATAATTGGATAACTGATTACCTTGGATGGCTAAACAAACGAGTGTCTTTTCTTTGAAGCTTATAAGGCAAGATCGTTGTTTTAGACCAGATGAGCGCAAATTGGGGTTACAGACTCGCATTGCGATTCCTCTCCATTAAAGTTATCACGTTTGTCTGATCTATTCTCTTAAGATACACATATGGCTTACTTGACAAATCGGTTTATTGGGGTCCGGCACATACTTATATTTACGCTATTTACGCTTTTACCCCAAGCAAAATTTTATACACTTTTTAACAGGTAGAGTGCTGGAAGCCCATATTTGGGCTTTATTCTGAAGTGTAGGTACCACAGCTTGAAGGCTCATATTCAGTGCATGTGCTTTGTATTATCTTTGAAGTGATATTATTTAGTCTGTGAGGGTTTGCCTTGTTACAATTTATAGGAGAGTGCCCACAGGCACTCTCCTATAAATTGTAACAAGGCAAAGACATGTGTACAAGATTTGATAGCCAAAATAATTCAGCACTCTACCAGTTAAACCACAAAATCGTCGAAATATAAGCTATCACCTTGACAAACTGTAGTCTATTTTGGGTGTTTCCGACGATTAGTCGACTTCTCGATTAATCATGAAAGGCCTAGTCAGCGTTAGGTAAAGGGTTAATAGGAAATCTTATGCTGTAAATGAATGATCGTGTAGTTGTGTTTCCCATAATGCAAGTTGTGTGAAGTGTTATCCCAAAAGACATAATACAAAAAAATCGTCGCGAAGAATTTACAACACATTAATCGACAGTTATACCATGCTCGCCTATGTTACTACTTGTGAAAAGCCTGTAAGCTAAATTTAAGTTTGTAATCCCTCTACCGATGTAAAGCTTCTACTGCGGTTAAAAAAAATTTACACCAATATTCGGAAGTTCATCGAACTTGACCTTTGGCATGACGCAATTTGCCAACTTCGATACATTCATACTTCATGATGTTTCATTCAAACATACAACATTTTGCGGTACTATCTACTACCTGCAGTGACTTATTAAGGTTAAAATACCTAAAATTAAATATTTAAAATAAAATTTAAGAATTGTTAATAATAATGTGACTGAAAAAGCAAGGTAAATTCAATCAACTTTGACGATGTGTCTATTTATTTATTAATTTATTTATTTATTTATTTATTAGGGTTTAACGACACTTTAACAGCCAGGGTCATATCATGTCGGTGACAGTTTTACGGGTGGAGGAAGCCGGAGTACCCGGAAAGAACCACCGAGCTACGACGAGCAGCTGTCAGCTCTCCAACATCGTAACTCTGAACTCTGCACCGCGGCCCAGGCAGGGTGAGATTGGTTGAAGACATGCGCACCATCGATGTGCCGTACGCCTTAGTACACAGCGCCATCGTGCCCCCGTGTAGGTAATCGGGGTTAAGTGTCGCAAGGACACAACTCAGTATAGCGCGAATCAGTCGCTGAAATGGTCACCCATCCAACTACTAACCGCGCTCGACGTTGCTTAACTTCGGTGATCTGACGACAACCGGTTACCGCGACGTCATCGCGCCCCATCCGACGATGTGTCTTGCTGTCAATCAAGCATTCACGTGCAGCCGGTAGTACTGCCCCGCCGCAGATGTAAACAAAACAAACCTGTGTGTTTGCGATAGAAAGTGTCGTTTTTTCTCCATTTCAAGTGACAAAGTCGATTATTTATTTAGAGCATGGTATAAATAGAACAAATGGGTACTGGGCCGGTAATGAGATTTAAACCACTCGTAGAATAAGGGTTTTAACCACTCGGCAAGCCGAGTGGTTAAAACCCTTATCCTACTCGTGGTTATCTGATTACCGGTCCTAGTACCTATTTATTCAATATATACAACATTCCTTCAAGCTTTCGTTATGGACACTGTTTACTAATATCTCCCTGATCTGGAGGACCCTAGACATTTGTATTCTGACAAATAACAACCATTTTAACCCCGTAAAATGCGTAAGCCGTCTATAACATACGTGCATTTGTTTCTAGAATAACCAATTTGTTTTTCACATCACATCTAACACTACTTTATGAGTATTGATTGGAATGACCCCGAAGGACTCGTTATAAAGACGGCCATAAGCTTGGTGAGCAAAAAAATCATATCAGTATTTGTATGGGAATCCCCATTTTAACATTATTGATAATTACGGAAAATGCTACGCAATGGTGTCCTCAGGAACTTCAGTCTGCTTTGTCGATCTGTGTCTTAAAGGGTTAAATATAGCATTGGTTTGATTTCAAGCAGGCCCATAACAACATGCCGATATTCTCGGGCTTTCGGTCAGATCCAGAACGTCCAGTGGCAAATACCCGGGACTAACTAAACCATCTACAATTTTACTATATGACTATACGTTTTCTCACCCAAATACTACTTTTGTGTTGCAATCATTTCCCCACCATTGGAAAGCACAGTATGCAACCATATATCATTACCACTATAGTATGAGAACAAGGCTTCAGAACATGCTGAACAAATACGACTATTTGTAGGGCGTGTTAGTAGTATAGCATGTACCCGATCGTGCTTTGTATAAGAGTAATTTTTTTATTGTTGCGGATTCCTCGGTTACTTCCTATTTATCCAGTTCGCATTCCTTTGGAATTTTCTATACCAGCAATCTATCTAGTCTTAGCTTCTCTTCTACCTATCTCTGGCCCTGGCCTGACTTCTGCCCTGGTCCAAGTCTTACAATCATCAGTGCTTCATTTCCCGTAATCTGTACATATCCATACAGATCAATCTCCCCTGTGTATAACAAAGTCCCATAATTCCTAAAGCCAGGGGTCAATCGAGCAGGGGCGACAAATATTGCTCGAATCTCATCCAGTAAATAAGTCATAAAGTAATTACTCGAACGAGTGACAAGTCTGACGACTCTTATCCTTATCTGGGTGTTGGGGGATACATATGACATTTGTGAAGTGGTACTGGAGGATTCATTTGGCGGATACCTTTGAGGATACCCTTTAGATGATACTTATCGGATGATATCTATCCAAAGATGGTTATGGCCCCTCGCGTCTGTTGAGTTCCTTACAATTAGACGTCCCCGTTGCCTTCATAGGTCAGTATACAAAATGGACGATGGAAACTCGTGTCACCTTGACAACACACATGCACACTAAGACCACGTATGACTATGTGGATGACGTCAAAAGATGGCCGATCATGCGGGCTACCATGACAATCAAACACGACGTACCTAGGTCAGGTGATTCCGACGTCACTAACTAGATCCAGGGGGTAGGTCCCGCCAATGGGGGTAGGTCCCGCCAATGGGGCTCGATCGGGTACATGCTATACTACTTGTGTTCAATCAGTCTCGGTGGGTATTTCATATAAGGAATGGGAATTTGTAATTAATTTAATTACTTACGTGTCATATAATGAACCTTTTATCGCCACAGTGGCTTGGTCTGTTCGTCGGATGTCTCATTGACGAGATGAGATAGCTGAATCAATCTCGCGGCAAGCCGCTCTTTAGATCCAGCAATCTCACCTCGTCAACGAGTTGTGTCATACTACGACCAGATCAATCCACTGTACTGATAATATTTAATGGAAAAATACGCAATGGCACAGACATTTCCGAGCGTTTTTTTCAATATGCCGCCGAAATGTTTTTTCAGCAATACATTGTGAGGCCTAATAAGTTCCCAGCCTTACAAAAAAAAACACACAAATTGGATTTAAACTAAGTGTTGAGCTCAGGAGATGGTTAAAATGACTGACAATAATTGGTATTATTCATTGATGGGCTCCAGCACAAGGATGTTACGCAGGTTTTGGTTTTTCTTATAAGCGATGACAGATCGAAGATATGAAGGTTCTTTTAATTTAGAGTTGGTTAAATTTAATTCATCTTATACTATTTTTGCTATTTCGACATACAATCTGTTGTATGTTAAAGTGAAAGGCACGATGGTCCTTCTTTTGCTTTCTTAGATGAGTGAAACAAGTAATTAGCGTTTGAGAAGGCGTGAAAATTTAGCGGTAGTAGTAAGATAGGTGCCGGTAGTTAAACTGCAGCGTCTTTTAAAATTCAAATGGGAACGCGGGGGCTCAATGGTTACTGCAATGGACTTCAAACCGAAAGTTCCCACGGTACATCGTTGTGTCCTTGGGCAAGTCACTTAATCCCAACTGCCGACGTGGGGGCACGATGGCTCTGTGTACTAAGATGTACTGCACCTCGACGGTGCACTTGTCTTTCAACCGATGTTAACCCTGCTTGCGTGGAGTTAGATTGTTGGGAAGTCTGACAGCTGCTCGCCGCTGCGCGATGTTTCTTCCCCGGTACTCCGGCTTCCTCCACCCGTAAAACTGTCTGGTACGAGGTGACCCTAGCTGTCGAAAATTCCGTTAAATAAATTAATAAAATACTGATAGAGAATACAGCAACAAATGTGTGATAGTATTTACCCATGGTCACACTTTTGATGACTGAATAGTTGGGGTAGAATATATCAAGTCTACAAACACTGGATATACCCTACCGTATAAATTAAGAGTAAACATTGCACGTATTCATTTTCACAACACAAATTTGTGGATGTCAAAACAAAATCGAACTATGCTATATTATTCGCAGGTTGTTTATTTGCAGCATAGGTGTTCACTGAAGATTGGCGGCAGTTCATTCTCAAGCGAATGATTCATGTAATAGAATCGGTCAAAACAACTCGGTAAACCCACACGTCATTACATAAGGTATCACTGAACTAAATATTTGAATTAGAAATACTCGCCCTGAAATGTTGCGGAAGTGATGCAATCTCTAGAAATAAACAGCCTTGGGAAAATAAATTGTTTCAATAAACGTTTGAAGCATTCTATTGACATCTTGTATTATTGATGAATATACCAGATAAAAAAGGGGGTGGTTTGATGACGTTTGGATCTAAAAATACAATTTACATGTGGTGTGTTTTTGTAGGGAATTCCCTGAAAATATGTGCACGTGACCGGAACTTCCCTTGCTGTCATTTTTTCTCTCTTTTTTGTTGCATGACCCCCTGTTTTGGGGTCAGAAAAAGGTGTCTGAAGGGCTAGCTAGACAAAGATATTTGAATGCCAAAATTAAAGTGATGCGATCATATTTTGTTTTGCCTGAAGGCTATAATGGTCGCCAATGGGAAAATATTTAGTTCCGTGATACCATAAGGTAGTAGACGATATATCAACAGTTAAAACTAGAAGTCTTGTCATGAAATGCGCACAAATAGCACGTCGATCTGCGTGTTAATCTACACGTTATGGCCATAGTAAGACCATCAAATTCTGACCATTTGGCCTGTGCACAAGCAATGTTTCTGCCAATGGACCTCCGGGTAACCCGGAGTCCATAGACAGAGATATTGCTTGTGTTTGCAATGAGTAACCAGGAGAACCTGCTATGCTTTGGATGCATTCGATAGAGCAATTGCGCGCAATTCCTACGCGTAATTAAGCCAAGATAAGCGCACAGTTCATGACAGGACTTCAAGTTTTAACTGTTTGGTGCTTAGCGAAATTATTTCACGTGTGAAGTCATAAAATATATCACAATACATGATGGTTATTCATTTCTCCATGTCATATTTCAGACTTTACGCGGGTGTAATATCGTCGCGTGGAATGAAGTCATGAATGGCATTCTCTGTGTAAATCGGAAACGTCGGAATAAAATATCGATTCTTTCGCCGAAATGATTATGTGCGTTGTTGACGCCTTGTTTACCAAGAGAATCTCGCATTCGTTTCATGTTCTACGGAATTTAAAAACCTCATTGCCAAAATTCGAATGGAGCCTCAGCTTTACTGAGGCTCCAACCGAATTTAGGCAACTAGGTTTTTAGACGAAGCTTGAGAACATTTAATAAACGTAGCTTATGAACACAGATAAAATAGGAACTTGAAATCCTTCACATTACATACAACACGTCATTGCTTAAGGGAATATGGGTTATTCATCCTCTTTATACGGATAACACGAAGGGCGAAAAATGGCATATTTCGCACGTTACTAACCTTTAATTGGCGTCTTTTGGATTGAAATGATTTCGTTATTTATTCAAAAGTATAGCATTCTTTTTTATAATATGGCTACCAAAAATAGCATCACAATATCGCTTTAGTTTCTTAATCAATAGCTCGACACAAAAAGAGAGCCTCAACCTTTCCAAATCTATACCATGCCTATCCAGAATAAGGCACAGGTGTCTTCACTGATGTTTGAAGATTTTCGAGGCGACAATTTTATAAACACGAAAACAAAACTTCAGCTCATTTGCGCTGAAAGCTTTGGACTAAATTCCATAATATCGTTGTTGCTAATATTTTTGTGGCCTATACTATAGAACTTTTACAGTTACGTTTTGCAGAATTGATTTTCTATTTATTGAAATAACTGAAATGAACCATTAACATTTTCAAAGGTATGGCAATTTGCCAGTTGGCAAATTGCCCTATCTTTTAAAATGCTAATGATTCATTCCCGCCATTTATATTCACTTGTAGAAAAAACAATTCGGGAAAATACAGTTGTAAAAGTTTTATAGTATCGATTCCGAGTGTCGTATTCAATTTTTAAATTTTTTATTTATTTATTGGCGTGTAAGGTCACATATTTCTGCACAATGGCTAATCGTGACAACAACATGAATATAAAGTCAAAGTCCGTTCAATCGCTCATACCCATGTTGCCCATTTCAGAGGACTTCCACCAAAGGCATTGGTGAGCGCGTCCTATTTAACAAGTAAAACAGAGCTACTTTACCACAGTAAGCATCCACTGCTTCACTTCCAGGAGTTCCGACGAGGATTCAATTTTTAAATATCCACAGTCATATAATACACAAATTATTGCAACAGTAAATTAAAGTGGCTTGTCATGTTCCGTTTCGTTGACGAGTCTGAACAATCCAGATCAGACATGACGACTAATCTGACTGACCTGGTCTTCTCAACACAAGGAAATTTAATAATCCAGAATAAGTGACTGTGGCAAAGAAAAAAGTCTCAAATTTTGAGATAACCGATTTACCGTTCATCTGAATATAATAAAGAGGCCCAATTATAGTACAGCAATCGCAGTTGGGTCAAAATCTATGGTTCGGTTTTTATCCACGCATATAATTGAGAGTTGATCCGCTATGACACCCTGCGAAATTTCCACCATTGAAGCACCGGGGTAATCCCGATGCTTCATTGGTGGAAATTTTGTAAGGTGTCACAGCGGATCATCTTTCAATTATATGCGTGGAAAAAATGACAACCCATGGATTTTGACCCGTCCACGATAGCCCTACTGTATGACAGTTCACAGATTTCGAAAGCATCTGCAGCAAGCACAAGATGGAGGGGGCGTCAGCTGTCTTAGGGAGTTTGAGCATTAGGGGTCTTTCCACAGGAACATTTTGAAACAGTGCTATCAAATAAGATGATAATACACAACGTTTTGACGAACTGTTTGTAGTTACAGACGAACAACTTGTCGGCTATCTGGGTTTTTTTGTATTTAGATAACCACCAGAGGAACGATAAAATCGTTCCTCTCAAATGTTATGGCCTGCTGTAGTACTAATCTGTATAAATTATATGCCTTCGTCGTTGCTTTTCTCGAAAGCATTTGGAAGAAACAACAGACAGTGATGTTGATCGTGCATTCGAAGAAAGGCTGATCGTGGTGCACTCATTCCTATAATTGGTTTCATAGTTTGTACAGATTTCTTTGATAGTTAACTCCTCTTTTCTTCATCGGCAGGGACGTGGTAAAAGTGCTGGAACTGTGAGGCGGTTGGGTCTGTCCACAATCGGAATTCCAACTGCATTGTCGCCACACCCTGCTCAGCAAGCGTACAGTAGGAATCGACAAAATGGTAAGCTACAAAAAACATCATTTTGTAAGTTTTTGATGAGAAAAACACAAAAACTAAACACGATTTCTAATATTCGGACAACCTGATTGAAAACACGTTTACTAGATAATACTTTAACCCTTTACCTGACATGAAAAGCAGACAAAACTTGCAAACAAAATGTTTGAATAACTATTGTTTTCATTTTTGTCTCAAAAGCATAGGTTATGACCCCTCATTGGAACGAGCTCGTTCCAAACAGGGTCATAACTTATGATTTTGAGACAAAAAATGAAAAATATACTGAAATTTAATTGACGATTTTTGTGAATAGCGCTGGCAGGTTTTGGCAGTCACGTTGAGTAAAGGTTTAATAGAGATGGGCAATATATCGATCGATTTCGGCGAAGAGATAATATTGAGCAAGAAGTTCGAGTTCAATATTATCCCTCCGCCAAAATAATAAATAACAGTTTGAACGCGTATGCTGTTCTGTATTTATTGCACGCCTGCAGTTTACTAAACAATTATTAGCCGATTTTGGTGGAGGGATAATATTGAACTCGAAGCCTTCGGCTTCTTGTTCAATAATATCCCTTCGCCGAAATCGATCGAGTGTGGTAAAAAATGACAGTTCGAACGCGGATGCTGTTCTGTATTTATTGCACGCCTACAGATTACTAAAAAATATTAAAAACACAAATTATTTCCAAAAATAACCGTGAAACGCAAAAAAAGAAATAGTAACATAGTCCGCGCACTTGATCCGTATTGTTCAATGACAATACAAAAAATTATTGTTCGCTTCGGTTTTTGCAGAAAAACGTGTATTTTATGAAAATAAAAGCATAGGCGTGCAATAAAGCAGGTAACCGTCCTTTTCGCCTACCGATGATTTCATCAGAACGTTTGAGTACTGTCGGGTTTTTTTTCCGAGACCACCTGTCCGTTCACTCTTGAAAATAATTGCCAGTTCATTTTTAAAAACTCGATCAATTTGTTTGGTTCAGGCATCATCGAAATACACCCCCCCCCCCCCCCCCCCCCCGTCCCGTTAGAGTTTTGGCTCCAAGACACTTTGCTTGGCACTAAAATATCCAGAATGGCTAACGATGTGGCGCCGGACAAATAAATCCACGTGAACACTGATTCTAATACCGACAAAGTTTTTAGAATCACGAAAACTGGTTTGAAAAAAGTTCTATTGCACGTCTATGCTTTTATTTTCATAAAAATATACGCTTTTTCTGCAAAAACCGAAGCGAACAATCATCTGTTTTTGTAATGGCCAAGAAAATGTTTCCCTTGATGCGATTCTCTATAACATTACCTCCCCTTAATTTGGTAAAGCTGTTCGGGCATTTAACACTGAGAGGGGTGGGGACTTCATATAAGAACTAATTTTTTTAATATTCGTGTATTTTTATCATCGATGTGCGCATCATTTCACAAACTACAGTTCTTTTCCTGTGGCGGTGGTATAAGCAAATAAAAGCTATCTTGTTACACTATTTTTCCCAATCAATTTGAACATTGGACTATTGTTCCCAGAAGGAACCCATTTAAAAAAAATAGAAAACTGCCTTTTCAGACCCTTTTGGTGATCAATAACTTTTTTTATATTCATTGTATCAACAGTGTGCGCATCATTGCATAAAATACAGACATTGTTCTTTTTCATAATCTAAAAGTCCGTCAGATGTGGTTTTCCAATTTTTTTCCTCTGATGAATTAAACTTCCAAATTGCTATGAAAACACATTCTCGGACTGCACAATAACGCAAAGATGGATGAGAAATTACATAGTAATTGCTTTAATTGGTGTCGATCTTTCACACCTCATTGACATTCATCCACGCACATCAAGTCTCAGAAATTTCACACATCACCACCCACATTCACTGCCTTCTTAATTGGATTTAATCTCAAGGGAGATAATTTTCGCGTAAGATATTATTTTAATCAACATTGTTGGGTATGATTGTCCTTGAACAACCGATCACGTGCGCAGACTATTTAGCTATTTCTATTTTACGTTTGGATTATTTTTGGCAATAATTTGTGTTTTTAATATTTTTTTTACTAAACTGTAGGCGTGCAATAAATACAGAACAGCATACGCGTTCGAGCTGTCATTTTTACAGCACTCGACCAATTTGGGCGGAGGGATAATATTGAACTCGAAGCCGGCTTCTCGTTCAATATTATCCCTCCGCCCAAATCGATCTCGTGCGGTAAAAGATGATAGTTCGAACGCGAATGCCGTTCTGCCTATTTACCAGCTTTCCATAATTATATCTTGGTGCAGATTATTAAACAATAGTTGGCTGTTATACCAATCTGATATACTGTGCCCCCCCCCCCCCCACCCCCAGGTCTAAAAATAGCAAATGTATCGAAAAATAATGTGTCGGCAATTCGGTCCGTAATGTTACGAGGTTTTGAATAATTTGGACAAGGGTTTATATTTTCGGGACAGAAAAAGGCAGTTCGTGTTATTGGGTTAATTAACATTAGTATGATATTTTGAATTCTTCATCTAATACGGCTAAAAGGCGAGACTCGAAAAAAAAATTATTTTGGTGGAATTAATTAAAAATATATATTTTTCGCCTCTACAATATAGATTATGACTCCCCACTGAAAAGAGCTCTACGATAGTTTGGATAATGCCTGAGGGATATTTCTGTTCCGTTCCGTTAGATAATGGGTTGATGAGGAATTCTGAGGGTTGTTTCTAACTGATTCACTATGTAGTTACCTGGTAATATATACGATGGCAATCAGGAAATAGCTAAATGTTATCACTCTTTAAACATCAGCAGGGACAGGTCTGTCAGTTAAGAGTCTTGTAATTACAGTCCTGTCATGAACTGTGCGCTTATCTAGGCTTACTTGCGCGTAGGAATTGCGCGTAGGAATTGCGCGTAGGAATTGCGCTCAATTGCCATATCGAATGGCATCCAAAGCACGACAGGTTCTCCTGATTTCTCATAGCAAACACAGGCGATGTTTCTGCCAATGGACCTCCGGGTTACCCGGAGGTCCACTGGCTGAAACATTGCTTGTGCACAGTCCATATGCACAGAATTTGATAGCCTAAGATGAACGCGCAGATCGACGTGCTACTTGTGCGCATTTCATGATAGGACTTCTCGTTGTAACTGTACATATCGCATTGGCGTTGTACAGCTAATTGTACTTATTTCCTAGCATCACAATTGCTAAGGACGGTAGTGTTATTGCATTGGGTATCATTTCTCCCGGTATTTATCTTCTCTCTAGAATAAAGTGTAAGTAATGAGATTATTTAGATAGAATAATAATAATGATACTAATTGCAAACCATCCGTAATGTAGATAGATGTAGACAATAGTTCAATGCTTGGATTCCAGTACGATGCGAGGAGGATTATTATTTCACGAGGCGTTAGCCAAGTGAAATAATCCGCATGGCCCACGAGAGGATAAAATCGTACTAGAATCCGAGCAGTGAGCTTTTGTATTTATTTTATTTTCTCCCTATTTGTTTTCCCAAAACAACCCTTTATAATTGATTCAACTTAACCGATTTGTAAATAATAAAAAATAAATAATCCGTCATCGCCAGACCTGGCATTCTGAAAAATGTAGGAGGGCAAAAAATCGCTCTCCTCAATCAGCTTAGGAGAGCAATTAGCTTTACACAGCATTTTACGTATCCAGTTGAACAAACTCATTGAAACTGAAACCAACAGACTACATCAGTGATTTTATTAACTTTACTAAGGTAAAGCGAAATCTCTTAGACATCTAGATGTCTCACTCAACAACCGAACCCACACTTGACAAGACCTGTGTGTGTACCCAGACCTGTTGTCCAAGAAAGTCATACGCCTGCCACTACCACCTTCAACCCCCAAGGGGGGTTGAAGGTGGTAGTGGTAGGCGTATGACTTTCTTGGACAACAGGTCTGCTTGAATCTACAGTCACATCCTGGTACAAGTGCTTCAAGTGACAGGATAGTAGTAATGGTAGTATATTATAGTGTCAATATTCTTTGAATAATTACCCCTCAAACTGTGATGTCAGTTATTGAACTTGAAACTGACAGAAAAAAAAATATTGCTGTGACCCATTTTGCTTCAAATGATAGAAACTGTGTTTGGGTATGGTTGCAGCCATTACCTTTTACCACTAAACCACTTTCAAAATGAAATTACGTGATGTTATGTGACTTCGAAGTTAAATTACATTTTTGCTTTTCAACAAAAATTTAATGTGAGCATAATACATGTAATCTCAATCATCCCAGACCAAAATATTTAGGAGGGCAATTTTTCGCTCTCCTTAATTCTTTCAGGAGGGCAGTAAGGAGAGCTAAAAAATCGCTCTCCTGAAAATGCCAAGCCTGCATCGCTGAGAGTGGAATACCATTTTCTGCGAGTGGGAGTGGGAATACGATTTGCTTTGGGGGAAGATAAACGAACGAAAATAAAATAAATGCGATTATTCTCCTAAGCTATCAATCAGCGCACATTCCGGTCAAAGCTTTCGGGTGGCTAAAATTTGTTCGTGAGACCAGTATTTTATCTCATACTTCGGCTCAATGGGGCTCTATGTGAAGTTCTTCTTTGCCAAACTGGGATGAACCAGAAGCACTGGACTCTAGGTTGGCGAAGGTGGAGCATATTTTCAGCAAAGTGAAATATTTTTTGTGCTATACCAGTTGGTCGAGTGGAGATATTTCCGCCTTTTATATTAACATAAGCTTGTTTACACCTCAGATATGCCAGTCAAATCACTCAGCCCTGCTCACCTCTTCGTACGATTCCAGAGTTGATGTACCAACAAGGACATTTTAGATAAAATAAGGGCAGTATCACGTTTTCAGATTTACGTGGTGGGAATCCAAAATGGGACTGCGAAATTGTAGTAATATAACTTCCATTAAGTTGTCATTTGGGCGATATTTGGGAAGTCTCTTTTTTCAGTGTGTTGACTCGGAAGTGTTATCAGGCAAAGATACGTGTTATCTGGCAATCGTTCAAAAATGTTTCAACATGTTATTGCACACTAAAAGCAGTTGGGTTAAAAATCAACCCAAATCAACTAGGTTGGGTGAATATGAACCCAATTGGGTTCATGTTCCCACAACCCAGTTGATGTGGGTTATTTTTAAAGCAACTGATTTTAGAGTGTGGCTGGTTTCTGGAGGACAAATGTTCAACGACGTATATTCAAATTATACACTCTAAAATTAGTTGGGTTAAAAATTAAGAGATGATTTAACCATACAACTTCATCTTAAAGACATATTTTGATTGGGAATACACGCCCAACCCATTTCATAGGAAGCAGCGTTGGAAATTAAGTTCATAACAATGTTATTAATGACCTGATCTCTCCAATTCTGCCACCGAATTTACATTGAACTGCATCCAGTGTCACTTCTGATACTGACGCGATCTTTTGACTGTCTGTATTTCTTATTTTCATCCCCTTTCTCCAAGGACGCTGGAGGCAGGGGACCACGGGGGCGAGTGGGCAGACACTGCTCTTCCCAGGTTCGTCACTCAGTTTTGTTCAACGATTTATTCTCGAAGTGAAGCTAAAATACACCCCGGAACCGTTCTGGGAGCTTTCCAAATTCAATGGAGAGTTGGGGATGGCATCGGCATGTCATGGCGGGGCTGCTAGTGCGATTAAATGCTCTTGTCCCAGGGTCTGACCCCACCCCTGCTCTGAAGTGCTTCCGACGCCCCTGCCTTTCTCTGTTTGTGTTTTCCCCTCTTTAAATGTTTTACCCTACATTATTACTTATTTGCTTACATTTATACTACGGGTCAGCGGGAAGACAACCAATCTAGCAACTAGGGCTGAAACGGTTGGATCATTTTCGTAACCGACTAACCGAGAGCTATAACCGGATATTATCCGGTTATACGTGGCCATTATTTCACAGAATATGGGATCAAAACTATAGGAATTGGAAAGCAGTATTCTCAAACTATTCCGTAGTGTGGAAACAAACGAACATTGTCGAGTACTCGACAACGTTTGTTTGTATACACACTTGGGAATGATTTCTGCGATTCCTCTTTACTCACGGAAACTGCCGATCATTGACGAAGTCTTGAACGCCAAAGTCGATTATTTCTCAATATACACAACGCGGCTTCGATATGAAATCTTTCACAAGGGAGAAGCGGCAGATTTACTACGTTTTAAACGTGGAATAACAATCACTATCGACATCTTGGATAACCTGTTGACGGTTTTTCTAATCGGTTAGGTAGCTAACTGTTTTCAAACCGATTATGCAGTTATCCATTCCAGTACTACTAGCAACGTTATACCCCAATAGTATGCATGCGAGAGTGCAGAAGCTTGATTGTTATTAAGTTATTGAGTGTTCAAAAAGATGTATATTGTTACGTAAATTCAGTTCAGTTCATTTCATTAACCCAAATCAATCGTGTTGAGTGAATATGATCCCAATTGGGTTCATTTTCACTTAACCCAGTTGTTTTGGGTTATTTTTTTTTTAACCCAACTGATTTTAGAGTGTAGATTGAAAACTGAAGTGCTAGTTCTTGTGGTGATTAGGCTGTAATTATAACGCTTGTTTGTACAAGTGCCGAATATGTTTGAGGTCATACATAAGCTGATTGGTCCTTCCTATATATATAGGGGATATGGAATGAGTGTTTTTCTCATATAATATTTATGAAACGAGTCTAAGAATTTTCCGTTTTGGCGAGCCTCTGGCGAGCCCAAACGGAAAATTCGGACGAGTTTCATAAATATTATATGAGAAAAACACTCATTTCATATTCTATTTATCATATGACACACACACACACACAAATTAGCCACTTAGTATGACTTTTTAACCCATTACCAAACTTGAGTTGCAGACGGCACTTGGAAAAAACATCCTCGTATAGCTAAAAATTTTCATTTTTTGCTTCCAAAACATAGGTTATGACCCCTCATTGGAACGAGCTCGTCGAGCTCGTTCCAATGAAGGGTCATAACCAATGTTTTGGAAGCAAAAAGCGAAAATATAAAAAAAATGAATGGCGTTTTTCTTGTAGGTAAAAGATTAATACAATATACATGTAACCCACCCTAAATAGGACAGATAACGTAAATTCTCCCTACTGAAGTTATGCAAATGAGACCCAGTTGTATTTTGTTTAGCCAATCAAATTGTCCAGTTTTGAAATTGAACAATGAAAGCTCCCAACTCTAATTATGCAAATTATGAAAATGTGGCCCAGTTGTATTTTGTTCAGCCAATCAAATTGTCTAGTTTTGAAACTGACCAATGAAATTGATGGAAGGCTTTATTTATCACTGATTAATATGAAAACAAAATATCAAATGTTTTAAAGTGAACAAAACGGACGAGTCATATGATAAAAAAAGTTATGTGTTGCTTGACAAATCTTGTATTTCAATTAGCTCCCACGTGGGGACAGGGTGGCGTTGAGTACTAAGACGTACTGCATGTATATGGTTCACTTGTCTTCAACCAATGCTAACCCGGCTTGTGTGAAGTTAGTACGTTGGGGAGTCTGATAGATGCTCGACGTTCCTCGGTTGTTCTCTCCGGGGAGTCAGGCTTCCTCCACCCGTAAAACTGTCCGACACGAGGTGACCCTGGCTGTCGAAAGTGTAGTTAAGCCCCAATAAATAAATAAATAAATTTCAATTAGCTGTAATTGTTGCTTTATGTTTCAGTTTACATATCGTTGTCACGAGTAACTGTGTTGTATAATGCATGTATTTTACGTAATGCCCTGGTTACGCTACTAAGAGAGAAACACGGCCGGTTACCGCCACTGATTGCACATAAGTGTTTAAAGTCGAGCAGCGCCTTTAGTGAGCCAATTTCCCCACAGTTACGGTTACGACAAACATAAACTCTCATTTACTGTACTGAAGTATTGCGAATCTTGTGTATTTAATAATTGTATATGGGGGCCTACCAAGATCCTGGTAGAAGATGTGATGTCACTTCGAAGTCCATGGTCGGTATTTCGTGGGTTATCAGTATTGTCATTGTAAGCGGCTATATTTCTATATTACCATCGCAATGTTTTTAATTTGATTGGTTGATGGACGCAAATGGTGCCGTTGATAGTCCAGCTCAATCAGTGGATGGGATATGAGTGTGTTGGGGTATCGAGGACATGATTTGAAGCAGACAGAACAGACAAAAAATCGAAAAAGTACCAAAATAGTGATTCTGCCCCAAACTGAAAGTTCTTCAGCACTACCCATGTGCATTCCACAACTATAGGTAAAACTAACACTACATAAAGAGAATGGTATCGTCAAAGGGGTAAAGCTGTTGAGTAATACTGTTGGACGTTTCCAATACTAAATATTGACCACAACGAGTATCAAAAGGAGTATTTACTGTTCCTATTCCCCTACCATGTAATCTCGATGAATCTAACAATTTCCCCAGAAGACACCTCGAGGTCTATAGTACTACGTGCGATACACGGTAGAAATTCAAAATGGATTCATTCGTCAACGATAATGGACGACAGAAACGCGTGTCAGTCATAAGAACAAGCGCTGTATTTGCGCACTAACTCCTTGTATCACGATGCTAATGACGTCACAATATAGCCACGCACGACCGTTACCGCGACAAACTACGTGAAATCCACCATGTACACCGGTATGGCACCACTTCTGGGGTTCACCTTCACCACCTTGATCCTCCAAGCCCGGCTTTACTCATACATGATATACCACTGATTTCACTTCACAGCAGATATTATGGGGTTTGAACGTTATGGTAAGCATAGGCGATTTTACATTCGTAGCGTTAAAGCAACACCAGTATTGAACATAATTATGACACTGGGTATGATTTCCCGTACACAAGATAGATAATAAAGGGGTTATGAAGCTATCAAAATGGTGTTGACATCTTCTTGAAAAAACTAGAAATACAGATTTGTCTTGGCAAACCGATGCACTGTCCGTATCGTATAACTGAAATTCCTAAGTTATATTTTTCTTTTCCTGTCCCTGCTTCAAGACTTGTTTTAACCGATTCTTTATTGATGCTGAGTATTGCATTTTCTATTTCTATATTAAGTCCCCACTAGTGTCTCGTTTCAATCACAATCATAAAGAGAAGAAGGGTATATTCGGGCGTATCAAAAGAGATTCAGTAAAACATCTGCCATGGGTTTGTCTAAGATCTGCGTTTAATGGTGTGAAGAGTCGAATCAAAGACTATTCTTATCAATGAAAATATCACCGGGTTCTTGATTCCAGTAAAGAAACGTTCACACCAGTCAACATCTCTAACAGAGACTTTGTTTCACCCGCAGGTACTAATGTTCTTAAAAATCAAGTATTTGTTCCCAAGATAAGATTTAAGTAGGGATTCCCTTCTTGTGGAGAAATATTGATTGAAAACGTTCACAGGGAATGTTTTCATCCTTCAAGTACGATATGGTGCCAAATAATATCTCTTCAGATTATGTTAAAAGGCTGGTAAAGCGTTTTTGTTGAGACATCAAACAATTGAAAGTGTATACCCCATGCTTAACAGTACTAAATCATTGTATAAGAGTTACCCGTCTTAAAAAGTGGCAATCGAAAATGATGCAATCTCCGAAAGTAAGCAGCCTCAAGAAAAATGTATTGTTTTAATAAAGTTTTGAAGCGTTTTACTAACATCTTGTCTTATTGCTGATATTTAAGAGAAATAAGGAGTGTGATTTGATGAAGTTTGGGGCCTAAAAATACATTTGACGATTGGTGTGTTTTTGTTGAGAATTCTCCGAAAAAAATTGAGCACGTGATGGTACTTTCATACATTCCATCCTGCCAGTTTTTCTGTTGTCTGTTCTTGTTTATTGCACAACGCCTTGTTTTTAGGATAGAAAAGTTTGTCCGCTGGTGTATTCTTGACAAAGATATTTGAATGCCAAAATTAAAGTGATGCGATCATTTTCGTTTACACGAATCTTATAATGGTCGTGAATGGGAAAATATTTAGTACTGTTGTTCGTCCAGGTTTGCAGAATATACGAAATACTTTTCAAACATACGAAAGTGTTTTTATATTTTTTTACACATGAACGTTCTATTGGTTGTCAATGAGAAAATACTTGGTTCTGTTATACCTATAGGAGATACATTTGTGGCTTTAAAATAGGGCCCAGCGAAGTGTCGTGATTCGATTCGATTTCGAATCTTAAGTACATGTAGATATTCGGTTCTATACGAAATCGGCTGCCCTATTCGTTTCATCACGAATCTTTTTCATAGGAAAATAACTTGGTATCGGTCATCGTCATCATCTCACAAAACGTATAGTTCAGATGGAAATCGTAAATAAATAATGAAATAAAAGACTAAACTTCCTTTGTTTAATTTACCTTGTTAACAAAATAATGTAAACTATAGTTCACTCTAATAGACCTAGGGACGGGATGGTGGATCAAATATCTAACCACCCTCCTCTCAAATCACCACTCAAACACCCAGCCAGAAAACATACAAGAGACATCTATTCACTGGTATTCGGACGCTTGTACCACACTGTGCTGTTAAAAAACTGTTAGGTATTTCAGTAATAAATATTTGTAGTAGAGTTATCCGCCTCAAAGAATTTCACTCGGAGATGATGCCATCTCCGAAACTAAGTAGTACTGGGGAAATATATGCTATTTTATTAAACTTTGAAGCATTCTGCTTACATCTTGCATTAATGTTGAATTTCCAAAGAAATAAAGAGGGCGATTTGATAAATTCAACAAGGTACAATTGACTGTGTGTTTTTGTTGGGAATTCCCGTAAAAAACTGTGCACGTGACCGGTAATTTCCTTCCTGATAATTTTGCAGTCACATTTGTTGAATGACACTATCGTTTCAGGACAGAACAAATCGTCTGAAGGGCCTATACTGATCAAATATATTTGAATGCCAAAATTAAAGTGATGCGATCATGTTTTCACACGAGCCTCATAATGGTCGAGCGTGGGAAAATATTTAAAATATTTTCGTACAGAACAGCCGCCGTGGACTGGTCGTTATCAACGCTTGGGCAGTGATGTTCACGCATGTGTTTACCAAGTAATAAAAATTATCATCAGCAAAATTTTAATTAATGAAGCACCGGAATGTACCCGGTGGTTCATTAATTAAATTTGTGATGACTATTCCTATAATTAGTTTTTGGAAGCTAATATCATTGCGTCCGTGGAAAAATTGCCCACACGTGGAAAGTGACCAGTCCACGGCGGCCGTACTGTACATACAAAACTGTTTTCGTATGTTCGGAAGAGTTTTTCGCATTTAGGAAAATGGTTTCGTATGTACAAAAGAGTTTAGTTTTAGACGAAAGAGTGCTTGTGTGTGAATTTTCAATAGTATCGCCATATATCTTGCTGTCTTCGAGAAAAAGGACGAACCTAAATTGTGTTTTGAAGGAGTTTGTGTCATAACTCAACCCCACAGCCTTGCAGGGTATCGTGGGACTGTATGATTAAACATTCACTGATCTTTTTTACCTGTTTGTGCCACTCGCGGACCTCGTTGAAAAAAATGTGGGTAACGAACATACTATGAAATTTTTTACTAACCACAAAGTGATGTGCTTTTTATATTCGGGTTAGTTTACCCCTCCCTCCCCCGCCCCAGTCGTTACCACCTGCTTCCACTTCCCATGAAGGGAAGTGGAATAGGGGGTAAAGATCGGAGGGTACTAGTTTGTCTGATTCGAGGGCAGATGTTCAAAAGTAAGTCTTGATAACACGCTTCCGAAAATTGCCGAAACACATTATACTTTTCAGAATACACAAATATGGACATTTATTTTTCACTGTAAAATTAGTTAGGTTAAAAATGAACCCACATCAATTGGGTTGAGTGAATATTCACTCAACCCAGTTGATTTGGGTCCATTTGTAACTCAAATGATTTTAGAGTGGTTTTATTTCAACGAATCGGAGGGTCGACAAATGCCTGAGATGCAAAGATTTGGGTTCTTTTCAGTGCGAAAAATCATTTTTTTATTTACCACAGGTCCGAACCATGGTTGACCCCGTGTTCTCGCTGATATTACTGAGGTTGGGCACTTTTGTTGCGGATTTTCCGGTAACATTTTTGATAATATGCCAAAAGGCCATTTACCACAGGTCCGAACCGAACCATGGTTGTACCCTTGTTCTGGCTGGTATTACTGAGATTGGGCCCTTTTTGTGGCGTATTTTCCGATAACATTTTTGATAATATGTCAAAAGTCCACCTACATAGCGTAAGTTCCCTTTTATCGCACCTGCATGCACCGCATAAAAATCGTCCAGATTCGTCCAGGCACCCTTGCTTTTTTTCTTTTGACAGGCTCCTTGCTTAACAACAAGTACAATTTAGTGGACAAAGGTGTTGTTTTATGCCGGTCCCTCTCTAACCTCTTTTATCAAAAAACTGATCACTTATTTATTTATTTATTGGTGTTTAAGGTCACATATTTCTGCACAATGGCTAATCATGACCACGACAGTTTTACGGGTGGAGGAAGCCGGAGTACCCGGAGGAAACCACCGAGCAACGGCGAGCAACTGTCAGCTCCCCTACATACTAACTCCACACAAGCAGGGTTAGCATTGGTTGAAGACAAGCGCACCATCCACGTGAAGTACGCTTTAGTACACAACGTCACCGTGCCCCCACGTGGGCAATGGGGGTGAAGTGTCTTGCACAAGGACACAACGCGGTTGCCGCAGGTGGGATTCGAACTGAGGACCTCTCGGCTTGCAGCCTGCACCTCTACCTACTGAGCCACCGCGCCCCCTAACTGATCACTTGGAACCACGATAAAACCGTGAGCCGAGAGTTTTTTACCCGTGATATCACGATCTTTATTGTCGCCGATACCACTTAGCACTGTGCTCTAACAAACTCCCGATTGCCGACAGACAGCTTTTCTTGTAGCCAGGGGGCGTAGCGAAGCGGGTTTTAGAGAGGGCTGAGAGCCCCCTTCTCAAATATTTTTCCAGTCGTAACATTTGGATGGAGTCTTAGATATCAATTCGCCCTTGTTAATAGTAATCGTGAACTTTCTTTCGCGACCTGGCGCCAATACTATAAAACTTTTACAATTGTATTTTCTAGAATTGTATTTTCTTGTCATGACTGTAAATGGGTTGAAATAAACCTATCAGCATTTTCAAACATGTGGCAATTTGCCAGTTGGTAAATTGCCATATCTTCTAAAATGCTAACGATTCATTTTAGTCAGTTATATTAATAGGTAGCAAATACAATTATACAATTCCAGAAAATATAATTGTAAAAGTTTTATAGTATTGGCTCGATGAGCCAATACTATAAAACCTTTACAATTGTATTTCCCAGAATTGTATTTACCAACTGGCACATCTTTGAAAATGCTAATGGTTCATTTCAATCCATTTAAAGTCATAACAAGAAAATACAATTCTAGAAAATTGTAAAAGTTCTACTGTATTGGCACCAGGTTTGATACTTGGACTTACATCACACATAATGCGAAAATCTAATTTTATTTTATAATCACAAAAACAACTATCATAAAGTCATTACCAAATAGCCCATTACGGGAAAAATCGTTCACAACACATAATACAACTTCTAGTCCCCGACAATCCTACTATTGATGCAACATGGGTTTCGAAGTAGCCTCATTCTTGGAAGTTTTTCAAGCACCAAAATCTGACTGTGGTGTCAGAAAATTTTTATTGCAGTCTGAATCTGCATGATTAACTGCCACTTCCTGCTGCATACACACCAGTAGAATAGTATTACCGACCTGGCCATATTGGGGATCTCATAACTCATCATCAATGCAGTCTCAAACGTCATAATTGGTCTATCAAAAGTTCAATGCTATACTACCCTGCGGGTGTGATCTCTGTGTGGCATGTTGGAAAGTATTTCATACTTAGCTTCTACAACCGTTACTATCCTTTTCCACTACCACAACAACTGGCCTTTATTGTGACTACCAGCATTGGTATTTAGGGACCAACAGAGACTACCACTTTGGAAAACCAATCGGTCAATGGTCAACAACGGGCATTGATACTAGATATACAGGTGTTGTTGGTGGATTACTAAACTAAACACTTGCTTCACACGGACTGTGAGCAGACTTTCACATGAACCTTTTCTACATAAAGTTATCTCCCTTGACCAAGTTAAAGAGAAACTGTTCACGTGGGTGAGACTGTTTGTTGGCTGGAACTTCCAAGCTGTGATAGTTTACAGCGTACGCACATCACGTGAGCGCATACGACAATCCCCGCCATCAGTATTCGCCGTTCCTTTACCTGTGACTTATCCCCTTTTTGCCAGATGTTCTTGTGCAAACAGTTGCACACATCACACGCAGAAGATTCGCACAGACGACTGTCCTCGCCCCTAGTCTGTGAGTAAGTTGTTCTTTCTAAACGTTACATTTGCTTCTTAACCCTTTACCCAACGTAGACGATATCAAAATTTAATATTTTAAATATCCTTTTTTTTTTAATTTTTCGAAAAAATTCAACAAAACCATATCATGTGACCCCTCGTTGGAACGAGCTCCGACGAGCTCGTTCCAAAGAGGGGTCACATGATATGATTTTGTTGAATTTTTTTTAAAAATAGTATTTTTTCAGCTGCTGAATTTGCATATTACGCGGGCGGATGTGGCCGATTCGTTGCGTAAAGGGTTCACGGAGTGCACAGTTCGTGTGAAAACATAAATACAATACTCACCCGGCCAATTTGGCCTATATCTCACGGTATCCAATTGTAAGATGTATCTCAGTTCATAAACACTCCATTGTCTTGAACTGCCCGGCAACGCCAATAGGCGTGCCCTGTCGATAAGAGACAGCATAGTGCTCATGAGTGAAAAAAGTATTAAACCTATCGGCTGGAGGATGTAGCTCACTAACAAATAAATGTGACTCACTAACGGAACTAGATTTCCAGGATGGTCCTCTGTGCTGGTTCAAGATGTGCACACATCACTTTGTGTGATATATGTGTGAAATCACATACAGCACATGCGATGAAAAAAGGTGATTTCATATACATAACCAGATCTTAGAAAGAAACTATGTGAACTTGAATAAGGAAGAGACTCATACTGTTTCATATTTATTTATTTATTTATTTATTTATTGGTGTTTATGGTCACATACTTCTGCGCAATGGCCAATCATGACCACGGCAGTTTTACGGGTGGAGGAAGCCGGAGTACCCGGAGAGAACCACCGAGCAACGGCGAGCAACTGTCAGCTCCCCAAAATACTAACTGCATACAAGCAGGGTTAGCATTGGTTGAAGAAAGTGCACCAACGACGTGCAGTACCCCTTAGTACACAACGCCACTGTGCTCCCACGTGGGCAATGGGGTGAAGTGTCTTGCCCAAGGACACAACGCGTTTGCCGCAGGTGGGATTCGAACCGAGGACCTCTCGGTTTGCAGCCTGCACCTCCACCTACTGAGCCACCGCGTCCCCTAATGTTTCATAATACTTAGTACTGGGTCGATGTGGTTGAAATCCGCGCCACACTTCACTCCTAAGTCAACATTCCAATGTTGTTATTTAAAAAAAATTCACAGGGGTTTGGTGGAGGGGTGTAAACCCACTTTGTCCCGACTGCCATGAATCAAATCCAGAGTTATCCAATAAAGTATACCTTGATGATGGAGTAGGAATATATTTGTCATTGGGGTTGACAGTTTAAAAACGCGGGAAATTTGTTTGTGGATAAATACATGTTTTAGTCGTGCTGCATGAGTTTCTCAACTTCTTATTTAATTGGTACGTACCGGATTCAAAATTGGTCATACTGGGACCCCAACAACCCAAATCGGCCACCAACTTCCATTTGAATGAAAAGGACTATATGTGTCTGACATAAGACGAAGAAGAAATACACAGAACGTCACACGTGTGTGAATGGGCTAATGATATGGCACGCGTGCCATCGCGGAAGGATAGAGCGAGAGGCCACAGGCTTCGAGTATTATCCTTCCGCGATGGCACAAGTGCCATATCGATTAACCCATTCACACACGCGTGACGTTCTGTGTTTATTACACGATTTCACGTCTATAAAAACATTATTAGAAGGACACTCAGCAATTCATTTGACAACTATCAACAAAAACAACACATTTTATCACCAACCAGATCTGCGAGAACCCCCGTGTTACTATTTCGTCACCTGAGTTCCAATGTGTTCTATGTGCCTACTGGCAGCCCACTGGCACATAGAACACGTTGGAACCAAGGGGACGATATTAGCTATCGCTCGCGATTCAAATTGTAATTGCGGTGCACGAATTGTAGAAAATTCCAGTTTAATTTCGCTTCTTTATAAAAATAGTCCGTCAATGGATTTTCATTTTCCGGATGGTGTAGTGTTGCTCTAGATGGGCATTTCAGGAGCGTAGTAAAAATTAGTTCCGCACCAAAGTACATGGTAACCAACATGCGCGGATTGGTAACTTTGACTCGAAACCAGATGAAAATGTCCCGATTGGAAAATTATTGGGGGTCACACACCCCTATCCAACCCTCAAATAGTTACGCCCCTGAACGTTCGCTCCCCAAACATACTTTACTAACTGAGGGATAAATATTCTGAGCAGAGTTTTTGCTGAAGGGTTAAGTGTACCGTGTGTCCCATCTCAATGCACCAGTGTATGGGACTATTAGAAAAGAATTACCATTGGGATAACTATTGAACGGTTTGTAAATGATTGACTACCGCCGGGAAAGAATAACTATTACGTAAGTTTGTGTATGTGTGGTAATATATAAACTGTCAGGTTATCTTTCAGCTCGGGGAGTCTTCAAGACCAAACCTGCTGCGAATTGCTTCGTTCTCTATTCATGTCTCAATTTAAATAGCTGTCTTATCGGAGAAATCTCAGTAGGAGATATCTTCACTCTGCTCATTACTGTCGTCTGCCTTTTTATCAGCAGGAAGCAGCTGAACCAATCATTTTCCCTTGTTCTGGCACTGTACTCCAGAAATGTACTCTTCTCCATTCCAAACCAGTACATCCAGGCCCGAAGCCAGTGGGGGTGCAAGGGGGCGACCAGCCCACTATGACAGTCTCCGTCGGAGATTTTCAATAGTCGTGGGAAAAAAAATTCTGACCGACAAAGCCTGGTCGTACGAATGTCTATTTCTGATAGATTCTCTCCAGCTTTAGGCAATATTCCGAATATTGCCGGAAGATCGAGAGAATCTATCGGAAAAGAACATGGGTACGACTTTATATTCCTCTTCTGCACAACAATCAAGCCACAAAACAACCGATTCCTCGCTCATTCTCATAGGCACCGAAAAAGCACTTATCTTAACCATGCCCCCCCCCCCCCCCATTGAGCTGCTAGAACAGCAGGATATCATAAGCCAAGATACCCTAGGATCGTTATCAGAGGTTTGTCTTTTACAAAATTTTCTCGGGGGGGGGGGGGGGAGGTACCCAGGACCCCCACCAATGAGAGGGAGCTACGCACATAGGTGTGAGAGAATATGGGAGGGGTAGCCCCTGAGGTGGAGATCCCCTCGCATACTCTTCCCCAACTCGGTGCTACACACCTCGGGTCTGCCTTCGGCATACCGCTGCTACTTCACCCTCCCATGTCGGGTGATTTTAACGCTCATAGCTTCGGGCCTGGGTACATCTTATGACGGATACAAAACTGCCTTGTGCTGGTTCTTTAACCCTTTGAACACTGGTGGTATCTTCCATGTCAGTTCAATGGCAGCAATTGGAAGAGTCCATATTCATTATATGGGGGAGAACCATTAATAAATTCAACGCGCAGCCTTAGGGCTGCACGTTGAAAATATTAATTGGTCTCTCCACACATTCCCTTGGCAGCCATCCTACTTAATGAAATTATGCCGTATCATGCCCCTAGGCCGGAAAAGAGGCCTCTTGGGTTCAAAGGGTTAAATAAGACCCAAATCGAATGACCACATCTAGGAAGAAATTGCAAGCACTGCAAGCATCCGTTTGACAGAAGAATTGTGATCTGGAAACAGCCTAGTCCTCAACCCTCTGCACACTGATGTCAAAATATCCAGATTTCAAGTAGCCATTTTCCCATAATGCAACTGGGAATTTAACCAATTCAATCTTGTTTAACAGAGCTCATTGAGTTCTGTCAAACAAGATTGAATTGGTTAAATTTCTAGTTGCATTATGGGAAAAATTTGCACCCTGAACTTTAGATATTTCGACATCAGTGTGCAGGGGGTTAAATCGTCCATCGTCTATGTGCAGATTCACTCGTCTTGAATACTTCGGTTGGTCGGAAAGCGAACCCAGCGTTCGCTTTTCCAACCAATTGATATTCTCCAGACGATTGAATAAATAAAAATACAATACACATTCTTGTTGCCTAATCGGGACTTTATATGGCCAAATGTTTATGACATTACCAATAGAAAAGGGAACTTATCATTTTCATAGTTTCAGATTACGCCGAGTAGTTACACTTTTTCTGTTAATATCTTGATATTTTCAGGGCGAATTCAATACTTATTGATTGGAATGTCTATAACATGGGTACGAATTAATATCTAAATATCTTTGCGAGTAAATGAACATCACATTTCATCAACGGTAGTCTACGCGCAAACTCTACTAGAAGTTGGTAAACAAAGAGTCAGATTCCTTACAGAATTAGACTGACGACCTGGGAGCTTGCTTGTCACCCTCACATACATACACACCCAATGGATGAAACCCATTGGTTGTTTTTAGTCTTTAAGTATTGTCCCCCGAAAAAAGCTTGTGCACCTTGATGGAACAAGTTAGAAGAAGTTGTTTTAAAAACGTGCATAAAAATCTGTTTTTGAATTACAATCTTTTCCAGCCAAGGTTCATGAAATACATCTTTTCCGGTCCTAATTTCATAAAGAAAATGGTCGCTGAGTGGGATAAGTGAAGAATTATTTTTCAACATGCAGCCCCACGCCAGAAAATATTGATTGGTCTACCCATAAATAATGAACGTGGGGTCTTTTATTTGATGGCATTGATCTGACATGGAACCACTCTTTTTAGGGGGCTAATCAAAACAATCCATTAAGTGCGCGTATTCATATGAGCAATCAAAAACGTGACTTACAATATCTTATTTGAATAAGCTCACAAAGCTCGTTCCTGTTGCTGTGCATGAGTTACGTTTGAGACAAAAAGTATTCTAATTCCTTGATGTGTAACAGATGGAGAGAAGTGTGGGAGCCGAGGCTCGAACAGTCGATCTCTAGCACACAAATCGACCGATTTACTACGAGTCTAAGAGATCCAGACTAACCAGGCTGATTGATAAATGACATTTATACCTCGACCACTACACCATTTCACCCTCCTTGAGATTCACCTATCGCGAATCTCACCCCTGATTCCACTAAAAGCGGTCGAGCACCCCCGTGCTTCACCACAACACGCACAGTGACACCAACTGCCGAGGGATGGTCAAGGGCACCAATTTAATAGATCGAGAGAGAAGTGCGGAAGCTCAGGCTCGAACCGTCGATCTCTAGTACAGAAAGCGACCGATTTATCCAGGCTGGCTGGTAAATAGAGATTATTACCATTATGTGGATGTACAAAATATGTATCCGAGTCGAGCTCCAGATCTAAGGGCAGATCACGACGAGCTCCGGGTTCTAAGGGCAGATCACGACGAGCTCCGGGTTCTAAGGGCAGATCATGGCGAGTCTTCCACTCGTCGTGATCTTTCGTTAGAACCCGGAGCTCGACTCGCATTCATATTTTGTACATCCACATAATGGTAATGATCATTTTGCCTTACAATATATTGGGGATAAGTCAAGAATGAAGACGAATATATAACGAACTATTTATTCGTACGGATGAACAAAAAGAAAAAAAATGGAACTCGAAACGCGAAAGGAACGTGCATGTATCCAACCCCCTGATACAAACATCTGTATCAGGGGGTCGGATACACGACAGTTGCGGAGTTAATGCAGACAAAATACATGTTGATAGTAAGATAAATGGTCTTTATACCTCGACCGCTACACATGAAAGATTTAATAATTTATCAGAACCTATCGCCCCCCCCCCCCCCCCCTCCTCTAGTGGCTAAAGCATTGCTGATGGCGCGTTATTCCACTCAAGGGTCGATATATGAAAGCTTGAATGAAACGAGTTAAATTATGGGCTATCACTCTGAAGTGTGCCACGAATGAAGTTCAAACTGCCGTGCTAAACGTCCCATGACTGTTCTTTCATTGAGCACAAATGGATGTTTAATGAGACGATATGTCGGATGTGGTAGGTTTTTGACAGACAGAGTATGGGAAGCAAGTGCTCTCTGTGGAATGTCTGGCAATCTCATTAGTTCGATGAGATGATAATCTCAGCCAAATATACTACCTATCATCTGGATTCGAAAAACAGAATCACAGACAAAGACTTTTCAGAAAATGGTTGCTATATTTTCTGAAGCTGTCTGTCATTACGTCTTATTGTCTTGCCGGTGACGGTGCTGTGTTGGTTGTTTGTGTTGTTCCTGTTGTTTATTCATTCTGCCAATCGAGCAAAATAATTTGTCTGAAATTAAACCTCAGGCTCTAGAATCCAAAATCGAGTGAGACACTATTTAGTAAATATATAAATGGAAAGCTAACGTGCATTCCCGGCAATAATGTTAGGACAAACACCATACGATTCCCAAGAAAAATTACTTACACGTAGACAGGAGAAAGAGGCTTGGAAAAATCGGTTACCTGCCACATTAATTCTATAACATCCAGAAAGAGGCCCAATTCTTGCAAGCATTCCCATTTATTCCATACTTCCATGCAAAGAAACTCTTACATCAGCCAGGATCATGTCGTGTCGGGTTGTTTTATGCGCGTTGAAAGCCGGAATACCCACAGAGAACTCTCCAGTTTACCAAACCGGCACATCAGGGTCAGCATTGGGCTGAAGGCAAATGCTCCCTCAATGTGCTATACGCCGAAGTGCACTGGGCAACCATGCTCAAAATCGAGCAATTGGGATTAACTTTTAACCTGCTGAGTATTTTCTAGATATTTTTCATCAAATCTAGTCATGGCTGCTGTAAAGCAGCCATGACTAGATTTGATGAACAATTAATCTAAAAGTGGCACAAATCATCGGTGAAAAAATAATCCATTCAATTCACATAGTTCAAATGTGATTAAATGCGCCCAACTTATATTTATTTCAGTGACAAGAGAAACCCTGTGTTGGGCAGGAATACATACCAGCAGAAGGCAGAGTTAAGTGTCTATCACAAGAACACAAAATTGGTGAATGATATGCTGTTAAGTGAAAGTATCAAACGTACCCATGGCCATCAAGGCATAATGCCCCAACATTTTCTTGGAATCGACAGTACTGGTAGAAAAACAAGAAGGGGTGTTCATTCCCATTGGCTCACCAACGCATGTCATGCAATAAACCTAGGCTTATTACAAATCTGCAAAAATGTCCGGTCATGTACATGTATAGCAAAACAGGTCACAAATTTTCTTAGTGCACACTAACATAAAAAGTCTAACATTGCATTAAAAAAGAACAAAATCTTCTCACAATGTCCGGGTAAGGGTTAATGTCGTGTTATATTGATGCATTTAACACATATAGGAAATATAAAAGCAACAGCATACCAGTGGAATCCTCCATCCATGTACATGTACAGCGAAACAGGTCAGACACACTAACAAAAAAAGAATAACATTGCATTACATAAGTCCAAAATCTCCAAAAAATGTCCGGGTTAATGTCGTCTTATATTGATGCATGTAACACATATATGAAATATAAAAGCCACATCATACTGGTGGTAGCCTCCACTCATGTATAACAAAACAAGTCCACATTGACCGAAAAGTCTGACATTGCAAAACACTCTGAAAATCGAAAAAATATCACTGGGTAAGGGAGTCTGTGGGTAATTGTAAGTCATAGAAACAGTATGAGGGGCATAGTAACAGGGCGGAAAGTCAAAGTGAACTCTTACAATAACTTTAACACAAGTGTTGATGCCGACGCACCTCGGGTCATGACATAAGCTCACACAACTTCGTTGGTGAGCTAAAAAAAAATGCTTCTTTTGTTATTGTTATTTTTCTTTTTTTGCATGTGTGCTTTCTTTTTTTTTCGTTTATGATATGATGATCAACTTCTGACAATATTGCTTGGCAATCTCTCTGAATAAAAACAAATCCAATGAGAGTATAACAAATCCATAAGTCAAGTTGTGATATTTCCGGGAAAGCATTTTATCAACGTTTCATTTATAGTATCAGTCTCGTGATCTTCAACCTTATGGCTACTGACATCAGTATCGATAGGGTTCTTTTTCCCCACCTGGTGAAGCTTCCCACATTTGGATGATCTCAAAATGACGTCAAAATGGTGGTACATGATGGATTGATGGATGTAACGTGTGTGATCATGGTAGCCTTGACCAGGTTGTGACGCTATTGACCTGGTGATGGGTGGTGATAGTTCTCATGCGCAACACGTTTTGTTATTGCGAATCACCAGGAAGGCCTCTAATTTAGTGGGGCGTTATGGGCGTATGATCGATTCGATGGGCACATATCTAATTAGCGCCCCCACATACTCTGGAACTCGTGGACATGTCCCTGCTATATAAATCACATAATTGGGTACAATAACTTTTGTTTTAATCATGAAGCCTTCATTAAATGCGGTGTAGAATAAGTTAGACCTTGTGACAGGCCTGGAAATAAGCCGCGAACGATCGTTCGGGTTACACGGGGGTTACGTCAATTGTGAAATACGCGAACGAACTACAGGTTACGACGAAATAATACAAAATATAATACAAGATTAATTAAATTCCTAATCCGGCATGTGTTGTCTGTCAGACCTGACAAATTCGCGGGTTTAACTTGACTGCCTGTTTGCGAATTGCATCCACACATGAGTAGAACGACATGTCGTTTATGTCTTAACAGAATTTCCGCCACAATCAATATGAACAACTAACGCGCGATCTCGCTTTTGGCGAGATCACGCGTTGGTTGTTCCTATTTATTAAACGCTAAACGATAGTTTATCTAAAAATATGTGGAAAGATAGAAATCGTGGCTGCTTTCCAAGCATCACATCAAGGTGAATACGAGTCACTATCACTGGAAATGATCATTTTGTTCTAAAAACGTATAATTAAAAGAAAATCTAGTATTTTTGAGTGGGTACCGATCATTTCCAGCAATAATTCAACATTTATTCACCTTGAATTGATGCATGAAAATCGCCAGCTGAATCAGATCGCTAGACGCCATCTGTTTCGAGTATCGATCAGATCACTTCACTATCAATGCGCATCTGCTGTGCGCTTTCATGCATCAATTCAAGGTTGAAACGAGTGGAATTATCGATAGAAATGATCAGACTCTTATAAAAAGCGCATAATAAAAAGAAAATCTAGTGTTTCACGCGCTCGAGAAAAATAAACATTATTGGTTACCATCACGTTATTTAGAGTAACCTGCTAACGGGTTACGATGCAAGCTATTTATTTCCAGCTCTGTTGATAATAATACTACTTTATTCCTTTCCAAAGTGTGATTTACTGGGATTTCGGGGTTTGATTATAAACGATAACTTCACAAGTGAATTATGCAATCAACAATTGTGTCACGAAGACGCTTTGCCGTGGGTGTAATGGGGACTTCATTGTTTTGTTCTTTAACCCTTTACCTAACATGAAAAGCCAACGACAGTTGCAAAAAAAATTCTTGAATAACTAATTTTTTCATTTTTTGTCTCAAAAACATAGGTTATGACCCCTCATTGGAACGAGCTCAACTAGCTCGTTCCAATGAGGGGTCATAACCTATGTTTTAGAGACAAAAAAATGGCGATTTTTTAAGAATAGTGCTGGTCGATTTTTGCCGTTACGTTAGGTAAAGGGTTAAATAACATAATTATCGTTAATAATGAAAAGTAATAAACAGAGTAATCGCTTGACTGGACTGGTTACGTGAAATAATGCATTCCAGGCGAGGGACTATATTGTACAACGTCCCTCACCTCTCATGAATTATTTCACGTAACCAGTCCAGTCAAGCGATTACTCTCTATTTATTGCACAACCATATGTGATACAAAATGGAATGGCTTGAAAAACTAGTATAAAGAAAAAATCCACATATTGAAATAATAAAAGAATTAAAACATCTGAGCTTGTTAGTAGTGAACTGAACCCACGAGATAGAGAAAGCACACGTACACATATACACCCTGTCACACCCATACACCAGACGTCCCTTACACACGCCTACGCCCTCACACACACACCATTTCGCTCACCCACACACACACACACACACACACAATCGCTTCCCAATATGCACCCACACATACACCCTGGTTCGTCTGATACGTGGTCTGTTGCTAAGCCCTTTTTGTCGTTACAAGTCTAGTTTTTACTCGCACTGTTACAAGGCGTTCTAGCGATTGGTACTGGAGTATGTTTACTGTTTCAGGCCATTCTAGTAATGCTTTTAGAAGAGAATGTTTTAGAAGAGAAGCATAGTTACCACCGGGTAGGAAACTATTGGGTTCTGTTCATAAACATACGGTGTATCATTTTTCCAGTAGCAAACAGTGTTTGTTGATCTGGACAACTGAACAGGAATTTTGCTTTTTCTTTCAGCTGAAGATGTATCTGGGGATATTTTTTGCAGATTATGTCTGTAACATCTTTACTTTCTTCGGAGTAATGCGAGCAAATAAGGAGTACGTGCAATTCATCTTCAACCAACCCCGACATGCACTGTTTGCAAAAACGCTGGTCGCGTGGTATTGGTCGCTGTTATAAGCAAACCAATATTTTTGGAGATTTGCATATCCTCTAAACCCAATGAGAAAATGTTTCTCTCATCTTCTATTTTCTTCTTATTACAAAACTCTGATTCTTTGGTATGCTAATCAAAACTCAGTAATCCAGAGATGATGCACCACTAGAAATACTGTGATCGGACTTGTATAATTGAATGTTCCGTCTTTTCAACAACACTCGTCTGAACCAGCAATTCATTATGCTTTGCATTTCAAGTAAGACAGCAAACATTTTGGCACACGTTCTTACCCATGAAGCGGAACTAAGTATGTAAATTTTCACATATGTGTTAGTATTTGGTTTTGATGAAGTCAGGTCGACTTGACGTATAGATGATGGATGGTTAATTTACAGCATGGCAATATTAACCCTTTGCCTAACATTAATACCAAATACGATACGTTAAAAAAGAATCTTGAATAACTATTTGAATTTATCATGAAAAACAATACGCCCCCATTATGGCACTCCATCTGCAACATAATCCTATAGTTCTTCAGGAAAAGAGAAACAATAATTCCCAAATCGCAGGCCATTAACCCTTTCAACACTGGCGCCCTGGAAGTTATCATTTTAGTCCATACCATATGAGCAAAACCATCCTGGCTTGTCGAGAGGTTCTGTAATAATTTAATCCAACAGCTCTGCAGAGCTGTTGGATTAAATTATTACCGAGCCTCGCTTCAGATTTTTTTTTCTCTTTATATCGTCTGCTCGTCCACTAACAATTTTTTCTTAACGCAAAACTATATGCTCACCGGAATGGAAGGGTTAAACTGACCTATGGTTTTGACAATATATACTTATATTTAAATATATATTAACCTTATTACTGTTCAAAAATAGCTATTTCATTTGTTATTAGTTAATTATAATAATGTCATATCTCTTTTAATTCTTTGTGCAATCTGTCTCTCTGTAGGTGTTATTTTGCTTGAATAAACGATTTACTTATTTATTTATTTATTTATTTATTTATTTATTTATTTATTTATTTATTTATTTATTAAGGTTTAACGACACTTTAACAGCCAAAGTCATATCGTGTCGGTTACAGTTTTACGGGTGGAGGAAGCCGGAGTACCCGGAGAGAACCACCGAGCAACGACGAGCAGCTGCCAGCTCCCCAACATCGTAACTTCGCACTGCAGCACAGACAGGGTTAGATTGGTTGAAGACTGGCGTACCATCGACGTGCAGTACGCCTTAGTACACGGCGTCATCGTGCCCCCATGTGAACAATTGGGGTTAAGTGCCTTGCTCAAGGACACAACGCGGGAGTCCGAATGGATCGCTCAGACGGCCACCCATCCAAGAACTAATCGTGCTCGACGTTGCTTAACTTCGGTGATCTGACGAGGACCTGTTAGAATAAACGATTACTATTACTATTAACGATACTTATTTTTATACTAAAACACATAGCGTTTGATCCTACTTTTAACGAGCTCGTGTTGACAAGGGCTCATATGCTATATTTTAGAGGCAAACATTGAAAAATAATAAAATTTTAATGGCGATTTTTGTGAATAGCGCCAACCAGTTGTGGTCGTTACATTAGAGAGTTAACTCAATCGAACTGTTAAAACACAAGTTCTTAATCTCTGTTTTACGTCGACAGATGACGTTTACAATACGATCAGGCATGTCAACCGATACTTGTACCGCTACCGGCTTCCTCATGCTTCAACCGGTAACGGTACTGAAGCTTTTGTCCCGCCGGTACCGGGACAAAATTATTTTATGGAGAAATTCCTAATTGAACGAGTGTAAAAGGGCCTGATAATCGTGTATGGCACACTTGCACAACATACTTTCAACATACATATCAAAACACTCTAAAGGTGCATGCTCTGTCTACAACACGACTTCGATAAGGCCGACCATTTTGACTTTTCAAACGTGACATCAAAGACAATGAAAGCGCCGCCATCGGCTTCTTCAAATAAATTATTCTATGGCAACATCAAAGTAATCATAAAGATCTTTTCTTTTTACAAAATAAGTGGCACGATGCCCTGTTTGTCTTTGCGATCTTGTGAACGGGACAGTTTAAATGCGAATTTCTCCCATCTGATTGCGATTTGTCATCCAATTGTTGATTTGTCCCGGTACCGGTTCGGTGGGATGGGCTCTGTTCCGTCCCGGTACCGGTTATGTTGTACCGGCGGTACTTTGACATGCCTGAATACGATTGCCTGAAATCGGCGTGACAAATAGTTTCCTCTCTCCAAAATGCATAACCCTAAAAATTAATTACACGATTTGTTTCCAGTTCCTGTAAAACACCCAGAAAAATCACCCCCTATCAAGTTGCAACAGATGCGATTTTAAACCTTTCGATCCTCCTCAGTCACACTTAAAAATGTGCCATTAAAATAGGTTAAATTACTGACAGCCAACAGCAAAGCCAACGAAAAACTATTTCCAGCCATGGTGACATTTTTGTGCGATCTCGAACAAGCCCAAAGTTCTTGAAACTGTGAATATAGGAAATGTGATGAAAATTTCGTCCACTGAGTGAAAAAATGCACAATCTGCAATGCTAAACCCAGTTGCACTCAACTTACGATTTTTCGGTGAGTTTTCTACAACTTATTTTGGGCATTACTTTGTGCATGAAATCTGTATATGTATCGATGAATTTCGGGCCTGCAAATACTCTTTCTTTTTTTTTTAAACATAATTTTATTTCTCAAAATAGAAATAGGGTTTGACAAACAGGCATAGCCTATATCGACGTCTCTTACAATACATTTAACAATAGGAGAGAGAGAGAGAGAGAAGAGAGAGAGAGTTTGGGATTTATCATGCAAATACTTTTGTATTTTACATTAGTACCAAAGATCTAAGCATGTGTAATATAAGAAAATTGTTTGTC
This sequence comes from Pictodentalium vernedei, assembly GCA_031216915.1. Classification (NCBI taxonomy): domain Eukaryota; kingdom Metazoa; phylum Mollusca; class Scaphopoda; order Dentaliida; family Dentaliidae; genus Pictodentalium; species Pictodentalium vernedei. Next base: position 103,356,192 of record CM062292.1, read on the forward strand.
AGGATTCCTAAAAGTAACCTTGATAAACCGGATAATGAAAAAAAACATAGTTTATTGGAATGTTCTAACAATTTAAATTGTGTTTATCTGTGTCATTGTTGGATTACAAATAAACTTACGCATGTGATGTTCCTACAAAAGTGCTTCATACTAAGGAAATATTGTATTCGGTATTCAAGTATCAGACAAGGCTTTTGTCAATCGACACGGATGTAAACAAGAAGCCATGTGCACCATGCATTTCAAGGGCTTTTGTGCATCTCTCTAGAAGACTCGTGTATACATCCATTTGGATCTGTGGTCCATCAATCTGCGGCTTATAACATCGTGCGAAAATTTGGTTGCGTAAATGTCAGCAAATATTACTTTTGCCAGAACGCATGAACTCTTTAACATTTGCACAACATTTTACTATTATCAAAGAAAGTACTGCATCTTAATACAGTGCGTGGGTAGTGGATTATAATTCAACGCCCACGTAGCAAAGTCTCAACTCGAACAAGAACTAATGCTATTTTTAAAGCACGAGAAGCACAGGTAAGGTTACAGCCAATAGACCTACGAGTTGTCGAAACAAAGTTGTTGCTTCCTGTGATTTTTCATATGATTTAAGACTAACTGTCTGTTTCGAAACTTCACTTGCCGGTTGTTTTAGAAGGTATCACTGTCCTAAATATTTGAATTAGAGTTACCCGCCTTGAAAAGATGCACTCTGAAATTATGCAATCTCCGAAAATAAGCAACCTTGAGAAAAAAATATTGACTTGTAAAACCCTTGAAGCATTGCTAAATACTGCAGAGAAAAAAGAGAGATGATTTGATGAAATGTGGGGCCTAAAAAATAGAATTGACTATTGGTGTATTTTTGTTAGAAATTCCCAGAAAAAATATGCCAGTGACTGGTAGTTTCCTTCCTGTCAATGTTTCACTCTTATTTGTTGCTTGACCCCTTCTTGGGGGTTGAAAATGTTGTCTGAAAATCTATACCTGACAAAGATGTTAAAATGCCCAAATTAAAATGATGCGATCATATTTTTTCACACAATGGCCGCCTATGGGAAACTATTTATTACTGTGACACCAGTTGAGGTGTACACTTTAAGAACTATGAGTCGGTATGTACTTTTGATGCCCAAGAGTAATATGATCACAAAAGGAGAGAATTTCGACCGGATCGCGACTGGGTCGCGATCCGGCCGAAATTTCAGCCCACTTTCACCGCCGCAGCATTGTCGAATCTCAATAGTGAATAGGATGAGAGAATTCTCGATGAACAGTATAATGAAACAATTTAACACAAGGTAACATTAAAACGAAAGGTAACAAATATAGTGTTCAGGCTGGGCCGAAACTGTCTGGTGCCACATTTTAGCCTTCTGGGTATTTTAGTGTCCAACAAGTGTTTTGGTGCCGGGGATGGGATGTACTTCACCTCTCTGATCGAAATACACTGATCGAGTTTTACAAAATGAATTAGCAGTTATTTCAAGAGGGAACGAACAATTGGACATGGAAAAAGCCCGACCGAACACGAAAGTTCTGATGAAATCCTCGTTATGCGAAGTAGTAAGTAAGTAAGTAATAACTTTATTTGCAAAAGACATTATAATACATGTTTGTAACATAATTGCCCAAGAAACAACAAATAGTATTAATAATATATCACATCTAGGATTTATGAAGCTACATATTTGTCTTCTGCAGGGGGGTGACATAGCCAGCTGGCTGTATTACTGTCACCCACCTCAGGGAACGGGAAAATGTAGAGTATAGAAAGACAAAAAAGTGGGAGATAAAAAAGCAACGAATGAGGGAAAAAGTGAAGAGAGAGAGAGAAAGAGTGAGGGAGAGGAAGAGAGAGAGAGAGAGAGAGATAGATAGAGAGAGAGAGAGAGAGAGGGAGAGAGAGAGAGAGAGAGGGGAGAGAGAGAGAGAGGAGAATCAGCTGCAACTGAAAATAACATGTATAGTAGAAAAAATAAAGTAAAATATAAATATGTAAGGAATGAGCTCTGCAGTCCTGGTGATAAGTGGCATTTGGTTTCATTCTTGCACTGAGAAAGGGGGCATACATGGGAATGTGATATTTTGCCCAGAGCCAGCTAAGAGATTTGAGTTCCTCGATGGCAGTTTGTATTCTGGAGTTTTCAGGAATCAAACCTAATTAATAAGGACTTTACGAACTTATTTCAGTGAGTATGTTGAGTCTCGGGAGTCGGTACTTCCCGACATTCGTGGCATGATCTGTTACTGCATTTGACAGAGGTTTCAAACGAGCCTAGAAACGTGTTGGTCATCTTTTTTTTAAACTGTGCTCGTGGTAAATTTCGAACCATTTGGTCAATGTCATTCCACTTTTTTGGAAATGTGTGTAAGGGGAGATTTGCCGTGAACAGTGTTCGGGGCTTGAGTTGTTTAATCTCACCTCTGTGTCTGGTAATCCTGTCGGTTTCGTTCTTGTTAAGATTATATAGACTATATAACGATAGTGGTAAGTTGTTGTGGGTCCAATCATGCATAAATAATAGGATATTTAGCTTATATAGATCGTCCAGTTTCAGGATTTTATTTTTCTTGAATAGGGGCTCAGTATGTGTGTTGTACTTTTTATTGTTTATTATTCGAATGGCACGTTTTTGAAGGATACTTAATTTCTTTACAGCCGGCACGTGTCCCCAAATGTGTATCGCATACATCAAATGACTTTGCACTAGCGTAAAATACAGAATTTTCAGGGTATCGAATGATAAAAACTTTTTTACTCTATTAATAGCCCAGATGGATTTAGCTATCTTTGAGTTCAGATGAGAGATGTGGTGCTTGAAATTTAAGTTTTCGTCTAAATCAACACCGAGGAATTTTACTGTTTGGACTTCGTTTTTGTTCCCTACTTGTATTACATGTTTATTGTTCATAGTTATGGGAGTGGCAACTAAGTCCCATGTGTCATGTGGGGGATGTAGTAGCATGCATCTTGTTTTGGTGGCATTGACTGACAGTTTATTCGCGGAGCACCAGTCTGCAATTTTGTCAAGTTCCTTATTTGTTGTTTCTGTCAATATGTCTAGGTTGTTGTCGGCCTTTGATATCGTAGTGTCGTCGGCAAAAGACAAAAGGTTTAGAAGTGTTGATTTACTGATGTCATTGACATATATCAGAAAGAGAAGTGGCCCCAGGAGTGAGCCCTGGGGAACTCCACGTGATATATTTTCAAAAGTCGATGAACACTCTTTATACTGTACATACTGTTTTCGACCTGACAAATAACTTCTAAACCATGAATTAGGTACCCCCCTTATTCCATAGTATTCGAGTTTATGTAAGAGTATAGAATGGTCTATAGTATCAAAAGCTTTGGAAAAGTCAAGGAAAACTGATAAAGTTCGGTCCTTTGCAGGCTTGTCATTGTTCAGGGCAACGTTGTGGATGAGTTGTAATATAGCATGTATTGTAGAATGTTTTTTTCTGAATCCAAACTGAAACAGATATAAACTATCATGAGCCGATAAAAAATTCAACAGGCGATTATACATTATCTTTTCCATAACTTTTGAGAATGCTGGAAGTATGCTGATACTGTAGTTGTTAAAAGGGCGTTCACCCTGGTTCACCGAAGTTTTTTGCTTTGTCACTAAATTAATGATCTGAATGAAATCGGTACATATACCTTTTGTTGCACTTGGACAATAACAGATTAATCGACTAATTACGATTAATCTACTGAGCTTTATGGGTTGCGAGTCTTTACAAAAGGCAGTATTTAACCCTTTACTTAACATGAAAAGCAGACGACACTTGCAAAAAAAAATTCTTGAATAACTATTATTTTCATTTTTTGTCTCAAAAACATAGATTATGACCCCTCATTGGAACGAGCTCGACAAGCTCGGTCCAATGAGAGGTCATAACCTATGTTTTAGAGACAAAAAAAAATGAAAAAATAATGAAAATTAATTGTCGATTTTTGAGAATAGCGCTGGCCGGTTTGGGCCGTTACGTTAGGTAAAGGGTTATTTAGATAAATACTTCATACCGTCGCGAGTGACTGTATGAAGTATTTATCAAATTAAGGCTAAACAAAATTAATGTTTTGATTCTCAAGCAGCGGCGCATTTGTTTTTCGGCCCGCGTTCGTCATTTTTATTTCGGAGGCAAAATTCACAATGAAAAAAACTATCATAGGGTGTACTTTTAGCGGTGTCGTATCGGAATTTGCGATGCAATATGTCGTATACATTGATACAGTATTGTTATTTTCGCGAAATATGACACGATTCTCATATGTATACACAAAATAAATATTTATTTAACTGGTTGAGGGCTAGAAAATCTTTGGTAGTCTGAATTTGTTTATCAAAAATTGTCTAAAATTATTTTATTACAAAGTATTGGAGAGCGCCAACAGGCACTCTCCAATAATTTGTAGTAGAAGACATTTGTATAAACACACTGTTATTTACCTTTGACTGAATACGAAACAGTGGGCAAGGAAAATGTTGGCTTTTGCACTGGCTGGTACCCTCATTTTTTGAAAAGCCTGATTGTGGCTTCTAGCCATCAACCAGTTTAGAAAACTCATTACTGAATTTGTGTTGTATGATCATTGTTACAAAAAAAAACGATTAGTGAAATCAACATGGAAGCTCCAGTATTTAATTTTAGGCGGTCACATCTGGAGTTTAGGCATCGGTGACCATTCCATCAGGAATAAAAAATAAAAATAAAAATGCCCCCCCCCCCCCCCCCTTCATTCGTTTAAAAAAATTGCTTGAGAATCAATTATTTAATTTTGTTTGGCCTAAATGCTACCTTTTCTGTAAATTTGATAACCTACAATGTTTTATTGAAGAGAAAATAATGTCTCAATAACATGTTTCGTCATCGATCGTGCTCTTCACTCACTGCCGCAACGACTTTTCTTCACAAGTGAAAGAAACATTTGTGGTGCCAAGATTTAACCGAACGAAGTGGTTTATGTGCCAAGTCAAAAGTTTTATTGCAATTGGATGAATTGGCACCCGATAGAGAGCACAATGAACATATATACAGTGTCAGGGCGAAGCCAGCCTAAGTATAGGGGCAAGGGGCCTCATATTTAAAGATATTGTAAGTTCAAAATATATTCCGCATCAAAGCGAAAAACCCACATGAATTTCACTTGTCTGTAAAGCTGGACATGGAAAAAACACACGTGGTATATATCCAGCTTTAGCGCAGGGACCCAGGGGAGAAACGGTATGTTAGGTAAGGTCTAATCTCATTTAATTTATACAGTAGTCGCGAGTCTTACGAGACGTAATCGGTTGGGGGCAAGATATCGTCACGGCCAATTAAGAAACGAGATTCTAAAACGATAGAAATGTCTATCGTATCGTCACCTGATCATTAGGTAGCAATAATGGCAAGAACGAATCGGTTTTCTCGACAAGTGAAATCACCGTTAAGTCACGCGCGGGATGACTTGTATTGATTCTGTCTCGATATATGTCATCTCCCACCGTTTTGACAGGTGGACAGATGAGCGTCGGTCCACCTGACAGTTTAGGGTAAAAAGTATATATACCTTGAAGAGCAGAGCATTAGACACACACTTGGGGTCACACACACGTTGGTGAAGTCCAGGACAGGCGGACTGTTTCCTGGCATAAGGGTACCTTCGATCACAGGACCCTGAAACGGCTGGAATCGCCAGAGAGGGCATTCCATAATTGATTTAGCTTAATGTTGGTAGGCGGCTACGAGTGCCAAATTCGTTGAGAAAGAACACCCCAGGTGAAACGTTAAAGTTTAGATTGTCGAGTAGCAGGTATCAGCCTGCAATAGTCAGAAGTGTAGGTTAATTGTATTGTGCGTATTAACCCTTTGAAGCGTCAGACTGATTGCGTTCTGAGTAGTTTGTTTTGCTGTCGAAGCATCGTAATACCGACTGGAGATCGGTGTGAGTGACAATTTCGCCCTAGCACAAAAAGGGGCATTTGTGAATCGTGAATTCAACCAGGAACGGCGAATATTTCAATAGGACTTTCACGGAGGACTTTCAAAAGGCACATAAGGTATGAGTAGACAATATCTGACCCAAATCAGAAGTACGGTGGCTTTATAGATGACGAACATTGCTGGTCGGAACCCTCCGACAGCCAGAGGTACAGTTACGCGCAGACGTTGACATTTGAGCCTAAGCGGGTGAAGCTCTTATGGCGAGCTCACAGTAATAACATTTCAGATTTGTGAAGCTCTTATGGCGAGCTCACGGTAGTAACATTTCCAGTGTGTAGACTATAGAGCCAGTACAGGTCTATAGAATGACTATATGATTGTTTAAAATTATTTAACCGTAGCAACCAAATTTCTGTGAAAAGAATCGAATTGTTGATTGTTGAAATATTGAAACGGCTTTATTTTTATGTGTAAATAAAAGAATCGTTGTTACTTTAAATCATTCTTTCCATTACGCAGCCTGAAGTGATTAGGAATCACACCTAACGGAAATCGAACCTATTTCAGGCCAATTTGGCAGAGAAGGAATCACGGCGTCGGTCTAACTCAGCTCCCTGCGCCGAGTTCGCGACCCTTGGATTCCGACCCTCCACGTTGGTCTAATTTTCCCGCAACTTCATCAGCGGGACTAAATAACCCCACGTCAGCCCAGGCCTTACGGGGCCTCAGGTGTTCCTGACATACAGTACGTTGAGAGTGCATTGTAATGAAATCACCCGGGGAGTGAAGTTATCACCCAAAGTATCACTTTCAAATTCTGTACATTTGGACAAAGAACACAAGAAATGTTTCAACCAATGTACTTCCGGGTTGGACCCGGTCTATTGGTTGAAACATTGCTTGTACTTGTTCTGCTTTGCAACAAATTTGCAGTTATTGCTTGGGTGGAATCTCCACTCTGTGGGTGATTTAGTGATAATACACTCTCCACGTACTGTATGTACAAAAAATGACGATAAGGATGATCTGATATTTACAGAAGAATCAAAGTCAGCAGCAATGTTGGTGAAGTATCTTGTAGAGTTCAGCATGGGAGACGAATAGCTTCAGGAAAGGGAGAACAATCATGGATCATTTGTTCATCTCATGTTAACTTGTAGAATAATCTGAACAAAAAAGATGCCTGTGGTTAAATATAGAAATTGAGAACTATTTGCTAAAATAGCGGCGTCTGTCATACGGACGACGTAATGGTGGAGGAATGAAATCATCTGAGTTGCGACGAACAATATGGAGGATCACTGCTGTTCAAATTGAGGTTCGTGCCCACTGAATACGAAGGAGGAATTCGAAAAGACGATGATAAGAAGTGCCAAATGTCTAACAAGGAAGCATCCTCAACTTATGTCGTCATGAAAATCGACTTTCGATAAAGTTAGGTCCCTTGAAATTGTTGGGCGCGCGGGGCAAATCTAAATTTGAAGCAAGTACTCGATCAGGTGTGAACGACATTTCACTCCGAATTCTAATTTCTGTCACTAAAATGTACGAGGTTTCTTAAGGAAAAAGCTCACCTTTCCATCCTTTTTGGCTATTAAACATTCAAACTCGCAAGTTGTAAGTAGAAGGCTTGCTCCATATTTGTTTCAAAATAATAAACACATTGAAGACTAATTTTAACCCTTTAACTAACATGAAAAGCAGAGGACACTTGCAAACAAAGTTCTTGAATAACTACTTTTTTTCATTTTTTGTCTCAAAAACATAGGTTATGATCCTTATTGGAACGAGCTTATTTTGTGAATAGCGCAGGTCGGTTTTGGCCGTTAAGTTGGGGAAAGGGTTACAAGCGACAAAAGTTTGCTCACGTTGTTTTGTTGTGATTTATTATCGAGTGTCTCTAGTCACTCTTCAGTAACTCGTGTCTGGACGAATTCAAGTGAACAAATTAAGTTTGCATCTTAAATGAATCCAAAGTGCATCCGCTCTGGACTTCCTGTGCTCAATCAGTTGATCAACTCTTCCGATACGCTGTGACTGGCCGAGTCCTTCTTGTCTCACTCAATCATAAAATATCCACTCTTGAAACTATCGCGTTCCCAGCAGTTCTTAATAGAGACTTCTAAATATAGGCCACTTTTGCCACATCTTTTTCTCGATTTCATTCTCCAATGTACTTGTATTTGATTTTCTCAATGTTTGTGTTTGTAACTGTCTACCCTACCAGTTGTTTTATGGGTAATTCTATTAGTTATCCTTGTGTTTTACAGGGTGTATGGGAATTTACACCGGTTTGGGAACTCATCACCCTGAGGCAAAACCGAAGGGTGTGTGAGTTCCCAAACCGGTGTAAATTCCCATACACCCTGGAACACACAAGGATAACGGATTTATTTCCAAGAATTTTGGTGTACTTAATACTTTAACCTACTTTGTGGACAAAAAGTGACAGAAAATTTGTACTTTGCAAGTTTCTTAAATAAAACCAGACAAATATGGATGTCATCTGAACTGGCTCAATGAGCCAGTTCCAATGACATCCATATCTGTAATATTTTATTGCACATAAATATTACATTTCCTGTATTTTTATTTTTGTTCTAACATAACCGAGCAGAAGGTATGAATTAATAATTAAAAATGGGTACTTTTTATCCATATAGCTTGCTCTTGTATATTCTTGTTTTTACACCGTCGTTAAACACGGTGTAAAAAAGCCACTGTGGATTGCAAGTTACACCGTACCTTTCAGCCAATCAAAATGCAGTATTTTGTTTCATTTGGAAATAAAATAAACATATCTATTTCAAGCATACTCGCGCTCACCTCATCCCTTGCGCACAGTGACACACATACAAGAAGCGAACCACAGATTCAGTAAGCCCCTCCACTTTCAAGATCGTTTCGCGGTCGCTTCAACCCCAACTCTCAGAAATCTCTGGCACCATCCCCGACAACAAGACTTTGAAAAACAGTAACACATTCCACCAAGGACCAATATAGTTCAAACGTTAACGGTTACATTCCTCACTTTCTGTTTAATTTGATTGATGAAGAAGTCCATTCGATTTAACAACACACAACGGCAAATTGGAGCAATTTATTCCTCATTTATTGTTATTGATGATGTATACCGGTGGACCAATTCCGTAGTAAACAGCTTGAGTTGCAGTAATGAAGAAAACCAACACTCAGTCAGCGATAAGATCTACTATAATTGGAAAGGAATATATTCTATTTCGACCTGCTTGACCTAGCAATGCGTGTGTTGAGCCACTTACAATCTTGTAGCTCTGTATGTTTGCCGTTGTTCGAATTTCCTCCCAAATAACACCAATCCCATGTTCTGTCTAAGAATTCAAGAGGGGCAACGTTTATAACAATATCAAATATTTCCCATGGGCGACAGTTATAACATTTGTGTGAAAATATATAATCGCATCATAGTAAATCTACCTCTCACCGTCCACGCTTCTCTCACCTCCCCAGACAACTTTTCACTATCCTGTGAAATTCCATCAACAACACACAAATACTTTACTACTGTTTCAGCCACTAAATCGTCCATTAAATCATTTGACTTTTCTCTACTGAACATTTAGTTAGAATGATCAAAACTGAATACGAATTTCAACAGTTTGTTTTAGAAAAGAATGAAGACAAAGAAAAGACACACGCACCCCATCCAGCATACACATCTACACACACACCTCCGGTACAGTCATCGTGGACTGGTTGTAATCCACGCGTAGCCAGCTATGTCCACGCATGCGTTTACCAGGTAATAAAACCCCCACCAGCAACATTTTAATTAATGAAGCACCGGGTTGTACCCGGTGCTTCATTAATTAAATTGTTGGTGATTATTCCTGTAATTAGTGTTTGCAATCTAATACTATTGCGTCCGTGGAAATACTGCCTACTCCGAGGAAAGTGACCAGTCCACGGCGGTCGTATTGTACCAACACGCTCAGAAACCTACACACCCTTACGCATCCTCACATACGCACAATCCCACCTTCACTTCTAACCGCACACGGCATCCGCTCAACGTTCTCAGATTTTGAGATTCCAAGTCTTCCGATACGATGCATTTCTAGTCGACGGCACACACTATATCGTCCAATGAGCGGAAAACCGTTGCAAATGGCACCTTGTTCCACTCAAGGATGATATTATTCAGTACAGTAATACAGAGGGTGTTTGTATTAACACTCTACCAACCCTACGGACATAACTGGTCAACGCTACTCATCAAAAGTGACATTCGAATTTTATCATTTTAATTTTCCACCCAAAACAGAGTTTATACCTCGTTTATTGGAATGAATTTGTACAAATGAATTGTCACAAGCTTTGCTTTTGAAGCCCAATATGACAATTTATGGTTATTCAAATTCTGAAGGTCTTCTTTTTTGGTGTGGGGAGGGGGGGGGGGGGGGAGGTGCAAGTGTTGTTCGTGTTAGGTAAAGGTGTTCGACTTCTGGCCGAATAATTCTGAGTTCTAACTTGTCCCGCATCATTTGCGTTGTGTGCTTGATGAAGGCGCTTTATCTCAAGTAGGGGCTGGTGGCGAATATCTTCAGGTAAACCCCAGCTTATGTCCTGATAGTATACGTTCAATATTCGATATTTACTGGCACATTGTGTTACCTCTTCGGTTTCTCTAGTTCCTCCAAAAGCAAAATCGGACGACCGAGAACAAAAGACGACTATCAACAGTTACGAGAAAAGTTTGGGCCATACTTTTTCATTCTGGCCAAAATCGAGTACGACCATCAGCCATCATTGCATTGCTATAGCTACAGAACAAGTCTACCAATACCAAGATCACTGAAGCGCCCACACAACAGTGCGCACAAGGTATAACCCTGTCATTTAACGTAATGCATTCATTCAATGTTTCAGAAATGTTAATGCAGCTGAAACAATGGCAAGTAATGGATTATATGTTACAAGCGACGAATCAAACTATGCATTTTGTTAACTGGTAGAGTGCTAAGTTATTTTTGGTTATCAAAATTTGTTCAGGAGTCTTTGCCTTGTTACAATTTATGGGAGAGTGCCAAGAGGCACTCTCCCATAAATTGTAATGAGGCAAACCCATATAGACTAAGTAATTTTGCTTCTAAGATAATGTGAAGCACATCCACAGAATATGACACCTTTAGGCTGGGGTACCTGCTCTTCATATTAAAGTCATGATAGTGGCTTCTAGCACTCTACCAGTTAAACGACTAAATTTTCAGACGCTTTGTAAAATTACTACAGCCACCGCTCATTTGATAATCTGCCTAAAATTGTCTTATCATTTAACCAAATGACTGAAGCGAAGCACCAGTCGTTTTATAAAATAAAAAGCATATTTCCGGTTAGTATTGACCCAAATCTCCAACTGATATGAAAATAGCAATTAATAACAAGAGGGAAGATGTCCATCACCATTAGCTCACCAACGCATGTCATGCAATAAACCATGGCTTATTACAAATCTGCAAAAAATGTCCTGTCATGCACATGTATAGCAAAACAGGTAAGAAATTTCAGACAAAAAAGTCTAACATTGCATTAAAAACGTCCAAAAATCTCACAAAAATGTCAGGTAAGGGTTAATTTCGTCTTATATTGATTCATTTAACACATATATGAAATATAAAAGCTACAGCATACCGGTGGAACCCTCCACTCATGTACATGTATAGCAAAACAGGTCAGAAATTTTCTGAGTTCACACTGACAAAAAATCTAACATCGCAAAAATACTCTAAAAATCGAAAATATATCACTTGGTAAGGGTCTGTGGATAATTGTAAGCCATAGAATCACTATAAGGTGCATAGTAACAGGACAGAAAGTAAAAGTGGACTCTTACAAAAACTTTAACTCAAGTGCCGACGCCGACGCGCCTCGGGTCATGACATGAGCTCACACAACTTCGCTGATGAGCTGAAAAGGCAGACCGACTCTTGGCGCAGAGCTAATTCAGACCGATGAATTATTCTCACTCACCCATGCGGCTAGAGGGGAACTTGGAAGCGGCCAGAGGGAACTGGGTGGATGCTGCTTAAAGATAGAACAGATATGGGTGGGGAAGTTTCTGCTCCTTGAATTACCTGTTAAACCTTTCAAACAACAGAAGGCGGGCGAAAAGCAGCGTGTAACTGTGTATGGGACTACAACATTTAAGACAGGATGGACAAGGCAGACTGGGGATCTGACGGAGAATTATTCTATTGAACTGGAGACCACAAAAAGCAAGCGGGCTGGAGGTTGGGCCAAAAGCTCATTGGACAGGTTATACAAACAAGATGCGCCACCTTTAGGGGAATACCTAGATGGATCTTTTGGAGAGGGTGGACCAATAATAGTCTTTGAAATATTAACAGTAGAACTGGGTCAAAACATGAGAGATGGGTAGATAGGGCAAGAGAGAAATTACCAATATGTAATTGGAGAATTTAACCCTTTCAATACGAGTGGCCTTTTTCCGGCCAGGAACACGATACATCATAACGTCAATAAATAGGCTGTTCAGTAAATGTGTGGGGTAGACCAATCAATATTTTCAACGTGCAGCCCCAAGGCTGCACGTTGAAAATATTGATTGGTCTACCCCAAATATAAATGTGGACGCTTCTAATTGCTGCCATTAAACTAGAGTTCAATGGACTAAGAAAGCCCCAAAGACGAATACTATAAAACAGATTGTGTCTGGATGCTTTATAGAAGATAGCAAGAACAATGACTTGCAAGACAAATGACTTGCGGAGAGGGAATGAGATGTTATTGAGCTACACTCTGAACAGCCAGGGTCAAATCGTGTCGGACAGGTTTTACGGCTTGGGGAAGCCGGAGTATCTGGAAGGAACCATCGAGAAGCGATGAGCAACAATCAGACTCTCCAACTTACTAACTCTGCACAAGAAGATTTAGCAGCGGCTGAAGACAAATGTAGTGTAGTACAGCGCCGCAGTGCCCCACGCGTGAGCAATCGGGATTTTGTATCTTTTCCAAGGACACAACGCAGTTACCGCTGGTCAGGGTCGAACAGTTTGGTTTAAACTCCAATGTTCCACTGACACACAGCACTCACTCCATTACATCTTGGATGCGCTCTGTCAATCAAGATAAATGTAGAAAAAAAAATATATATATACTCTCCCAAAAAAGAAAGTGTGCATGCTAAAAAATAACACTAAAAAAAGATATATATCATTTTCATTCATGGAAATTTTATTCAATCACAGATGAATCAATTTGTGATCAACACGAGAAATTTCATTACGCTATGACGAATACTCTTGGTGCCATGGAGAGTCAAAGACACTAAGGGTCAAACACAAAAGTCACACACTCAATATCTGGTATGACCTCCGTCTGCATCGACTACTGCTGTGCATCTACGCCTCATGGAAGCGAACAAGTTAGCATGGAAATGTTGTGGGATGTTGTTCCATATTCTGATAAGCTGTCTTTGGAATTCCACAAGCGTTGACGGTGCATGGGGAAGTCGGCGTAGCTGACGTTTCATTTCGTCCCATACGTGCTCAATGGGTGAGATATCGGGCGAATTTGCGGGCCAGGGAAGAACATCCACTTGTTGTTGCTGCAGATACTGTTGAACAACACGAGCTGCGTGGGGTCGGGCGTTGTCCTGCTGTAGAATGACGCCGGGCCGTGACGTTGCAGAAATGGGACAACAACAGGTGTAAGCACTTCAACACGATATCTGGCTGCATTGAGATTGCTATCAATAATGACCTGCTCAGTTCTGTTACGGGCAGTGATGCCACCCCACACCATGAGAGAGCCTCCCCCATAATGGTTTCGCTCCACGACACATGGATCTGCGTAGCGTTCGTTTCGACGTCTGTACACTCTCTGGCGGCCATCTGATGATGAAAGATGGAAACGACATTCATCTGTGAATAAAACACGTCGCCACCAGTGTAAGGGATGCCTGAGATGTTGTCTACACCACTGCAGTCGAACACGACGATGACGTAACGTCAAAATCGGACGAATTGCAGGTCTTCGAGGACGTAAGCCGTATTCTCTCAGCCGGTTGATTACTGGTTGAGGATGTATCCGTCTCAGGTTAGGGATGTTCCTGGCTGTCGTCGTTGCCGTTTGTTGTCGGTTCCGGAGATGGACGACACGGATATACCGATCTTGTGTAGGGGTGGTAACTCGGGGTCTCTCGGAGCGGGGTCGGTCTCGAACGTCATCATGTTGTGCATGTCGATGGACTAGCCTGTCTACAGTGTTACGGTGAGAGTTCAAATGCTGGGCAACCTCTCTGTGTGTTCTGCCATCTCTAATCATGCCCTGGGCAAGGAGACGTTGATTCATTGTCAATCTTGGCATGCTAATGTGGAGTCGTTTTAACGGCAGCGCAAGTTTGAATGTGAACGATAGGAAGGCCTTACTTTAGTGTTTAAATACCCAAGGATTCACACTGCTGCATGAATTTTCAGACTCTCCACGTGCAAAACATGCATTTTCACAAACGTGCAGCACGTCATTTAACGTTAATGCAATTTTAACGGGGAAAGCTGTTTTTGTGTTCAATATAACTTATTCATGAACAGGTTAACACTCTTTACACCTACGAAATTATTTTTTTGGGAGTTTGATCAATTTCTGCAATGCACACTTTCTTTTTTGGGCGAGTATATACACAGAACGACACACGCGTCTGAATGGGTAAGTCGATATGGCACGAGAGTCAGCGCGTAGGATAAAACGAAAGGCCGCAAGTGCCATAGCGATTAACCCATTCGCACGCGCGTGTCGTTCTGTGTTTATTAAACGCATTCACGCCTATAAAAACAATTATTACGACACTCAACATTTCATTTGACAGCAATCAACACAAACAAGACATTTTATCGCCAACCAAATTTGCGAGGGGAACCCTTGTTACTCTTTCGTCCCCTCAGTTCCAATGTGTCCTTTGTGTCTACTGTCACACAGAACACATTGGAACTCAGTGCACGATTTTTAGTTCTCGCTAGCGATTCAAATTGCAATTGCGATGTACGATTTGTAGAAAATTCCAGTCAAATTTCGATTGAATTTGAAAATAGTCGGTCAACGATTTCCTTTCCTTTCCACACATGTATGCGGAACGCATTTTCATTTTCCGAATGATTTAATGTCGCTGTAGATGCGGATTTCATAGAACAGACGTGTCATGTAGAGTGTGTCTGCATAATTATTTTATCCCACTCGTAGCATTGTTTATTCAGCCCACTTACGACTTCTGGGTTAGATCATTAATCCAGCAAGTGAAATTTATTTTGACACACAACATATTTATTTCATTTGCCCTATATTATTTTTCTTTTGTCTGTTGGTCAAAGGAGTCAATGGTAACGATAAAAGGTTTAAGTTGAATTGTTTTTGTCAGTAAAATGGACGCATTGCTTTGTACATGTAACTAATGTCTGTTGAAGTGTTATGACGTTATACGTGCGTTTCACGTTTAATGGCATCCAGAAACAAACTAAAAATAGGTTTGTTTCGGAGAAGGTCTGTCTGAATCAGTAGTTAAATTTATCATGGTACCTTAAATGTGCAGAGACAAATGTTGTAATAAACAAAATGTTATAAAGATGACGACATTCGGATGACGTAGGGCATATGATAAAAAAAGGTCGCTATTTTTGAAAAGCAATCACGCTGAAATTCACCCACCCATCACAATACACATGTGCCAAAAATCTCCCTCCACCATAGATTAACCTCCTATATCCCTTAAAGGTCGAATAAAGAAGGGCGTCATTGTTATAAAGCAACTTTTTAGCGTAATATTTTACGGTAGCACATTCGGCAACAGGTTGCCAGTCCTTTTGCCGTATTTTAACGGTAACTTTTTACAGGTATTCTGTTGCTGACAATTCGACTATTCAATCAGAAGGTTTCAACTGTACTGTAGGACAAGGTTCACGCCGGCCCGAAATTTTAGGAACCCAGTGAAAGTTGTGTCTGGTGCCAAATGAATATTTCTTTGTACCAAATGAAGGATTTTGGTGACAAATGAAATAATTAGAACAACTTTACCATGTATCGTCCTCTGAGTGTAACAAGGTACCATCTGCAATGCTGAAGCATTGCAGATGGCGCCCTGTTGCACTCAAAGCACGATATTGTAATTTAGGATTACCTGCATTCCTAAGTATTTTCTCTTATTTAATCTTATTTGTTTTCAAAGATTGGCGAACAAGTTACGCAACTTATATTAACGCCTCTCCTTCACTCAATGGCGCAGGTGCGTTGGACGACCTTCGTAGCGGCAACCTTGCTCTTCTCGAATACACAGGGACGTGGTGACAGGAGGGATGTGTGTGTTGGGGGGGGGGGTGGGGGGAGGGGGTATCACCCAACATTCCTGGTCAAAATTTGCTATAGTTGGAAATCCAGAGGGTAAGTCACGAGTAGTTGGAAATTCCATCTATCTCGATTTTAGAGCTTCTTTGGTGATGCTGATGTCTCCTTCACTTCCCAAAATTCCAACTCGGTTCCAAATCGGCAAAAATTCCAACTGTTACTATTTACAACTACATTGTACGCAATATTGAGTTTCATAAGTACGCAATACGGTACGAGATTTCTATAGTACGTTTACTTATCGTAATAAATAAAAATCCTCGAAATGCACTTCTAGAAAATCGCATCATGTAAAATCGATATCCTGAGTAAATTCCATAATTCACAGTCACAAACTGATGAAACATCGAAAACTGATCATTCCTGCATAAGATTTGATTTAATGTTAGGAGGTGTGAATTGCTCAAAGTTCTCAGCTTGAGCATTTGTTTAGCACATAGTCAATTACCAGAATAATACCAAATAATAATAACCTGATAATTCTATCATAAATGTGTTGGCATTTCAGTTACTAGAATCAATTTTATGCCCCCTTTCAGGGCTTCATTTTAAAATTGTTTGTCGGTAGTGAATTTCCAACTTGGGGGAGGGACCGGGAGGGGAAAATCCCCCGGTCTCTCTACCTAGTTGGAAATTCAGCACCCTACACCTTTCAGGGCTTCATTTTATAATTTTTGTCGGTAGTGAATTTCCAACTTGGGGGAGGGACCTGGAGGGGAAAATCCCCTCCCGGTCTCTCTATCTAGTTGGAAATTCATCACCGCCCCCCCCCCCCCACCCCAATCGGGAACCTCTAGCCACGTCCCTGCGAATACTACGAAGGGATCTTTAGCCTGCACGGAGTGTGCCTTTCTCCGCACAGAAGACAGCCATTTTACGTCCCCACCCGATAGGACAGTACGCTGTGACAACATCAGCCCCAGAATTGATGCTGACAGAGAATGTTCGGACACCTCGAGAACATTCACCAACCGTGGATCGATCCCGGGACCTCTGGCATGAGAGACCAGCGCAGTTATCCACTCGGCCACCACGCTTTAGACCAACGCACTTATTTTAAGTATTTTAGTTGCAAAAAAGCCACAAATGATAAAAATATTGATATTAAAAAACGAAAATAAATAAATAAATAAATAAAGTAAAAGGACCTTATTAACGTTTACAACATGATGAAATAATTATTATCTAGCCAGTATTTATTCACTCCAAACCGGTTCGATCCCCACCAGGGGTAACTGTGTTGTGTCCTTGGGCAAGGCACTTAAATCAGATCAACCACGTGGGGGCACGGTGGCGCTGTGTACTAAAGAGTAATGCACATCGACGGTGCACCTGTCTTCAACCAATGCCAACCCTGCTTGTGTGGAGTTAGTAAGTTGGGGAGTCTGACAGTTGCTCGCTGTTTCTCGGTGGTTCCGGGTACTCTGGCTTCCTTCACCCGTAAAACTGTCCGACGCAAGGTGACCCTGGCTGTCGAAAGTGTCGTTAAACTCCAATAAATAGACAAATAAATTCACTCCAAACAACCTAGTAGCAAATGATTTATTATCTTCCAGTAAGCCTATAAAAAATAAGCAGGATAAAAATGATTAACCCTTTATCTATCATGAAAAGCAGACGACACTTGGAAAAAAAATTCTAGAATAAGTTTTTTTTTTTCATTTTTGTCTCAAAAACATAGGTTATGACCCCTCATTGGAACGAGCTCGTTCCAAAGAGGGGTCATAACCTATGTTTTTCAGACAAAAATGAAAAAATAATGAAAATTAATTCGCGAGATTTGAGAATAGTGCTGGCCGGTTTTGGCCGTAACGTTGCGTAAAGGGTTAAAGTAACAAGGAAATGTTTTGATAAGAATCGGATTAAATGGATAAACTGTTGGTCCTGTTCACCCAAAGCAAAGAGCCAAGATTACACCTGTTACCAAAAGAATACTTGATGGGTGTGAATTCTGGCTCGCTCGTGTCGTCAGACAGCGATTTTATCGAAAATGTCCCACTGAGATATCAACACGAAGTTTTTGAGACCGACCAAAAGTATATTTCTGGTGCAAAATGTTGGTACCAAATATTGGTGCCAATTGCTGTATTTTTGGGTGCCAAACGAATTTTTGGTGCAGCTGGCACCATTTGTACCCAACAGCGTGAACAATGTAGGATATTGCAGTTTGGCCGCCGTGGACTGGTCACTTTCCACGAGCGTGCAATGTTTCAACGGACTCAATATTATTACATGAAACACTAATTATAGGAATAATCATCAAAAATTAAATTAATGAAGCACCGGGTTGTACCCGGTGCTTCATCAATTACAATTTTGCTGATGATTTTTTACAACCTAGAGAAGGCATGCATGAACATCACTGCCCGGATTACGGCTATTTCACGGCGACTGTACTGTAAATAAGAGTCACAGTTTGCAGCGATAAAGGTAGCGCAGAACTAAATATTGAAATTAGAGTTAACCGCCTTAAAACGCTGCACTCGGAAATGATGCAATCTCTAAAAATAAACAGCCTTGGGAAAATATATTGCTTCAATAAACGTTTGAAACATTCTATTGGCATCTTGCATTATTGTTGAATATTCCTGATAAAAAAGAGGGTGATTTGATGACTTTTGGACCTAAAAAAGACAATTTACTTTGTGTGTGTTTTTGTAGGGAATTCCCTGAAAAATATCTGGACCGGTACTTCCCTTTGTGTCAGTTTTCTCTCTTATTTGTTGCGTGATCCCCTGTTTTCGGATCAGAAAAAGTTGTCTGAAGGGCTATACTTGACAGAGATATTTGAATGCCAAAATTTAAGTGATGCGATCATATTTTTTCCCGCCTGAACGTTATAATGGTCGCCTATGGGAAATATTTAGTTCCGTGATACCTATAAAATGAGATGCTACGAGAATGTTTGTGGTTTAATAATATCCAGAGACGTACGAATAGTTATTCTCATGAAAAAGTTAGCCATCTCCGTTCTGATAAATGATGAACTCAAAAAGTACTTCACTTGTATGGAGCTAAGAATTTATTATCAGAAAGACTGCTGGTTTGATAAGGTCGCCCTTGTCAAAAATATCAGTGATGATCGCATTGTGACGATGCCTCACATACCCAGTTCTTGAGACAGCATGTAGAGCTGAACATCAAACTAATAATCCAGCTATAATTTGATACGTAGTCTGAGTATTTTAGCATTTTAATCAATTCTTTCAAACATTCCATCATAAACCTTTTCGACTGAATAATTGCAAAACATGATCGAGTTTGCGTTACTTTCGGAACGAACCTAAAACTCACTGAATTACTCCCGTCAATCAAATTCGCGATAGAGCGATAACCTTCTCCCCAAGCATTTGAAAAAATGTCGATATGCTTTTCAAATTGTGACATCTGAGTAGCTAAGTAATGAAATTGTGATCTTAAAGAAACAGACGATGGAGAGTGATACGAAAATATTCTTGTATCTGCTTTAAAAAAATAAGTTGAAATATTTATAATATTTGCACGAAGGTCACATCAAGGACAAAATAATGTTACTTTGACTTGGTGTGAAATATAACCACTAAAAGAAGTCGTAGCATAACTTCTGAAAAATACCTACCACTTTCTCCTTCATGAAGAAAACGAGCTTTTGATTCCATTACAGGCGAAGTATTCAAGGAGAGCTTTCCAAAATGCGGTATCCACAGTTAATATTATTCACAATCAGGAGTGACCCTCTCCCCAAATATTTTCCGCCCATAGACCACCCACCCGCCCATCCTAGCCTTACAAGGTTTTACACTCTCAAATGGGAACCCACCCCCTAAAATCGCCAAAATTGGCTCTTCTCCACCCCAATATAGGCTTAAAACCGTTCAAACAGAAGCCAATGATAACAGACTTTCTCAAACAGCGCATTGCGATAAGCGTGGTATGACCTATGGACTTGGGACTAACAATAAATGAGTCGAAACTCATTGGAGGTTCAAAATATGGGTCAAGGTCACTGACGCCACCCAGGGGTCATGAGGTGTATTTTTCAGAATGGCTAGAAATTAAATTTTAGGACCTGCACCCTAATGCAATGGTGAAGTCCATACATGTATTTTTACACTCAAAAAAGTGGGCTGGGCCAAAACGTTTGAAAGTGGATCACGCTCATATCTCAAGCATGGTATGACCTATGGACCTGGGACCAACACCAAATGAGTCGAAAGTCAAAGGAGGTTCAAAATATGTGTCAAGGTCACTAAGGTCACCCTGGGGCCATTAAGTGTAGTTTTCAGAATGGGTGGCAATCACATTTTGTGACCCCAAATACATTGCCAAAATTCATAGATATACTTTTACACTTAAAAATGTGGTTTGTTGTTGGTGGTGGTTAGCGTCACATATTTATGCACCATGGCTAATCGTGACACAACATGGAGATGAAGTCAAGTTTAGTCAATCGTTGATCTACATGTTGCCCATTTTAGAGGACTTTCACCCCAAGCATTGGTGACTGGGTCCTATTTTACTAGTAAAGCAGAACTGGTTTACCACAGTAAACAAGTGCTGCTTACTTCCCGGGGTTCCCACGGGGAATTAAAAATGTGGGTAAGGCCAAAAATTTCGAAAGTGGGACATGCTCATATCTCGAGCGGGGTATTACCTATGGACCTGGGACCAACACCAAATTGCTCAAAACTCAACGGAGGTTCCAAATATGCGTCAAGGTCACTGAGGTCACCAGGGGTCATTGAGTGAATTTTTCACAATTGCTGGAAATCGCATTTTATGAGCCCTAATTCTTTCCCGAAGTTCATAAATGTATTTTTATAGTTGAAAATGTGAGCGGGGCCAAAACTTTTGAAAGTGGGCCGCGCTCGTATCTCAAGCATGGTATAACCCACGGATCTGGGACCAACACCAAATGAGTAGAAACTCAATGAAGTTTCAAAATATGTATCAAGGTCACTCAGGTCACCCTGGGGTCATCTTGTGACGTCATCCCCATAGCGACACGTGGTGTTAGTGCGCATGCGCAGCGCGTGTTGTTATGGTGATACGTGTTTCGGTCGTCCATTTCGGATACTGGACGCCGCCATCTTGGTTTCTATGCTAGCACGTGGTTGCTATGTTACCCAAAGGCTTACGATAGGATCGAGGTATGTTCGGAGGGTGTGTTCGATTGGACAGGGGTAAATCTAATTACCACAAACAACCCGACAATCCCTCCAAAACTCCAAAAACAACTTTATTTGATACGGATTTTCCCCAGAATTCTTTTTTGGACCGCCATAGTTGAAGTTTTCATGAA
The DNA here is from genome assembly GCA_031216915.1 of Pictodentalium vernedei. Classification (NCBI taxonomy): domain Eukaryota; kingdom Metazoa; phylum Mollusca; class Scaphopoda; order Dentaliida; family Dentaliidae; genus Pictodentalium; species Pictodentalium vernedei. The sequence continues at coordinate 103,377,802 of CM062292.1, forward strand.
AGAAGAGTCTGATTTTCTTTTCAGTTTTATTAACCCTTAAGGGCCCGGTCAATTTGTCCTGAATTCCCACGCGATTACAACCTGTATATAACCGATTGCTTAGCTGTTACTTCTAGTCAAGTCTTGGCTGGCTGTTAAGATAGCCAAGACTTGACTAGAAATCACTGCCCATGTGATCGGTCTATTGTCAGCAGGACCTCCCGATTTATTTTTTTATTTATTGGGGTTTAAGGTCACATACTTATACACAATGGCCAATCGTGACCGTGACAGTTTTACGGGTGGAGGAAGCCGGGGTACCCGGAGAGAACCATCCAGCATCGACGAGCAACTGTCAGCTCCTCAACATTCTAATATTCTAACTCTGTTCAAGCTCCACTCAAGCAGGGTTACAGCGGTTGAAGACATGTGCACCATCGACGTGCAGTATGCCTTAGTACGCGGCGTCATCGTGCCCCCATGTAGGCAACCGGGATAAAGTGCCTTGCTCGAGGACACAACGCAGGTCGTCCCGGACAGGGATCGAACTCGGGACCTCAAGCATAGAAGTCCAACAGTTTACCACTGAGCCACCGCGCTCCCAGGACCTCCTGATGATGGAATGTTAAGGGCAAAGCTCTGAAATTACAACAGCCTGAACTTGTAGTACTTTACGGGTTAACCCTTGCGACTTTAATTATCCTGACGTTCAAACGTCTCTGGGAATTCAGTTTCTTCAACCTTTTTTTTTCAAAATGCGACGCCAAACGTCGGAATATACAAATAGCAAGATATTTTTCACATTAGTGATTATCTGCTTGAGGGCTAGATTATTTTTGGAGGTCTGAATTTATTATTCAAAACTTGTTTTATTACAAATTATTGGAGAGTGTCCACAGGCACTCTCCAATAATTTGTAATAAAACAAATTTATATAAACAAAATATTATTTGTGTTTGACGGAATATGAAATATAAGATTTTTTTCTGGGAAGCGACTGGAAACGGCCAAATAGGACATGTCGCCTCCTGAAGATGCTAATAACTATGTGTATCCTGTTGTATTCATTATACTTGTATATAACTGCATTCTTCGAATAAACTTATGTTCTGTTCTGTTCTAAGCAAGGAAAGTGTTGGCTTTTGCTCTGGTATCCCCATTTTTTTGAAAGCCCTGATTGTGGCTTGTAGCACTCAACCAGTTAAGAAGTCTTGACAGCAGGATTATATTAGTATTTTAAGCTGCGACAACATCTGCCTCAACGATTTGTTGTCGCAGCTTAAAATACTAATAATATTATTGTCCCTGAGCACTATTCGAGAGAAAATAGGTTAAAACTTAAAAAAAAAACGAAAAATAATAACAAAACAAATGACCACAAAGTATCAACGCGCTGTTTGATTTCGTACGTCATAAAACGTACAAAAGTATCAACGCACTGTTTGATTTCGTACGTCAAAAGACGAACAGAAGTATCAAACAGTTAAGGTGTGTTTTGAACAAGTCACGAAATTACTGCATATACCATTTGTGTTGATAAAAGAATGCTAATGGTGAGTGAGCTCATTGACAGTGGCATTTACATTCTGTTTCTTCTTGGTGCGAATTCCCCTTTGCTTCTATCAGTAAATCTCAGTCAAGTCTGATAACGAATACCGAACCGATACCGCAGTATACCTCCAGGAAAATACCAAAACCGATAGTGAACTCAAAATTCCAATACCGACCATCTCTAATATATAATATACATGCATACTAAAAACTAAAGTGTTAAAACTGACACTTTCAAGGTGTTAAACCCATTCTAACTCTTAGGGTTTGATTTTAACACTCAAAGTGCAATGCTTTAAGCACTTAGACATTACAATCGTCAAACATCTGAAACTTGAATGGATGGCACTTCCCATGTGTCTAGCAATGGCGGTTCTTTCAAAATCGTCCATAATTTGATTTGCGCTTGGTGGGTACCTAATTAAAAGGACACAACCCAGATGACGTGGATCAGGCTCGAACTCTTGTTTCCTTTTAAGTGTCGCGATATTACACTTGTCAAGTGGTGTTATTGTAACACCTGTCAAGTTCTGGGATATCTACACTTGAACAAAGTGCTAGTTCAGCACATAGTAAGTGTTAAATATAGCACTTCAAGTGTAGTTTTTAACACTATAGTTTTTAGCGTGTGTAGTATCCGTGACGCGTCGCCTTATTTAATTACCACATACCTCACCGGTAGTCAAATTGATTATGCAGGGCCCTTAATAGCCCGAATCGGGTACTACAGACTTCCTTTTGTAACCGACTGTGTGTGTCGCAGTGTCAAATCTGGTCTTGTAACAAATTACATCAGCGAATCGATCTCTTAGACTTCATTCCAGACGAAAATGTTTCGACTGAAAATATTATTGCGGAGCCTCACCACCAAACCCCCTTAACGACGATCCTGCGCACGCCGTTGACGTCTCTGACCATACCTACAGTACGTGGAGAGTGGATTGTAACTAAATCATCCGCAGAGTGGAGTTTTTCCCCAAACTAAAACTTTCAAATTTTGTATATATCGACTAAAAACACAAGCAATGTTTCAGCCAATGGACCTCCGGGTTTAACCCGGAGGTCCATTGGCTGAAACTGTGCTTGTGCTTGTTATGCTTTGCAACAAATTTGCAATTATTGCTTGGGTGGAATCTCCACTCTGCGGGTGATTTAGCAATAATACACTCTCCACGTACTGTAGCATCCATTAAGAACCAGTATTTACATCAGGAAATTTCTGTCATTACAAGTCTTACAGCTTCATTTTGCCAGAAACTGGAAAAATCTGCCCTCCATCACCCAATTAACGTGCCTTTGCAGCGCCCTTGCTAGTAATTAGAAGTGAGATGCAGTTGTCGGAAGTTTTTTTGGGTTTTCTTTCTTTCCTGACACATATTTGGCGCTCACAATACGTTTTCACTTAGCTGCCACAAGTGTCGCATTTTATATCAAGCTGGAATGTTGAAGAAATAGTTTGTGTTGCACAGATTTACACGTTCAGTCGCGAAAAATTACTGCATAACATCGGGAAGACCACCGAGATAGTTGTTCGTTTTCATCACTCTGCCCACATACTAAATACGTATTTTCTTCAATCTTATATAATGTCTGAATTCTTTTATCTCTTCAAGCTGATATGCATAGGTATTGCGCAAAGGCAAATTTAGCACACCATCATCAGACAACCAAATGGACACCAGAGCAGCATCAGTAATTTTATCTTACAGCGCTCTAGAGGCGCAGGAGTAAAGAAAATCTTACCTTTTCTGCAAATGAAGAATAAATTCGTCCATTATACAGCAATAGCCAAAATGGTCTAGGCTTGTACAAAATACAACCCAGCCAGATGAAAACTACCATAACTTTCTCTCGTAACCTTTTTCGGGTAAACCTTTGTTAGATTTTCTTCAGCACGAGATAAGCAGTATTGGTATGGACATTATTGTAAAATCAAAGGTAGGGACGATCGGGCAGGAATACCACAGCCTATACGATGAGGTTCCTTGTGTCATGTATAACACTGCTGAAATGGACGTGGTAACTCCTCCCGCCAGTTACGTTTGATATTTATTTACTTATTTATTGGAGTTTAAGGTTACATACTTATGCACAATGGCTTTTTTGAAAAAATAATATTTTGGTATCGTCTGCGTTGGGTAAAAGGATAAACACACATGATATGAAAGTGTTACTGAGTAGCGTCTGAGTAGGTAGCTGTTGTAACTTTCAGTAAACGAAAACAACAGACAGCCCCGAGAGCTGTCTGTTGTTTTCGTTTATTAAAAGTCACAAAAGGAAACTTGGCTTTATTTTCTGCTGATGTCATTAGTGTTTTCTCAACAAATACTTTCTTCTTTATCAGACATTCCTCGCGCAGCTAATAATTTCAAGGGAGATAACTTTGTCGAAAGTCGATTTTCATCACGATACAAGTCAGGAATGGGTAAACACAGTCAGCAAATGGGCATGAATGAATGGGAAACAAAAGGTTGCATCCGATTCAAGGCACCAACATCACTGCGCCTGTTTTCTGATAGTCTTTGTAATACCATGCCTGACCTAAGTCTCCAAAGATATGTAGGAGTATAGAATCAATATAATTATTTCTACGCCATACCTCAGGCCTACTTGCTCTGTACGCCCAGGTAGGCATGAGGTGTGCCGCAGAAATTGTTAGATTCATCCAGCAGTTGATCATTTAGAAGAGGGGGGGGGGGGGGGGGGGGAATGCATCCAGCCGCCAATAACGTGCTTCGCAGGTGCGCGAGTGCGATAGCACACCTCCCGAATTGAGAATTGTTTTCTCCATTTATTCTAATCCATCGTGACGTGCATGTTCAGGTTCTATAGCGCTGTAGTTATTTCTCGTCGAGACAGTGTTGGCCGCCTATATATGCAGGTAGCCAACACTTGATCAGAGATCACGACCATGGTAACTTAACAAAATTTACATGTTGGGGTGCTACTTTGGAATACACATTTTTAATTCAAGTCAAAAAGTGGTGCTCAAGTGGGTCACAAAGTGGGCCATACTCGAAGGGGGATAATGAGGGAGTTCTGTATTCCGGAAGGTAGCAGCAAACTTCTTGGTGTGGGAGACAGGTGACTACGAGCATTTGGGGATAAACTTAAACATCACTGGAAAAGGTATCTATCGAAACCACACGAATAAACTAAGTGTGAAGGGGAAGCGAATTCTTAATCAAATGACACTTATTAGGGAGAAACAGCTCCAATAAGGTTTTCGCGGGAAAGACCACTTCTGAACTGCTGGGTGTATCAAATATAACATATTGTACGGCAGTGATACCTATAAACCAAACCGTTGTAAATAGCTTGGAAACCCTGCATAAGGAGGCAGATCGGTGGATAACAGGGTCGAGTAATGTCGCCGCTCTAGAAGCAATCAGGGATGAGCTTTGGTGGATGAGGAATAAGATTCACGTGGAGTATAATGGGGAAGAGGGGTGGGAGAATAAAGGATATGTGGTTAGTGGGTGACACACAGTAGTGGTTCATTATGCTTATCGGAGAGATTGGGAGAATGGGGTACGGGATTGTATCAAGCAGTTCGTTTCCAGGCGTTGGGAGGAGAGAATAGGAGTAGGGATAAGGAGGCACAATATTAATTATGCCCTCCTCACCCGAGAACAGCGACGAACCAGCGGCCTTCCACCGTGTTTTTGTTTTATTATTTACTAGGGTTTAAGGACACTCTCGACAGCCACGGTCACCTCGTGTCGGACAGTTTTACGGGTGGAGGAAACCAGAGTAATCGGAGTGAACCACCGAGCAACTGCAAGTAACAGGTCAAGATGTTATTATTATTATTAAGTGTTATATCTGTGGTAAATTGAGATATAATAGCAAAGACCAAACGGCTCTTGTCCAGACTTTAAAATTAATATGATGCTGAGGGTAACACTAAAGGTCATCATATTGGTAATATTGATATCTGAATTTAAATATGTTTCCTCTGTACCATCACCCTCGAGCAAAAAAGTGTATCTTACGAGCCTACTGCCGTATATGTAGGGTCGGTGCAAAATATTAGACAACTGCATGTCATGGTTCTAATGGAACATAAGTTTATAATATCAACAGACCATGCAGAATGATTTAACTTTATGCATCAATACAAATAACATCATCGTTAATTACTCGCGTATCAAAACACGCTTATTTCATTACACGGTCGCCCTCTGTTCCAACACCACACAACATCTGCCATACAACCATGTGCTGAAACGCAGGAGAAATAGTTACCTAACTTTCATCCATAAGTGGGTTCACCGATCTAAAGAGCAAACCAACACTGCACCGCCTGTCACGCGATCCGTTTCCGGTGAAGTGCCAGTTTCCAAAACAATTTATGCACATAATTACAACAATGCATCGCAACGGTAATTTACAATAAACGGTAAAACAATTATCAGGCGCTTTTATTGCGTTGTTATTACTTTTGTGTTAATTGTTAACTCGTCGTCTTTCCAGTTCGATAAGCCCAGGTGACTCTACTCTTGTGTATTAGCGCACAGACGTGGGTAACCCTTTCATAACTGAAACAGCCTTTCAGATTGGTCCTTTTTGGAACATCGCAGACTCGTCAAGTCAGTTGTCGTTCACCAACCCCATTGAAGAAAAGTGAAATACTGACTGCCTAAAAATTGGCTTATTGAGACTTGATTGGTCCGTCGGGATATCAATTAACCCTTTGAGACTTTAGTTATCCTGACGTTCAAACGTCACTGGTAATTCAGTTTCTTCAACGTTTTTCAAAATGCGAAGTCAAACGTCGGAAAGCACAAGTAACAAGATATTTTTCACATTAGTGCATCCGAAGTTAAGCAACGTCGAGCCCGGTTAATCATTGGATGGGTGACCGTCTGGTCGATCAATTCGGACACCCGCGTTGTGTCCTTGGGCAAGGCACTTAGCCCCGATTGTCCACATGGGGGCACGATGACGCCGTGTACTAAGGCATACTGCACGCCGATGGTACGCATGTCTTCAACCAATCTAACCCTGCCTGTGCTGCATTGCGGAATTACGATGTTGGGGAGCTGGCAGCTGCTGTCACGGTCATGATTAGCCATAGTGCATAAGTATATGACCTTAAAACATCAATAAATAAAGAAATAACATTAGTGCACGATTATCTGGTTGAGGGCTAGATTATTTTTGGTGGTCTGAATTTGTTATTCAAAACTTGTTTTATTACAAATTATTGGAGGGTGCCCACAGACACTCTCCAATAATTTGTAATAAAAAGATATCGGTATAAACAAAATATTAGTTGTGTTTGACTGAATATGAAATATTAGCAAGAAAAGTGTTGCCTTTGCTTTGATATCCTCATTTTTTGAAAGCTCGGATAGTGGCTTCTGGAACTCAACCAGTTAAGAAATCTTGACAGCAGGATTATATTGCATTTTAAGATGTGATAACATTTGGCTCAACGGTTGTCACTGAGCACAATTCGGAAGAAAATAGAAATTGAGGTTAAAACTTTAAAAACTCGAAAAATAATAAAACATATGACCACAAAGTATCAACGTGCTGTTTGATTTCGTACGTACAAAAGTATGAAAGGGTTAAAGAAAAGTGAAAAACTGACTGCCTAAAAATTGGCTTATTGAGGATTTTAGTTTATCCCGAGACTACACGTTGGGGCCCCTGTTCTGTTGCAGTAAAAAGTGATACACCACGATTAACCCTTTACCCTACGTAACTGCCGAAACCGGCCAGCGCTATTCTCAAAAATCGCCAATTAATTTTCATTATTTTTTTCATTTTTTGTCTCAAAAACATAGGTTATGACCCATCATTGGAACGAGCTCGTTCCAATGAGGGGTCATAACCTATGTTTTGAGACAAAAATGAAAAAAAGTAGTTATTCAAGAATTTTGTTTGCAAATGTCGTCTGCTTTTCATGTTAGGTAAAGGGTTAAACTTGAATTCAGTGAATGAAGCTGAAGCTAAAAGAAAACGACTCCTAACACGTGAAAGTGGTGGTATTGAGAGAACTTCCAAATGTAACGTCAATTCTATTGTGATTTGCACGCTTCTAAAAATTGTGAATGGAGTGACATCAGGTATTTAACGAGATCCTTGCGCATTGCAAAAATATAATTCCCACTTTTTCTCGCAAACCACCCACCTGCAACTTGGGTGACTTTATGAACTGAAGTGAATTTGGTTCTGAACGCCATTGCCCGATGGAAAAGCATTACTTGGACTGAGTTTTATTATTTTGTATCGCCTTATACAATTTCTTTCATGTTGAAGAAATTTCCTCACGTGCCGTTGGGTTGGACAAATTGGAAACGGAGTCCATTGTTTACATTAGTTCAGTGTGGCTTTTTCGTTTGTTTGCCACCAGTGTCGCGACGACATGGTTATGAGTTGTGCTGGCTGAATGGTAGATAAAAAGTGTTATGTTCTCTTTGTTCTTGTATCCAATCTTTTGTCGCGACTCGACTAGTTTTGGAGGAGGTATCTTGAATTGATTTTTTTCTGGAGCGCCTCGCAGCTGCAGGTCTCCAAAACGAGTCTCGTCGCGATAAAAGATTATGTACAAGCACAAAGTGCACACAACGCATATGTATAATACAGTGGACCTCGAGGGTTCACAGCAAAGGGATAAACACGCTTGTCCTATCTCCACAAGACATGGCAACTCCTGCATTAGTATCCCGCATGATGACACTTCAAGCAGTTAAACAGTTCGTCCCCGGAGTTCCAATGTGTTCTATGTGCCTACTGGCACATAGAACACATTGGAACTCAGAGGACGAGTTGTTACCGTAAAGTGCACAAACTAGCACAGTGACGTACCGACAGCTGGGTGCCAGATTTTTACCATATTATTAACGACAATTTTGCAGTGTATTTCTTATGTTCTGAGATGTCCACATTTTGCAATGGCTTTAGTATCTTCATAGTATGGTCAAATTTCATTACTTCCGTCATTCCTTTCTTTCGTCAAACAGCTCCTTTCCCCTCCACTGGTCAGATATTCTTCACATAACATGTCAGCTACAAATGCCCTGTTAAAATCTAAGAGTTTATATATCAGAAAACCGTTATCAAGGAAAGTATATTTCCCAAGGAACGGTTATTAAAATTCTTTCGTAGTTTGGATTGCTTCCATACTGTACACCTTGCGGATTGGCCAGTCTCTACCCAAACATTGCGACGAATGTACTACGTAAAATGTTTTTATTACAAAATGGTTAATTTTTTTTTTTTTTGAGGGGGTGGGGGAGGAAGGTCATCCTTTCAAGATAACATAAAGCCTTATCGATACTTAGTTTCGTAGCTGTATCAATATTAAGAGGAATAAAATTTGATGATATTTGATGAGGTGTGCTCTTGGAAAGTGTAGACATGAACAAAATACGTATCTGAGAGATATTTATTTTTCAAAACATACCGTTGTAGCAATTTATTTTTCTAGCCTTCAACATGTTTAGATGCTTTTGTAAATGCAATCTCGTGGTCTCTTGTGCATCCATTATAGAAAGTGGTTTGAGGTACCCAGGCAGGAGTGTCCGGATAGGTCTTTGTCACATATTCAAACCTATATTCAGGAATCGATGAGATATTTGCCATCATATGCATAAGTACTTAGGAACTGCTACAGCTATCTCTGTACAGAGCCCGATCGGATCATGTACACATGAATGATGTCCCTCACTTAAAGCTTTTTATTGTGATATACACAATTTTTGTGGGGTGGAAATGCACCCCTTCAGTTAATGATGCAAATGGTTTGCATACGCAAAGATAATAGCAACATACCATGGTCATTAGGCCATTAAAACTGGGGTGTCAGCCTGCATAAATATTCGCCAGTCTGGGCACAAATGACAATACACACATCGTCATATCACCAGAGGACACGAACTCTGCTGCCAGTCACTTGAAGGAAGACATGCGACGTTCAGCTCTCTACACAATCTTTCTGTTAGAGTGCCAAAAATGTATCTCATCCTGATGAACAAAGGTTTGCACTCGAAAGTTGGTTGGTTTAAACATCACCCAAACTGACTGGGTTAAATGAATATGAATCCAGTTTGGTTCCTTTTCACTCAGCCCAGTTGATTTCGGTTGATTTTTAATCTAATTGATTTTAGAGTGTGACTTCAAATAAAAAATGAGGGAAGATGTGGGCTTTCTTGTTATAGGCAATGCTATGTGTGGCAATCTTTTCCTGTTACTTCTTTTACCCCTTTACTCAACCGATCCCCATTGTCAGCGGTCCTGGATGCAAAGAAAAGTTCGTAGGCTGAATGGGTTCGGAAAGGGCGTCAAAACTTCAGTAGTACGCTGAAACCCTCAAAATTATTAAGTCTCGCTACTGTTGCACATATTTACAGATGTTCATGTTCATCAAAAATATTCTTGAAAATAAATGAACGTTTAATTCTTACACACCAGATAAACTTAAAAATTATGTAAACATCATGTTAGCATTTTGCAATTTCGCGCTGATGATTTGCTCGACTTCTAGCTTCCAGCAGAGACCCAATTCGAGTCGTTTTGCGCAAATAATGGCGACATCACCTCGATTAGCTCGATTTAGTCCATTAATCATACATGTGTGACTCGGGGGATGTTGAGACAGAATTTCATTTCGTTATGGAATATACGTCTCACAGGAAAGACATTTTTCGCAGGCTGGAGGGCGAGTACCAGACAGGGATGTGGCGACAGGGGGGGGGGGGTGTCTCACCCCTCCCCCCCAGCTAGGAGTATTTTTTTTTCAATAGTTGGAAATTCCGAGGTCAAAAATCAAATAGTTGAAAATTCAATAAATTCACATTGTTCATGGAAAATATTAAAATTCCAACTAATAATGAGAAATTTTGATCTTTTATTTCCAACTGGAAACTTGAGTTTCAAATTTCCTACTCTAAAATTGACATGGCCTCAAAATTTCGCCTCTGACATCAATCCGGTAAATTTTCTGACCCAGACAGATTATAAATGATGCTTTTCCGTTTCAGGACTAGTGAAAATTTTCAGAAGGGTTCTTAAAAGATATCACCCAGCGCTGCAGTGCAGCCACCTATCGAAACCACTCACAGTTGGAATTTACACCGGTGGCACCCCCCCCCCCCCCCACTCCCCAGCTGAAACCCTCTAGCCACATCCCTGGTACCAGCCTTTACCACTATGAATATCGAAGATAAATTCATATTTCTAATGAAGAATGAAATCACCGGTTTATGAAATATCATTTGTAATATGATACTGCATTTCTTCCAACAGCGAGCGTTAAAACTTAGTCAACAATAATCAATGACAACTCATGGTATTTATTTATTTATTTGTTTAGTTATTGGTGTTTAAGGTCACATATTTCTGCACAATGGCTAATCATGACCACGATAGTTTTACGGGTGGAGGAAGCCGGAGTACCAAGAGAGAACCACCGAGCAACGGCGAGCAGCTGTCAGCTCCCCAACATACTAACTCCACACAAGTACGGCTAGCATTGGTTGAAGACACGAGCATCATCGACGTGCAGTACGCCTTAGTACACAACACCACCGTGACCAACGTGGGCCACGGGGCGAAGTGCCTTGCCCAAGGACACAACGTGGTTGCCGCAGGTGGGATTCGAATCGAGAACCTCTCAGCTTGCAGTCTTGCAGTCTGCACCTCTACCTACTGAGCCACCGCGCCCCCAACTCAAAGTATTTAACCCTTTACCCAACGTAACGGCGAAAACCGGCCAGCGCTATTCTCAAAAATCGCCAATTAATTTTCATTATTTTTTTCATTTTTTGTCTCAAAAACATAGGTTATGACCCCTCGTTGGAACGAGCTCGACGAGCTCGTTCCAACGAGGGGTCATAACCTATGTTTTTGAGACAAAAAATGAAAAAAATTAGTTATTCAAGAATTATTTTTGCAAGTGTCGTCTGCTTTTCACGTTAGGTAAAGGGTTAACGTGAATGTTTACAAACGATATCTTCACTCTTATGATCACTTTTTATGTGTTATTTTTTCTTATTCAATAAGAATTAATTCTCATTCGCTGTTAAATATCTTATTTTGTTGATGCAATCTACCTTGTTTTTGGTGTATTTGCTCATTGAGGCTATTCTATTCAGTATTCTAAGCAATGTTTTGAAATCAAAACTGGAAGATAACAAAACTGATTGACGATTTTGTGTATAAATTGATCGAATTCTTCCTAATTGTTAGGCGAGGGGGTGGGGGGGGGGGGGTCAAGAAAGTGCGGTCTGAACTCACGCTAAATAAGATCTCCTGTGATATTAACCGCTTACCTAACATGAAAAGCAGACGACACTTGCAAAGAAAACTATTGAATAACTAATTTTTTTTTTCAAATTTTGCGTCAAAAACATTGCTTATGACTCCTCATTGGAACGAGCTCGCTGAGCTCGTTCCAGTGAGGGGTCATAAGTAATTATTTTGAGGTAAAAAAAAATGAAAAAAATAATTAAAATTGAATGGTGATTTTTGTGAATACCGTTGGCAGATTTTGGCTGTTACGTTAGGTAAAGGGTTATGTGACTTGATTAGGGGTTTTTTTCATACAGTTATTTTTTCACGGTAGGGGTCGTGCACTAAACTGTATTTTTATAATCAAGATGTTTGTTTGAGCTTTTAGAAAGTTCCCAGGCTCGTTTAGCTGTCTGAGATGCTGTTGAATGAATCGTTTGATGATTCGTAAGTTTGTTAGTGTTAAGTATGAGGTGTTTGTGTGGTGAGAGTTGAGTGTCCTTAAAACTGACAGGAGGTCGCGCTCCATGTCAAACGCATGAGACGGTGTGGGTATTCGGAAAATCTTTCCTATTAAATCTTTCATCACGTGAAGCATTAAGTACTTTGATCACAGTAAAAATTCCCCATCCAAGACGAATTATATCATTTTAATTCGAAAATTATATTCGTCTTAATACACTTGACAAAAAACTGCATATGCGTATAATATACCCTTGAGATATAACAGTCTATCTCCCAATTACGTCGCAATTTATGATGTTCTTGTTGGTTTTATCACAAGTAATGATCAATAGAGTATTCTGTGTAATGGTAGCAGATGTAGATCAAGGTAGATTTGTAGATGGATAATTTTTTTATGAAAATTACCACAACGTTTTGATAGGTTAGAATAGTCTAGTATAGTATAGTGGGGGGCGCGGTGGCGTTGCGGCAACCGGTTCTCGTCTGATCACCGAAGTTAAGCAACGTCGAGCCCTTTAGTCCTCGGATGGATGAACGTCTGAGCGATCGATACGGACTCCCGCGTTGTGTCCTTGGGCAAGGCACTCAACCCCGAATGTCCACATGGGGGCACGATGACGCCGAGTACTAAGGGGTACTGCACGTCGATGGTGCGCATGTCTTCAACCAATCTAACCCTGCCTGTGCTGCAGTGCGGAGTTATGATGTTGGGGAGCTGGCAGCTGCTCGTTGCTCGGTGGTTCTCTCCGGGTACTCCGGCTTCCTCCACCCGTAAAACTGTCACAGTCATGATTAGCCATTGTGCATCAGTATGTGACCTAAACACCAATAAATAATAATAAATAAATAAAATATAGTATAGTGTAGAAAAGTAGAAAATCTTTATTTCCGTGACATATGCTATCGTAATTTAGTACAAAACATGAGTGAAGTGTTGAAACAGCACCCGGCCTATATGTGACCCCTTTAACCCTTTACCCAACGAATCGCTCACCTCCGCCCGCGTAATTTGCAAAATCAGCAGCTGAAAAAGTATTATTTTTCAAAAAATGTCAACAGAACCATATCATGTGACCCCTCTTTGGAACGAGCTCGTCCAGCTCGTTCCAAAGAGGGGTCACATGATATGGTTTTGTTGAAATTTTTTGAAAAAAATTATAAAATCATATTTAAAATAATAAATTTTGAAATCGTCTGCGTTGGGTGAAGGGTTAATTTGATTTTTTTTCTTTTTTGCATGACCAGAGAAACTCATTCATTCCCTTTCGTGCTCACCCATTCTTTCTCTCACCCTGACTGTCGTGTTCAAGTAACTACCCCCCCCCCCCTCCCTCAACACAAACGCACGAGGTTCAGGGTATCCGACCAGAAAATGGTGGAGGGCGAAACCCGAAACCATTATCTGGCCACATGCCCCGGTTTGAAATAATTATCTGTGTTAAATCTTCTTTTTATTAAATTCGTGTTTAAAAGTGAGAGAAAAATGAAATCACATTGGAGAGAATTGAAATTGAAAATGTGAACAGTTTGCGCGCTGAATTACCGATCGGGAAAAGTCATCGAAGACAGCATCACGGATGTTTCAGAAGAAACTCAAGGTAGAAACTCGGTTAGGTCACGCTGAATGTGTATTTAAAAGAATACCCGGCCATTATCCTAAAGAATGTCCGGTCGTCTTAAAAATAATGTACACTAGGGGCCTAATTGTTTGCGACGGTGATTTTTGGGGATAACAGAAAAGGTGAACGAATGGGGGCTGTCGGCAGTTCGTCCCTTGAGTTCCATTGTGTTCTATGTGCCAGTATGCACATAGAACACATTGGAACTCATGGGACGAGTTGCCTTAAATCAGAAGCATTCTCCTGCATTTCCTGGACAATATCTACTCGATTGTTTCCTTACAACAGAGACGGACTAGCCGTATGATCCACCGGGATATTTTCCGGTGGCCCTCCTACGGTGTTTCCCTGTGGCCTCTAAATTGAAGCAGCCCAACACCTGTTGGTACGTGAAACTTCGTGAAAATGACCAAAAGGCGAAATGGATCTGATTGTATAGACTGCCAGTATATCGAAATGTTCTCTGTGTGGACTGCCATTACCCATGATTGGAAGACCACATGGAGGACATTTCAGCAATCTAGCCTGTCATTGATCGCTTAGATGAAAGGACACGGCGTTCCTCCAACTTCAAAAATCAAAATTTTCACCGATTGAGCCAAACTATGGTGTGCCCGATGAGTCCCCCATCTCCCCGACAGAACCGGTTTTGTGACATAAAAATGCCATCGATATGTCCTCTATGTGGACTGCCATTGATCGCTCAAATGCAAGGAAGCCGCGTTTTTTCTTTTCGCAAAATCAAAATTTTCTCCGGCCCCCCTTGGTGCATTCCCAGGTAACCTTTCTTGGTCCAGTCCGCCCTTGCCTTACAATTTGGTTACTTTATTACCCGTATTTCAGTACGTATGGTGCATTTTTCTCCAAAGATAATCGTGACCACCACAATGCAGGAAAGACCGGTGGAAAACCAACAAAATGGAACAACAGGGTTTTTTTATATGAATGGAACCTGGTCAGTAATGCAACTTCGTACCAGCGTCCGTCAGAGGCTTGTACCAAACGCCTTGCCACGACTTTCAGCTCAGAGGTATCGATAGGTCAACCTACATTTTTTTTTAAAACACAAAATTCCCAGGGCATTTGGTAGACACAGGTAATAGAATGGAAATCGAATCGGCTACAAGTAAATATGGTGGTTGAAAGATTAACCCATTCAAACGGGTATGCATAACGTTTTGTGTGTATGAAAATTTGGTGGTCAATTCTGGGACGTAGTAAGCATTTCGAACTTGGGAGGGGTGGCCTTAGAAGGGCACTCATACACCGATATATATCAGTGGCATTGCAGGAAAATAATACATCACCTGTGTTTGAGACAAACACACCTCTCTATCGAAAACGGAAATTTGTTAAATAAGGAGCCAAAAGTGTGTAATTTTCTTGCTTTAAAGGCCGGCGAAGAGACAAAGCATACGAGGGTAATCATTGGTCACATCATAAGGGTTAAAAGACTGCGCACCCACTTTGTGTTAATTCTCATTAAGATTTGTATAACGGGATCCCAAACGAGAAATACATCCAGGGACACACGCACACCTCACCCTGTTTACCCAGTGGTGATGTTATGTTATGTAAAAAAGATAATGTTGGCTTTAGGTCACACACTCTCTCTCTCTCTCTCTCTCTCTCTCTCTCTCTTCTCTCTCTCTCTCTCTCTCTCTCCATCTATTTCTGGACTATTTTGGTGGCACGTGAACCATGGGTGGATTAGCAAACCACATAATGGAGAACCATAGTTAAAGAGAGTCAGTACTAACTTAATCGAACAGCCTTAGGGTTGTTGGATTAAGTTAGTATTGGACCTCCCTACAAATACAAATTGGATTCGCCCAATCGTTATAATCAGCACTGTATGCGTCAATCTCATTCAGACTCTCAATACATTAAAAATCGGTATATAATGCCGTTCACGACTAGAGCTGAAACGGTTAAAGGGTTTTCTTGATCGATTAATCACGTGGACTGACCTTGGTTAACTGATTAATCACTTGTCCAAATAGATATCTGAATAAATGCCATACCGTTGATGATTTACAGCATGAACCCTTTACCCAACGTAACAAACAAAACCGACTAGGCCTATATACAAAAATCTCCATTCAAATTTATAAGTTTTCAATTTTTTTCTCAAAAACATAGCTTATGACCCCTCATTGGAACGAGCTCGTTGAGCTCGTTCCAATGAGGGATCATAAGCTATGTTTTTGAGACAAAAATTGAAAATTTTTAGTAATTCAAGAATCTATTTTGTATGTGTCGACTGCTACTCGCTTGGGTAAAGGTTAACGTAAGAATGAACAGTTCCAGCTACTGATACAGTTTTATGATCATGCAAGTGAACAAGTATGTCATCACGTAACTTGTATGCTTTACTATGTCTCATATAATTGATGTGAGTCAGTGTGACAATGTTTACCTGTTTTTGAGCAAATTTGTTCCTTTGTTAACCCGGAAAATACTGTAGTCCAAAAGTAACGGCTAATCGATCAATTACTGTTTTTTGATCGATCAAGATGTTGATCATTGGTTAATCGATTAATCGGTTGACCGTTTCAAATCTATTCACAGCCCGTAGGCTCAACAATGAAACGAAAATATTTAAGACGAAACGTTGCCATCGACTTTGTGGATAAAGCCCCTCAAACCCTACCAGTACGGTACTAATGATAGATATGTTTGAACAATTTCTATGTGTCAAAAAACTTGATCTAATCTTCATGAACAAATTGTGATGGACTTGAAACGTCATGACTTCGAGGTTTGGGTTGGGAGAGACACAAGTTTGAGATGAGCTTGGAACTTATTTCATGAACACATTTTTTACCCCGACGACTGATCATTTCTTTGCTTCATCTTTGGCTATAGCATCAAAAGTTTAACCCTTTGGACCCTGATGAAAAAAAACATGCCAGACTCGGGGCTATCAACTGGTAGAGTCTGTATCTGTTACCTGGGGGAAGACCAATCAATATTTCCAACATGCAGCCTTAGGGTTGTATGATGAGAATCTTGACTGGTCTACCGCACAAATTCACTGAGCAACTATCGACGTTATCAACTTGGGTCGTATCATCATCCTGGCCTGGAAAAAAGTGGCCAATTAATTTTCATTATTTTTTTCTTTTTTTGTCTCAAAAACATAGGTTATGACCCCTCTTTGGAACGAGTTCGTTCCAATGAGGGGTCATAACCTTTGTTTTGAGACAAAAAATGAAAAGAGATCTGAATCTGAAATACGTCATTTTCCGGTGACAATCATGGAGACAGATGTCAAATTAAACAGTGACTGCATAACCGCCAGAGAGATATTAGACGCTGTTAGGCAATAAGTCATCGGCTGTAAACAACATTCCGAATGAATTATTAAAACTTGTTGTTCCAAATATCATAGATGGTGTTGTCAAGCTGTTTAACCGAATATTATTATCAGGTCATTGCCCTGTATGTTGGAGTGAGTGTATAATAAAAACTCTCTATAAGAAAGGCGATCGACATCATCCTAACAATTACAGACCCATTGCTCTGAGTAGCAATTTCGCAAAATTATTTAATAAAGTTATAAACTCTAGGCTGAATGAGTATTTAGAACACAACGATTTAATTAGCGATAACCAATTTGGATTCAGGAGGCATCGTGGAACAATTGACAATGCATTCATTTTGCGCACGTTGGCAACTAAATATAAAGAGGAGAAGAAACAATGTACACGGCTTTTGTTGATTTTAAGAAAGCATTTGATTCGGTTGACAGGTTGTTACTTTTTGAGAAAATGAAGTCGTTGCGTATCGGTGGGAAAGTCTGAAGGATTGAGAGCACCTTTACGCTCAACAATGGGAGTTAGACAAGGATGTTTTATATCTCCCACGCTTTTCAAAATTTTTATTGATGACATTTGCGGGAAATTTGATGAATCCTGTTCACCAGTTAATGTGAATGGACAACGACTCATTCACCTACTTTTTGTCGATGACCTGGTAATGTTATCAGAGTGGCCATCAGGGTTGAATAAATAGTGTTCAGAAGTTAAAACACAATGCGGATCAAAACAAACTTAGTGTCAATATAAATAAAACAAAATGCATGATTTTCAAAAATAGACAAGATAAAAAAGATCATACGTTTTGTATTGGAAGTTGGAACAGCGAAATTAGATATCGTAGATCAATATAAATACTTAGGTCGTCATTTCACCATACAATGGAGATACGAAACAAATTCAAGTGAATTTGGGTACAAAAGGATCGAAAGCAATGTTTTTCCTTATAAATTCTCTCAAAAAGTCACCTGACTTAACTCTTGATGTGAAATGTAAACTTTTTGATAAGTTGATTAAACTTATTTGATTTATTATATGGTTACGAGATATGATCCTCTGACTGTAATGCTCCTTTTGTGGACACTACAGCCTGTGAACAAGTCCACTTGAAATCTTGTAAACGAATGTTAATGTTAAATGGAAAAGCATCTAATCACACAGCACGGGCGAGTTCGGTAGATATCCTAGTGTGAGCGATGCCATCTTACATCTCTATAAATATGTCGAAAAATCCTCCAAACTTGCTAGTGATAATATGCTCTCCAACTCATTCAAGGAGTCGTTCAAATGTCAACTGCCGAAAATTTGGATAGCTCAGATATCTCGTTATAACATTAGAGTTTCCGACGATAATACGTTAACTAACAGTAATGGAAATAGCCTGAAAGATTACTAGAATCTCAGCATAGAGAAACACGTACTAAAGATATGGTTAATGGTGATAAATTGAAAGGCAGTAATAAGTTACGAACGTATCGATTAGTTAAAAATGAATACAAGCTTGAACCTTATCTGAAATTCACCAAATCTCGACAGGCCCGTGAACGGTTTACTAGACTTGGGGTAAGTAACCATACGTTAGAAATAAAAAAGGGTAAACATAAACATCCGCCAACGCCCATAAATGATAGAAGATGCCAGATATGCGATACCGGTGAAATAGAGAGCGAAAAACATTGTGTAATGGATTGTGAGGCATATGTTGAAATTCGTGAAACGGGGTTCGAAGAAATTATAAAAGAAAACAAAGAATTTAAACAATTGATTGATTCAGAGAAATACTATTATATATTGGAAAACTGTGGTAGTAAATAGATTAATATTATTTCTAACATGATCTGGTCATTCTTCTGTAAGCGAGATCATCTTGTTAAAGAAAAAAGTCATTTATAATATATATTATACATCATGTTTATTATGTCTTATTTGTTATGTTTGTATTGTGCAACTGCCATCATGATATAATGCATTAAACTATCGAATACAGGCCGTAAGACTAAGTGTAGTATGGGAAACTTCAGCGCATAAAACAATGTTATAGCGAACTGAACTCTATAACATAAAACATTGCCTGTGCCACCTGTTATTCATTACAACGTGAATTATTGATTGAATGGAAACAGTCACACCCCATGCACCGTGATTGTTCTAGTGTTAATTTGGGCCGCGAACCAAATGAAACACTTTTTGCCCACAACACTGGAGAATCTTAGACCAAAAAAAAAATACATTTGGTTGACGAGTGATTAATTTTTCAAATCAACGAGGGAGAAAGGCTTCTATTTTGTATTGTGTGTGTTTGATAGCGATAGAGTACTAAATTATCTTTGGTCGGAAAACTTTTGTTCATGTGTTCTCGACTTACAGGCACTCTCCTGTAAATTTGAACAAGGCAAATCCATACAAGATATATAATTTCACTTCACAGATTTTATGAAATACATCCACAGATTATGAAGCCTTTGAGTTGTGGCACTGCACTTCAGAAAATGCCCACATTTGGACTTCCGGAACTTTCTGGCACTTAACCAGTTAATAAAGAAATATGAAATACATTTGTGTTCAGTTATATTTATTCACATTTTTCTAAAAATAAACAGCATCCACATAATATCTGAGGTATTTTCTGTGGAAAAGAGCAAACTAGATGTTTACAAAACAAATATAACAAGAGCTTTTGCTGAAGGCAATTTATACCCCACTGTGACGGTGGATCGTTGCAGCATAAATGAATTAAACACAAAGTAAGGACCGTAACTCTGTTGAAAAAAATGTGTGTAACTTTTTTATAACGTGTGCAGGAATTGCTTGTCACAAGGATTCCTCTAGTCCAGCAAACTATACTTCGTTATGTATGCACACGTATAACGCCATAGGTAGTATGCTGGACTAGGATTCCTCATACACATTTCATTGAAATCCGTCCATTGACTCCATTCACTGTTCAGATAACACTGTGGACGGAAAGAAGTCATGAAAAATTCAGGAAGTACGGACCGTGACTCTGGTGAAACATACACGGGCAACTTTTTATAACACGTGCAGGAGCAGCGTGTCACAAGGATTTCTCACACCAAATTTCACTTAAATCCATTGACTCACTGCAAAGATGTCGCTGCGGACAGTACCAGGCCTGGCATTTTCAGGAGAGCGATTTATTCGCTCGCCTACAGCTCGTCTTAAAAAAATTAAGGCGGGCGATAGCTTGTCCTCCTGGCCTTAGAAAATAATAATGATTAACATAACAGCCTATTCCTAAAAACCCACCTCTTTTCAGTTCTTTGCCAAGTTCATGGTCTCTGTAAGACGGCCACACTGACCCACCCACCCACAACTCCGGGCCTTGCACAAGCCCGGGGTGCGGGAGGGGGGAGTGTAGCCGTCACATAGCGACTACTCTGTTAGCAGCACCAAATAAAATGTCCAAGCCCTCGAAGCACCATTCATTAATAGTAAAACTTCATTTTGGCATGTTTAGCTTTTGTAAATTTGAGGAGAGCTAATTGCTCCTCTAGGCCATGCGAGGGGAGCGATTTTTAGCCCTCCTGCATTTTTAAGAATGCCAGGCCTGCAGTCCCCCCCCCCCCCCCCCCCCACACACACACACACACCCATTCTCTTCGAGAGTGGGGGTATAATAAAACAGACACTGTATTTTAAAGGGCTATATAAGTAATGGAATTTTGTTTATTTTGAAGTTTCCACATCGCATATTCCTTAAATTCAAATTAAATATACACCAATTATACATCAAAATGAAGGTTGAGATGTATAGAACATGACACACATATGTAATCAACTCATAGCGTTGACAGCAGGAACCACTGGTTCCTGGAAGTCCGCAACCTTTTCGTACCAGAACTGATAATAAAATAATATTTCATGAGAACAACTTGTGGCCAAATGTGCTTCACATATCCAAGAACAAAGCTAGGCATTCGAAACACTTTCGAATGCAGCGATAGGACTGCATTTGTGAAAAGGACAACACTGTCTGCATTTTTTATTGAAGATCGATTCCATGTTCAACGGACATGCGCAAATCACCCGATACCAAGAATTTCCATAAAAAAACAAAATCGTAATGCTACGAAATTTCACCAGGTGTAATGAAGACACCTTGCATTGAATATTGCAACTTTGCAGTCTATATATAATGACAGTATGCTGTATTAAGGCGATCTTTCTCATTATTTGATTATAAACGGCGTTGTGTTTCGATGCTTTACCGTCCGATGGCGTAGATCGGAAATCGAAAGTAAGAATATATGTAAACAAAGCAGTCACTTCGAGAAAGTACCCCCATGTAGCTCTGTCGGTGTGTTTTGAAGGATTTTGATGCCCAAGCTTTGTACTTGGATATGTGAAGCACATTTGGTCACAAGTTGTTCTCAGGAAATATTATTTTATTATCAGTTCTGGTACAAATACGGTAGCAGACTTTCAGGAACCATTGGTGCCTGTTGTCAACTCTATGAGTTGAATTCATATCTTTTTCGTGTTCTCTATCGTCCAACCTTCATTTTGGAGAATAATTTGAGTATATTTAATTTGAATTTAAGGAATATCAGAGGTGGGAATTTCAAAATAAACAGAATGCCATTACTGATATAGCCCCTTAATCATGCATGGTTGAAAACAAGTGCAAATGAATAGTACTTTTTAGCCTTACCTGTCGAAAAGGCCTTGCGAAAAGATTGCATCTCGCATTCTGTCCTCGTTTGTTACTTTCGACTCATCCCCGGAGTTCGAAGATTTATTTTATTTTCGAATCATTGATCCACTGGTGTAAATCTGTCAACAGACAACACAGGTCATCGCCTGACACAACTCAGAAAAGTAAACGGAAATCTTAGTTAACTGAGTCACGTAAAAAGGCTAGTATATGAAATGTTGTTTCTTACTGTTCAAATCGAGCCGACAACTACTGAGAAAAGACATTTGTCACCAACCAGATGAATAAAATTCCTCAACTGGGGCAACGTGGGAACAAATTTTAGCTCGAATTGTGATAAACGGAATTCGGGTGGAGAGTACTCCAGAATTAGGTTAATTCTCTTTTACGCGTATCCTAATTCTGGACAACTTTCTATCCAAATTCCGGCCGTTTATCGCTGTCTGAACTGAACTTTTGGGAAACTGCCTGAGTTGAGGGATTTTATTCACCAGTTAGACGGTGATTTTCCTTCTTGGACAGTTATCATCTCGCTTTGAACCTTTGGGTTAGAAACAACGTTTTATACTAGCTTTTTAAGCGTTGAAGTTAATTTTTTCAATCATCCGATTTGCGTTTATTCACTCCGAATTCTGTTTACTTCTTTCAACTGCGTTTACATACAGTACGTGAAGAGTGTATTATCACTAAATCACCTGCAGAGTGGAGATTCCACTCGAGTAATAATTGCTAATGTGTTGCAAAGAATAAGAAGCACAAGCGAAGTTCCAGCCAATGGACCTCCGGGTTGTACCCGGAGGTCCATTGGCTGAAACATTGCTTGTGTTTTTGTCCACATGTACAGAATTTGAAAATAATACTTTGGGTATCAACTCCACTCCCCGGGTGATTTAGTTACAATCCATTCTCCACGTACTGTAGATGACCAACGTGGTGTCGCTCTTGATTCTTTAGGAAGTTGAATTAAATGTTAGCCAGTGGCATGCGACAGTCAAAACGAAGATGTGTATTCATACACGTAAACATACATTTTTGCAGTAAATTCATTCATGAACAGAGACTGTAAGAATGACTAGGCATTTTGGCCAGTATTGATAATTTACTTATTTAATTTAGCGTTTAATGTCACTTTCAGCGAATATGGCCATATAATGACCGAAACATATTGATAAAGTCATGTGTCACAACACACCAAAACTGATTCTTAACCAGATGCGAGTTAATAAATGTTCATATATTAAGACTATGTGTGACTTGGCACAAAAGGGTGTTGTTAGCAGTCTTGAAAATATACTGTTTCAAGCTGTGAAAAAAACCTACCCACACCACCCACACACAAGCACACTCTTTTGAGCGGCTTTTGTGGCACTCATTAAGACCTTAGAATGGAGGATAAGGCACTTTCTTGGGTCGTTTATTCATTTTCCCCCCATCCGGCTGAACCATGGGAGGTCGAGTGCATCTCTGAAATTAGTGTTCTCTATCCCCAGCCCTACATCTTCACAGTTCCACTGAGCTTCAACCGCCTCTACTAAGAGTTACCGAATGAATTGTTTTATCGGGATCTGCCCCGTGTATATTAAAACACATATTTCGTTGTTTTAATAGTTACGGGAAGCAAATATAAATCGTCCCTTGAGTGCATTTCAACATTTCGAACAATTTAGGTTTCACCGGACATTAAAATGTATCGAAAAGGATGGCAAAAAAACTAATCATGACGAGTCGTGGAAAAGATTGTTTTTTTGCAACGAAACTATGGAATTCTATGTTTATAAACTTTATTTAATTTTCGACTCAGG
The DNA here is from genome assembly GCA_031216915.1 of Pictodentalium vernedei. Lineage (NCBI taxonomy): Eukaryota > Metazoa > Mollusca > Scaphopoda > Dentaliida > Dentaliidae > Pictodentalium > Pictodentalium vernedei. The sequence continues at coordinate 103,401,455 of CM062292.1, forward strand.
TTGTCTACGAATTTATAAACTGGTCATGCACTCTAAAATCAGTAAGTTTAAAAATTAACCCAGATCAATTGGGTTGAGTGAATATTAGGTTCATATTCACTCAACCCAGTTGATTGGGGTTGATTTTTAACCCAAATGATTTTAGAGTGTTATATAAGGAGGGGAGATGATGTGTGAGCGATCACATTTGATAATATAGTACAATGCGACCTGGAAAAATTATAGAATAACCACAAAATAATTAATTTCTGTAACATTTTCCTTTCGTCCCTCGAGTTCCAATGTGTTCTATGTGCCTACTGGCACATAGAACACATTGGAACTCAAAGGACGCTTTGTTGATAATTTCTGCTCTTGGAATTTTATTTCCTGGGAAGCTCTCTTGGAGAGAGCTTCCTAAGAAATGATGCTCGTTGTTGAAATTATAAAGTTAAAAACAGAAATGTATCTGTGTCTATTCTGTAACACTATTTCAGCTGTATTGTTTAATTGCTGCTGCCCCCCCCCCCCCCCCCCTCCCCCCACACCTCCTAGAGATTTCTTTCACGGGGATGTACCAGAAATCAATATGCACAGATATTCTTTGACGATAAAAACATTAACCTATCCCGATAGAGAAATTATCCTTAAAAAATGTAATTTCCTTATTTTGGTGTACAACAAGTGCTCAGAATGGTTCCAGTGTGATGCGGTTTACTGAGACCTGCACTGTGAACCTTTGCATTGGAGAAAAAGTGTTATTTCCTACCAGACAGAAATCTAGTAATTCGATTGGCTGCATTGTACAATGTGAGTAATGCCCTTGCACTTTTAGAATATTTGCACCATAGTTAGCCGGGTATAAAAACATGAATATATGTAGGCTATGTGGTAATTATTTTAAAGTTTGTAAAAATAGAATATTAATGGTATATGCATACAAAAATGAACAATGCCATTCTTGGGAAATAATAATGAAAATTATACCTTTACTTTGTTATCTGTGCCAAAATTAGATCAAAGGTGGAACTATATTTTAATGTGGAGTTATCAGTCATTTAGTTTCTTTAAAATGAAATTTCAATTGCATTTGTTGCAACTGCTCTCCCGTATAACGAAACTCATTGCTTGTTCCAAACAGCCTATTATTAAATGATTCCGTTATCTTCGATGCACCTATCCATGAAAATAACTGTTGATATAATCCATTGTATTTTGTTTGAAGAGCCCCAAGAGCTCTTTCAAACAAAACTCGATACTTTATATTCCTCTTCCAATGAGATGAAATTCGCTTCGCATTGAAGTGAATACGTATTAATATAAATTCGTTATACATGTATTTTCCAATGGTGTATACTAGTCTGAAAGCTGATACACCCCTCGGCTGCGTCTCGGGATATATCAATTTTAAAACCAATTTGAATATCCACACACCCTGTAATACACACGGATAACAAGTAATGATAAATAAATGTACGCAATTTTCGGGTCAATAATGTGCAAAAATAAAAATCCAAGAACGCATACAAATATTGCCGAGATGTCGCCGGCTGAGTGCTAGAATGTTCTATGTCCCATAGGGGACATAGAACATTCTAGCACTCAGGCGACGATGTGTCTCAACAACTCTTTATTGCTGTTCATATTTGAACAAATTAGCTCTCCGCTCACTGATTTCGAAATTTCAAACTTTCGACCTGCAAACGTTTTCCGTAAGGTAACTAGAACTTTAACAAATTCAATCTTGTTTGACAGAGCTCATTGAACTCTGCCAAACAAGATTTTATTGGTTAAATTCCACGTTGCATTTTGGGGAACATTTCCTGCTCGAAATTCCAGTATTTCGGGTTACACACAAAAATTTCAAGATTTTATCATTGTACTGGACGGGAATCTTGTCAGAATCTCATTATTGAGTTTTACGAGATTCCCGGTTTGAAAAACTAGGCTTGTTATTTGCGGAAACACTTCTCCCTCCAAGAGAATACTCTAAGACGGGCCATCAAGAATTTTGTACCGAATAGACCAATGTGTGCTTGAGAATTATAAGGGTTGAGGAGTTCACGTACAAATGCTGTGTGCAGACCTGTGTAACACTGTTGTAATGAGAAGCTCCTGCGTATTCGAAATGGCGGAAACGCACAGCAGGTCGTCACCAAACGAAGCCAATCATGCACCTCTGCTATACACGTGTCTAAATAATGGAGAATGGTTTTTAATGGTTACATCATTGTTCATCTATGCTTGTTGAAGATTGCAATGTGGTATTGGGTAATTAAGACATGTTAACCACTGTGAATATGAGAAACTAAAGTTGAAACATTAATCTAAGTATCAATCCATGTGGATAGACTTTAACCCTTTAACTTTAATGAACTCATAGGGAAGAGGTGGCGTCGCGGTAAACGGTTCTCGTCAGATCACCGAAGTTAAGCAAAGTCGAGCGCGGTTAGTAGTTGGATCGGTGACCATTTCCGCGACCGATTCGTGCCCCCGCGTTGTGTCCTTGGGCAAGGCACTTAACCCCGATTGCCTACATGAGGGCACGGTGACGCATTGTACTGGGACGCACTGCACGTCGATAGTGCGCATGTCTTCAACCAAGCTAACCCTGCCGGTGCACAGTTCAGAGTTACGATTTTGGAGAGCTGACAGCTGCTCGTCGTTGCTCGGTGGTTGGTTCTCTCCGGGTACTCCGACTTCCTCCACCCGTAAAACTGTCACCGACGTGATATGACCCTGGCTGTTAATATGTCGTTAAACCCTAATAAATAAATGAACTGATTTTTTCCTTAATTTTGTCTTTTGGGTGTAATAGGCAGCCATCTGCAAAGCTGTAGAATAACAGATGGAGCCACATTGCATCCAAGGGACGATTTGTAGTTGTGTCAAATCAGCGTTTGCCTGCATGTACTTTAACAATTTTTCCTCGTTGGTAATTATTTATTTATTTACTTTATTTATTTAATTTTTATTAACTTATTTATATACTTTCTTTTCCTTCTTTAGCCATCATTGAAACGGGTTCTATGGTTTGGAAGACAACACACGTAGAGTTTTAATTATTAATTGAAAGAGTCTTGGTACAATCGTCGACTAAATATCTTTTATAAGCTGTTAACACCAAACAGCAAAGCTCATGGTGATACAGGAGTTTTTTGTGGAATTTACAGGGTACGATACATGTAATACCACATTTTTATATACAACGTGTGTAGTGAATGAATAAACAAAAATGTTTTTAAATATAACAATAACATGATTTTGGAGGGCATTGTGGTTCATTAACGGCCCTGCCGCAATGATGAACAGCCCGAGGGTTTATTGAAGGCCCGAGACGAAGTCGAGGGCCGTTAATAAACCCAAGGGCTGTTCATCATTGCTGCAGGGCCGCTAATGAATCATGATGCCTGACAACAATCATGTTATTAGTATTATTACCAGGCCGTTGTAACGAACGAACGATGATTTTATCAGTATACTTACAGTGCGACCGATTCACAGTGCAATGAAACTTGTTTCC